>CM068373.1:234257415-235457415 GCA_034769895.1 Magicicada septendecula
ATTTAAATAAGTTTAAATAAGTAAATGAAAGTGGTAATTTTATGGTTGAAGTGGACAAAATTATGACTTGAAAATGTCAGGAAAAATGTGTACATATGGAAATAGCAATAACAAAATATTACTTTTCCATGTAACCATGATTTCATAGTGCTGATTACATATAATTTGATTCTTGGATTTCGTTGTCCGTGACATGTCCGTTACTTAACTAAAATATAATTATTTCGCTACCGACTGGGAACACAAAGTTTTTTATAGGTAAAAACGTTAAAAGTTTTACCTTATAACCTGAACCGGTTTTCACATTTAAAAAGCTTCTTCAGAGGCTGCCGCTGGGAGCACTGTTCGTCTTGTTGTTGGCGATGGTATCGATTTTCAAAAGATCGATGTTGTGTGTGTTGGGTGTGATATGTTCGAATAATGCGTGTGATTTGAATTGTGTCTGTTCGTTTAGGATGTTGTTTTTATTTGTTTTCGTGTGTTTGTATATTTCTAGTCATTCTAGAGTGTCTGGTTTTCGGCCTTTTGTGTGTACGTGTAGAATGTCCATATTATTGATGTTTTTGTATGTGTGGTTGCTTCAATGAGGTGGTTTGCAAAGGTGGATTCTGTAGTGGAGTGGAGTGCCTTTGTGTGTTCAATGTATCTTAGTTTGAATCTGGCCTATGTAGAATTTGTTGCAATCTGAGCAATTTAGTTTCTAAACACCAGGTAGATCGAAATTGTTTTGTGCTTTGTGTGCTTGTTTTGATAGTGTGTGTTCTGTTTTGTTAGTAGTTTTGTAAGCGATTATGTATCCTGCTTTTTTGAATTTGTGGGATATTTTTTCAGTTTGTTTGTTGATGTATGTTAGTGTTATGAGTTTGTTGTTTTCTGTCTTTGTTGTTTGTTTTGTGTTTTGTGTAGGAGTTTATTGACTATTGTTCTGTCGCATCCATTGGATTCTGCTAGATATTTTATCGTGTTTAGTTCATCTTTGTAGTCTTTTTCATCTAGGGGGATGTTGTTAAGTCTATGTATCATGGTTCTAATACTATACAGGGGAAACAAAAGACAATGTGAACAGTTAATAACGCACATAAACAAAATACATAAAAACATAACCTTTACTGCCGAATACGAACACAACAATAGCATAAACTTCTTAGACCTCTCCATCACAAAACTTGAACACAGGCACAAATTCGGTATATACAGAAAACTGACTACAACTGACACACTAATACACAACTCGTCCAATCACCCAATACAACACAAACTAGCTGCCTTCAGAACCATGATACATAGACTTAACAACATCCCCCTAGATGAAAAAGACTACAAAGACAAAGGCAGAAAACAACAAATTCATAACACTAACATACATCAACAAACAAACTGAAGAAATAGCCCTCAAATTCAAAAAAGCAGGATACATAATCGCTTACAAAACTACTAAAAAAACAGAACACACACTATCAAAACAAACACACAAAGCACTACATTGGCCAGACAGGACGTAGCTTCAAACAAAGATACATTGAACACACAAAGGCACTCCACTCCACTACAGAATCCACCTTTGCAAACCATCTCATTGAAGCAAACCACACATACAAAAACATCGACAATAACATGGACATTCTACACGTACACTGTAACGGTACATATCTTCACCGTACCCTTGAAAGCAACTATAAGAAATAAAACACTCATTAATTAACACTGGAACACCCAAGAAATGAATAATTGTGTACTAAATATTATATCCGGTCCACGAATTAATTAAAACAGCAAATTAAGAATGAAAAATAGTAATGACGAAGAAAAAGAGAAGAAAACATCGTAATGTGATTAACCCAATAACCCAATAGATATGGTAAGTGAGAGGACAAAAACACAAATATACTGACAATGAACACTAACAAGTTATAGGAAGTGATATGAAGAAACACAAATAAATTGATAAGCAAGGAAGAGATAACAATTGTACGATACAATGTGCAAATATGAGTACCAAGGTAAGACGAACCAGATGAAACAATGAGCCTACAGAGTGAAAAAACCAGTAAAGACACACAGACTTGGATAGACTATTTTAAATGACTTGACCATGACTAGGACTCTTTACCTAAGGTAAAAATGTAAGTAATAAAGAACAGAAACATTGAAATAAAATATTATCAATATCAGAATGAGTTAGCCTAGTTGTAATAGCAATAACAGTGTATTGTACCTGCTCGTAATGCAAGTAAACTCAAATGATAAATGTTAGACAAAACCTGGTAATCACCAGTAAACATGTAAATATAGTGTGAAAAAATACTAAATAATAATTACCAAGAATATAAGTATAAAATAATAACCTTAATACAGTAGAGTCCCGGTTATCCGCCATAAACGGGCTGGCGGAAGGGTGGATAAGCTGGAATGGCGGATAATAGGAAGAGTTAAATAAAACGCAAATTTATTATAAAATTATGTTGTAATTTTGTAAATGTAATTAATAAACATCACGGTTTACAACAAATCAATAGAGAAAACAATACAGTACTGTACAATTATGTTACAAAATTATAGTAAAACATTTTAGAGAACAAGCAACAATATTAAAGTTATACACTTACAAAAAAAGAGAAAACAATTACGCCTACTTGAGTACTTCATGCTTCAAGTTTAAGAATTCAGTAAATTTTAACAAGAAAAATTTACTAAAAATAAATATAGAATCAGACTAATGTGTACGTAATAAAATTGTATTTATGGTCGCGCTCACACACCAGAAGCTTCCAAACTCCGTCTTATCTCTCGTGAACTACGTAATTACTACGGCCTTTGCTACGCCCGAGCGAAGCCCGGCACAGTCGAGAAGATTCTCGCAAAATGCGTATAGTAGCACGTACGCCACATGCGTTACATCGAGATCCTTCTGGCCTATTCGATAAACGCGTAGATTGTTCTGTGCTGTCGTAGCAATACTTTTCAACTTATTAATCAAGTTTTGCCCATCTTCAATTTCTTGTATGACTGTTGACAGAAGCTTTCTTCGATAGTTTCGTTTAAGTGTTTCCAAAACACCCTGGTCCATAGGCTGACAAATGGCAGTCACATTTGGTGGCAAAAACATAGCCTTTATGTCCCCATCTCTAAGTTCGTCTGGATCAGGGTGAGTTGGGGCATTGTCTAGCAGTAAAACTGCTTTTCTGGGTAGGTTGTTGTCTTTTAAAAACTTCTCTGTGGAAGGAACAAACTCTTTAAAAAACCATTCCTTAAAAATTTCACTAGTCATCCATGCACTTTTTTGATTGAAATATTTTACTGGAAGAGCATGTTTTGAAATGGTTTTAAAAGCCCTAGGGTTTTTGGACTTTCCAATCATTTCCAGGTCCATTTTATGGTTTGCTGTGGCATTACTGCATGCTAAAATAGTCGCTCTCTCTTTACTACGTTTATAGCCAGGGGCTGCAGCTTCAGTTCTAGCTGCAAGGCTCTTACTCGGTAACATTTTGAAATTAAGGCCTGTTTCATCACAATTAAATACTTGATCTCCTGTTAAGCTTTCAGTTTCAACAAAGTCTTGAAATTTTTTCTTAAACTGCTCCATTTCTTGAAAGTTTGATGACAGTTTCTCGCCGCAAATATTCAACTGACGGATTCCATAACGCTTCTTCCATCTATCAAGCCAGCCAACGCTTGCTGTAAAATCTGCATCACCTTCATTAAATTCTTTTTGAAACTGCAACGCCCTTTCTTTTAAGATAGGTCCCGAAATAGGCACCCCTTTCTCCCTGAACTGTGTAAACCAAATGTACAACGCTTCGCTAACTTTTTCATAATCACTATTTTTCATAGTTTTTCTATCTTTAAAAGCAGTCTCAGTAACTCGTGAGGAACACCATTTTTCTAATTCTAATCGTCTCTTCTTCCAATCTCCAACTGTGCGATGACCGACGCCGTAGTGGTCAGCCACCTTCTGCAGCGTTTCCCCTTTATCCAGTCTTTTTAATCCCTCAAGCTTGTCTTTTATTGATAAAACAATTTTCTTCCTTTTCGTAGCCATAATCGCAACACTATTAACAAGACTACACTATGACACTTTCACCAAAACTGCACTAGTCACTCATGGACACACCGCGTAAAAATAGCCTCACTGCTCACTACAGCACACAACAAGAAACTGCAGCCTACTAAGCGATGAGCATGTGAGCGATAGCGTTGGATGTTGGGGGTGGTGTGGGGTGAATGACACATGAGTCACAGCTAGGCTATAATAGGCGATGGGCAGTAGGCCAAATTCCTGCGGTACAGTCAGGAGCAATCACAAAGAGAGCACGTACACTCACGCCCGAAAACTATTGGCACACTATTTTCGTTGCAGTAATTAAAGAAAATATTTTTTACGTTTACGTTTTTTTACGCCGCTTGGGCGGCGGATAACACGGAACGGCGGATAATCGAAGGGCGGATAACCGAGACTCTACTGTATATCGAAATCAGTGAATAAAATGTAAAGCAATAAAACACAATGTGAGACCATTGTTGTCGACCAGGGGGGTCCCATATAACCTCACTCATGGAACAGATTCACTTACAGTAGAACCTCGTTAACCCGGATCAACTGGGGCCGGGGCCGATCCGAGTTAACGAAAATCCGGGTTATCCAGAGAATGAGGGAAAAACGATAAAAAAGAACATGTACTTACCAAAAATATTTTTAATGGAGTTCAAAAATTATTATCGGCACACTTTCACCTAAAAACACATAATATGTATTTACACTGTACACAATATAGGTACAAACTAGTCGGTAGTAAAAAAAGGCAGTGAGCTTTTGCTGCCTCAGTTTTGTGTATTGCTTACGAGCAGCGCGATCTCGCATCCGCTTTAGCATTAGAAGTTCGTTTGGCGATGTTTCAGCTTGACTCTCGAAATAAACCATCAATTTATCTATGTTTGCTACTGCTTCTGCATGGGTCATAACCACAGCTGGTTCATCAACACTGTCTGAATCCTCTTCATTTTCATTTTCTGTAACACTGCATGATGCAATAATTTCTTCCTCTGTGATCACTTTATAACCTCCGTCATTGTCAATTTGCAACCAATTGTCAATGTCTTCTTCATCAACATCGGAACAGCCATCGATATTTTTAAAAATGTCTATAAAATCTTCTTCCACACTTATTTTTTCTTGTTCTTCAATTGTATGGTTTTCTGGCAAGTCACACACACCAGGCCACAACTTTTTCCATGACTTTATCAAAGTTTCTCTTCCAACCTGGTCCCAAGCTTCCGCAATCATATAAATAACAGTCTTTACGTTAAAAGATTTCAGCACCTCTACCACACCATGCTCTCCTTCGTCCTCTACCAGTTGACTTAGCATTTGCCTTTTGTACACTTTTTTTATTTTTTCTAGAACTCCTTGGTCCATCGGTTGAACGAGAGAAGTTACATTAGGTGGTAAAAACTTCACTGAAATGTCATCTTTGACTAGTTCATTGACAGACGGATGCGAAGGCGCATTGTCAATCAGCAAAACCGCCTTGTTGGGAAGGCCACAGTTCTTCAAATATTTTTTTACTGACGGCACAAAATTCTCGAAAAACCATTGTTTGAAAATGTCACTAACCATCCAAGCACTTTTTTGTGAGCTGTAAACGACAGGCAATGAGCCTCATTTCACATTTTTCAATGCACGGGGGTTTTTAGACGTCCCTATTATAAGGAGAGGAATTTTGTGCTTTCCTGACGCATTACTGCAAGCCATTATGGTGAGGCGGTCTTTCCCTTTTTTATACCCTTTCGCTGAATCTCCTAATTTTGAGGCTAGCGTTTTACTCTGCAACATCCGGTAAAATAAACCGGATTCATCGGCATTGTAAACTTGATCTGCAGTCAGTTCTTCTTTTTAATAAAGTCTTCAAACTCTTTTTTAAATTTTTCTGCCGCTTCAACATCACCTGACAAGCTTTCTCCAGTGATTGTAAGTTGACGCACTCCATGCCGTTTTTTCCATCTGTCCAACCACCCCTGGCTAGCTGTAAAACTCGGGTCTCCATGGGGCAACTGTTTGTTCAAACTCAATGCTTTCTGTTGGATGATGGGTCCAGAAATCGGCAAACCACGTTCTCTTTCAGCACAAAACCAGACAAACAATGCTTCATCCAGAGTTTCTAGTTTAGCAGTTTTTGCTTTACACCGATTATCCAAACTGTCCTTAGAAATCATTTTGAAACAAAAGTCTTCAATGCGTTTTCTGTTCTTTTTCCAATCAGATACGGTCGATGTTCCTACTCCAAACTCAGCAGCAATGTTCTTTAACGATTCTCCCTTATCAATTCTTGTCAATGCTTCCATCCTTTTTTTCATAGTCACAACAATGTTTTTACGTTTCGTCGCCATCGCGAACAACACGCTAACGAAACAGCACAACGATACTGTACCTCGACAGTGACACTAGGACAACACGCGAACACTACCGAGATTGCAGCGCAACTGAGGAATGTTGTTTCTAGGTCAATGTCAAGTGCGAGGCGCGGGGAGGGGAAGGAGAGGGTTGAGTCACCAGTTTGCTGCGTAGCAACACCAGGTGGGGTGAGTGCAATGAACTCGCCCGCTGGCAAGTGAATTCGAGTAATGTACCTACTGAGAATACCGATTTATTGTCTGTAAAACAAGTCTTCATTTACTACGCTGAACAACATACATGTAATTTTTTTTTCCAAAACTGGTCCGGGTTATCCGGACGTCCGGGTTAAAGAGGTCCGGGTTAACGAGGTTCTACTGTATAACTATAAGAATTTATTACTAAAATGTTGTAAAACCATTTTATGTTATATAATAAGGAAACTAGACATTGTAAAGACAAACCTAGTACTATGATTTATTAATTAAGAGTGACATGTGTTGTGTTTAATGTAATTGCACATACTGAAATAGACAGCATAAGATGTACACATTAAACACACTCAGAATTTCCAAAATATTATCAATCAGAGGAAGACGGTGACATAAATGTGTACTGCAATGTCTAATACCACTATGATAATGTAGAATAATGATAATGAACCAATCATTAAATCATAATTATGTAAAAAATAATGTAACTGTCAGACAACACTAGATGCAAGAAGTGTTAGTGATTTATTCACCATTTCACATATAATAGTGTGAGACAAACCATTGTAAAACATTCTATAGACTATAAAGATCATTTGTACAAAAAAGGACCACTCAAAATTAAGTATATGATTAACAATGAACCTAATCAAAATGACACATGGTAGACCAAAACTATGAGTAACTATTAAGACTAAAATTAAGAAATTAACAATATTTGAATAAAAGCTGAGGTGTCCAGAAGCTGTAATGGACATCTCAGAATAATTATATCACAGTAGAAAATGAACAGAGCCGATTATTAAGATACAATGAGTGAATCAACTTAACTATGCTCTAGGGCAAAGAAAGCCTAGGCCAAAATATTGTGTTTTATTAAATTAAGGCAGTTATTGTATTAGGAATTGTCATAAAGGGACTTGGGAAGAACCATACGGATGAAATGTAATCACCATTTGTTCAATTTCAATAACTAAAAATGTAAAATTATCAGAAATGTATCATAGTCGTAAGTGAAAAGTATAAACTTTTTAATTAATGAACCAAAATATAGCTTGTGAGGACTTGTTTTAACAAGCAGATCAATTGTAATAACATGGTGTGGCTATATAAACTATTACTAGTAACGCAAGGACGTTAAACCAATTTGAAAATATTTCTTTTATTTTGGACAAAAACTAAAGCATCATTTCTATAGCCTTTACCCCAAAGTCATCAACATTTTATAAAAATTAATTGTGTTAAGTGTCGAGTTTTGTGCATGAATGCAATTACAACAGTGTAATAACATTGCAGAGGGTATAATAACTGCAATTAAGTGAATTTAAGGGAGTATAGTGCCTAATTATACTTTTAAAATTTTTACCTGAATGATAGAAATTTTATGAATTGACAATGAGTCATGAAAGTGAACATGAACTCGTATAGCATTCTGAAACATGAACCCATAAACTTATTAACCTTGATTTATGAATTTTAATGACTATTAATTGAATTGACAAATAAATATTTTTGTGTATTTCCCTTGTAAAGGCTATCCAATCAGTGAATCAGATACCCATTTACTATGAACTAAAAAGGGTTATCTAACCTTATTATTTTTTGTTATATGAACAATCATTAAATATTTTAATAGAACTAAACGAAGGAATGTACAGTAGTGAATTAACTGACAAGAGATCAGTGATCAATGAACTTAATAATTTATAATGAACATTTAATGAACTTATTATTTCAATTATTTGTGTTCTTATTATGTATAGTTTAAGAATTCCATTGTTTTCAAACTAGATGCAACAGCGCATCAGTTCAGCACGCAGAATTAACCTCAATATGTTGACGATAGTCGAAACTGTTAATTCTATGTTATTAATTTAAACTTTTTTTGATTTTGTTTTATTGATATAACTCACCTCCTCCTACTCAATTTAAACAGTAGTATATATGTTTTCCGTTTATGTATCTTGCAGGCTCAAAGAAACCACGAACTTGTAAAACTAATTAAACAAAAGTTCAATGTTATGTTTTAGAAAAGAAACAGTTTAACCACCCTGAGAATTAGAGTCAGTCAATTCAATGTGGCAAAAATTCAATCATATCAAATAAATGAGGCAAATAGCCATTTTATTATCCATAAATAATTTCAATGATCAAGTTATTAAATAAATCATATGGTAAACAGTAAAAGAGTTGACGACTTTTATTTACTAGACAGTACGAATACAGGTTAAGCAACAGTTGGTACTCCTACAGGTGGCACAAATTAATTCAAATATTTTGAATTATGTTATCTATACAAATGTTAACATGGTCGTTCACAAATCCGACCTGCATACCAAGTAAGTACAAGATGAATAAGTAACTTGTGTTTAATTCAGTAAGAATTAGATCTACGACGGACAACACCATCCACATGCGCCTGCGAGGGAGTCAACCCGACCAATTCGTATTGAACAGTCAATTTTCAACTTCAGTTTTATATAGTCAATCCACTTAAGCCATTTATTTAAACATATTTAATTAAAACAAACAACGGCCCTTTTATACCGTCGTATATCCGATATTTTACAGAATTGGAGTCTATCGCGGGCTTAAAAGGGTATGACTCTTGAATTTGATATTCTACAACACACAAAAGGCCTAAACTAGACACTCTAAAACAATTGAAAATATTATTATTATATACACACCACCAAAATCAGTAAAATTCCATTTTCAAATCAACGAATAAGGCCTTTTCGAAATATTAAAATTTCATCCTCAGTTCATAATGTGTCGGTGGCATAATGTTTGGCAAAATAATAATTGGAAATATACAAACACACGAAAACAAATAAAAACGACATCCTAAACGAACAGACACAATTCAAATCACACGCATTATTCCAACATATCACACCCCACACACACAACATCGATCTTTTGAAAATCAATACCATCGCCAACAACAAGACGAACAGTGCTCCCAGCGGCAGCTTCTGAAGAAGCTTTTTAAAAGCGAAAACCAGTTCAGGTTATAAGGTAAAACTTTTACGTTTTTACCCATAAAAAAAACTTTGTGTTCCGAGTTGGTAGTGAAATAATTATATTTATGTAATTTGATTATTTATTCAACACTGCCTTGGTGTCACTTAGCTCAGTTGTAGCTAAGTGATTCTCTCTTTATTACAATTATGATGGTACTGTGATATTGGATCTGTTTGACTACAACATGATGACATACTTTTACTAATGTAGGTTGCCAACTTGGCAGATTCGAAAAGGGGAGTGTGGACAAGAGCGTGTGAGGTATTCTGAAGCCGTGTCATTCTTAACACATGTTGCAATTCACTATCTCTGATACCATTAATAAACATAATGAGAGAAATCCACACCCGGAAGTCCTCTGATGTTTCAGGATAAGCCAGTCTTGTCGGTTGGTTGATATGTGCTTCAAACTCCTGGAGGCTTTCCCCAGAACATTGTCACCTCATTTTAAGTTGAACACAATACACATGGCATACATGCTGATCACCATATTGTAATTCCAAGGCTTTTGTTAATTCGTCATAGGTATTCTGGCTGTCAGATAGCATTTCTGCAATAGTTCTGCAGCAAGTCCTTTTAAATCAAACATGAGTGAAAGACCTTTCTCTTCTTCTGTCCATTTATTTAAGTGACCAGCAGCATCAAATTGGCAAAGATAAGTTGCCCAGTGAGTGCTTCTATCGAACATTGGGGCCCTTGCGAAAAACTGGGCTACTACAGTTAATGTCATTTTTTCGTAGCTCTTATGTTTTGAATCTTCTCCAGTGTTTGTTAATGCCCTTACTTTGTCAGCTATTTCGTTCATTAGATGCTCGACTTCAATTGTAATTTGTTTTGTTACATTTGTACGAGGGGTGTTTGATAAGTCCGTGCAAAAATAAAGAAGACACAATTGTTTGGGAAAAATCTTTTTTATTTATCAACATAATCTCCTTTCAAGTCTGTACACTTAGTCCAATGATGATCAAGATTTTCGAGTAAGATTTATTGAAGTCTTCAAAATACGCTGATGTTTTGGCAATAATTTCATCATTTCGTGTAAATCTCTTTCCAGCAAGCCACTTCTTCAAATTTGGAAACAGATAATAATCGGAAGGTGCTAAGACTGGCGAGTAGAGGCGTGTGGAAGAATTTCTTAGCGTAATTCAAACAATTTTGCTGTCACAATCGCAGAAGAATGAGCTGGTGCATTGTCTTAGTGAAAAGAACCTTCTTTTTCGTCAAATGTGGTAGTTTTTTCTTTATTTCCTTGTTTAGACAATCCAGCAGAGATCCATAATATTGTCCATAAAGTCAATTAAGATTATGCCACAAACATCCCAAAGACAGTGGCTTATCTGGTGTGTGTGTGTGTGCGCGCGCGCGCAACCATACGGTTTTGAGAGTACTTTACAGAGCCTGTATAATAGGATAGGGAGGATTCAATAAAACTGACATGTTGTTTATCGAGCAAAAAGTTGGGGGCAAAATAATCGAAAATGTTCTTGTGTATAGACCAGTGGTTCTTAACCAGTGGTCCGCGGACCACTGGTGGTCCCTGGAAGCACCTGAAGTGGTCCGCGAAGCCATCCAAAAAATATTAAACAAGTGACAATGAGTCGTCGGACGGACGGAGCCGCCGGCCGGGGCGAGGTGCGCGGTGGTGTGCGTAGCACGTGCAGCGAGCAGCCAGTGTCTCATTCAGTTTGTTCCATTCGCTTTTTGTTTGAACTAGTTAGTGATAGTCCAACTACCTATGTTCGTTGTTTTGTTCTGAGTGCTTGCTTATTTCAATTTTAAAGTTTAACAGCAAAGGGCAATTATCGTTGGTCTACGAAGGTCTTTATAGTAAGTAACTGCTCCAGATTTTAATATGTAAGTAAACTAAACCTTGTTTGTTTTGTTTGTCACACGTTAATTCCAAGTAGGTACTGTGAATACTACATCTATATATGAATACTAACATTTTACTATATTACGTCACATTGTCAAATCTGCTAGGTTTCTTTTTCATTGCGATTTACTTTGTACCACAGTTCCAGGGGTTTGTCATTAAAATTAGGTATGTTTTATCCGTATTTTTTCTGTGACCACTTTCAATTATTAATCTACATAGGTTACTAAGTAGGTGGGAATGATATAATTATTTTGTTTTCAGAAAAATGCCACCGACACGAAAGTATGACGACGATTATATTAGACTGGGCTTTACTTCAATAGAAATAAATGGGGAGACTAGACCTCAATGCGTAATATGCACAACTGTTCTTGCCAATGATGCTTTAAAACCGGCAAAGTTGGAACGTCATTTAAAGACCGTACATCCGAATTATTGTGACCGTCCGCGAGAATTCTTCGAAGGCAAACTAATAAATCTGAAGAAAATGAAACTTGGACCCAGTGGAACAAGTTATGCAACATCTGAAAAAACATTAGCTGCATCGTTTGAAATTTCAAAATTGATTGCCAAATCCAAAAAAGCACACACAATCGGTGAATCTCTAATAAAGCCTTGTATGCTTAAAGCTATAGAAGAGATTTTAGGGCAGGAAGCTCAAAAGAAAATTCGTGAAATACCACTTTCAAACGACACAGTGAAGTCGCGTATTCAAAAAATGTCAAATGATATTGAAGAACAAGTTATTGACAAGATAAAATGTAGTCCTTATTTTGCGCTACAATGCGATGAATCTACCGACGTTTCACAATGTTGTCAATTACTTGTATTTATTCGATTTTTGAATGACAATAAGAAGTTTAAAGAGGAGTTACTATTTTCTCAAGAACTGGAAACAACGACGCAAGGTGCAGATGTTATGGATGTAATAAGTCAATATTTGGAGAAACATGGACTTATGTGGCAAAAGCTTGCGGGGTTTTGTACGGACAGTGCTCCTGCTATGCTTGGTTCTCGCTCTGGTCTTGCAGCGTTGATAAAAACAAAAAATCCATCTGCAATTACGACGCACTGCGTTATTCATCGTCAAGCATTGGCTGCCAAAACGCTCCTGGAATGCTTTGCTATTGCGATGAAAACAGCTATAAATGTAGTTAACTTCATTAAAACAGTGCACTTAACACTCGCCTTTTCAAACAATTGTGCTCTGATATGAACTCTGAACACGAAACTCTGCTTTTCCACACGGAAGTGCGTGGCTTTCCAAAGGAAACATGCTGTCGAGATTGTACGAACTGAGAGAGGAAGTACAAATATTTTTAACGAAGAACAAAGAGCTGCTAGATCAGTTCTGTGAGTCCAAATTTCAAATACGTTTTGCTTATTTGGTCGATTTTTTCGCACAACTAAATAAATTGAACCTTCAACTGCAAGGGTCAGGAAATTTGAAGTTGCAAGGCACGAGTAATATATTTGCATATGAAGATAAAATCAGTGCATTTATCGCTAAAATCGAGCTATGGATCAACAAAGTTGAAAGAGAAAACTTTTCTGCGTTTAATACACTGAATCAAATTATTGACGGACAGTGTGCTGAGATTAAAGTAGAAATACAAAAGAACATTACACTCCATTTGAAAAACTTAAAAAGTGAATTCAATCGCTATTTTCCTGACTGCGAGGACAAAGGTATTCGGAAACTGATCCGCAATCCTTTCATTGTCAGCGTTTCTGAGGTGCCTGATGAAATTCAAGAAGAAGTGATTGAAATGCAACACGATAGTAACTTGAAAGATACATTCGAGACAGGAATTAATCTTGAAGATTTTTGGAGCCAAAAGGCAATTTCTTTCCCAAAGATTCGAGAAATTGCTATACGTTACCTAACTTTATTTTCATCAACATATCTATGCGAGCAGGGGTTCTCGGCGCTTCTGATAATTAAAAATAAGCACCGAAATCGGTTGGATGCCAGTGCCGACATGCGTTTGGCTTTGAGTAGCACTGAACCAAGGATTCAGAAGTTAGTAAAGAGTATGCAGTCACAAAAATCGCATTAAAATAATATACTTATCTCTGTAATGTAAAATTTTCGTAAAAAAATTAAAATACTGTTGGCTTTGAACAATTGTATGCGTGTTTTATTTATAGATAGAACAACCCTTTATTCGTTTACATTTACTGTATATTACCTCCAAACAGTTGGTGGTCCATGGCAAGACAGAAATTTTGTCAAATGGTCCCTCATCACTAAAAGGTTAAGAACCACTGGTATAGACTAACATACTTTGTACATGTTTTATTACACCATCTTATGGGGGAAAAAAAAGGAAATGGTGTCCTCCTAAAGATAACTTTATAATGTGTTTGAAGTGTTTGTTATGATTTTAGATTGGTGTATTCCTTCTTGCTTATAAAAATCTCTTGGTTATCCTGAAGCCCCCAGCGTGTACAGTTAGTTATAGGAACTTTTCTGTTCTTCCATAAAAACAAATAAAATTTGAGCATATTTCAAGTGGTTGTATATTCTTGAATATTAATCACCTCCAGTAATAGTTAAAAATTATATTTTTCTTATACTGGAGAACAGTTCTAAGGTCATTGTGTTCTTATGGGCCGAGTAATGTATACTATTTCCGTTCTTAGTTTAATTCTGATGTAAACAAACAAACGTGGTATATCTGAAACGCTATTTGCTGCTTGAATTAGAGGCATGTCACTCTGACAGAAGGAGTACAGACAGGTTACATATAATGTTGATACTGTATAAACACGTGTAAATGTAATAATTTGTCCTGACCAACATAAAATTTGAGTGACAGTGGAAGACCGACAGTGAAATATTTTATGACACAGAGAGTTAATTGCTTTTTTATTCTCTGTTTGAATATCACTAGAAAAAAAATAAAGTAGGCCCATATCTAAAGCTAAAATAGAAGCTGTGATTAACTAACTTAATTACTAACTAGTGTACTGTATATTATCAGTTGTTGTCAGAGAGTAATTCAATGCCTTCCTTATCTTTGTCGGAGCTTGAATCATCACTTGAGTCAGCAGTGTTGATGATAAGATTGTCCACGACAATGCGGTAACTTGGTCCAGTTCCCAAAGCTTGTCTTTTTTTTTAATACATGTTCCACACAAGACTCCACTTGTTCGCCGTTATCTCATTTACCGCCTTCTGTATCAGTTGTTTTTTATCATGCAGCTTATATGTTGTGTTGTGATGGGCAACGTATCCTTTCAACTGGCTCCATATTAATTCAGTGGGATTCAGAGTACAGTAATAAGAGTACATGACTGTACGGACATTCTGCTCATGCGCGTAACACATTACGTTGCAAACAGTGTCAACGCCCCTGACCAATGGCGTTTCAGATGAGCCATGTGGGTTTGTTTACATCAGGATTAAGCTAAGAACGGAAAGAGTATATATACTATACCACTACCTTTGTTCACTGCTGAGGGCACTGATTAATACCTTAGAAACCCGTTAATGTAAAATGTTTTTCAACTATATGTTTGTTATTAATTATTATTTTTAAAATTCAATAATAAAAATTTAACAAGATTTATCATAGCATATGCATGATAACAAGTATTATGGACATTGACCTTGGAGTTGACATTGCTTTTACTTTCTTGTGCCATGGACATTTTGTCAATGTTATGTGACCACATTTTCTGTAAGATAACGAAAACTAAGTTGTATAATTATTTTTTGGCACTGATTCTGTTTGGAAACCAGTTTTACGGTTCTTGTGTAGAGAATTCCATTTTACTTACTATTGATAAGTTGTCTAGCACTGGCTGAGTCAATGTTTATTAATGTTCTATTTTTTTGTAGATGTTCTTGTGTGCTGATATAAGCAGTTTCCCTTAGACGTGTTTAGCAGGTATTTAATTGGCATGTAACATGTCTTCTCAATTTTAAGCTTTTACAGTATCATAGTTTTTTTTCCAAGCATAAAAGCCTGATTTTGACTTTGGTTTTTGTACAACTTTTTTTATCTGCAACACAAAATGAAAAAATTAGATCGTTGATATACAGTTTACCTGTACTTAACATCGAGATCTGACATCCATCATACAATTTACCTGTCTGTATTTAAATTTAATGTAAACTTGTTATTTAAGATAAATTCTGAGTCTACATGTTATTATTATTATTTTTTTTAACAAAGTGGAGGGCAAGTGTGTTGTAGAGTGGCAGTTCGCTTAAAACTGAATGACTCGTAACCCATTTTTTATACAATACCTGACTCTAGTATTGTTATTGACTACAAATGTTTTAATCGACAAGCAAAATAACTGAATCATTAATAATGAATTAATGTGAATATCACATAATGCTACAAACAACCAAGGTCTTCAACTAGAGGATGCTGAAGATGGTATAAGTGACAGAACTTAATCAGGAGGGAACAGACAAAATTTTGTACTTTTAAAACTTCCTTGTGTACCTGTAATACATAATGTAATATGTTTAATTTGATTAATGTATTTAAATAATGAACAGTGTTTTTAAAGGGTAAAACCTTTTGTGTTCAGTATTGAGAAATAATTTTTATTTATAATATTATTAGTAGTAATCATTATATGAGAAAAGTATAAGTTAGTCATATAAAAAGTGTTCTTATTGTATACACATTAAAATAATCTTCTATGTATATATTGTCCATATAGTACATGTTTTTGAACACACAATATTCTGACTGAATTGAGAGTATAGAAATTAAACTGTGATTGGAGGAACCAGAAACTTTATTATTATTATTAGTTTTGTTAAGTTAATTAAAATTCTGAAGCAGTTGTTTTGAAAGTTTTGTTTCCAGTGCATAAACGTCTGCACATTTTTATAGGCTCTGGTATGTCGATACCATATTGGGACTTCCATGGAAGCACAATGGTTACAGCGAATTATGTCAGACTAACTCCGGATCAACAGAGTATGCAGGGTTCACTGTGGAACACTGTGGTAAGTTATGCTTAAAGTATGTAAATTATTTAAATTAGTTTTTGGTGTGAATGCATTTTAAAACAATGATGGAGCGATCATATGGCCTTATCAAGGACGGATAATTAAATGAATTGTGATATTGAAAACGATTTTATTCGTGTGAGATTGAAGGTCAAACTGTGTTTGTTGAGTTATATTTTCCAAGGTTTTATACAAAAAAAATGTGTATGTTGTTATTAAAATAATGTGAGTTCACTGAGTTTTCCTAACAGATGTTTTTAAATGAAGTTTACTATATAAAACTTAGCATTTCAGTGTTGGTATTCTGTTTGTTGTAAGATGGACGTAGTGTGCATAAGAATTCTAATCAGCTGTTCTTAAAATATTAATTCCATAATATGATTAAGATGTCTGTTTGAATTTCAAACATAGTTTTTAAGGTATTTCCATGACTTGTCATTCTGAGACTATTTTTATTCTCTTACTTTGTATTAAAATACAGTGAATCTTTGCTTCACATTGCCCTGTATAATGTTGGTATCGTGTATTTATGTGCATTAGGCCCCATAATAAATATACAGTAATGTCACTAGAATGTTACCAACACTTCACTGGTGGCTTTCCTAGAACTGAAAACAGCAGACATGAGTAACAACAACACTGTTTTCAGTTTTAACACACGTTGTTTTATTTATTTAAAATCAGATGTTTCGTCCATACTTCAATGAGGCATCCTCAGTGGCTCGACTGAGATGCCTCATTGCAGTATGGGTGAAACATGTGGTTTTTAAATAAAATAAAACCCAGTGTTGGTATTAAACCAAAAAACAGTGTTGTTATTATTAAAGACAACCCACAAACGTTTAAAAGCAAGATAGCAGACATGAGTGCTCAACTCTCATGCAGAAGAACTTACTAATGAGGATCTAAATAATTGTCACTGCATTCTAATGATGAAAATAAATTGAATATGAATCCCAAGGAAGAAGGCAACTGACGCGACGATTAATGTTAAGGGGTTGGAAAATGCATTTCAGCTTATTGAATAAGGGCACCAGATTTTGAGTAATGAGTGAATGTTCTTAAGAATTTGTAACTTTTTTTCTCTTGGTATTATTGATATTCATAGTTTACTTACATTCAACTTCATACTTACCGTTTAGCAATGATCTGGCCGGATCTCGTAGTGGAGGTAAACCCATTTCGTTCGACGAACTATGACAGCACATAAAACGAACTAAGGTTTTGAAAGAATTTTAACTCGCAATTTTGTGGAAGAGAAATTAGATTTTTCTTTAATTCGTCTGAATTATAGACATTACAAATCTTCGTGCGACATGTTACGCAATTATTATACCTTACTGACTATAGCTTACCTTGTAATGGACAATTTTACAACTTCCTAATTATATACACATAAACAAAAAACACAGCCCAGCTTTGCACACTCTCGACTCACATTCAGTTTTTAAACCCCATTTACCAGATTGACTACATAATTTTTATAACACTACTGATAGCGCTTACTTCGGTGACCTCGTGGCCAGCCCGCGGTAGATTGAAGATGTCTATGAAAAAGATTAAAAGGATTTCCAAAGTTACATGTTATTGTTCCACACTCCTCCCATCCTACTACTGATTTTACAAGAACTGCTTTACTTTCATTACTGAAAATTAACAAGATTATACGAGCGTATTGAGCTCGCGTCTCGGCGCCGACACCGTCAGAGACGAACTGGACAATGTGCTTTCTTTGAGTCGCGGGAAATGAGCAGTCACGGCCATCCGGTTTTAGTCGCCGTTGGTGATTAATTGCGGTGGCATAACCATTTTATGCATGAATTATAACTGGCATGTGTGTGTGTCCAGAGGCCGATATTGGCATCTGCTCTGCTGATGTCGCTCACAGTAGGCGGAGTTTGACGCTGTTTTCCGGTAGCCGGTCACTTGGAACTACTAACTTTTCGTCCCAGCGCCATGTTTGTCTCAACTGCGGTGTCTCTCACGGCGTCAGTGCCGATCCCCGCCCGGCTGAGTTGCATACGGGCGTCAAAACACATGCACAGAGTTCTTAGAATTTTGGGGGAGGTAAATTCTTCTGCCGTGTTACACCACTGAAATTGCGCGTCGCTTTTGTTCCAAACGCTGTTTCTCAACCTCGTGCTGTTGCTTGGACAATAACGTTGCACAATACAATTACAGTTTTTACAAATTTATTATACCAGTCTGCCCGAAAACGAAATAAGTAAAAATATAATTATCCCATACTGTTGAAAATAAAAACACCCAAAATTTGACCCGCTACAATACCCCCTCGATGAGAATTCTGCTGTTCACGACAGAAGAAATCTCATCGATAACCCCGAAGAGGACCGGTGAGGAACTGGTGCCAACAACCCCCTGGATCTTAATCTGCATGGGTACACGACCCCCCTGGCTCAGCGACCATGGACTCATCTGAACGAGATCACTGGACTTCTCCGTAAGAGATCCCAACACCGAGAAATCGATCAGACTCGCACCACAGCGCGCCTCGCCTTCTAACATACTACCCCCAAAAATCCTCAATCCCTGGCTAAAATCATTCCAGCTCCTCCGCCGATATGGATCCCCTTTTTGCAAGCTGGGCTGCCTTTGGCAAATACTGGGCTCACACACTCTCACGTTACATATTACCATAACACATTAAAAGTGGAAAATTTGCTTTTTAAAATTTATCAAAAATTTAGAAAAATCAAAATTCAAAAAAAATAATTGTTTATCAAAAAATTCTCTTCCTCTTTTTCTAATTTTTTGTTTCAACTGACTTAACCTAGACATTTCTAATAATATAAACACATCCTTACTCTAACATGAGAACCACTTATATTCTACCAATACAATGCAATACAATAAAATAAACATGGTTAATGCACACATAATAAAAGAATAATTATCTAACATATTCATTCGCTGGCAGGCGAAAAATCTTTTTTTTTTTTTTTTTTTTTTTTCAAAAAAATTTAAAATTTTCAAAATGTTAAAATTCAAAAAAATTGAAATTTATTCATTAAAAAAAAATTTTATTAAATTTATTTATTAAACAACATTTATTAAAATTATTCAAATATTGGTTTGAATTAGTTAAACAAACAAATTAAAATTGGATTCCTACTATACAAGCTTAGTAGGTGTATGACCTCATCAGCTGATCGTAACTAGGTCAAGTCCAAAACCCTTGACCTACATATGTTATATATGATTTCTGAAAACACTGAACATCTGTAATATCCTAACTGGAAATACAAAACGTAACATAACATATTTAAAATTACAAAATATTAATATAATAATCAAGTTGACATTTAAATTATTTAAAATAAACAATTCTTGACTTTACATTATTTTCAAATTTTATCACAATTCTGTCACTGGTTGAAAAAATTAAACAATTGTATATTCTTTATCATGAATCTCTCTTTCTTTTCAACAATTTAACTTTAATACATTGTGGGTGATGTAAATTATTTATTCTCATTTTTCTGTATCAGATCTCTATACATATATAAACTTTCTCCCTCTGACTCTAATATTAATCAACTTCCATTCTCATGACACCCAACTCTATCAAAAATATCTACTAATCAGGACATTCTAAACCCCAACTTACCATTTAACACAATTCGCCGCCTTCTCTACATATATAAAAAAAATACTCTCCAACCCTTTGTATATAGGATACGTGTTTCCCCTACTCAAAAACTCAATTCCCTTATTTGGCCCCTGGTTCTACCTAAGGCGGCCCCTCCTCACTAAAATCTATCCCCATCCCGTCCCAACCCTTGTTGCGGACTCCTACATTACACTACCCTCTAATACAAAATTGCCATCCCCAAAAAATCTCAATCTCATTACATTACTTCAAATACACAAAATACCCTCATTAATCATAAACATAAATATATATCATTCAAAACTCTACATAAATTCTCCACAACTACCGTGTCAACATCAATATTTCACCAAATTCTATAACATACATTAACTCAAAAACAACATTACATTATATTCATTATTTCACTTCACTTGGAATTCAATTGGGACAGATCTACATGTCCCACTAAATATTTATCACCCAGAAACTATCTTTTGTTATCTTGCATAAATTGTTATTTTATTTCTCATATTCTTTTTATCTTTATTTCAAAATATCTGTAGTACATTAAACATTAATTACTTGTAACATTTACAAATCAATATACCAGTGACGTTCTTGCTGATCAGCTGATATCCTAACATAATAAAAACACATCTTAAAATTGAACAATTTACATGGAATATACCTATTTATTTTTATTTATTCTCACTTCTCACCTCATTGTTTCCCCTTTTTTCTGATTCTGATGCTTATGTTAACCTGCCAGACGATTTACTTATTGGCTTAAACAAATACACACATAATAAAATTACATATTCTTATCAATGCTTATCTAATAGACAACAATAAAAAAATTAATTATACAACCTTTACATACTCAATTAAAATATTCAAAATATATCAAATTGTTTTAATTAAATTAATTATTAAGCATACAGAATTCATTACCATCAACAATTATAATTCTCTGATTACTTGTTTTCAAAATTAATTTGGTTTATTTATTTAAATTGCAAGTATTTCAATATTATTATCACAACAATCATCTTACCTACACACATATAAATTCACTATATTTTATTTACAACTCTTGTTAATTATTATTCCATTTTTTCCACACTTCTGTCCCAATCTGCCATGTCAAAAAACCATTAAAACAAAATATTTATACTGTCTTTTATTGTTTTAATAGTTTAACCTCCATCGTTCCAAATCAACCTTGGTTCTACATAACATCGTTCAATCTTATCAGCACACAAATGACTGTTTTGTGTGTTGTAACCAGAAAAACTAACTTCAATCAACTTATTCACATACTCGTTAAACCAGTCTACGTTAGGTATCTTTGTCAAGTCTCCATCAGTAAATTCCTTAACTATTGGGTTAATCATTTTTATTAAATCATTGTAGTCATTATCATTCACATATATTTCTAAACTTTCCTTCCATTCATCATACTTTCTATTTAAGTCATATATTTCTGTTTCTTTACAAACATACAATTCTCCCCCTATATCTCTCTCATCATAACCCCAAATCACACTCTCAAAAGTATTACAGACAGAGGGTATAAATTCAATTAAATCTTTCCTGACTTCTACAGGAAAAGCAAAAAACTTCAAAAAACAATTATTTGTAGCACATTCGTCTACACAATATATACGTGAAGGTCTTCCTTCACCCCCCATTCTACCTCGTAAACAATTTACCCCCTGTTTCATACCTGTAATATAACTCTCTTTCCACTCTCTCTCTAACTCATTAACACACATTAACATCTCATAATTACATGCTACAACTTCATTAGTACTCTCAGATACCAATTTTTCGACTACATTATTATTCTCGTTATTATCAACATCATTATTATTTATTAATTCATTACCTAACACAACATTGTCAATACAACTTTCGTTTGTATTATTCGTACTCTGTTCTACTTTATTCAGACTATTTCTTGTCATTTCATTGTCATTTTCAAGACATACATTCTTGTCTTGTATATTATTTATCAACTCGTCAAATTTTATATTTATATTTTGCTGTAACTGCATATTCTGTTCTTTAATTTCATTAAAAATAATATCGTTTTTAATATTCTGCTGTTCGCATTTTATTTTCTGCTCTTTGAATTCGTTACTTAAAATTTCAAATTTCTCATCATTAGTATCAAAACGTTTATTTATTGCATTGAAATTACTATTCATATTATTCAAAATTATATCATTATCATCAAAACGACTATTCATTACCTTAAATTTGGTCTCAAAATTATTATTCATTCTTTCGAATTGACTGAGCATAATACTCATCATATTTGTTTCCTCTGATTGTTTACTTTTATTAATTGAAACGGGGGTCAACTGGATCCCCGAATCAGCATCTGTTTCGCTTGCTTGTGGTTGAGACGCAATCGGAGTGGAATGAACTATTACATTACTGCCGACAGCTGTTTCTGTAACAGTACCCGTCTCCCCCCTCAACATACCACTTTCCTCCAGCAATTGCGACTCAAGGCCACTTTCACTCATAATTGAATTTATTATACTGCTCTTCTCTGTGTTTTCAGACATTTTTATTTCATCTATTTTGTCTTACGTAACAACTACCAATGATCAGTCTTTTTTCAAAACTGATATTACAACATCAATTTACTTTCACAACCGTATTCCGTTCAATGTACTGTCACATGTAGGCCGTTGTAATAACTTTTTTTTTGTTATATTAAATCCTGGTCACTTGTACCAATTGTAACTTTTTTTCTCTTGGTATTATTGATATTCATAGTTTACTTACCTTCAACTTCATACTTACCGTTTAGCAATGATCTGGCCGGATCTCGTAGTGGAGGTAAACCCATTTCGTTCGACGAACTATGACAGCACATAAAACGAACTAAGGTTTTGAAAGAATTTTAACTCGCAATTTTGTGGAAGAGAAATTAGATTTTTCTTTAATTCGTCTGAATTATAGACATTACAAATCTTCGTGCGACATGTTACGCAATTATTATACCTTACTGACTATAGCTTACCTTGTAATGGACAATTTTACAACTTCCTAATTATATACACATAAACAAAAAACACAGCCCAGCTTTGCACACTCTCGACTCACATTCAGTTTTTAAACCCCATTTACCAGATTGACTACATAATTTTTATAACACTACCGATAGCGCTTACTTCGGTGACCTCGTGGCCAGCCCGCGGTAGATTGAAGATGTCTATGAAAAAGATTAAAAGGATTTCCAAAGTTACATGTTATTGTTCCACACTCCTCCCATCCTACTACTGATTTTACAAGAACTGCTTTACTTTCATTACTGAAAATTAACAAGATTATACGAGCGTATTGAGCTCGCGTCTCGGCGCCGACACCGTCAGAGACGAACTGGACAATGTGCTTTCTTTGAGTCGCGGGAAATGAGCAGTCACGGCCATCCGGTTTTAGTCGCCGTTGGTGATTAATTGCGGTGGCATAACCATTTTATGCATGAATTATAACTGGCATGTGTGTGTGTCCAGAGGCCGATATTGGCATCTGCTCTGCTGATGTCGCTCACAGTAGGCGGAGTTTGACGCTGTTTTCCGGTAGCCGGTCACTTGGAACTACTAACTTTTCGTCCCAGCGCCATGTTTGTCTCAACTGCGGTGTCTCTCACGGCGTCAGTGCCGATCCCCGCCCGGCTGAGTTGCATACGGGCGTCAAAACACATGCACAGAGTTCTTAGAATTTTGGGGGAGGTAAATTCTTCTGCCGTGTTACACCACTGAAATTGCGCGTCGCTTTTGTTCCAAACGCTGTTTCTCAACCTCGTGCTGTTGCTTGGACAATAACGTTGCACAATACAATTACAGTTTTTACAAATTTATTATACCAGTCCGCCCGAAAACGAAATAAGTAAAAATATAATTATCCCATACTGTTGAAAATAAAAACACCCAAAATTTGACCCGCTACAAATTCAACACAGCATGATTGAAAGCAATATTACTGGAAATCTACTAAGATAAGAAAATGAACATGTATTTTCTTGAAGAGATCATACTCTTCAAGGCAGTGGATGATCAGGTGAACAGCTGAATATGATGATGGAAAGTGATTCACTTCTTTTATCGATCACCTGTGATCTGTCTGACTCCAAGTGAAGAAGGTGAAAATTGAATAATCTGGACTAATAAACAAAAATGTGTATAAAAATTGTAGGCCTACTTCAAAATCAACTTACAGTTATTACCCCAGCGTTTCTACCATAAACACAAAACAGTAAATATTCTATATGCAGAAATTGAGTATGTTATAAAAATTGTACTTTTATTTACCTAACCTTTAGCTTTGTTATAGCTGGGGAAAAATGTTTTGCTTTACATCATGCCAGTTAATACCATGAATTTTAAGAACAACCCAGCGTTAAATGAGAACTTACTGTACATGGTTAGGCAGTTGTTCACTACGACTGCTCTGATAAGTGTAATTTATTATACTTGTGATGTAATTAATGTTTGAATTTGATTCTCTCAAGATCATTATTGTTCACTGATATTAATATTCTAAGGATTTTCCTTTCAAAGCTATATATTTTTCTTTTAGATCTCTCAGTAAGCACCCAGTTATCAGAAAAGAATTGGCTTTATAATAGTTTTATATATCATTAGTTTCATTTTCTGGTATATGTCTTTAGATTTAAAAGTTTGTAGCAGGCAAAGTAAGATTGTTTTACAGAGAAATTCTTCACTTTATTGAATAGTTCATTACCTGTTGAAGAGTTTTATACCTGGCAAAATAATACTGCATATACCAGGTAAACTAGCCATATATCTGAGTTTTATAACCAGCTATTCCTTCATAAAATCGGGTAGAATTAGAAATTATGACAGCCAAGACAGTTTGTCAGTTATGTATTCAAATTTCAGGTAACTGAGTAATTTGTACAAAATGAACATGACTGTATTGTTTTAATAATGGTAAATAGAGAATAATTAAGACTTTAGATATCCCATCTACAATTTTTAACTGTTCTGTATATTTTATAATAAAATATTTAGTTTGAAGGGCAACGTATGAACAATTAAATTCTGAGTCTGTTGAGTATTCACGCCTATGTTTAATATCTAACACATTTCATCATTTCCCTGAAGTCAGTTAAGTGGTCACTTGATATTTGCCTTAGATAATTTATATAGACAGTTGTTAATATGTAGCCTATATACGAATTTAATCTTTTAACAGTTATACAGTTTTGTAAATTCAAATGTTTTCTTAAATACCGTTAACATTCTGTAACTTGTTATCTTATCGTAAAAAAAATCATAAATACACAAAGTATTGTTAAACCAACCTTCAAATTTTTAAACGTGATGTTTCTAGAAAAGAAATACAAATCATAGGAAAACCCATTTTCTTTCCAAATGTTATAAGTATATAAAATAATTTTAATATTGGCTTTATATATGTTGAATAATTCCATAAAATTATTAATAACCAATAATATTTGTTATATTATTTATATATTGTTATATAATTATTCTGTTCTTGACTCCATCCGCTTTTTTGTTGTTGTAAATATATGTGATTAGTAGTGTCCTATTCAATTATGAGTGCAGTCAGAAAATAGACTGCAGTCATATCTGTTTGCTGTTAAATAATAAAAATACTTTTTATGTAGAACTCTACTTTTGCTATCTTCGGGTCCAAACCACTGTCAAACCACATAGCTTTTCATCAAATTGCATTGAAAGCTATCAAGGGATGGTAACAAGTTGATTTTACTTCCATATTCCTTAAGGAAATGGAAGTATGGTGATGGCAAAAAAAATCGTGTTCGAGATTATTGCAGATTCTGATTGTACTACACTCAAAACATGAAAAAAAGTCATTTTTCGAAAAGTGTCTGTCTCTCTGTCTGTGTGTCTTTAGATTTTGTTCTATGGCAAATGATAACAGCCGCAAATTCAAACAGAATCAAATAATTTTTTGCATACAGCCCTGAATTGTAGAGTACTCAAGACCTATTGTTTTTGGTGAAGATCGGTTAAGGGAAAGGGGTAGTTTACCTGCAACGTTTTATGTTTTAACAAGGGTATTTTCTATGGCAAACGATAACAGCCACAAGTTCAAACAGAATCAAAAGATTATTTGCATACAGCCCTAAATTGTAGAGTTCTAAAGACCTATTGTTTTTGGTGAAGATCGGTTAAGGGAAAGGGGTAGTTTACTAGCAACGTTTTATTGTTTAACAAGGGTATTTTATATGGCAAACGATAACAGCCGCAAATTCAAACAGAATCAAATAAATTTTTGCATACAGCCCTGATTTGTAGAGTTCTCAAGACCTATTGTTTTTGGTGAAGATCGGTTAAGGTAAAGGGGTAGTTTACCTGCAACATTTTATGTTTTAACAAGGGTAATTTTTTCTATGACGAACGATAACTGCCGCATATTCAAACAGAATCAAATAATTTTTTGCATACATCCCTGAATTGTAGAGATCCCAAGGCCTTTTGATTTTGGTGAAGATCGGTTAAGGGGAAGGGGTAGTTTACCTGCAACCTTTTACGTTTTAACAACAGTAAAGTACTTGAAAATTCATTTAAACTTTTTCAAACAATGGTAATTGTTAAAAATAAAATAATTTTGTTGCCAGGCAATAAAATTATAATTTTTTCATATTAATGTAAATCATGTATGAGAGAAAATATATCATTCGTGGCAGGCAAGCATATCTCAGTTATGTAATGTTTACGTTTCCATTTTATTATTATGACTACCGCAATAAAAAGGCAGGGAAGACACACACACACACACACACACAAAATTCCCGTTATTTCTGGCCTCATTCATGTTTATTTTCTTACATTTGCATGCTTTTTAAATGGAAAGTGCCGAAACCCATACCAACATAACGCGTGCAAGCCGAAAAAGTGTCCAGCGTGGATAGCGATTTGCTTCCTGTGGATCGCTGGGCAGTGTAACTGCATGTGTTTACAGAGGAACAATTCATAGACAGACTTTTCGTCTTTAGGGAATGAACCCTCTGCAAGATGCTGAGGATCCATGAGTGACTTCGGAGCGCTCCTTCTTTTCCGCGTGTTTGTTCTGTGAAACGTACACTTTAGATTCGCAGCTTTACTCTAAGCAACGCTCAATAGGAAATGTTGAAAATTTTTGTCCACGGTGTACCCTCATACACACTAAACCTGCTCTGATGTTTTAATTACGGACATCATAATATTAAAACTTTGGAAACTTGAGCACTACTTAATGGAGATCAATCATTAACTTATACAAGCCATTAATTTTATGCATATTTTTTATATATATGTGTACAATGTTATCGGCAACAAAGAAGTAGTTTTTGTTAAAATTCCTTCCCGGGATGTTTGGCCGTAGTCCAATGTTTTGTACAAAACCAGACGTTTCGGCAATGCCATCGACTTCCATCATCAGTGAAAATCGAGTGCGATAACGTGAGGTGGTATACGTTAGTGACCACAGTACTGTGGTTAAGGCTGAAGCAGTAAGTAGAAAGAAGTAGTTTCTATGGTAATATTTCATTTCGAAAATGATTTTAAATATAAATCTTAGAATATGGAAGTCATGTATGGTTCTCCATACCGATATTTAGATAAGGAACCTACAGTCTAGACATACCAATAAAAATATTATTTGTTGTGAATATAAAAATAAAAATTCTAACACTTTTTGCTACAGTATATTTCTTGATGCATATGTAATTTATTTGATATGTATAAATTCTTTACCTCAAGATGTTTATTCTCTTAGTTGGTACATGTTTTGAGAATTGTATTGTTCCCATCATCAGCCGTCCTGATTTTATATCTTGTGGAATATTTGTGTTTCGGTTCGTTGTTGTTATGGTTTCCTGTTGGTTTTTGGTATTTTATACTGGTATTATTGTGTGTGATTGTGGTGTATATATTAGCTTTTTGAGTATTTGAATGTTGAGTGCTTTGAAAATTGTGTCATGTTTTGTATTGATTGGTTTTTGTTCAGGTATTAGTTTGTTTTGTGTTTGTATATTTGTAAATTTTCCCATATGTTCATTATGGTGCCTTTGTGTGGTATGTGTTTTATTAGTGTCATGTGGTTATGTCTGGGAATTTATGTCCTGTGTTTATTGCATGTGTGGCCAAATTCTATTTATATATTTCTGGGTTTTTGTAGGGGTTTAGATGTATAAAATAACTTTTTTTAGTTGTTTTTTTGTCCTATGGACAAAACACTTAAAAATACTAAACTACTTACGGACAAAACTACTTCAGAATTTTAAAGTTTATAATTATATAAATGTTTATATAAAACTTAAATAAAGTTTGTAACTCTTTAAAAATAATAATACAATTTTTATTGTAGAAAGCTTCATAAGTATATAAAATAATATACCTGGTTCATTGCAATCTTCTAGAGTTTTTTTTTCACACTCTCAGAGAGTGGTGGGCTTAGTACTCCATATGATAAATGCAGTTATGAAGCATGCAAGAGTTGATGCAAATTACTTTTTTTTGAGTCTCAAGAGTTGTGAATTTGATTAACGCACAAATTCTGTAAGCACAATACCTTGAATATTGAAAAGATGTAGGAGCATTGATGTGATCTTTTGGATTTGTTCTTCCTTATTTGTTGTTGTAGCAAGATTTTTCAGTTTGCACTTTTGTTTCTGGATCATACTCAAAACTAGTGAACATTCTGGTGGATTAGATGTAGTTTGTAACCAACAATTCTTACCACCAATCGACAACTAGACTTGATAAAACTCACTTACAGTACAATTTTCCTTAGTTGAAGTGGCAATAATGCTGTTCTTGATTGTCGAGGATTGGGTTCATCTTTTACTGTTTCTTGACCACCTAAAAATGCTGTGGGCAACCTAGAAACCTGAGCCCAGACAGAGCTTCATCTCCATAAGCTTTTTTTAACTTATTACGTGTTTCTGTTTTACTTTCTTGAAGTGTGACTCAAACTTTGCATAATGTTGCTCATTATTATTGAACTCCACTTACTGTGATGTGAGATAAAACAAACACAGACTATATTGTTTAGTGAAATCTTGTAAGGTGATGAAGGTGAAAACTTCAACGAATGTAGACAGACATTCTTAACTATCACATGCTATACTGCTGATCAACGATATTTAGCATTTAGGGTCTATTGGAAACATAGAGGCTTCTCCTACTATGCTGAAGAGTAGACTACTCACCTTCAGCCTCCGACATTTCTACAACAGCCTGTATTTATTTGACAAGCTCACTTTATTAAACACTTGTTTATTTTAAAGTATCACAATAACACATCATAAATGCTGGCACTTGAAATATTACTTTAGTGCAAAATGATTGATTACTACTGTATTGTTATTAAATAGTTCACCACTTCATTCTATGTTTATAATATTCACAGTATTACTTCCATATTCCTTAAGGAAATGGAAGTATGGTGATGGCAAAAAAAATCGTGTTCGAGATTATTGCAGATTCTGATTGTACTATACTAAAAAATATCGGTATGGAGAACCATACATGACTTCCATGTTCTAAGATTTATATTTAAAATCATTTACGAAATGAAATATTTCCATAGAAACTACTACTTTCCACTTATTGCTTCAGCCTTAACCACAGTATTGTGGTCACTAACGTATACCACCACACGTTATCGCACTCGATTTTCACTGATGATGGCAGTTGACGCCACTGCCGAAACGTCTGGTTTTGCAGAAAACATTGGACTGCGGCCAAACAGCCCGGGAAGGAATTTTAACAACAAACTACTACTTTGTTGCCGATAACGTAGTACACATATAAAAATTATCCCCTCCGCCTTTAACTATAAATTTCATTTATAGAAAATTACCCCCACCCCGTTCAACTAGCCTCTTCATTTATAGATATTTCATGTACGTTTCTACAGTGGATTATTAAGATCTTCTTATCAGGATACTTTATTTATCAAAATTAATTACTTTACTCTTGTTACAACAAAAAATGTTTCTGGGAAACTACCCTTTCCCTGTAACCCATGTTCACCAAAATCAACAGGCCTTTCGTTCTCTACAATATAGGGACATATGCAAAACATTATTTGATTCTGTTTGAGTTTGCGGCTGTTATCGTTTGCCATAGAAAATACCGTTTTAAAACATAAAATGTTGCAGGTAAACTACCCCTCTCCCTTAACCGATCTTCACCAACAACAATATGTATTGAGAACTCTACAATTCAGGGCTGCATGCAAAAAATTGTGTGATTCTGTTTGAATTTGCGGCTGTTATCGTTTGCAAAAAAAAATACCCTTATTAAAACGTAAAATGTTGCTGGTAAACTACCCCTTTCCCTTAACCGATCTTCACCAAAAACAATAGGTCTTGAGAACTCTATAATTCAGGGCTGTATGCAAAAGAGTAGTTGATTCTGTTTGAATTTGCGGCTGTTATCATTTGCCATAGAAAAAAATTACCCTTCATTAAAAAAAACCGTTGCAGGTAAACTACCCCTTTCCCTTAACCGATCTTCACCAAAAACAACAGATCTTGAGTACTCTACAAATCAGAGCTGTATGCAAAAAAGTATTTGATTTTGTTTGAATTTGCGACTCTTATCGTTTGCCACAGTAAATACCCTTTTAAAACATAAAACGTTGCAGGTAAACTACCCCTTTCCATTAACCGATCTTTACCAAAAACAATAGATCTTGAGTACTCTACAAATCAGGGCTGTATGCAAAAAATTGTTTGATTCTGTTTGAATTTGCGGCTCTTATCGTTTGCCATAGAAAATACCCTTTTAAAACATAAAACGTTGCAGGTAAACTACCCCTTTCCCTTAACCGATCTTCACCAAAAACAATAGGTCTTGAGAACTCTACAAATCAGGGCTGTATGCAAAAAATTATTTGATACTGTTTGTATTTGCGGCTGTTATCGTTTGCCATATAAATTACCCTTGTTAAAACATAAAACGTTGCCAGTAAACTACCCCTTTCCCTTAACCGATCTTCACCAAAAACAATAGGTCTTGAGAACTCTACAATTTAGGGCTGTATGCAAATAATCTTTTGATTCTGTTTGAACTTGTGGCTGTTATCGTTTGCCATAGAAAATACCCTTGTTAAAACATAAAACGTTGCAGGTAAACTACCCCTTTTCCTTAACCGATCTTCACCAAAAACAATAGGTCTTGAGTACTCTACAATTCAGGGCTGTATGCAAAAGAGTAGTTGATTCTGTTTGAATTTGCGGATGTTATCGTTTGCCATAGAAAATAAAAATTACCCTTGTTTAAAAAAAAACCGTTGCAGGTAAACTACCCCTTTCCCTTAACCGATCTTCACCAAAATCAATAGGTCTTGAGTACTCTACAGATCAGGGCTGTATGCAAAACATTATTGGATTCTGTTTGAATTTGCGGCTCTTATCATTTGCCATAAAAAATACACTTTTAAAACATAAAACGTTGCAGGTAAACTTCCCCTTACCCTTAACCGATCTTCACCTAAAACAATAGGTCTTGAGTACTCTACAGATCAGGGCTGTATGCAAAACATTATTGGATTCTGTTTGAATTTGCGGCTCTTATCGTTTGCCATATAAAATACCCTTGTTAAAACATAAAACGTTGCAGGTAAACTACCCCTTTCCCTTAACCGATCTTCACCAAAATCAATAGGTCTTGAGAACTCTACAATGTAGGGCTGTATGCAAATAATCATTTGATTCTGTTTGAATTTGCGGCTGTTATCGTTTGCCATTTAAATTCCCTTGTTAAAACATAAAACGTTGCAGGTAAACTACCTCTTACCCTTAACCAAAACTTCACCAAAAACAATAGGTCTTGAGAACTCTATAATTCAGGGCTGTATGCAAAAGAGTAGTTGATTCTGTTTTAATTTGCGGCTGTTATCGTTTGCCATAGAAAACAATTACCCTTGATTAAAAAAAAGCGTTGCAGGTAAACTACCCCTTTACCTCAACCGATCTTCACCAAAAACAATAGGTCGTGAGTACTCTGCAATTCAGGGCTGTATGCAAAAAATTATTTGATTCTGTTTCAATTTGCGGCTGTTATCGTTTGCCATAGAAAAATAATCTATAGACACACAGACACTTTTCGAAAAACGACTTTTTTCATGTTTTGAGTGTAGTACAATCAGAATCTGCAATAATCTCGAACACGATTTTTTTTTGCCATCACCATACTTCCATTGCCTTAAGGAACATGGAAGTGACATGAAAAAGAGTCGTTTTTCGAAAAGTGTCTGTGTGTGTGTCTGTCTGTCTGTGTCTGTAGTTTTTTTTCTATGGCAAACGATAACTGCCGCAAATTCAAACAGAATCAAATAATTTTTTTCGTAAGGCCCTGATTTGTAGAGTACTCACGACCTATTTTTTTGGTGAAGATCGGTTGAGGGAAAGGGGTAGTTTACCTGCAACGGGTTTTTTTTATCAAGGGTAATTTTTTTTTTGGCAAACGATAACAGCCGCAAATTCAAACAGAATCAAATAATTTTTTGCATACAGCCCTGATTTGTAGAGTTCTCAAGACCTATTGTTTTTGGTGAAGATCGGTTAAGGGAAAGGGGTAGTTTACCTGCAACGTTTTATGTTTTAACAAGGGTAATTTTTTCTATGACGAACGATAACTGCCGCATATTCAAACAGAATCAAATAATTTTTTGCATACATCCCTGAATTGTAGAGAACTCGAGGCCTTTTGATTTTGGTGAAGATTGGTTAAGGGGAAGGGGTAGTTTACCTGCAACCTTTTACGTTTTAACAACAGTAAAGTACTTGAAAATTCATTTAAACTTTTTCAAACAATGGTAATTGTTAAAAATAAAATAATTTTGTTGCCAGGCAATAAAATTATAATTTTTTCATTTTAATGTAAATCATGTATGAGAGAAAATATATCGCTCGTGGCAGGCAAGCATATCTCAGTTATGTAATGTTTACGTTTCCATTTTATTATTATGACTACCGCAATAAAAAGGCAGGGAAGACACACACACACACACACACACACACACAAAATTCCCGTTATTTCTGGCCTCATTCATGTTTATTTTCTTACATTTGCATGCTTTTTAAATGGAAAGTGCCGAAACCCATACCAACATAACGCGTGCAAGCCGAAAAAGTGTCCAGCGTGGATAGCGATTTGCTTCCTGTGGATCGCTGGGCAGTGTAACTGCACGTGTTTACAGAGGAACAATTCATAGACAGACTTTTCGTCTTTAGGGAATGAACCCTCTGCAAGATGCTGAGGATCCATGAGTGACTTCGGAGCGCTCCTTCTTTTCCGCGTGTTTGTTCTGTGAAACGTACACTGTAGATTCGCAGCTTTACTCTAAGCAACGCTCAATAGGAAATGTTGAAAATTTTTGTCCACGGTGTACCCTCATACACACTAAACCTGCTCTGATGTTTTAATTACGGACATCATAATATTAAAACTTTGGAAACTTGAGCACTACTTAATGGAGATCAATCATTAACGTATACAAGCCATTAATTTTATGCATATTTTTTATATATATGTGTACAACGTTATCGGCAACAAAGAAGTAGTTTTTGTTAAAATTCCTTCCCGGGATATTTGGCCGTAGTCCAATGTTTTGTACAAAACCAGACGTTTCGGCAATGCCATCGACTTCCATCATCAGTGAAAATCGAGTGCGATAACGTGAGGTGGTATACGTTAGTGACCACAGTACTGTGGTTAAGGATGAAGCAGTAAGTAGAAAGAAGTTTCTATGGTAATATTTCATTTCGAAAATGATTTTAAATATAAATCTTAGAATATGGAAGTCATGTATGGTTCTCCATATCGATATTTATTATTTGTTAGCATTACAAATCTATAAACATGCTATCCAATTTCAAATCTTCATTTTCACCATCTGATTCTGAGTAGCTATTTTCATCCAATTTACAGTAAAACATTCCATGGTACTGTCTTGTAGGTCAAGCTTTTAAAACTCATCTCACAACGTATGTATGTGAGGTATAGAGTTAACACATTAGTCTGCTGTTACTGTGTCAGTTGCTTTGTGGAATATGTTTTCTAAATCTCACAGTTTAAACATTTTGTTTTTTCTGCAACAAATCTCTTTACCTTCAATGATTGGGTTACATTGAGAGTGATGAGGTGGCAATCAAACAGCTTCATGGCCCATATTTTCAGCTGTGTGATCAGCAACATGTATTTTATATTTATGTTCCTTTACAATATTTAATAAGTCTGCAGCTGTGTAATTTGGGTTAAAATTTATGTTGTTACTGCTGAGCCAAGACATGATTTCACTTTTTTTTTAGGTGTATAACTTTTTTAGTTAGAATAAAATATCTTGATTATCCATTATGGTTATTTAACTTTCTTCTAATAACTGATCAATTTTCAGTAAACCACTCAATAAAAACATACAGCATATACAACATATTCTTTACGATGAGTCTTGTTCCATTGCACAGTTTTGGCGGGTCGATGTTACGTAATAGAATGATAGGGGATCCTTTTTTTAAAGTCAACTTGTGTGGCGGCATTCCCGGGGGTTCCAGAGAATTTAAAAACTCCATAGGGTAATAAACAGCTTGTTCAGTATCCATTACTGTATCAATGGATGAATAGGTAGTAGACTTGCCGAGAAGTATATCCTGTATGAGATCGTTAACATATTTAATGCTGTAATTTTTGGGAGCTAAAATGGCCCTTTCGCACAGCCATCAGTGTGAGTTGTAATTTTCATGTATATCAGGAAACACTTTAGTTATAAGTTCGTCAAGTGAAGAGACCATGTTGCAGAAATTTGAGGGAAACGAAATTAGACCGGTAGTGGGGTCTACAGGAAATTCTCCATTGCCAAGTAACAGCAATTGTTGTGCAAACTGCTCTGCACGTGTTTCTCCTCGTAAGTGAACCCGCAGTTCATCTTGAGATTCATTTTACGCACATGTCTCCATAAGGCTGATGATTTAAGACAGGCATTAAGTTTATCGGCTGGCGTAGACTGCGGAATTACGGACAGGGTTTGTCGGAAATCTCCTGCCAAGAGGACAACAGCACCACCCATAATTCGCCTATTACCCCATATATCTTGCAAAGTGCGATCAAGCGCTTCTAGTGCCCTTTTGTGAGCCATGGTGCATTTGTCCCAAATGATTAGTTTGCACTGCTTGAACACTTGCGCTTGACCGGAGCCTTTGCTGATGTTGCAAATGGGCTGTTCTGAAACCTGCAGATTCAATGGTAGTTTCAGAGCTGAATGTGCTGTTCGACCGCCAACTAACAGTGTAGATGCTATTCCAGAGGACGCCAAAGCCAACGCAATTTCATTTCTTTTGCGGATCTCAGCCAACAAAATGTTGATCAGAACTGTTTTCCCAGTTCCCCCGGGTGCCTCCAGGAATCAGAGCCCACCATTTCCAGCCTGAATAAGACTTAGAACAGTTCATACGCTTGCCTCTGGTCTGTGACCAATAGGGGTTTATTATCTTCAAGAAACGTTTGGAGAGCATTAATGTTGTAGTTCCTTTCCCTCCAAATATCCCTATCTAGGGCTTCTTGACCATTCCGATTTGGCACCTGTAGCCCAAGCTGCAGGAGAGTTTTGCCGTTGATAGAGATACGTTTGTCCTCAAGATGTATGAGCGCTTGATTAAATATTTCTGCAGTGTAGTGAAAGTTAATAGTTGGGTTAGCCCTTTGTGCATCCTTGAGTATATCTTCACTTAAATTTTGTTTATATTTATCCCAAAGACATTGTGGATTTGATGGAGCGCATGTCGTGATTATAATGGCGAAAAGGTTTCTTAGTTGCTTTGGGAAACATGTGACAGATGCTTCTGCCATGGTCGTGTCCCAATGCTGATCATTTTCAAGCAATTCGTGTTTCTGACATGCTTCTCTATAGCTTTCACACAGTTGTCCCGGGAAGGTTTTAAGATCATTGAATGATGTAGGTCCTCACACAACGTGAAGCAACATTTTTCAGGTAATAGCACTCAGCATTGCTAGGATGAACTGTGTAGACACGGCCAATGGCATCAGTTGCGCGTACGTCGGGATGATCTGGAACTCGGGCTCCCTGCTTCCTCCTGCAGAAACTTTTCCATGACGTGTTCCAGGTGTAGTGTTTTGGTACTTCGGCGTATAGTAAGGTCTTGGCCAATGTATCTTGCTGGCACAACTGGAAAAACGCTGTTAATGTTGTGTTGGGCGGGTGTTTCGCTCTTTCTTGAGCATTCCCTTCCGTAAAATATACTCTGTCCGTTCTCTAAGTGAACGCTTAAGTGAACAACAGTTGGGTACCATTTGTGGATTTGAAAATTGAAGATGCGCCAAATGGCTTCATTACAGCTAATATATCTCCCCAATTGGTATTGAGTCACCTCATCTGCTTCATTTTCATCGGCCAACCCGAAAACGGCCATGTCACTGCCTTTGGTGACGTATTTGCAAATGTACTTAATGTATTTTACAGAGTGGCAGTACTCGACATTGATATGTGCGTGAAACATTTTTGAAAGGAGAGGGCAATAAGGCACTACCCATCTGTTATCAATTTCGACGTCTCTGTTTTGGTTATTCACTTTAACAGTTGTCGTGAAGCCCCCATTTTCAGGTTTACGTCTTTTGTATAACGGGTAACCATCATTGCCTGATTGAGTGTCATCAATGAACTGTCGTGGATAGTTCTTATTACATTTTCCATCTTTCATGCATGGCGTCCTTGGGTTTAACAGTCCGCTTGGCCCATGAATACTGGTCTGCTTGTCTTTGAAACTATGTCGAATAGCAGTGGGTCCTTTTGAGGATCCAGGAGCTCTGCGAAAATTATGTCATCTATTTGGGTCGGTCGGATTTTTTCTTTGAGCCATACCAATTGTGAAGCTACTTTCCTTCACATAAAATTCACTCACAAACATTGTATATTTGTCGGGCGCCATCTTGCCAACTGCAAGAAAATAATTTATGAGGGTTCTTTTCAGCGGACTAGGAGAGCAGAATGTGGTTGCTGAAATAATTAATTTAATTCATATTGCCAATGAACCTAAGGTTTATTTATTCTTTAATACACACAACAACAAAAAATAAAACTTCTTTTCCTACACTTACATACTATTGCCAACTTAACTATGAACTCGTGAAATGAATGTCATTAAAATTATTTTTCTTACATCTTTTTCATTATTAATTTGGTCTTATTTATTAATTATATTTCTTTGATTATATTTCACCAATAATTACATTTAATGATTATATATCTTCACAAACCAGCACTTCTTTTAAATTTCTATATTCGCTCTCTCTCTCTCTCTCTCTCTCTCTACATTTCTATTCCCCTCCCATGTTTAATTGATTCATTAATTTAATTTTATTTTTAGGCTGCCAGTTCTTTGTTAAACATTCTCAAAATTTGCTTTCAAAAGGTTTTAGATTTAACCAATGTTGGTTACTTATCTGCCAAAGATCTTGATGAGTCCGTCTCTACCACGTATTTCGTTTCGATTCCGCACATTTTCTTATTTTATTCACTCTCCGGAACTGTAACTCTATAAAACTGTTTATTTTTTATGGAAAGTTCACATTTTGAAACCAATTGTATATACGGGCTCCCGATTTGCGTTCCGGAATTTATATCTGTGACCGGCCGGTTCACTGACTAATTTTATACTGGGCTGAGAAATAGGCGCTATTTTTTGAAGCGACCGTTGTAGGATGTTAAATTCTTATTGTCTTAAAGTTTATATCACTCCGCCAGCTGCATGTCACCGTTATGTAACGGAATTACTCATCAAGGATAGGCTCTGACGTAACGCTCGCCTGATGTTTCATTGCATAATTTGTTTACCGTTACATAATGTGTTTACTGGTTTTGTGTTCGTCATTGTCTGACCTTGACACAGCTTGTCGGCTATCAAATACGTTCATACTGGTTTTACAAAACATTGTTAAACAATTCTGCACAGTCAATGTTGCCACGGTTGTTTTCATTTCAAACAAATTTACCTCTCGGTTACAAAATTTATAATTTCTGTCCTTATCACTCAACAAGGGATAAAGTTATTATTATTTATTTATAAAAAAAAATACAAAATATGTTATTTATTATTAATAAAATATAAACTTCTTTACATTGTCTCAGGTAGGCCCCAAAAATGCCCCGCTACAATACCCCCTCAATGAGATATTTTATGCCGAAGCATAAAAAATCTCATTGACACATTCATACTTGCTAAAGGGATCAGCCAGGATATGTCGCCACAACCCCCTGTACGGTTTCCAAAAAAAAATATTAATAATCAACTCACCCTTGGTCCGGTGACTGTGACCGCATCTGCATGACAATACTGGACTTCTCTCTCGAGATCCCAACACCGTAGAGTCAGACAGATACTCAACGCCCCTGCTCTGACGCGTAGGCCAGCTCAGGTCCGCCGCCACAGCATCACCAAACACTGAAACAACAAATCAAAATATTAAATAGTGGCCTTATACAACACCATATCCCCAACTGATCTGTTCCCCCCTAGCGGTGCTGGTTTGCGCTAAGAAGCACTGGTTTTGTTTTTACTCACTTATTACTAACATGTATATATCAGAATACCTAACATAACTTAACATAAGAAAACACAGTACATTAATAATTCATTTTAAAATAAACAACTTACAATTAAAATGTTACACACTTTACATCATTAAATTGACATATAAAATCAAAAAATTACTTTTAAACTTGATTTACTCTTATTAATTCGTTTCTCAAAATTACAAAAATTATTATTTTTTTTTTTTTTTTATTTCAATTCTGGCCATCATTATTCCGTTTCATTACTTTGGGTGATTCTACGTTATTCATTATAATTTACTTTATCCACTTGGCATTTACTCATAATCTTACCCCTTTTTATTACTCTAATGTTCCCTTACAAAATCTCTAACTAGTATGACACCCCACTATCAAAATTTTACTAACCCTTCTCTACCTCTAACTACTTCCTACTTTAACTCCAATCGCCACCTTCTACTCTTATAAAAAAAAATACTCTCTAACCCTTTGTACATAGGATACGTGTTTCCTTCCCAAAACTCATTCCCTTATGTTGGTCCCTGGACTCACCCTAGGTAACCCTTTCCGGCGCCAATCGGTCCCTATCCCGTCCCAACCCTTGTTGCGGACTCCCCAAATACACTACCACTACTACAAAATTACCATCCCCAAAAAATCTCAATCTCATAACCTCACTACAATTACAACAAATTGACATCAACAAATAAACAATATATCGCTCCAAACTCTACATAAAATCTCCATTTCTACTGTGTCTCCACTTATTTCTCAAAATTCTATAACATTACATTAACTCAAAACAACATTGCATTATTTTCATTTCCACTATTACTTTAACTTTTACTTCGATTCGGACAAATCTATGTCCCACAAAATTCAACTTGAACTGATTCAAACATTTTATTCAAACAATTACTATCACCCACTTCTATCTTTTACAACCTATTGAAAATTTTACTTATTACAACTATTTTTCATTTTATTTTAAAATCTGTAAACACATTGAAAACATATTATTATATTTTTATAATACTTATTCCTAACATACTAAATGCAAACAACACAATAAGACACAATAACACAATATAAGAAGTATTTAGTGCATCCAATTTTTAAATTCAAACAAAATTATTGAGTAGCAAATCATCATTATTAATTAAAATATATCAAATTTTTAATACGTTATCCCCTTGGATAACCTCCCAGCCACACACACTATTTCAGAATTATGGAAGACTATGGCGCCTTTTCGCTTCCACAGAGACTGTATATTTTGGAGCAGGGTTTTTACCTCTCCGTGTCTCTGCTTCCGCTGTTAAGTTTAATATTGTTGAACATCAACATGTTCTCGTTAATAATTATACACCCTTAAACGGATCTACCACCCGGCTCTACTGTTCCTTCTCGAACAGAGTGGCAGCCGCTGTTCCATAGTTTGGTGATTCCCCTTTTATTACCCCCCATCAATTTCAAAATGCACCTTTACAACGATAACAGCTATGGCCAGTTATGGCAGCGCGCAATCGTAATGTGCCCCAACCATAGCTGTTAAAGCTAAACCAATTCCACGGTCAGGGTTCGGTGAGGCCGTGACCGCCCGAAAATTTGGGGAATCACAAGTAAAATTAAATTTACGAATTTATATTTAAATGACAATATTAATTTAGATGGGGTTTTAACCCACTTTGTATGGAAGCTTAACCATTATTAACATAAAATAATTAATACAACATCTACAACCTTCCCCCATAGCAGTTCCACACTACACTGTTATGTCACTTCATTGAGCACCAAACTACCCCCCAAAATTATCCCCACATCTTGTATTGATAACAAGTTCTTATATTACTACACATTTCTTCAAAACGTTCCTATACCCACTAATACTAAAATCTAACAATTTGGTCACCTAATGCTAAAAAATTTAGAAGAGAAAAAACATTTTTTATCTTAAATTTAGAATTATACACATCCAAAATTATTTTGGGGTTTTTTTTTTTTTTTTTTTTTTTTTTTTTTTTTTTTTTTTTTATATTTACATAGGAGGCTGACTCTATTGTCATAATATAATTTGCTGACGCAACACATCGCCTGAAATGCCGGGTCTTGCTGCAAAACGGATTGGAACCAGATAGATATACTACGTGAATTCACGTCCCCCCTCTGAAACACACTACTCCCCCTCCTACCATTTCTTCTACCCCGCCTTCTATCTTGCTCCAAAACGTCTTGCCCCAAAACTCGTCGTTTCGGGCCAAACAGAAAATATTGTCAAAGGCTCCATTTTAATTTTGCCCTTGACACTAAAAAAAATTTAAATAGAATGCACTGCCTTTTACTTAAATGCAGCCTCCATTATTTACAAACACTCTAAGGCAGTGCAGGCACGTGACAGGCACACCAAAACCGCTGCACCGGGAGTGTATAAGAAAATAATTTATGTCACGTACCTGTGGGGTCCCCCTCCCCGTTCAAATGTGCAGTTAGATTTTTCTACTTTATACCAATTTTGGTGGAGCCGGACCATCGTTGTTTTCACCGCCCGAAGGAAGATCCGCCAACCATGGCCCGCCTCCGAGTTCCGAATTCCACGGCCAGGACTGGTAAGATCGTGACCGCCCGAAAATGGGGGAGGATCCCTTCTGAAAACATACAATAATATCTGAAAAACCTATTTATAAACATAACAATTAAAGTGACCTATATAATTTTAAATTCGTCGCATTTTGAGTACCTACTATTTCCTGCGTCGCTGGGTTCCTCAGCACATACGCATTCTGCATTTTTATGTCTATGACTTCATAAGGTCCTTCATATAACAAGAAAAACTTTTTTATTTCCCTATCTTGAGCACTGGACAGATCATGTCTTTTTACTAACACTAACTGGCCTACCTCATACTTGGTCCATTTACCCTTAGCATCATGTTTCTGTTTTCGTCGCTCTCCTCTAGTAAGTAAATTCTCGTTCGCCAATCTAATCTTCATATTCCTGTCCAAAATTTGACCTTCAGGTGGGTATGTGAAAAGTTGTTCTAATATCCTGGGCGGCCTTGTTCCCCTGATCAACTCATGCGGCGTAAATCCCGTGGACTCATGGGTGGTACAATTCAGCCACTCCTCTACTTTTTTCACGTAGGATGGCCATTCTGTGTGTTTGGCGTGACAGTACGCCCGGAATATCCTACCAATCTCTCTCATCACCCGTTCTGCTTGGTTCGACTGAGGATGGTACACTGCCGTATGCTTGGGTATGATGCCTTCCCATCCAAGCGTCTGCCGCCACTTGCCACTTATAAACTGTGGACCATGGTCAGATAATATAATTTTCGGCTTTCCCACATTAAGCATATAATCTTTTACTATTCTCTCACTAAGTATTTTACTAGTTGCCCTCTTAATGCTATATAATTTTACAAATTTTGAAAAAGTGTCTAAAACTACAAATACATATACCACACCCCCTCTACCTCTGGGTAACGGTCCATATAAATCAACCGCAACTAGATCAAAAGGCTTATCTACTTTTATATAATTCATCTCTCCTTCCACTCTATAATTCACTACTTTCGATTTTTTACATAAATCACACACTCTCAACACTTTCCTCACTCTCCTCTCCATATTCTTAAATATACATGATTCTTTCAAAACATTTGCACACTTTCTCGCACCAAAATGACCATACCTTATATGACAATCCCAAATAATTTTATCTATTAACACATCAGGTATAATTAACCTCCAATCACGCTCCCCACCATCTACTTTTTTAAACAAAATGCCTTGATATATTTGAAATCGCTCATTATATTCAGATCCCTCTACGTCTGTTTCTAAACTAACAATTATTTTACCCAGTTTGCTATCAGATCTTTGTAAATTTTTAATGTCTCTTAATTCCTCACCAAAAATCCTATCTTCTCTAGTTAACCTAAAAATTTCTATTTCTTTAAGGTCCCTACCAGTCTTATTATCTATAACATCTATTCTAGAAAGTGTATCTGGTACCTTATTATCTGACCCCTTTATGTACTCCCATGAAAAGTCATATTCCTGTAAGGCTAATACCCACCTGGTTAATCGGCTGTGTGTTAGCTTACATGAATTCAGAAATGACAGTGCCTTGTGGTCCGTCCGGATGATCGTAGTATTCCCTAGTATGTACGTGCGGAATTTACCCACGGCGAACACAATGCTCAGAAGTTCCTTTTCTGTTGTCGTGTAATTCTTTTCCGCCGATAACAGCGATCTACTGGCGAAGGCGATCGTTAGGTGTTCCTTGTCGCAGCTCTCTTGGTATAACTCAGCACCTAGCGCTACATTGCTGGCGTCGGTCTGCAAATAAAAGATCTTATTAAAATCAGGATGATTCATCATTATCATATGACTGAACTTTCTCTTAATTTCATTAAATGCAGCTCGTTCCGCATCGCCCCATCTCCACTGTTTATTCTTCTGCAGGACAGAACTCAGTTTGGATGTTGTGTGTGCGTAGTTCTCCTGAAATTTCCTGTAAAAATTGCATAAGCCTAAAAAACTCTGTAGTTGCTTAATGTTTTTAGGTTCAGGGAATCGCATTATTGCTTCGACTTTGTCAGGGTTGGCTAATATCCCCTCTTGTGTAATAATAAATCCTAAAAAGTGTATCTCTGTCTGCAGAAACTTAGACTTGTCCCAATTCACTGTTAAACCCCCTACTTGTAGCTTATCTAATACATATTCTATGTGTTCTAAATGTTCAGTGAATGTTCTAGAGGCTATCAAAATATCATCGACATACACAGTTAAAAAGTCTAAGTCCTTAGGTTGTAAAATATTATCTAAACATTTGATAAAACTGGCAACACTGGTGTTTAATCCAAAAGGTAAGCGTTTAAACTGGTAATTCTTACCGTTAAAAAGAAAAGCTGTATATTTCCTACTCTCTGTTGCTAATGGTACCTGCCAGTATCCAGCGGTCAGGTCTAAAGACGTCATGTATTTGACTCCGCTAAACTTTTGTAAAATCTCATTTATGGGTTCCGGAGATTCTCTGTCCGGTATAATAATTTGATTTATTTTTCTAGCATCTAAACATAACCTTACCTTGCCATCCTTCTTTATCACTACCACCAAAGGGTTTGAATAAGGTGATACTGAGCGTTCAATTATGCCTCCTTGCATCATCCGGTCTAATTCCTCCTGTACGGCCCTCCTCTTCGAAAACGGCACCGGGTAGCTTCTCTGCATGTATGGTGCGTGGTCCCGAACTTTCAACTCACAGATGTAGTCCTTCGCTTTCCCTGGTGATTCATCAAACACCCCTCTGTACTGCTCCACAACTGCCCACAGCTCCTCTCGCTGAGTACTTCCTACAACTGTATTTTCATTGAAAAATTTATCGGCTCTATTTGCCCACACACTCTCATTACGCTCATGCATCTCTCTCTCCTCACTTTCTACACCATCACTCTCTAGACATATATTTATTTTAGTTTCTATTTCCCTATCACTTATCTGTTTATGTAACATTTTTATTCCAGTGACTTTAGCTTCATTTACTACTTTCTTAAACTCTATTCTGACTGGTTTATTCCCCTTCTCAAATTTTACTATTTGTTTATTAAAATCTATTACTGCTCCGTTTCTTTCCAAAAAATCATTTCCCAATATTACCTCTAGACTTAACCCTTTAACTACTAGGAAAGTGTTTTCAAATTCTACTTCATTTATTAAAATATTTAATTGTACTTGTCTGGTTATTCTTTTACTTCTCACCCCAGTTACCCCCACTACTGTAACCCCTGCAACTGGTAATGACGGTATATTCTTGTTTAACTCTTTTAATTCACCCATGACATTTTCAGAAATCACTGATATCACGCTACCGGTATCAATTAAAGTTTTATAATTCTTACCTTCAATGTTAATCGTCACCTCAGTCAATCCTGTTCTGTGTTCCACCACCTTGTTCTCCTCTTCTTCTAACAACTCTTTTGCCATATCCACCTTGATGACGTTGTTTGTGTATTCGTTAATTACTTGGACCCGGTCCTCCGTTGACAATGGCTGGGCACGCTTCCCCATTGTCTTCCTCAGTTTTCCGTGGATGGACCTGCTACAGCTTGATGATTTCCTCCTCTACCTCTATTATGATTTCCTCCTCCTCGAGGCGCTCCTCTATAAAATTCTCCTCCTCTCGACTGTTGATTTGGTGGTGTGTTTGTCCTCTCATTTCTGGCGCATTCCCTGGTTCGATGACATCTAAAACAATTCGTTCTATTAGCATAGTTATCAATTTCACAGGCTCTACACCTCCAACTCTCGCCCCTATTATCGAAACTTCCTCCCCGCGCTCCTCTATGAAAATTCTGTGTACCCCTGTTATGATGGAAAAAATTATTATTATTATTATTATTATGGTGTGGTACTACTGGTGTGTTTGGACGTCGTCCCATGTCGCGTTCCCCTATATTCTGTAATACATCTAACATGTTTTCTAACTCACTTATATTGGTAATCTCTCTAGTCATTAAAGTTATTTGCACCTCTCTGGGCAGGTGTTTGCTAATATGTCGTACAAATGATCGGAATGGCAACGGCGGTTCTAAATACTTTGCTTCGTTATAAATGGTCATCACATATATGGTTAGGTGGTTATTAATCCTACCAAAATTCCCATTACCCATTATTTTACTTCTTAGTATTTCTTGGTCTTCTTCTGACCAATATTTGTTGCGGAAAGCTATCTCAAAATCTTCATAACTTTCCCATTCGGTATGGTGTACTTCCGACCATATCTCGGCACTACCTTTGAAACATTTGATAATCTTCAACAACTTAACCTCCCAGCTACTATTATTAAACCGATTAAATTCCCTAACCCTATTTAAAAATTGCATTGGGTGTACTCTACGATTGTCACAATTGAAAGTTTCTAATTCTATTTCATTATTTGTATCTCGTGTCATAAATACTCGTTCAATAACATTGTTTACATTTTGATTTTTCACTAAACTTAATTCATCTCGCACATTACTAATATTTTGTTCAAGTGAATACAATTTTTTATCATTACTATATTCAGACTGTACATTATTTTTTGCTATTATTTCAATAGATTCATTTACTGCTTGTATCTCCGTCTTATAATTACTTTCAATTTCATATATTTTTGAGTCTATCTTATTTTGGTGTTCATCAATATTCTGACTAAATTTTTCAACTGTCATTACTACGCTACTCAACTTACATTCAGTTTCAATATTACGTTTAATAATTTTAGATTCTATGTCATTGTTATACTCATTCATTGAATTTATTAATATTTCGTTATTTTCATTGATTTGCTTCTCAACTCTAACTATCTGACTATCTATTTCACTAAATTTAACATCTGTCTTTTGTATTGAATCATCTAACTTGGTTTCTACTTGACTGATTTTATTAGTAAATTCTACTGTGGTATTTTCACAATGTTTGTTAATTTCTTGTATCTCATGTTTCAACTCTTTCTGATTTTTTAATAACTCTTGCATATCGTTTTTTTGTTCATTAAAAAGTAATTTCATCATCTTGATCAAATCATTATCTTCAGCCGTTTTATTCGCGACTGGTGTTGAGTGAACACCTTCATGCATGATTTGAGATTCAGTTATGCTTATCTGGCTTTCATCTACACTGTCAGTGACGCTGACAGTTTCCTGATTGTCTGCCATTTTTCTTAAAAAAAATTTTTTATATATATATTTCTTAGCAAAATATTATTTTGTCATACATAATTATTATTGAGAAAAGAAAAAAAATGTTCTGCTCACTCATACTACAAAACATGACATCACCTTATTCTATACGTCTATTTTACGTATGCCAAAAAAAATTTATTTTACCTTAAACAACCATTCTGCTTTCCCCGTGGGCCTATATTTATATAATATTATTATATAAATCGTCCCTGTTCGGGCGCCAAATGTGAAGCTACTTTCCTTCACATAAAATTCACTCACAAACATTGTATATTTGTCGGGTGCCATCTTGCCAACTGCAAGAAAATAATTTATGAGGGTTCTTTTCAGCGGACTAGGAGAGCAGAATGTGGTTGCTGAAATAATTAATTTAATTCATATTGGCAATGAACCTAAGGTTTATTTATTCTTTAATACACACAACAACAAAAAATAAAACTTCTTTTCCTACACTTACATACTATTGCCAACTTAACTATGAACTCGTGAAATGAATGTCATTAAAATTATTTTTCTTACATCTTTTTCATTATTAATTTGGTCTTATTTATTAATTATATTTCTTTGATTATATTTCACCAATAATTACATTTAATGATTATATATCTTCACAAACCAGCACTTCTTTTAAATTTCTATATTCGCTCTCTCTCTCTCTCTCTCTCTACATTTCTATTCCCCTCCCATGTTTAATTGATTCATTAATTTAATTTTATTTTTAGGCTGCCAGTTCTTTGTTAAACATTCTCAAAATTTGCTTTCAAAAGGTTTTAGATTTAACCAATGTTGGTTACTTATCTGCCAAAGATCTTGATGAGTCCGTCTCTACCACGTATTTCGTTTCGATTCCGCACATTTTCTTATTTTATTCACTCTCCGGAACTGTAACTCTATAAAACTGTTTATTTTTTATGGAAAGTTCACATTTTGAAACCAATTGTATATACGGGCTCCCGATTTGCGTTCCGGAATTTATATCTGTGACCGGCCGGTTCACTGACTAATTTTATACTGGGCTGAGAAATAGGCGCTATTTTTTGAAGCGACCGTTGTAGGATGTTAAATTCTTATTGTCTTAAAGTTTATATCACTCCGCCAGCTGCATGTCACCGTTATGTAACGGAATTACTCATCAAGGATAGGCTCTGACGTAACGCTCGCCTGATGTTTCATTGCATAATTTGTTTACCGTTACATAATGTGTTTACTGGTTTTGTGTTCGTCATTGTCTGACCTTGACACAGCTTGTCGGCTATCAAATACGTTCATACTGGTTTTACAAAACATTGTTAAACAATTCTGCACAGTCAATGTTGCCACGGTTGTTTTCATTTCAAACAAATTTACCTCTCGGTTACAAAATTTATAATTTCTGTCCTTATCACTCAACAAGGGATAAAGTTATTATTATTTATTTATAAAAAAAAATACAAAATATGTTATTTATTATTAATAAAATATAAACTTCTTTACATTGTCTCAGGTAGGCCCCAAAAATGCCCCGCTACACAATATGTGTGCGTGTGGAAGACCACGCTTTTGCCATTCGACTGAATACATCCAACAGCGAGTTTCCCCAAATATTGTAACGCAACAAACCAAGGGGACCCACAAAATAGGAACCTTTAGTACATAAAAGCCAAAATAAATATAATTAAATTACAATCTAAAACCCCTGAAGTACAATACAGAAACCAAACTAAAAAACCATTGTACAATAGTTTTAAGTAAAAATTGTTAATAATATTAAGTTGTAAAAGTGATGTGATGACGGAAGGGAAATTGTCAATAGTCAGACAAGAACAACTAGATGGTCTAGTTAAATTCTTCTCATGATAACAAACATAGTGTAAAAATAAGTGAAGGTGACATGTGAAGATGCACTACAAAGTGTAGTGTATTCAAACGAATATAATTGATATAAAGCAATTACATTAAAATGGAATAATAGTGAGATTAATTATAAAAGTCAAATGGTGAGTAAACTAACCAAAATATAATCAATCATAATCAGGTTAACAATACCAGTGTAAGTGTGAACATGCATAAACATCGGACAAAACACATGATAACACAAATGTATTCAAAACCTACTATCACAGATTAAGTGGTAATGAAAGTATAATAGAGAACAACTTTAACATTGATAATTAATTTTTCCCCACAGCCCTGAACACATTAGAATATTACTATGAAAGTGAAGAACAATTACCATTTCACGGTAATCACAAAAGTGAACAAAAACATTCATAAAGGAATGATAAATGAACCTAGTTAGAAATAACTAAACATTAGAAAGATAGAAGGAGTTGAAAGGAGTTTGTTTTGTTATTATGTTAATTAATTATATAGAGTTACCAATGTTGTGGGTTAACTAATGCAAAGTTAGTTTAAAAGCTGAATTTTATGTTAGGTATTAAGTAGCATATAAGTCATGGAAACATGATTCCAAGTTAAAAGGTTTATAATTTGTCTTAGGGTAATAAGAGGATAAGAAAAGATATAATTCAAATGTAATAAAACAGTTAAGCAGCATTAGTAGTATGTAACAAGGGTCCTAACAAAAAAAGAGATTAATGAACTAAAATGTAACATAGTAATTAATGTGAAACCATGACATAGGCCACTGCTAAATTCAACCAACTATTGTCAAAATTAATAATAGAAAAACCAAATAATGTAAATTAGTATCAAAAAACAGATTTAACAAATAAGCTATCTTTCAGGACTGTAAACATATTTTTTGGAATATCAGAAGGTGCTAAACAATGTTTCAGAAAATGAGAAACTGAACAAAACGCACCTAGGCAGAAAAGTTGAATATTAAAAGTAGTAGTAAAGTCAGTTGACAAAAGACAAATCAGTGTTAATTAACAAAAACAAGTCATGATTATTAAGTGGATGTTCTTTTCTAGTAATGATACAATGTAATAAGAAACTTAAAGAAGTTTGACATGATTTTGTGAAAATCAGATACCTAAAGGGTCTATAAACCGAGTTTTTGTAAATATAATAGCTTACCTATTACACAGAAAACCAAGCAAAGATAATCTGCCACTATCTACAAAGTGGAAAATAAAATCAGCGCACTGGGAAGAATTCAAGGAAGAGACCAAAAACATTAGTTTGAGCAATAACCCATTAACGGAGAGAGTAGAAATTATTACAGCCAAACTGTTGGAAGCAGCAGAGAATCACATACCGAAGACTAAGCAGAAAACACACCAATCCATGAATATCTGGTGGAATAAAGAGACAGCTACGGCTAGGACTGAATGGCAAAGAGCACGTCGCCAATGGAAGAGAAACAATATAATCGAAAACCGAATTAAATATAATAGAGCCCACTCTATCCTCGTAAGTGATATTTTGCTATTGCAAAAAGAATAAACTTGACCGCCAAAAGGAGAAGCTGGCAGGAATTTGTGAGTACGTTAAATATCAATACTCCCAGCGCTACAGTATGGAAAAACTTTAAAGCAATGGAGGGCTCGAGTTATAAGAAAATAACTTGCGTTATGGATACTGTGGGAGACATTCACCAAGATGAAGAGAAGATTGCTGAATGTTTCTTAAAATATTACATAAACAAATCAGGATCAAAAACATCTTGTCCAAAGGTTTTAACTAAACATGAATGTAATATTCCAATTCAAATTAATGAAGTCAGAGAAGCTATTAGACAGCTCAAAAACTCAGCTACAGGAGAAGCCCAAGGTGAAGACCAGATACACAATAACATGTTCGCACACATATCTGAGGAGCTCTTAGAAGCTATCACAAACGTATATAACGAAATATGGAATACGGGTATCTACCCGGTGGACTGGAAATGTGCAGTTATTATACCATTGCTAAAACCAGGAAAGAACAAAGAAACAACAAACTCATATAGACCTGTATCACTCACTTCATGTTTGGGCAAGTTGATGGAGAGAGTTGTCAACAATCGATTAAACTGGCGATTGGAGAGATATAAACTTCTTGGTGTTAATCAGTTTCGATTCCGCCCATAACATGGTACAGTGGATGCTCTCTTGTACTTAACAGAAGACAAATATAAAGGGTTCAGTGAACAACAAGTGACGGTGGCCGTGATGATCGATCTTGAGTCCGCTTTTGATACGGTGTCGCCGGCTGCGTTGATGTTGCAGTGCGCAAAAATTGGCATAAGAGGACGACTTCTACATTATTTGCACTCATTCCTTACAAACAGAACAATAAAAGTAAAAATAAATAACTACACATCCAGAGCCAACAGTATTAACAAAGGCATTCCACAAGGTTCTGTATTAAGTCCAACTCTTTTTAACATAATGCTGCATGATTTACCATTAGAGTTACCACTAAATACTAAGTTAGCCATTTATGCAGATGACATTACAATATGGACTAGATGCAAATGTGAAAATTTAGCAGCAAAAACAACCCAAGCAGCTATAAATGAATTATGTAAATGGACCAACAAGTGGCATTTCAAAGGCTCACACACAAAATCGGAATACACAGTTTTTACAAGGCGACACAAACTCAAAGGTTTTCGTCCTGCTTTGACATTGGATGGTATTACAATGAAATACAACAGCAATCCAAAAATCCGTGGCATAACTTTGGATGAAAAGCTACTGTGGAATGAACACATTGCAAAAATATCAGAGCAAATTCTTGGAAGACTTAACCTAATGAAAATGGTTTGTAGCAAGACATGGGGTGGTGACGCAGTAGTTATAAGGCAGTTATACCTCCAATACATAAGACCTAAAATGACCTACGGGTGCGAAGTGTGGGGAGGTGCTGCTGTGACACACATGAGAAAACTAGAGAAAATGCAGAATTGTGCTTTGAGAACGTGCCTACAGTGCCCCTGAACCACCTCTATCGAACTATGCAAATAGAACTTAATGTACAGCCACTCAAGTTATTTATAAAACAGACAACATGTAATAAATTTTTCAAAGCAAAAACACTGCCGAGTGTGCACCCTCTTAAACAACTACACGATAATGCCTGCAAGCAGTCGTTTACATTTAGAACTGCCTCATTTATACTGGAACAAGATAGGAAGGAACCTAGAGAAATACCTCCGGTCAACCCAATACCACCTTGGTCCTGGTGAGTGCTGACTATGGAGAACGAACTGCCTTATGGGTTAACAAAGCAAGCGCGTAGAGAAGAACTGAAGCAAGCTGCCATGGAAGTGATCAAATCCAGATATGAGAACTACCTTCATATTTATACAGATGGCTCATTGAATACAAGTAATCACCATTCAGGCTCTAGTGTGTTCATACCGGATTTAAAAATTGAATATCCCATTCCACTGTCGGCATCATCGAGCCTGGAAACAGAATTACTGGCCATCTACACAGCTCTACAGTTCTGCACTGAATTAGAGGCCATGCGGGGTTGCATCTTTACTGATTCCAAGTCATCATTGCAAGCGATTGCATCTTACAGACCAACACATTATGTTTACTATATATACACAGCATTCAACACTTACTTCAAGGCTTAAAGAAAGAAATATGCTTCCTGTGGATTCCGGGTCATATAGACATAATGGGAAATGAGAGAGCAGATGAACTCGCAAAGTTGGTGGCTAGTATGGAACCTAAACCACAAAAGGTGGAAATTCTTACATCCAGCATAAACTACATCAAGCAAACATATAAAGACGTGTGGACACATGAATGGAAAACATCGTCAGTCGCACGAAAACTTTACAAGATTCAACAAACACCCAGTGATCTCGAGATGTATAAAAATACCAACAGACAAATCCAGACTTTCATTTCTAGAGCCAGAACAGGGCACATAATCACAGAACACTACCTTCACCGATTCAACCTGACTGAGTCCCCCTTGTGCAGGTGTGGCACTGGGATTGAGACACTGCAACACATACTCTTGGAATGTATGCATCACCAGACATGCAAGAAAATAAGGGTGAAGGAGCAACTTAGTAAATTGGACCAAGACACAAAAATGAAAACAATTTTGAGAGATAAAAAACTACTGGTTCTGGCTGCTCAAGTGTACGAGGTGCATCGTGCCATCGATTGCTGATGAATTGGACGCACTGTTATTATTCATATTTGTTATTATTTATATAATTGTATTTTACCAATACACGATAACAGTAATTATTGTGTTTACTATTGGGCGCCATGTTGGGAATTATTAACAGCTGTTATTTAATTTACTTTACGGGCCAAGTTTCGTGTTAAGCGAACGAGGTTGTTGAACAGGAAGTGTTATCTGAAATAAATACTCTGAAATGAAATAATAAAAAACAAAACTTATTATTAACAAAAAATTACATATTTTTAGACTCGATCTTACGCCAAACACGCCTCGGGGCATAGTCCGACGTATTATGAAATACACAAATACACAAACATATTTAATATTGAACCTTGTAATTAATCTAAACATCTAATAAACATATAGTAAACAATGGTAATGTAAAGATATATATATGTGTATGTACGCACAACCCAGCACTTATATAAATCACTCTCCCTCTCACTCTCTCTCTCTCTCTCTCTCTCTCTCTCTCTCTCTCTCTCTCTCTCTCTCTCTCTCTCTCTCTCTCTCTCTCTCTCTCTCTCTGGTACAATTCTTTTATGAGCTCATTTATTTAAAGTATTGAAATATGAATAGGTCATTTAATTAAATGGTAAGTTTTGAATGAATTTATTGAATTTACTTTGAAAATTTTATGTTGGTAATTTCTTTAAAATTAAGTTTGATTAATAGAGAATATGTTGTTGTTGGAACGTTCTCACCAAATTTTCGTATAGGCCTCCTCGCACATCTAGGATCGTCACTATCCGCACAATCGGTAAGTTTTACTCCGATTTATGGTCACACCGTCGTGTCGACCCACGAAAATTCCTCGGACCGATTCTACACGCTAGATTTTGATGGACGATCCATCGGCCAATGACACCTATACGATGCCGAACTATTAACGTCCGTCACAACATTTTTTGATATTTATATAGTTTATTAACCACTTCTAGTGGTCTAAAAGTTAAAATTCACTATCCGTGAACGATTTGCCGGCCGGCTGCGATCACTGTTTCTGATGAAATGACCCCGAGTCTTTGTTCCATATTTCCGAGGTGGGGTGAATCTACGTCACTCGCCTTTTGTTCAGTTGTTGACAATATTGTGTTGTTTACAAAAACAAATTCTTGGCCGCTCACATCATCAGGGCTCGTCGCTTTTATCGCAACAAATGACATACTGTTTTTTGTGATGCTTCACGTTTTTTGCTATGAATCCGTCCGAATCCTGGCAAATATTATATAGTCCACTCACGATATATTCATAAAGGTTATTAAATGTTTTACCAAATGAAGGAATACAATATTTCTGGTTTTTTATACCATATTTAGGGTAATTACAATTTGTACCATAATTGTACCATTACAAAACCCCCTCAATGAAAGATTTTGTGTCGAAGCACAAAAACTTTCATTGACCCTTTCATACTTCCTAAAGGGATCAGCCAGGATAGGTTACCGCAACCCCCTTACAATTTTATATAAAAGAAAATAACAACTCACCCTTGGTCTGATGATGATGACCGTACCTGTATGACCTTACTGGACTTCTCCTTCGAGATCCCAACACCATAAGGCCACTTAGGCTCGTAACGCCCCTGCTCTGACGCGCTGGCCAGCTCAGGACCGCTGTCATATCACCAAACACTGAAACAATAAATGATAAATATTAAAATAGTGGCTTGGTAAATTACTCTATCCTCAACTGATCTGGTTCCCCTTAGCTAGGTGCTGGTTTGTGCTAATAAGCACTGGGTTTGCTTGATATATGATTAAAATTTAGTTATAAAAATTATCCTACTAAAAACGTAACTCCCAAGAATTATAAAGAATTTCCTTTCGCAATATTAACAACCCTGAATTTATAAATTGTTTCGATTTCTATCGATAATATTTACCTCTTTCCATTTTATAATTAGTGTAATTATAAAAGAAACATGTTGATATGTTTGATATAAATAAAAAGAATTAAAGTATAATTGAAAATATGAAAATTCCACTATAAATCTCCCAAACATGGAGAAAAACATATTATAGAAAAACAAAATAATTAATAAATCTGTATGGTATTGTTTATTCATAAATCTTATTGAATGTTTAAATTAAAATTATTATTATTCTTATTATTATTATTATTATTATTATTAACAGGTAAAATTCCGGCATTAACAGCGCCATTTATATTTATCCCTTCATACACATTATTTCCATACATCATATTAAAAATTTTATAATATAAATACATAATACATTTTACATAATAATACACATTGATACATTTAATACATTGAAATAATTTATTCATTTTTAATCTTGATTTGCATATTCTATCTAAGTTTGCATTTAAATTATAAAAAAAAACATTACAATTTCAATTAATTAATTATTTAAACATCAATTTATTTATTATAATTATAAATATTTATTTCAAATTTATTATTAATACTCAGATTATTTATTATTATTATTTATTTCCTACTTCCGATTACCTCTATACTCTGAACTTTCTACCTCACTAACTACCTAACCTTTCACCTTCTATTATTGTTTCGTCTGGGTGACTCCTATATTCACTATGCTTCTATTTATAAAATTCATCTCTCACCTATTCATAATACTACTTCTCAAAATTCAAATATATATTCTTACTTAATCATTCATTAGGAATTACCTTCATTACAAATTAAATAATGATTGAACTTCATTAAAAACTTTCTATTAATTAATAATTTACTTCTGTTATAAAGGTAGCACAACTTTCTTTTGTACTATTTTAATTAAGTAATAAAGAATGATTACTCTTTAATTGTTATTCCATTATTAAAAAAAATATTACTATTAAGCATGTTAATTATTAAAATACATCATAACTAGGGTACACAAAATATACCTGTAATACAGCATCAAAAATACATAAACACATTGATATATAAATACATATAAAACAATGAAAAATATACACTCCAACTCATTATTTTGTTATTTATCAAACTCAGTCCATAGCAGTCCAATTCAATACCACGGTTCACATATATATTTAATACTTAACTAAAAATGAACTTTTTTCATGTGAAAAACTTACTATTTTATTGTACGCATTTCGGCTTAGTATCCGCCTTCTTCAGCTTTGGTAACAGACTGCCAGCATTTTGTAACGGTTGTGTGGAAGGTGAAGTGGGGGTGGTGTGTGGAGGAAGGGGATTGGCGCGGGGATTCAACTTACTGTTTGTTTTCTGTATAATTGTGTCAAAAAGTGTATGTGATTTATATTGTAATTGATCGTTGAGTATGTTGTTTGGTTGTGTTGTGTGGTGTTTATATATTTCGTATTGTTCAGTTGTGTTGAGTTTTTGACCTTTGGGTATGTAATGTAAAATTTCAAGATTAGTGTCTATGTTGGTGTAACTGTGGTTTTCTGTGTGTATGTGTGTGGCAAATGCAGAGTGTATATTGTTGTTGGTTAAAGCTTTTAAGTGTTCAGAATAACGGGATGAAAAAGATCTTCCCGTCTGGCCTATGTAGAAACTATTGCAGTCATTACAATTTAATTTGTAAACACCTGTTTTGTTATATTTGTCTATGTCTGTGTTTGTATTACTGATGTGTTTTTTGATGGTATTGGTTGTTCTGAATGCTATTTTGTATTTGTGTTTTCTGAATGTATTGGCGATTTTGTGTGTGTATGAGTTGTGGTATGTGAGTGTGATGTACTTATTGTGTTGTGTGTTGATGGTGTTTAGTGTTTTGTTGTTTTTGTTCTTGATGCGTTTGTGTAGTATGTTTATTAAATTGGGGTTATAACCGTTTTTTATTGCTATGTATTTTATTGTGTTGAGTTCGTCGGTGTAATCTTGTTTATTTAAGGGTATTTTAGTTAGTCTATGGAGCATATGGTTGAAGGCCGCATGTTTATGTTGTGTTGGGTGGTTTGATGTGTTGTGTATAACCATGTCAGTTGTGGTTGGTTTCCTGTATATTTTGTACGTGTGTGTATTGTTAGTTTTGTTAATTGTTAGGTCTAGAAAATTTATACTATTGTTTTGTTCAGTTTCCAGTGTAAATTTTAATTTGTGGTGTATAGTGTTTATGTATTTGTGGAAGTTTTCAACTTGTCTTGTGTTGCCTTTGAAACGCGTACAATAAAATAGTAAGTTTTTCACATGAAAAAAGTTCATTTTTAGTTAAGTGTTAGTGCTGTGAAAGAAGAGATGAATAATCAAGATATATTTAATGTTCATTACACAATTGACACACTCTATCCTCCATCGTTGAATAACAACCGAATCTTAGGTCTATTTAATTTATTGTCTAACAAATAAATTTTATGATTAGCAATATTATATTCATTTTCATTTATAAAACTGTTATCAACCAAATATTTCAAGTCACGATCGAGTAGGGTTCCGTTTATCTCAGTAATATCATATGTTATTAATTGGTTATTTATTTTATAATTATCCTCATAATTTTCTACCACAGGTAAGTACTTAATACCATTATTCTCATTTATTGTTATTTCAATTTCATTGTTACTATAAGGTAAGTATTCATTATTTTCATCCACCTTATCTATGCCTAACCTTTCTATCAATTCTCTGTAATTTCTATTTACTTTAAAAAATTTTATTACTTTCTTTTTCTCACAATATCTCTCTATACTTTCTTTCTTAATACATTTCTCTCCATAACACCAAAATACACTCTCTCTCTCTCTCTCTCTCTCTCTCTCTCCAAATATGCAGGGGTCCCTAACATAAAATTATTGCACCACTTATTAGGTACACAAAAACACCAAGAAACTTTATTTGTAGACCTATCGTCTCCCAAATATAAATTTAAGGAACTCTTGTCCTTATAAAAAATACGTGAAGACTTTTCTTCACCCCCTAACACAACATCAAAAGAAAATTCTACCCCCTGCACTCCTTGTACAAAAATACTTTCTCTCAACTCTCTTTCTGACTCAATACACTCAAACACTTCATTATCATTCATAATACTTTCATTATCATTTTCTAACACCACATTCTTACTACCTGTAATATTCTTACTATCTGTAAATTCATTATTTGAGTTATCACTCTTAATTACGTTATTATTCAGCACTTCGTTTTTCGTACTGTTTTCCTTCTGGGTTTCCAATTGATTTAAATTCTCGTCTAGTTTTTTGATTACCTTGTCACACTTCTTAATCAGATTATCATGACCTATTTTGATTTCATTTTTAAGTTCATTGAAATTAATTTTAATTTTATCATTTTGCTCATCAAATTTGTTATTCAAACTACTTTGAATCTCTTTAATTTCGCTATTCTGCTCATCTAGTTTTTTGTCAAAATTATCAAATTTATTTAATAAGAGTTGCATCATTGCAGCAGTACTGTCAGATTTAATTTCTGAACTAACTGACATGGATGTAGAGACCTTCTCTGCTTCTACATATACAACAGACACAGGTGTATCTGCTTCGTCAATCTGACTAATTTGAGTTGGTTGAACATCCATTTCACTCATAACTATTTCGTCAGAGAGGCTGACTTTTTCAGTTTTATCTTCATTAGTATTCATATTAGCAATTTATAATACAGTCATGCATCCAAAAGTATAACCTAATTTCGTAAAATTTGGTTATGTTTACGTAATTTCTATATTACCTCAGATAACTATTTCCATTCACCTCGTAGGCTTACTCTGTATAAAACTATATTATATAGAGTCCCTGTTCGGGCGCCATCTGTTATTACTTATATTTGTTATTATTTATATAATTGTATTTTACCAATACACGATAACAGTAATTATTGTGTTTACTATCGGGCGCCATGTTGGGAATTATTAACAGCTGATATTTAATTTACTTTACGGGCCAAGTTTCGTGTTAAGCGAACGAGGTTGTTGAACAGGAAGTGTTATCTGAAATAAATACTCTGAAATGAAATAATAAAAAACAAAACTTATTATTAACAAAAAATTACATATTTTTAGACTCGATCATACGCCAAACACGCCTCGGGGCGTAGTCCGACGTATTATGAAATACACAAATACACAAACATATTTAATATTGAACCTTGTAATTAATCTAAACATCTAATAAACATATAGTAAACAATGGTAATGTAAAGATATATATATGTGTATGTACGCACAACCCAGCACATATATAAATCACTCTCTCTCTCTCTCTCTCTCTCTCTCTCTCTCTCTCCCTCCCTCCCTCCCTCCCTCCCTCCCTCCCTCCCTCCCTCCCTCCCTCCCTCCCTCCCTCCCTCTCTCTCTCTCTCTCTCTCTCTCTCTCTTTCTCTCTCTCTCTCTCTCTCGTACAATTCTTTTATGAGCTCATTTATTTAAAGTATTGAAATATGAATAGGTCATTTAATTAAATGGTAAGTTTTGAATGAATTTATTGAATTTACTTTGAAAATTTTATGTTGGTCATTTCTTTAAAATTAAGTTTGATTAATAGAGAATATGTTGTTGTTGGAACGTTCTCACCAAATTTTCTTATAGGCCTCCTCGCACATCTAGGATCGTCACTATCCGCACAATCGGTAAGTTTTACTCCGATTTATGGTCACACCGTCGTGTCGACCCACGAAAATTCCTCGGACCGATTCTACACGCTAGATTTTGATGGACGATCCATCGGCCGATGACACCTATACGATGCCGAACTATTAACGTCCGTCACAACATTTTTTGATATTTTATATAGTTTATTAACCACTTCTAGTGGTCTAAAAGTTAAAATTCACTATCCGTGAACGATTTGCCGGCCGGCTGCGATCACTGTTTCTGATGAAATGACCCCGAGTCTTTGTTCCATATTTCCGAGGTGGGGTGAATCTACGTCACTCGCCTTTTGTTCAGTTGTTGACAATATTGTGTTGTTTACAAAAACAAATTCTTGGCCGCTCACGTCATCAGGGCTCGTCGCTTTTATCGCAACAAATGACATACTGTTTTTTGTGATGCTTCACGTTTTTTGCTATGAATCCGTCCGAATCCTGGCAAATATTATATAGTCCACTCACGATATATTCATAAAGGTTATTAAATGTATGACCAAATGAAGGAATACAATATTTCTGGTTTTTTATACCATATTTAGGGTAATTACAATTTGTACCATAATTGTACCATTACAGCACGTACCAAGAAGTAAGAAGTAAGTAAGCTTGCCTATTAGGTAACATAAATATAGCAAGAGGGATATCAAATTGTTTGTAATTAAGTAAGGAATACAACTATGTAAATTAAATTAAGCGAAATTAGTTAATACTTAGGGCGTAACTTGTACTGGAAGGTAAAAAATCAGTTATTTGAAATAATACAAAATCCAATAACCCCAAGTTCAGCAGAATCAACCAATCAGAAATTAGAAAAATTGGTAAAAAATTCGTTGAAGGGAGAAGAGGAACGAATTACTCAATTGTTACATCTGAAAGTGAAAACATTAACTCCGTATAACCGAGAAAAAAAGTACATTTGGAATCAATTCTGAGTTGACAAAAAAGTAAACCAAATATTTTTTATGTGGTGGCATATCCAAACAGTAACTGAATAAAGGGTACATACAACCAGAGCGAGATAAAGAAATTTTATGAATAGATCAAGGAAGGATTATAGCTCAAGAGATTTCTAACAAATTATTTTCCATAAACCTTGTTTAAACAAAATAATCATGTTTTGGTGGGGAGATATCTGTAATGCAACAAACCAAGTGGAAAACCATAATCCCAACGTCCCTCCTGGGTGGTGCTAAATGAGTGACGGCGACGGTGAAATGGCGACCAAAAATACTGCTAGAAGAAACCAAACTGCCCTTTTCAGGGCAAATCAAACTGTATCATTTGCTTTTAGGGCAAACTTAGAAGAACTGAAAATACTTCAGTGGAATGCGGGGGGATTGTCAACCTCAAAGATGGTGGAACTGAAAAAAGTCATGGAGGAAGAGAGGGTAGACATTTTGATAGTTAACGAAGCAAATGTAACTGAGAACATTAAGAGATACCAAATGAAAGGGTATAATGTGCAGGCTCTATACAAAAACAGACAAGTCGCGAGTGGTATATATTGTGCTGTTAGAAACCAATTACCAACTGAATTTTAACTAATAAAAGAGATGAACCCAACGGACTACAGCGAAATTGTAAAACTCAAGATCTGGATAAATAAGACACAGGTGAAGATCTACGGAATATACAGCCCTCCAAACAACAATAACCTAAATTTAGACATAATTGACTGTGAAAGAAACTCGCTGATGATTGTTGATTTTAATGCTGCCTCTCCAACCTGGGGATACAACTACTTCAATGCAGTTGGAAGAACTGTAGAAGACCACCTCAATTGCACCAATTGGACTCTACTCTTTGACCCTAACCAGCCAAATACGTTCATACACTACTCGGGAAACACCACCAATCCAGACCTGGCTATGGCTTCGTCAAATATAGCCGAAAAGTGCAATAGAAAAGTTATAGGAGACCCTGGAAGTGGGCATCATATGACACTTACCAAAGTTGTGATAAAAAATGGAATAAAGAAGAAACCAAAAGTTAAAGCCAGGTGGAATTTTAAGAAGGCAAACTGGGAAAAGTACGAAACATTAGTGGATGAGAAAGCTCTAGAAATGGAATCTAGGGATACGCCGTATAATAAAGTCAAAAAATTCTGTGAAATTATGAAGAAAACCGCCAAAGACAGCATCCGTCGGGGGAAAGTATATCGATACAAACCTTTCTGGAATAAGGAATTAAATGAGCAACGGATAAAGAGAGATAATGCAAGAAAAGAAGCTGAACGTTCACAGGGGAAAAGCGGTGAAGAGAGAAGAAACGATGTCGTCAAGTGGAGAAAAGAAAGTGCGGTACTCAAGAGGTGGATAAATGAAACAAAAAGAGAGACGTGGAATAAATTCATAGGATCGATAGATTATAGAAGAGATGCTCAAAAAACACATACATTCCTGAATACTCTCAATGATAAATACCCTGAGAAACGGAGTCATCCAATGAATGTTAACGGCAGGATAGAAACCGATGGAAAGATAATAGCTAAAAAATTCAATATTATGTACCAGAGTCAATATACTATTCCAAGAGAACTGAAAAAGATAGAACACAAACTAAGAAATGAAAGAGCAGCTCCGATGGGGAACACTCACCTGGACAGAATGTTTGAAAAGGCATTCAGCATTCAGGATTTAAATGAAGCCATCAAAAATACGAAAAACAAAAAATAACCAGGGGATGACCAAATATTTCCGGAAATGGTGAAAAACCTCGGGCCAGCAGCGAAACAGATGCTCCTGGATATTTATAATGATTTTTGGGTGAACGATGAGCTCACACTACCGGCAGACTGGACAAAAGCAGTAGTCATACCACTCCTGAAGCCTGGAAAACATCCCAACGAAATGGAGTCCTGCAGACCGATTGCTTTGACTCCAATCCTGGCTAAAATCATGGAAAAGATGGTTACAGAAAGACTAAATTGGTATCTAGAAAATCAAAACCAACTAATGGAAGAACAGGCAGGATTTCGGACCAATATGTCGACCTCAAACGCATTGACCAGACTAGTACAAAGCGTGAAAGATGGATTCCACAAGAAGAAGAGCACATTAGCGGTTTTTGTAGACTTCAAGGGAGCATACGATACAGTCTGGAGGGAAAAACTAATTGCCAAACTGAAATCATACAATGTAAGAAGACGTATGCTGAATTGGTACAAAAGATTCCTACAACAAAGATGAGTTAAAACAAGATGGGAAGGACACGAGTCACATTTCAAACAGTCCAAAGTCAGCCTGCCGCAAGGTGCAGCATCCAGCACAACCCTCTTCAACGTTTATATCAACGATTTGCCGAAGAAGTTACAAACCATCCCAGGAATCGAGGTCAGCATGTTTGCGGACGACGTGGTACTGTGGGCAGCGGAAAAAAACACAGACAAGAAACAAAAGGAAAAGCTAGAAAACAAAATCAATGAGGCGCTTGAAGTTCTAGAAAGCTGGGCTAGAGAAAATAATTTGATCGTCAGCAAAACAAAAACTATTTACCAAAACTTCAGTCTCAAGCATACCAACCCTGACTTTAACATAAAAATTGGCAATAACCCACTGACAAAGAGTGATAGCACGAAATATCTTGGAGTGGTACTAGATAACAGGCTTACATGGAAAGATCAAGTAAACAAAACATCGCAGAAAGCAAACAAGAGAATTGGGTTGATGAAAAGACTAGCCGGAGCAAAGTGGGGATGCAACCAAGATTCGCTTAATATAACTTACAACACTTATGTCAAACCTATCATCATGTATGGGAGCGAAGTGGTTGCAACGGCAAATAAATCGAGACTAGAACGTCTAGAACGCGCGCAGTCAAATGCTCTAAGACTTATATCAGGCGGGGTGAAGACTACCTCAATAACAGCACTACAACTCTACACGAAGAACCCCCCCCCCATCATAAAAGAAATAGAAAAACTAGCTGCAGTGAGCCTCGTGAAAATGGAGATGTCCCAAAAGGCAAAATAGATCTCAAGACGCCCACAGAATAATACCAGGCTAAAATCGCAGAAAACGCCGCTGGACGTCAGTAGAAGAGTTTTGCACGAGAAATTGCCATCGAACACCTTCGAGGAAGCTACACTGCCGCTTGACCCCTTACAATACCGAGAAGCGGAAGCCCAAATGAACCTACCCGAAAAACTAAGCAAGTAGACTTAACATGCTTAGTGAAGAGTACCTGGAAAGTGTTCAGCACTTAACATGCTTAGTGAAGAGTACCTGGAAAACGAATGGCTGAAAGTCTTCACAGACGAATCCCAGAAAGATGGAACAGGGGCGGGAGCCGGAGTGTATTCCAAACTCTTTTCTCAGTATGCCGCAGTTGGACGACACAATACTAATTTCGATGGCGAGGTAGAAGCTATATATCTAGCCCTGAAAAACTTACTTTACAGAATAAACGCGTTCAGCAAGGCTGTTATTCTGGTCGACTCCCAAGCAGCAATCCAAGCAGTAAAATCCAACAAGAAGAGGCTATCTCCCCGAATCAAAGACATAAAATCAATGATCAAACATTTAGAGAGCATGAAGAAAACGGTAGTATTCCAGTGGATACCAGCGCACGTCGGAATGGACGGCAATGAGAAGGCAGATGACCTGGCCAAAAAAGGAACCACCCTGCCAATGGCAAATAGACCCCTTTCAGTGCAGGCTGCAAAGAAAATTATCAACAAAGCACCCTGGAAGATTGGGAAAAAGAAACAAAACAGAAGGCAGCCGGAAGGAAATGGGAAAAAGTGAACGAGCTCTGGGCCGTTAACAAATCTAAACCAAGAAAAGAAGCAGTAGCCCTCTTCAGTAGCAAAGGGACATGACTCCCTGGCCGCCCACCTCGAGAAGATACACATTTATCCCATGGCAACATGTGCTGTTTGTCACGAACTAACAGCAGGATGGACGAAGAACACCTATTAGTGTGCTCACGACTCGACAAAAATCAACAATCAAACAGAGACCTTGCAGCTCTCTACTGGTCTGCCAGAAACTTGATGGAATGAATTCCGAAGTATCGCCATAAGAAGAAGAAGAAGACAAACCAAGGGGACCCACAAAATAGGAACCTTTAGTACATAAAAGCCAAAATAAATATAATTAAATTACAATCTAAAACCCCTGAAGTACAATACAGAAACCAAACTAAAAAACTATTGTACAATAGTTTTAAGTAAAAATTGTTAATAATATTAAGTTGTAAAAGTGATGTGATGACGGAAGGGTAATTGTCAATAGTCAGACAAGAACAACTAGATGGTCTAGTTAAATTCTTCTCATGACAACAAACATAGTGTAAAAATCAGGGAAGGTGACATGTGAAGATGCACTACAAAGTGTAGTGTATTCAAACGAATGTAATTGATAATAAGCAATTACATTAAAATGGAATAATAGTGAGATTAATTATAAAAGTGAAATGGTGAGTGAACAAACCAAAATATAATCAGTCATAGTCAGGTTAACAATACCAGTGTAAGTGTGAACATGCATAAACATGGACAAAACACATGATAACACAAATGTATTCAAAACCTACTATAACAAATTAAGTGGTAATGAAAGTATAATAGAGAACAACTTCTTCTCAAATAGTTCTCTGATGATAAGAGATGTGCAGTCCATTGAACGGAAAGAATGGTTGTGTTTTGCAGTATGAAATGCAAACAGCCCTTCTTCAGCAGCGATACGTTTATCTTCCTCAGTTTGTAGTCCATTCCTACTTACAAAGGAAGTTATACTACTGGAAGTTCTCGCGGAAACTGCCAACATGTGTTTCTTTTTCTTAATGTGCTGTGTAATATCGGCACGTCCTTCATGTTCAATGGAAAAAAATGAACGACAAAGTACATTCTACCTTTGTAGATGTGGTGTCGTCCTTCAAGAAAGGAAACTCTTCTTTCAGGGTTTTGGAGAAAGTACACTTTCTTTTCCCCATATTAATATGCACGTGTATCTCGAACCAAGCGAACAACAGACAATGGAGCAAGCTCGCCACGCCAAGCGTTAAAACTAACCAAACAAAAAACGTTTACCTTGATTGCCTTACTCTCCCTTGACGCACTCTGGCGGAAACCAGAGATTTCTTTTCGTAATTGCGTTCCCTTAATCATTCTAGGGATGCGACATCGACAACAAAACATCGATGTTTTTAAACATCCATTTTTTTAAACTGGTTTAGTAACCTCTAACATTAATGTTAGCTCGACGGGGGGATTTAAATTTACTCGTTGATTGGGCTGTCACAAATGACAAAAACTTGGTTGCTAGAGTCAGCGCAAATCACAGAATTTCCATGATATATACATTTATATATGTGTACACACATACACATATTTATTCCAGTTAATAATCAGGCTACTGGTTATTTGGGCCAGCCACTTTATTGGGACAGTATTCAAAATACAAAATCACAACAGGGTTACACACAGAATGTTTTTTCACCTCATAGTTCTGGTCTGCTGATTATTCAGTACAGTAGGAATGTCTCAGTTTTTCTCTAATTAAACCATTTTTTACTTCCATATTCCTTAAGGAATGGAAGTATGGTGATGGCAAAAAAAATCGTGTTCAAGATTATTGCAGATTCTGATTCTACTACGCTCAAAACATGAAAAAAAATCTACAGACACACACACAGACACTTTTCGGAAAACGACTTTTTTTCATGTTTTGAGTGTAGTAGAATCAGAATCTGCAATAATCTCGAACACGATTTTTTTTGCCATCACCATACTTCCATTCCTTAAGGAATATGGAAGTAAAAAGTCGTTTTCCGAAAAGTGTGTGTGTGTGTGTGTCTGTCTGTGTGTGTGTCTGTAGATTGTTTTTCTATGGCAAACGATAACTGCCGCAAATTCAAACAGAATCAAATAATTTTTTGCATACAGCTCTGATTTGTAGAGTACTCATGACCTATTGTTTTTGGTGAAGATCGGTTGAGGGAAAGGGATAGTTTACCTGCAACGGTTTTTTTTTATCAAGGGAAATTTTTTTTTTTGGCAAACGATAACAGCCGCAAATTCAAACAGAATCAAATAATGTTTCGCATACAGCCCTGAATTGTAGAGTTCTCAAGACCTATTGTTTTTGGTGAAGATCGGTTAAGGGAAAGGGGTAGTTTACCTGTAACGTTTTATGTTTTAACAAGGGTATTTCCTATGGCAAACGATAACAGCCGCAAATTCAAACAGAATCAAACGATTATTTGCATACAGCCCTAAATTGTAGAGTTCTCAAGGCCTATTGTTTTTGGTGAAGATCGGTTGAGGGAAAGGGGTAGTTTACCTGCAACGTTTTTTTAACAAGGGTATTTTCTATGGCAAACGATAACAGCCGCAAATTCAAACAGAATCAAAAGATTATTTGCATACAGCCCTGATTTGTAGAGTACTCAAGACCTATTGTTTTTGGTGAAGATCGGTTAAGGGGAAGGGGTAGTTTACCTGCAACGTTTTTTTATCAAGCGTATTTTCTATGGCAAACGATAACAGCCGCAAATTCAAACAGAATCAAATAATTTCTTGCATACATCCCTGAATTGTAGAGGTCTCAAGGACTTTCGATTTTGGTGAAGATCGGTTAAGGGGAAGGGGTAGTTTACCTGCAACCTTTTACGTTTTAACAAGAGTAAAGTACTTGAAAATTAATTTAAACGTTTTGAAACAATGGTAATTGTTGAAAATAAAATAATTTTGTTGCCAGGCAATAAAATTATAATTTTTTCATTTTAATGTAAATCATGTATAAGAGAAAATATATCGCGCTCGGCAGGCGATATTAAGATTTAAATATAAATCTTAGAATATGGAAGTCATGTATGGTTCTCCATACCGATATTTTTAATATGTAATTTACCTGAATAGACCAGTGAGGTCAACAAACCACAATACATTGTTAACAGTACTCGACAACATGTGTATGGTTTTGGACTTTCGGTGTTTGTCCTTGGCGACATAACACATGCCAACTACAGGCACCAAAAACCCCTTGAGGAATGTTATAAATTCTTGGATTTCGTTGTCCATGACGTGTCCGTTACTTAACTAAATATCACTATAGTATTGACGACTCGGAACACTAGGTACAGAAAACCAACTACAACTGACACACTCATACACAACACCTCCAATCACCCAATACAACACAAACTAGCTGCTTTTAGAACCATGATACATAGACTTAACAACATCCCCTTAGATGAAATAGACTACAAAGACGAACTAAACACGATAAAATATCTAGCAGAATCTAACGGTTATGACAGAACAATAGTCAGTAAACTCCTACACAAAACAAACAACAGACAAAGACAGAAAACAACAAATTCATAACACTAACATACATCAACAAACAAACTGAAAAAATTGCCCACAAATTCAAAAAAGCAGGATACAGAATCGCTTACAAAACTACTAACAAAACAGAACACACACTATCAAAACGCATGCCCAAAGCACAAAACAAATTCGATCTACCTGGTGTATACAAGCTAAATTACTCAAATTGCAATAAATTCTACATAGGCCAGACAGGACGTAGCTTCAAACAGAGATACATTGAACACACAAAAGCACTCCACACCACCACAGAATCTACCTTTGCAAACCACCTCATTGAAGCAAACCACACATATAAAAACATCGACAATAACATGAACATTCTACACGTACACACAAAAACAAATAAAAACGACATCCTAAACGAACAGACACAATTCAAATCGCACGCATTATTGGAACACATCTCACCACACACACACACACAGCTTCAATCTTTCGAATAACTATCCCGTCGCCAACAACAAGACGGACAACGCTACCTATGGCAGCCTCTGATGAAGCCTTCTAAAGGTGAAAGCCAGTTTAGGCTGTAAGGTAAAACTTTACGTTTTTACTTATAAAAAACCTAGTGTTCCGAGTCGTCAATACTATAGTGATATTTAGAATGTTATAAAGTTTTTGATAAAATGCTCTACTAACATGCATTTAGGGAGATTTTGATGTTTTGGAATAAAAATGCATGGGGAATTTGTCACTTTACAAATTGTATTCATTATTTATCTTTATCTATACCATTATACATCAAGAGTACTCTACTTCAGTACCGTTACACAGGTAGAGAAAGCTTACCCGAACTCGGTCTTTTGAATCTATGGTAAAATTCTATGTAATTTCATCAGCTTTCCATACTGTGCCCCTAATCTACATTTGTTTGTTACCGTATTCAAACAGCAGTTGAAAGTGTTAAACTGTATATGATATAGCTTCATGTGGCTTAATCATGATAAACCGTTCTGTATTAAAATACTGTAACGAGCCCAGTAAACTGTATTTTAGTTTACATTTCAAAGATATTAAATTCGTTATCATTTATTTTCATTCCATTGTTGCCGCCTTGATGTGAAATGCATATAAATTTAACAGATAATGTTTGTAAATGTTATACCAACTTTGAATTAATTTTTCATGCCCATGTAAGATTACTCATTTACTAAAAAATAAATCGACCATTCTTCAAACAAAATAGTATAGGAAATGAAGGTCGATAGCTGTCCAAGTTTGTGAGCTATGCAGTGTGTTAAATTAAGATTAATGGTAAGTAGTAAGTGTTACAAAGCATAGTGGTAAGTAGGTAGAGTCTTTATCTGACTTATTTTTTTTATTATGGTATTTTTTCATTCAAAAAAAAAAACATCGACAACATAAAACATCGAGCACAAAACATCGATGTTAAAAAAACATCGGCTCTAATAAATCGATGTTAAAAACATCGATGTTTTGAAAACATCGACATCGATGTCGCATCCCTAAATCATTCGAGACCCGTCTTGACCTCAGTAAGAAAGTTTAAACGAACGAGACCAAAATGACACAAAAACAAATAAAAACTCACGAAGCGAAGATAAAAGATTAGGTTATCCGTTATTGCAAGTACGGAAAAACGGGACATATGATGTCCCGTTAATAATTTGCCGGGACAACGGGACACATAATGAAAAAAAGGGACAATCCCGTTAAAAACGGGATGTCTGGTCACCCTACCATAACCCCAAGTTCAGCAGAATCAACCATCATAAATTAGAAAAATTGGTAAAAAATTCGTTGAAGGGAGAAGAGGAACGAATTACTCAATTGTTACATCTGAAAGTGAAAACATTAACTCCGTATAACCAAGAGAAAAAGTACATTTGGAATCAATTCTGAGTTGACAAAAAAGTAAACCAAATATTTTTTAACAAGAAAAAATTTTAAACCAAGAGGAAATAAATACAAGAAAACGGAAAATATCATATCAAGAACAGAAAATACACGTAAGAGGGACGCCATACACGAATAAACGCCAGTATAGCGAAAAATCTCTGTTTGAAGTTGTGAGTTTTAACCAAACTACACACATAATTTACGAATTCACAAACACCAAGGAAACTGCACGATCACTTGAACACAACAACACGGTGAAGGAAAACACAGAATCCGGGGTAATTTCAGTGAACACTATAAATAAACTTAAATATTTTAAAGGAAAGCTGGGACGATGGATTTCATATATTTGAGGTGGCGAACAAGCGGCCATTTTTTTTTTCGTCACTAGCTCAATCTGAAAGCGACGCCATTTTGGTGAAGCCTTCGGCCTTCAAATAAAATAATTACAGTTTATATTCAAACATTTTGACATTATTTGTAATAGTAAGTAAGATTTTTAATATTTGTATTGTACTTCTTAAACATTTCTGACTTTTCAATAACAGTATAAAATGACCCTTGAAAAATTAACATAAATTATCAAACCGAAATCTGTAACTGACGAACTGAGAAAGAGTCGAATGCGGGCAACCAAATCAGTTGACCTGTGAGTCGTAATATGGTTTTTAAAGAATACAAAATAATTAATTGAATTAAACCAGAGCTTTATTTATAAAAAATGACTTAGTTAAGGAATTTCAGGTGGAGAAAGGGGAGTTAATTGCTGAATATCGTCGGAAGGAACCAAAAGAGGTGATAGCCTATATGAGCCGAATCGACAACCACTTCGAACTGGGTCTTCACAAAACATTATTTTGAATTAATTTGTACCAAACCGACGAAGGCTGAATAAGAACAAATAATGATAAATACTAAGTAATTAATAATAATTAACTAGAAATATAAAGAATTAAATAACGAATTAATACAATTTAATAAAACTGAATATTAAAATAATTGTAACGTGTCAATTTTGGGTCATTTTATTTTTTACAGTATGGGGTATTTACATTTTTATTTATTTCGTTTTTGTGCGGGATTTTATAGAATTATTGTGCAACGTAGTTCATTACAACAGAACACGTGGTGAGAAACAGTGGCAAGTAGAACAAAGACGAGACGCAGTTGCTGTTGAGTAATGCGGCCAAGAATGCGCCCCCCTCAAATTCTCAGAAATGTGCATAAGTGTAACCACTCACGCCCGCCACTACGCAAGCAGGCGCTCGGGGGACGCGGCCAGCCCGAAAACCAAGATGGCTAGAGAACAAAATTATTCATCGTTTCCTCACTGGTCCTCAGGAAATGCTGCTAAGGACCGCCCACTTTAATGACGTCAGCCAGTGCCTAGCTGAAATCGTCTGCTATCTTAACTTCAAAAACTACATGCATAGCATAGGACGAAACTGTGACGAACAAATGACAGGCATTGGTTTCCTCTACAACAACGAAAATCAGGTGGCAGTGAACCGCCGCTTTCTTCCGCTCGCGGTCCACGTTGCGCAGTCTATATTACCGAGAGACGCCATATAGTCCACGAGCAACCAACTTCAGCTACAGACACAGACATTTTTGTTCGGACCCGGTCGGTGTAGTTTATAAAATGTAACTGAGTCAACAATAGAGTTAATACCGACCGGGACCCGAGGAAGTAATGGATATATAACGAGAAAAGTACAGTGGTCAGCGAGTGAAACATGTGCCGTGAATAACGAAGCGAGAACGCGTGTTCGGGCGAGGCCTCGATATATGTGCGAGAGTTAAAACAAATGGGATTTTCTAAAAAGAAGGTATTGTAAATAATATGAGAGGATGAGCAGGCTGGGCTGTAATTATAATTTTATATAAATATAATATAATAATTCAATTAACCTGTTTATACTAAGAACAGTAAACGTAATTATTTCAGATATAAATATGATCCAATAATTCGATTACCATGTTTACGATTGATCATAATTTTATTTTATCTAAGTTTCAAGTAGAAGAACATTAAAAGTAATCATTTCATAACAAAAATGTGTTAGACTAAGTTATTTCATCATTACCACTTTCTCATTTCTGTGTTGAAAAATTCGTCTAACGGACCGGAATCTTTCTGAATTATTAATTGGGTGGGGTCAGATTGCTAAATTATCCGTTTTATTAAGGTAAAGTGTAAAGGTCTCCATATCTGTCCTTCAAAGATATAGGTGGCGACTCTGGGCTTCTGACAAAATTTCTGCAGCAGGTAAGCGTAGTTATAACAGGTAAGTCCTGGTAGTGGATTTTATGTATTAATATATTTTCGGCTTCTTTTTAAGGTCACATAATATAAAAAGAATTTGAGGAAACAAATTTTTTTATTAAATAAAATTAAAATAATTATAGTAATATAAACGGTACAAGATAAAATAACATTGGGAAGTTATATTATAATATGTGGCTTTTTGTAATAACGTCAATAAGTTTAATTAGCTTTTGCTTAAATACTCTCGCTGTTAAATTGTGGCGATCTATCGGCGACTGGCCTTCCATAATCTCTGGCCACTTAGGGTTGCATGTAAAGGTAATGAAAAGATCCAGATGGCCATGGTTGCGGACATAGGACATAGCGTCTTGAGCATATTCATGCATGTGCCTTGGACTGCCAGTGAACGTACCCGGTAATATCATCCTTCCTATATCAGTGACATTCCGGTCATTGGCCACAGCATCCTGCAAGTGAATATAGTCATCAACTCGCAGTTTTTGCTGATTTAACCTAATATAAAGAAGCTGCTCACTTTCGACTTTAGCGTACATATCCACGATGTATTGATGAAAGAGCTGATGTAATTTTAAGATGTGGTTTGACGACCCCTCTCTCATCATGATGCGGTGCGCATAAAAGTTCATAAAGAGACCTTTTTTTGAGTACTGTTTCCCGTGCGGGGATCCGTTTGCATGATGTTAAAATGGTAACCGTCCTCACCCTCCCAGAAGATAAGAGGATATTGCAGAGCATCGTATGAATGGTGTGTTTCTGGAATCCGCAGCAAATTTTCGCTCCATCTCTGAATAATTATGTCATGACGATCGTACTGCTCCTGACCAACAATTACTATGGCTACATCGTTAATGGTTGGTGCGTTAAAGCGCCATACATGTTCACCAGATGGCCTCTTGTCTGCCCATATGACTACTTTGTATTCGTCCGTAGGCATCCTTTCTAATGCTGTTTTAAACATTTTTACTAAATGATTGTGCGAATGAAATAGTCTCTGCAGATTTAAACAATGTCTTGTCGCACGCCAGTTATATTAGCACATCGTTGAACAGCCTCTAATTTTTCGTCGCCCATGAAGTAAACTTGTAAACATTTCGGATTTTCATCTGGAAGGGGAAGAAGTGATCCAGCTTTGTGGTAAATTTGGACCTGTACCTTAAAAGTAGGCATAAAACCATGTTCTTGCACTATAAATGATGTCATTTGAAAGCTGGAATTGTATGCCCTTACATTTTTGAGGAAATGTTTGGAGTCTGCTGTGCTACCAGATAAGTAAAACAGCAGTGCCTCAGGAGGCACTTTAAAAGGCGGCAGTTTCACTTTCCCATTTGAGCAACACATCCCAGTGGGTTCGCCTTTATATTTCTTTGCCTGACAATGGTTACACATGACATCCATCCATCCTATTACGACTTTAGGATGAGTATAGTAATCGTATCCAGCACTGTAATTAAATCCCCCTAATTTTAGATCAGCATGTCGACTCAACAATTCTTGGTTCCTCCGTTCTGTGTCGAACTTGTTCTAGATGCAACTCTCGTTCCTGCGACGTTTCCCTTGCCCTTGATGCAGAAGCTCTGACACGGTCCTGGTGCAAGTGAAACTCTCTTTCCTCCAACGTTTCCCTCGCTCTTGATGTAGAAGCTCTGATACGCTCCTGCTGTAGACGAAGCTCCCGTTGTTCAGGTGTTTCCACACATGGATGGCTTTTATTTTTTGGGTGCAGGAGTTATCTGACCAATACTCATTCTTTTCTTCGATGGCATTTCGATAGGTTTAAAGTAATAGGTGTCCGCTGACAGTAAAAAGCACACAATACAGTATGCTTATTGACTTAGAGAGTCGAGTTGTATGCTTTGTTTTCGGTTGTGTAGTGAGGTATGTTGTGAATAACTTACAGCACTTACCAGGCAACAGTCAGCAGCGGAGAACACCAAAACACCACTAACACCAAAAACACGAGTTCACCACTTCCCGCACTAATTGAACACACAGCACTAATAATTGTATAAAACACTATGTGAAAGTTTCAGCTTGATACAATGAATAATAACTGAGTTATTGCGCTCCAGACAAGCTGGAGCCAGTGTTATGCAGTGGAAAATTCCACACACAAGAGCACAAAAGATCGCAGCCTACCTTGGCAACAGCTCAGGATAAACTGTCATTGTGTCATCCGAGACCAGCCGGCGTCCTTATATACCCAGCCACGCTGTTGGAGGGGGCAGGGCGCGGGTGTGGGTGCGAAGGGAGGAGAAGGGGAAGGGCGTGCGAGATAGCATATGAAATGGTGACTCACACTCATAACGGGGTAAAGAACAAAACAGTTGTGCACCAAAATTCAACTTTGATTGTTAATAACTTCGGAACTAAGAACGCATATCTGAGCCGGGCAAATTGCATTTTGTAGCAAATTTTATGGGCCTTCAGAAAATTACCTTCCACTTTGGTCAATTTCCTCATCGTTTTCGAGATATTCGCAAGAAACTGCAAACCTGCTCATTAAAATTCTGCTTAAGGGGGTGGAAAAGGGGTGGGGTAGTTTTTTCAAAATAATATGTAGATAAGAATTTTCCCCTTGTTTTGAACTGTTAGTGTGCAAAATTTCGTTACGATTGGAATAAAACTGTAGATCTGTATAAAATACAAACAGACAAACATTCTTCTTTATATGTATAGAAGATAGAAGAAGAAGATAGATGATAAGTCACTTCACTCCAACTTTCCCCTTGGTCTCCTCCACCCCCTCAGGACCATTCCCTTGGTATCCTATGAACTGATCCTCTCAGCTCACCTTTGGCCTTCCTCTAGGTCTCTTTCCCTGTGGTACCCACATTCTGTATTCTTTTTTTTTTTCAAGTTGTTTGGTCTCCTTGACTATACACAATGCCATACTATCTCATTTTCTGTGCTTTAATTATCCTCATCATATCTTCTCCCTCCAACTATGCCTTCTTGTCATCATCTACCTGTCCACGTTTAGACATTTCTGCCTGTTCCAAACTTCACCATCTCAACCTCGGTCGACCCACATTTCTTTTTCCATGCGCGGTATACTCTGCTATCGTCTTTGGCATTCTATTCTGGAGACATGTGTAGGACACAATCCCTCCAGATCACTTTGTAACTACTCAAATTAGTTACAAGAGTATTTCAGCAATTCTGAGTTTATCCTATCCACACCAGCTCTTTCTGATTCTCCATGGATAAAAGGGCTCCTTCTAGTTTCTCTGTGGTCACCAGCTCCTCAATATCGATGCAGCTCGTATACAATTGTTACCTGCTCTATCCAGTTTTGAACACCCTTGTACCATTGCATTTCTGTTGTCCGAATTGGTACCCAGCATTCCGAACCATAACGGAACAAGGGCACGACCAAATCTTATAAACCTGTGAGGGTCCTCATGGGTATTCCTTCTTAATGTTCTTGAAATTGTGCCACAAATATTTTAAAATAAGTTTACCTTAATGGCCATGTCCTTGTCATTTTTATATATCTAATCACATCCTAGGTAACTGAAATGGGAAACCTAATCTAACACAGTATTGTCAATAACAATTTTAGATCTTACAGGAGAGAAGGTTTTGAATCCACAGCTTTTGTTGTCTATAGAAATGTTTAAATGAGGATATTCAACTTATGAACTGCTAACTGTAACCTGTATAATAGCCTGATCATCAGCAAATAAAGTGGTACCAAGCCACTGATGGGCACTAACTTTTATCCCCTTTGCGATGTTCCTCTTCCATTCTTGAATGAGGTTTTCAAAATAATGTGGATGATTTACCACACACTTTCTTACCCCCCCCCACGTTTTATTAGACCAGTGCTCAGACACGTTACACACGATCCGATTTATTAGACACGTTAGAGACCACAGTGGCGGCTGTGTTCACCTACGCGGGTGCGGACACTATGCTTAAGGCAGCCAGAGAAGTCTGCCGTAGCGGAGCATGCACTTACCAATGTTGACCATTGAATCCTCTTTGAAGAGACGAAGCTTCTGTCGGTGAGTGTGTATTTCCCTTCCCTTCATATGGAGTCCATCCAGATCCAGAAGCATGCTGCGATTGTAATGAATCGGCGAAGTAAAGCCTCGCATTAAGTACTCTATGGCACGGTTTACTGCGAAACTCATATGCCGTCTTCATCCTGATTGTTCGTATACAATTGTTACCTGCTCTATCCAGTTTTGAACACTCTTGTACCATTGCATTTCTGTTGTCCGAATTGGTACCCAGCATTCCTAACCATAACGGAACAAGGGCACGACCAAATCTTATAAACCTGTAAGGGTCCTCATGGGCATTCATTCCTTCTTAATGTTCTTGAAATTGTGCCAAGGTGGTGTAAAAACTACATCATCATGGCACTTAAAAAATTTACAAGTACAAGTGACTTTCACATGACTACTAGCCATAACCACAGTACTGTGGTCTCTAAAGTGAACACCCTACGTTAGCGCAAACTCAAATTTTGCACTGAAGATGGCTGTCGATGGCATGGCTGATATGTTTGCTATGGATTTTAGCACTGGACCAAGGCCAAACAGCCTGGGAACTCACTTTAACAACATTGACTCTGGCCATGCAAAGCCTACGAAGTAATCTCATATGTTGTACCCTCTGCTGTATCTATAACAATGTTTATGGAATGGTAGAAACTTTCAATAACATTTATTATGTATCTGGGATACTCTCTTTCATCACGATTCTGAAGAGCATATGTATGTTTACAGTACTTTATCAAATGCCTTCTCATAGTTTGTGAGGATTAAATGAGTCTCCAAATTGAATTCTCTATTTTCTGATCAACTGCTTTAACACACACTGTCAGGATCTATCTTTCCTAAAACAGTATGGCATGTGATATACTGCAATAGCTCTTATTAAGCATAACTTCTCCTCAACCTCCTTATTTGATAATCTTTATATACTCCATTTGCTATCTTCTTCAGTCTAAATATATGTTTTATCATATTCCTAGCAGGCATCCTCAATCTTTCCTCCTTGCCTTTGGCGAGACAGTCTTTATTACATACATTACTACCAGTCTAATCACTGTTCTACCTCAATTCCTCAAATCTATACTTTCCTATTTCAAGCATCAACTTTCTATTCAGTTATTCTAGTAAATATCTAAAACACAATGGCAAGTAAAACCTTTTCATGCTGATTCATCACACTGTATTAAATAAGATGTCCTATCAAACACATCCTATTAACCTGCCACACCTAATACATAAACTAGAAATGAATATTGGAATTAGGAAATGAATTAGAAATGGCAACTGAACAAAATTTTCAAGAGGCAGCAGACCAGTCTGAGTTATCTTAGCATCATAATTTGAATTAAGACAAAATATATCAGGCTAACTACTTGTCATATTTTATTGTATTCTGTACTATCACCAAATCCACTACTAAATTCTGAAGACGGTTTTGATTTATAACATGTTATGGATCCTTACTCTACTAACAATTAAAAAAGACCATAAAGTGCACAGAACATAAAAAAATCTGAAGTATTTGTTTTTAATACAACTAATGTAAATGAAATTTACATAGTAAACACATTAAACAAATAACAGTAGTGCTATCATGAAGTACTAGACTGCAAGTATTTGTACACTATACTGAAGGGAATATTTTATACTCACTAAACCATTCCTTCCACTCTGCTTGCCCCTGCAGATCAGGAGTCATTTTAGTGAAGAACTCGCTGACTTTGTCAGGTTTGTTATTCGACACAGCATTCACCAGGTACAGTTTTAGCACTGAATTCTCCGGCTTACGTATGGCTAAAACAAAGTCAGTAGTATCTAATTTCAACTACATGCTTTTAATTCAAAATATATTGAAATATATGTTTTGTTATTTAATGTATTTTGCACTGAAATGGAGGGGCTCACAAATAAACGGCACTGACATAGAAAACTGTGAAAACTTTTGGTTTTCAAAGAAACCTGGGGACTTAATGATTTCATGGAGAACATTTTTTTGGTTTAGAGCAACCTATACTACACAAGGGTTACTTTAAGACAAACACTTTATTAAATCTGACATATAATTATTTAAAAATTAATTGTAATTATACAATTAAAATTTTTCAATTAAAAGAAAATGTAATAATACTGAGCATAATGGAATCTGATACTCATAGACTAACAATGTAGGCCCCTAATATGTAAGAAATTACAAACAGCATGTTACAGAATCGTGCACATAGAATGAGTAGTGAGTGTAATCGGTTACTGTGGGATGGATTATTGAATTAAGTGTGATTTGGATGAAATTTGTTAATATAATTCCTTACTGTACTGTTTCTGTATCTGGTAAATGGTTCTCTCTCTCTCTCTCTCTCTCTCTCTCTCTCTCTCTCTCTCTCTCTCTCTCTCCCTCTCCCTCTCCCTCTCCCTCTCCCTCTCCCTCTCCCTCTCCCTCTCCCTCTCTCTCTCTCCCTCTCCCTGTTTGTGTAAAAGCCACGCGTTGTATTGCAGTTAATTAGGTCTCTAGTGTTTGTTTTTTTTCCGAACAGAAATATTATTTTGACGTATATCATTCAAATGTGTCAAACATTCCCCTTACAAGTTTCTTCGAAAGAAATAAGAATGATAAATGTATGGCAACTAGTCGTCTGATAACAGTACAGGGTTGAAAATAAATAGTGCTTACTGTGCTCGCAAGCATAGAAACTGTCTCCTGTTTGACTATTTGTTAGTTTTTATTTATAACAACTGGAAACAAAATTTTATAATGCTCGGAACATTGAGGGGGGACGAGTGCCCCCTTGCCCCTCCCAAGTTACACCTATGCATGACACTAATGGTGTTTTTATATAACACGTTAGTATCCACATCTGAATACAAAGAAGCATCTCTTTGGAGATTGTGACTCACAACACCAGGTATTATAATGTAATTTGCATGCTAAGGCAATAACACTGACATGAAGCAAGTGACCCTTGTGAAAAACACAAATTAACTTATCAATCTGCTGACACATGGTGATGAAATGAGCTGTGTTGGGTGAGTAAGCATTTATTACTGTACACATCAGTAATAATATTGGATCTATATTTGTCTTTCCTATTTCCTTGTATAGATGTTTTGTACTATTATGTTTATGTACTGACATAGAGTCATTAATATAGCTAAAAAAAATTATTTATAATTATATCCATCCTCGTGCGTGTGTGTGTTAATTTTCTTGTTATGTCTTTATACATATTGTTCTTATTTGTTTGAGATGATTATATTTCATTTGGATACCAGTATAAAATAAAGTGTTAAGTACAAAAAAAAACCATTAAAGCTCTCTTCAAGGGAACACTTAAAAATAGTGTATTTAAGTGGAACTGCATATTATACAGGAAATGACCAAGCATCACAGACACATACAACATTACTGTATATTCATAGTTTTCATATGTGTAAATAAGTAGACCTACTTATGTGCTTAAGTATTTATGTGTATGCGTATATTTTTAATGTAAGTATAAATGACACATTCAACACAATACTGTAAGTGAAGACATTGTATATTCAGTAGTGCTCTTTATTTCACTTACTTTTATATAATATTTCACTTCTTGCCAAAAAATTTGTTCGGGATATACATGCTTAAGTACAAGTCTCCTTCGTGCATAGAATAAAGTATTGTGGTGAAGCTGAATTTCCTGCCATGACCAGCAACAGGTTTTCAGAACAACCAGAATTTGTAACAACAAACTCAGTTACACTTTCCTCAGTTATAATTTGTTTGGCTTACGCTTAAATATCAGTGCTCCAGAGGTAGATAATGAGACCCACTGAGGCCAAGGTGTTGCCAAAGTTAGTCTTGTTTCTTTCAAACTTTAATGAAATCCATTGAAAATTTTAATTAAAGAAAAATTGTATTATGCGGAATTTGAGGGCAAAGGCATGGTTTATAATGGTTCCAGTATAAGCCATGCAGACCACATAAAGTGTGCTATAATATGGGATAATGTAGTAGGCAGGAGCATTGTAACAAGGGTTTTCTATATTATTATTTGTGTAAGTACTTGAAGTTATCGGTCAGGTTATTTATATTAGCCATCTTCATAATTCCATGTTTCTTGTAGATTGTCTTTCTGTGTCTCCATCATATGAAGAGTGAAATGACCAACTAAGACTTGACAGTGATAGTCATTTAGGACTTGATAAATGTTGGAGGTGTCAAAAGATATCGTCAAAGATGAAGCAGTTAGCTGTGTGGCAACAACCTATGACAGAGTTTCAAAAATAAATAGTTATATTAGGTGATTATAAAATATACTGATGAAAATTAATATTATAGCTAATAATTATAGTTTATTAACTGTTTAGGAGAAAGCTCAGTGTAGTGTAACTTTATTGCCTTGGTAGTTCCAGTGCCTAAAAGTTTATTCAGATGTTTTGAAAAAGGAGATTAAAAGGGAAATGTTCGTATTGAGACAGGGCAATATTGGTATTGAGAGCAGGGATTGATATGGTACAATCACACACTGCATGTCATCACAGGCGGGTAAATAAAGTGTTAATGGTTAAGTAAAGTGAAAACTGTGTGGAAAGAATGTAGTAGTTACGATGTTTTGGTGCCTAATTGCTAGTAGAGGATCAAGCAAACCACTACATCTTACATAGAGACTGTTGTTGTAAGTAGAAGTTAGTTCTTTAGGAGTTTGCTTATTCTCTTCTCGCTTCTGAGCTACTTTTTATATTCCATGCTATTAGCTTGTTAGCCATGCAGATTTCTTAAGGCGACCTTCATTCCATCAATTCTTTCCTATTATTTATTAATTTGTGAGGCAGTAGGCCTAATCCTGTACGTTCAGGCTTACTACAGTTTCTAACAATCATTGTGAAAGACAGGGACTTATCACTTGACAAAAATGTGTTTTTTGATAACTTATGGCCATGAAAGATTTTGTGAGGTTTGGTAATTGACAACGTACAATTTTAAAATCTTTGTGCCACTGTTTTGGATAGTATTTAATTTGTTATCAGAACCTGTATATAGATAATACAGAAATACATAATATATGTGCAGGCAGTAGTTATTACTAATCTTTTATAACATGCACACACATACATACCATTCGCACAAAAACATTCATTTCTGTATAGGCTTATTAATCAGTGGCATAACAGGCAGGCCAACAGGGCCTGCAATGCGGGAGGCCTGCAGAATAGAAGGGCTGCGCAAACATTTCCAGTTAAGAATGCACCTAGGCCACCAGCCAGGCCTGTATCATTAATCGTTATGAGTTACAAAAGGAAACTAATTAACGGGCCAAAGTACTGGTTTATAAAGTTACTCAGACATTGGCAACTTCAAATGTAGCTATTAGAGGTCATAAAGAGAAGATATTCCCAATAGCCCAATAGCCCAATAGCGAAAACATTTTGGAAATTATTGATCTGTTGATTAAATACTGCTACGACAGCACAGAACAATCTACACGTTTATCGAATGTGCCAGAAGGATCTCGATGTAACGCGTGTGGCGTACGTGCTACTATACGTATTTTGCGAGAATCTTCTCGACTGTGCCAGGCTTCGCTCGGGCACTCGGCCTGTGTCAAGTCCGTAGTAATTACGTAGTTCACGAGAGATAAGGCGCAGTTTGGAAGCTTATGGTGTGTGAGCGTGACTATAAATACATGGGGTAGCGGCCTTAGTTTTCAGTTCAATGCGAGATATTGGATAGTGCGGTTCGAGAGTATTAGTGCGATATATTTCCAGAGCGGTTTGAGTTATTACTGTGTACGTTCAAGTAGTTATTAGTGAAGTGTTGCATTTTATATTCGACGGTATAATTGTAATACAATTGAGTTTTAATATTAGTGGACATTTTATTGCGTGTGAACAATTTTCATTTGATTTGTTGTAGAGACTGTGTTGTTAATTACGAACTGTTTAACTGTAAAAAGTAAAGGTGTGATTAGTGACTTAATTGTTGTCTTGTACTTATTTTGTTTCCACTGTACCTACGACGATCGAGTAGACCGTCATAACAGTGGTGTCAGAACTATGATAGAACGGTTAACAGTGGAAACAGTGGACTTTGTACAAGACAAGTGTAATTCGTAATTAATCAAAGAAAAAAAATGGATGCAAGTCAGATGATGGAAAATTTCCAGGCTCTGTTGTTGCAGACAGAAGAACGACAACGACAGGATGCAGAGAAAGCGGAAGAGAGACAGAAAACCCTTCTGCTGGAAGCAGAGGGAAAATGCAGACAGGAGGCGGAAGAAGCAGAAAAACGACAAGACGAGAAAGCGGAAGCGAGACAGAAAACTATCCTGCTAGAGACAGAGGAACGACGACGACACGCAGAGGAACGGAAGCGTGAAACAGAAGACATGCAAAGCATTAATACAGGAGCAGAAACAGATACAAGAACATAGTACTGCAAAATTCATCCTGTTACAAGGTGAGCTGAACAAACAACTTGACAGAATATCTGAAATAGAAAAATCTGTGTCAACTATGAAAACAAGTATGTCAAGCTTAGAAGATTAAAAATATCAGAGAAATCAAAGAACGCTATTAACTGAAGTAGGGTCAGTTTTTGCAAAGACCCCATCGTTTAATGGAAGCACCCACTGGGCAACTTATTATCGCCAATTTGAAGCTGCCGCTCGCTTAAATAAGTGGACGGAAGAAGAGAAAGGCCTCTCACTCATTCTTACGTCAAAAGGACCTGCCGCAGAGGTAATACACAAAGTGCCATCTAACAGTCAGAACGTCTATGCCTAATTAACTAAAGCTCTGGAATTACGGTACGGTGACCAGCATTTGTGCGAAGTGTACCGTGAACAACTTAAAGCGAGGCGACAGCGTTCAGGGGAGAGCCTTCAAGAGTTTGAAGCGAATATCGACCGACTGACAAGATTGGCTTCTCCCGAAGAATCGGAGGACTTCCGGAAGTGGATTTCTCTCATTATGTTTATTGACGGTATCAGAGATCGTCAGTTACAACAAGTGTTAAGAATGGCTCGGCATGATAATAAATCAGACGCTCTTGTTCATGCTCTCCGTTTTGAAGCTGCCAAGTCGGCGACCTACATTAATCGAAGTATGCCATCACATTGTAGCCAAACGGATCCAATACCACACTATCGTCATAGCGGACGGCATAAAGAGACGATTCAGAAACAACAGTTTAAGAAGTCAGCAGCACCACAAATCTTTCGAACCAAAGGACAAAAACAGAAGACCGAGTGTTACAACTGTGGGAAACGTGGTCATCTACAGGTAGACTGTTGGGAGAAGAAAATACCGAGAGAAGGAAGTGATCGCACCAATTGGAGAAGTAAAGCCTTAGAACAGCACACAGTTTCCATGCTACATAAGATTAGTGGAAACCTGATCGTTAATGGATTTGCGGAAGGTAAACGAAGATCATTTATAGTTGACACGGGCGCTACAGTGTCCATTGTGCGCCCTGACTTAGTCAACAACCGCCAGCCTCTAATTAGCTCTTGTACAGTACAGACTGTGACTGGAAGCCCCGTCAAGGTGCTAGGAAAGGTAGACGTATGTGTACGCCTGGGTCTTCTCGAGTTTAACCACCAAATGCTCATTGCAGACATCGTCGATGAAGTGATTCTTGGCACGGACATTATGAATGCATACGGATTCGTTGTGGACTTAAGAGAGAATGTCCTGAAGGTTGGCCAAGAGAAGATAAAGCTTTGCATGGCTAAAATGACAGGGTCTACCAACCATTTGATTAAGCGAGTGGCATTAGTCGAAGAAAAAGTCAACAGGTTTGGTCAAGAGGAACCCTCCCTATTGCAAGCGGAAATGGAGGAAGAACTAGCAGAGGAAATACAAATAAGTGTAACGACAAAAGAAGTGATTGGAAAGCCAACTGTGGGTGTCGAGACAAAACTCTTGCTTGTTCCTGAGCTGATAGAAGCGCCCGAGGGCAAAGTGGCTGAAGATGAGGTTACGGAAGAGGTTGTTGACGAGAACCAAGCAAACTTGGATCAGCCAGTGGTGTTTAGATCATCAGTACACGACACAACCGGCATGACTCCAGCAAATTTGGTGTTTGGGCGAGAGATTCGTCTTCCTGGGGACTTAATGTTCGGATCACCTGAGACTCAGTCCCAAGAGCCGCAGAACTATTCCTCGCAATTAGAAAACCAACTGCGAGAAAAAAAATCGCTTGGTAAGAGGACGGCTGAAGATTGCCAGTGATAAAATGAAAACTCGGTATGACAGTCGCAGCAATAGTATGGGTTTCCAAGAAGGAGATCAGGTCTGGTTGTTAAATCCAAAGCGCCGTCGTGTTCGCTCACCTATGCTTCAGTCTAACTGGGAAGGACCCTACACTGTGAAAAAAAAGAATTAACGATGTTGTTTATCGGATTCAACAGGAAGGACAGTGAAAGTTCAAGGTCGTCCACCTAGATCACCTGGCTAAGTACAACTTAGAGACGCTTTGCCAGTTCGGGACGAACAGGCTTAAGGAGGGGGCAGTGCTACGACAGCACAACAATCTACGCGTTTATCGAATGTGCCAGAAGGATCTCGATGTAACGTGTGTGGCGTACGTGCTACTATACGCATTGTGCAAGAATCTTCTCGACTGTGCCAGGCTTCGCTCGAGCACTCGGCCTGAGTCAAGTCCGTAGTAATTACGTAGTTCACGAGAGATAAGACGCAGTTTGGAAGCTTATGGTGTGTGAGCGTGACTATAAATACATGGGGTAGCGGCCTTAGTTTTCAGTTCAATGCGAGATATTGGATAGTGCGGTTCGAGAGTATTAGTGCGATATATTTCCAGAGAGGTTCGAGTTATTACTGTGTACGTTCAAGTAGTTATTAGTGAAGCGTTGCGTTTTATATTCGGACGGTATAATTGTAATACAATTGAGTTTTAATATTAGTGGACATTTTATTGCGTGTGAACAATTTTCATTTGATTTGTTGTAGAGACTGTGTTGTTAATTACGAACTGTTTAACTGTAAAAAGTAAAGGTGTGATTAGTGACTTAATTGTTGTCTTGTACTTATTTTGTTTCCACTGTACCTACGATGATCGAGTAGACCGTCGTAACAATATGATCCATTGTTGAAAGAGATAATCAGTGGTCTGAACAACATGGAGAATATATCATCATTATCATCATCTCCACGGTTAAACCAAGGATTGTTTTTTCCGGTCTCAAATAAGCAAATATTACAGCTGGTCACTCCAGCCTTCCTCGGATGTCCCGCATCTCTCTGTCCCCTCAGGTTATAGTTCCATAGTTGTTTGGGGATGAGGCAGTCATCCATTCAGCAAAGATGTTCCCACCAACTCAGCCGATACTGGGCGATCCTGTTGAGTATACTCATAATATTCAGTTCCTGCCATATATCTGTGTTTCTTATACTACCCTCAAAACATGAAGAAAAGTCATTTTTTGAAAAGTGTATGTAGAATTTTTTCTATGGCGAACGATAACTGCTGCAAAGTCAAACAGAATCAAATCATTTTTTTTTTTTGCATATGTGCCTGAATTGGAGAGGACTCAAGGCCTATTGATTTTGGTGAAGATCGGTTAAGGGGAAGGGGCAGTTTATCTGCTTATGTTTTAACAAGAGTAAAGTACTTAATTTTGATAAATAAAGTGTCCTGAAAAGGTCATAATAATCTACTGTAGAAATGTAGATGAAATATCTATAAATGAAAAGGGTAGTTGAAGGCGGAGGGGGTAATTTTTTATAAATGAAAATTATAGTTGAAGGGGAGGGGATAATTTTTTGTATGTATACTACGTTATCGGCAACAAAGAAGTAGTTTGTTGTTCAAATTCCTTTCCAGGCTGTTTGGCCATGGTCCATTGTTTTCTGCAAAACCAGATGTTTTGGCAGTGCCATCACTGAAAATCGAGTGCGCTAATGTGAGGTGGTATACATTAATGACCACAGTACTGTGGTTAAGGCTGAAGCAAAAAGTAGAAAGAAGTAGTTTCTATCGAAATATTTCATTTTGAAAATGGTTTTAAATATAAATCATAGAACATGGAAGTCATGTATGATTCTTCATACCGATATTTTTTGGTTGGTATGTTTTCACCAGGCAAATACATTTATAGGTAAATTTGTGTGTGTGTGTGTGTGTGTGTGTGTGTGTGTGTGTGTGTGTGTGTGTGTGTGTGTGTGTGTGTGTGTGTGTGTGTGTGTGTGTGTGTGTGTGTGTGTGTGTGTGTGTGTGTGTGTGTGTGTGTGTGTGTGTGTGTGTGTTATTTGCTTACGACTGTATTCACATAGCTGTTACTCTAGTCTTGTGATTAAAGTAATAGATATTATTATTTATGTGCATTCAGTTGAAAATATTTTTATAACATACAGATATTGTATTGTAAGGATTACAGTATGTGAACATTAAATATTGTTATTGTAACAATAACATGTAATAGTTATAGAATGTAATAGACATGTTATAAATAAATTCATAATAAACGCTTTACATAAGCTTTAAGGGAAAAAGGGCCATTAACATTGAATGAATGCAGAACTACAGTGCTTATAAAAAGTTCAAGAACACCCTTAAAACACACACAAAATCTTGTCTTTACAATTACTTCTCAGTGGTCGTTGTATTAATTTTGTGTGAAACTGCATTGAAAAAGAAATTTTTTGATATAAAAACGTATATACATATGTTATGTTATATTAAGACATTTAGACTTATTAAATTATTTATGTTGATCTAAATGTTATAGTAAATTTTGATCTTAAATGTTATGGCAATAACTTATCTTTTATTTGGAACGAGGGGATATTAAAAAACAAGAAAGATTGAATTCTGTGCATGGTTTTTTACGAGGCCTATTTCTATCATAGAGCTGTCAAAAACACATTCAATAAGTTTTCTTAAAAATGTACAGTGCATTTCACCAAGGGCCTTTCAAATTTTCCACAAATAATAAACCTTTGCAGATTTTAATGAAACTTTGGAATACTGTATTAGCAAGAACATTGTGTGTGTGTGTGTGTGTGTGTGTGTGTGTGTGTGTGTGCGTGCGCGCGCGCGCGCTCTCGCTTTGGATACCCCATACCACAGTGAACAGCACACAATTTGATGTCATTTGGTAGAAAGCAGATCATTATATGTTTCTTAAGAAAATTGATATTTTTTAGCGGAATGACAGAAGTAGGCGTGTGAAACTAATCATAAAATCTAATTCGACTTTTTTTTTTAATATAACTTTTAAACTAGTGCAGATAACATGGTTTATATCAAAAAGTTTCATGTAAAATGACTACAGTGACCATTTAGAAATAATTATAAAGACAGGAAACCACTTGTGAAGGTATTTTAAGAAGGGAGTCTTTTTCACAAGATGATTATAGATTATGAAAGACATCAAATTTCTTCATTCAAAAATGTGAAATACATTTTGTGAGTATTCTCAAAACATAAATATTAAAAAAAATATTCCTATTAAAAAATAATTGTCTCATAATTAGTGGAATTTTTTTTTTTAATTTGGGGAGAGTTTCTTCTATCATCATCATTATTATTATTATTATTATTATTATTGCGTACTCTAAAAACAAAAATGTGCTTTTACATAGACATTAGATTGTACTGAACTTTCTTTGTGTTTATTGTAGCAGTGTGTACATCTGTACTAACACACAGGTCTCCTGCCTACATGTTGTCTGTTAATCTGATTGACACATTTTACCAGTTGCCCAATTTCTATTATCTTATTAACCAAAGTGTCTTCCTTTCTTGCTCAAACTGTTGTGTGATCTTAGCACAGCGTTGCCGGTAATCATAATGACTTGCGTTGACACTGTAGTGACCTTGTAGATTGAATTTCATTTCCTTTTTAAAATGGCCTTCGGTTTCAGTGTTTACAAAAATAAAATATCAAAAAATTATTTGAATTCGTATAAAATACATTAGGCCCAGTGAAATTAATTTTACAAATATGCATTTGAAAAGTATCATCATCAACACCATTGTTATTGTTCATAAAGTAAAACGTTCATTTGTGTCACTTTTACATACCTTCCTGTGTTATTTGGTCGTGTTCATTATCCTCATGTTATTAGATCTCCTCCTCCATACACACAATTGAATGTACTTCTCCCCTCTCCTTATAGTATACAAGTTGAGGTTGTTTCCTACAAAATGAAATGAACATTTTGTTACAAAATGAAAAAGTGTTATATTTTCAACTCATACTAAACTATCATACTTTTTTTTTAATGAATTTGTGATCGACTAGATGTTTTAATTGTTGAGAAACTTTTATCGTTATATTTGTAAACTACATAGAGCATCTCTTATGAAAGAAGTTTGAACAACAGGAATTTACAGTGATATTTTAACTAATGTACATATGTTTCTTTCATAAATAATTGTACTTCTGTTGTAATATTTATACCCGTGTGGAGCAAACATTTAGCTCTTGAAAAAGAGAATCAGAAGTCTGTAAATTAGACATGCAATTTATATTCTCATACTGAAATGTTCATGACATGACTCAGGTTTGTGTTTATTACCTGGCAAACTGGATTTTTATCCAAGAGTGCAGATGCTGAAAGAGGCTGCCAACGAATGGCGGATAGTATTGACATAGCTCCCTAATAGGAGTCATGTTTCCTTAATAAAGAACTAATGTTTATTTAAAATTAGTAGGCCTATTGCTTTTTCTTTTTAACAAACATACATAGAGATAAAACTATGAATTAATACCATTTTGAAATTAAATTAATACTGTGAACACCTGTAAATAATTTTGTAGCACTTAGTATATTAATATAGTTTAACATTGATTTTTATGAAGTAAACAAGTGTACACAATTTGCTGAAACTATGCTACTAACAATATTATTTTGCGAGAATTCACCAAAAACCTTTTTACGTGTAAATGAAAAAAGAAGCAGAAAATATCATTACTAGAATAGGGAAAAGGCTTATACGAGTAATGTTTATCTCAAGAAACATATGTTGTATTACAAATAAATGGATTTAAAGGATTTGATGGGGCGTTTGCAAATTCAAAATTGATGAAAATAAACATGTTTTAATGTGAGGGACACTTTGTAAAATAAATGTTCAAATATGTTTTTGTTTAAATTTACAACAATTTTCTCTTTTTGTGCTATAAGTCAGAAGGATACACAATAGATGCAGTAATTGTAGAACAAGCGCGAAGCATGTTCTCAGTTTTGAATCAACTGTTTGGCATTTGTCTGTCTGTCTGTATGTCTCACGATAATTTTTGAACACGTCAGCTGATTTTCATAAAACTTGGCCTGTGTGTCCATACCTTTACCCTACAGAACCCTGTTGTTTTTTAGATTGATCCCTCCAAAAATAGGGAGGAGGAAGACAGAAATTGAAAAGATGTGAGGTCGAAATTGTGAAAAAATTTACAAAAGCCCATCAGGCATATCAAATTAAAAGGAATTTGAACCACAGTCTGAATATAGTACTCACTTTTGAAAATTTCAAAATTTTTGGATGTCAGCCCAAAAAGTGTGTGAAAATTTTGATATAATCACAAAAATGTTTGTGGAATATTAAAATTGTTTGTAAATTGTACACAGAGTTTGGAATTCTTTGAACATCAGCATATGCTGTCAAAATAAAAGTGATAAGATGAAGAATTATTGGGCTCATTCAATTTAAAACTAAATTCTAATTATGCTTCTGCGACTTTTTAATTTTTTTCCTCATTTATCAACTCTCCATAAATAATGTGATCTATTAACGTTCTACCACCTTTACACGATTTGTTACCCAAACATTGATCATCTAGAACTTCATTTATACAAACTCTGTTTGTCAACAAACTTTACACAACAAAATGTAGGCTAAAGAATAATAAATTTTTAAGATACTGTTTATTGTCTGCAGATGGTTTTGTAAAGCAGATGACACTACTTACAGTTTGGCAAACAAACATTCAGTCTTGTTCATGTTCCTAACAAAGACACTGACAGTGCATATATATATATATATATATATATATATATATATTACATTTAATATTTATATTATTTTATATATTATAACACGTCAATCTTACTCGTTATAATACTTACAACTGGAGAGTGTCTATTCACACGTTCTTCTTTTCGAATTCGTATTTTCTGCCTCAAACTAGGGTTTGCCAACTCTTCTTGGTAAACCAAAAATGCAAGTTTTTTTTTATGATAAGAGACTACTCATTTTTAAAAGACAAGGTAAATGAAATCAGACGTACAGTTCAATGCTTCTATTATGTTTTATTAACAGTTATTAATTGGTTTATTTTACTACAATTTCTTCCAATTTATATATTTTAATTCTGCGCCGGCATGTTTAATTATTAGCGGTTGGCTATTCTGACCAGCCGCTGCTTAGCAAAACCTCGTGGATGGGTGTTGATATTTTCATTTATTTATATCTCAGGTCGGAGTTCTTGGGACTACAGAAAATGTTGTCAAATGGACTAAAAAAGTACAAAATTTTACAAACACCATATAAATAACATAAAATGTGATACACTTGTATTTACAGTGGTAAACTATAGCTACTGGATTTAGCGTTTGGAGGTTATCTGAGTTTAGTAAATTTGTACGTTTAAAATATATTCACTTAAGGAATCAATGTTAGATTGAGATTATTCTTCAATTTGAGGTGTTCATTAACCAAAAAAAGTTCAAGTGTCTGTTAAAAAGTGATAAATGGTGTGAAGGTGTATTTTCACTTATTGTTTTTATTTTCTTTTGTGTTACTGTTAAGGTCGTATTTTAAAATATACTTAGCAGTCCTCTGTCTCTTCTATCCAGGTAATATTTCTTATGGGTACTGCTGGTTGTCCTTTTTTTGTTAATTCCGTTCTTCTATTTTCTTAGGTATTTAGTTTAGGTATTTATTTTCCATCATTCATCCTTGTTGTTGAGAATTCCGTCATTCATTTGTAGCTTTTAGATATTTTCTTCCTTCCAATGGTTCGTAGTCAGTCACTTGGATTCCTCAGCAATTCCTCATGGATTATTTAATTTCTTCTGGTGATTTTTAATTCATGTGAGTGTTAATGTTATTTCTGTAATTTAGTTTATTATTTTCGTCATTAATTTTTATAGATTTTATTTAGTTAATTCTTTTCTTCACTCATTGCGGTTTAATACGTCTGCACTCATCAAGAGCTAATAATGGAATAATACAATTTATTTACTGGTTACCATAGTTGCTAGCTTCCAAACACTAATTCTCATTGGTTGATAATTTACAACATTGTTATATAAAATTAACATTTTTCTATACAAAATTACTAAAAATCTTTAAACTATTATAATTCCTTTATACTAGCTGTAATCCTAAATATAATAACACCATTAGTTTGCTTGTTATTTACAATTTATTTTGATATCCCATAAGGCCACCTTTTTTCAAATTATAACAGATTCATACATTTTCCATTTGGTTTTCTTTTTGTAAATTACCTTTAAACTAATTATTTTCTATCTAGTTTTGTGTCCTACACTATTATTATGAAACCTAACCAGATTATATACTTTATTTTATCAATTGTTATTGTTTTGTCTTAAATTTTACAAATTTCTAGTTACCAGTTATAGGCCTAATTGCCTAGAGTTCATAATTCACCTCCCCTATACTCATTACCACTGTTCATGTCAATTTTGTTAATTTTAAGTGCTTCTAAACATAATTACTGTAATAACCTAGACTAAATTATAACATTTGATTATTTTTAATCATCATATAACATAACATAATTCCTTAACAAACCTTTTAGGCCACTGTTAGTATCTAAGGTTTTACATGTATTTTAAACAGTTCTGTTCAATGTACTATTCAACATAATAACATTTGGGGTTAATCAAAACCAAAACAAAATATAATAAAATGAACAGTAGGTGTGTACTAGTATTCCCTTATAATTTCACTTATAGAATACAGTGTCTTAAAACCCTTTGCCTGTTTTCAGCATAACAGATTAGTCTTTTACTATTATTTTTAACAGTGGTTAACATAAATTTATAAACTTAATTCATTAAAATAAAACAATAGACTCCTTACCATCCTTATTATATACTAAAACACTTCCTTAAAATAATTGAAAACAATTATCAGTGGTTTGCTTCTAACAAACATTGTTATATCAAATACAAACATTTTCTGATTTCATTAAAACTATGCCAATGTCTACTTATAACTATCCCTTATAATTTATACACTTTATTTATTATATTCGGGTCCAGTTATTACTTATAGGCTATTATCACAAGTTCTTTCTTTATTCCTGACTGCACTTCACTTTATTACCTAGTGTTTTTATATAGTTCATTGATTAACACTGGGTCCTATCATGGTTCATTATTTATTATTATCTTTCTTACTTACGTATCACTTTTTTGTTAACCTTCTAACATTGTATTTTATATTTATGTAATTATTATCACTGGGTCCTATCAAGGTTCAATAATTATCACCACCTTCCTACTTAATTATTGCTATTTTAGTTTATTTTATAATATTGTCTTTTGATAGTTTATTTATCAACACTATTTCTATATATTATCATTATTTTTGTTCTTACATTCCATTTTCTTTTTACATTTCCTACTGTTTACATACTATTTATTTCCCTACTTAATTTTGTACTTTTATATATATATGATTCTTATTAACAATTGGGTATTTTTTATATTATGACTTTAACTATTTTCTCTGGATCACCTTTTCCAATCTATTGGGTCTCGTCATCGTCACTGTCCTTGTCTACGTCAAATTCAGGTAGTGGTGTTGTTCTATCATTTCCTATTTAATAATTTTTTATTATACAGCTTTCTTCACTTATTGATACTCGTAAACCTTGTGCTACCGTAGGTCACGTTACATAATGCTTCGCCACCAAAATTGGTTATTTCTAAAAATAACGCGGTTGTTTTTACTGAAATTCCAATTAAATTATCTTCTGCTTTACATCTTATTATAGAATGTTGTTATTATTGTTGAACTTATCAATTAGATTGTCTTCTGTTTTACATGTATTTATTTCATATTTCATGATTCTTGATCTGATATTATTTTCTCCTTTTCTTTTCTTATGAGTGTTATATCCCTCGAAGGGTTTACTTCCCTAATTATTCTCCTTCTATTCATATAAATTGGCACTAGTCAGAGGGCACTTGTGGCTCTATTACTCCGCTGTCCATAATATACCTATTCTGAGTTCAGAGGTCATACCATCTGCTCAATAAGAATGATTGCTGGAACTTATTTCAACAATCAACTTATTATCCATTTAATAATAATAATAAATAGTCTATTTGCGACTAATATAATATAAAAACATAACGAAAAACACTCTAGGGATTATTTACTGTGTTGTTATTCAGATCAAATGATTTTCTTCTTATTGATTTATTCAGATGTTCTTTATCTATACGTGTGGCGATGTTCTTGACATATATATTCTGTAGTATTTCTCTATCTTCCTTCTTACAATAGTTGTTTCCATGTCCTTACTTCCTTTATCCTTTACAATTAAAAATCTAACTTGTAGCTGTATCAATGGTTATTAATTCAATTATTCTCATTATAATGATAGTCAGTTAGTTGTTCATTGTCCTTCTTATTTGATTGTCTTGTCTTATTATTTTACTATTAACTGTCTAGTTTGTTCTCCTTTCGTAGTAAAAAAATTGTTTTTTTTTCACCATTATTCCCTTCAAAACGGGGTTATATAAATATTTTCTGTAAGCTGTCTTCACTTCCTTTAACTTTGGTAGTTTTATCTCAGTTCAGTTTTTTCTATTCTTTATTATGGTTCTCTTTGAAAATTACTTTGTTCTAAAGATGTGGTGTATGTTGTCCTTACTTTGTTTTTTCTTCAAAATTATTCTACTTTAAACATTTGGTGTAACCTGTCCTTACTTCTTTTTTAGAATTTTGGTAATTTCTCTTCAAAATTAATTTACTTTAAACATTTGGTGTAAGCTGTCCTTACTTCTTTTTAGAATTTTGATATTTGTTCTTTTCAAAATTAAGTTGTTTCAAATATTTTGTGTAAGCTGTTCTTACTTCTTTTTAGAATTTTTAAATTTTTAAATTACCCTTAATTGTTTTATTCCGCCTCATAATACTTTTTTAATGAAGACTGGTTGTAGGTTCCCTTAACTCTTTTTGTAGTTACTTCACTGATTATATATGTGTTATTATTGTTGTTCTTTGTGATTATATACGGGCCATTATAAAGCAATAACAACTTTTTCATTATTCCTTCTCTGGAACTGGGTAATTCTTGATTTCTTAACAGTACCTTTTCTCCTACTTTGTATTGTATTATTTTCGGTTGAGCCTTCCGATATTTCCTTTTTCTTTTCTCCACTTGTTCAGCCACTTTACTATAAAATCTTACATTATCGAATTGATAATCAGGGTTGCTTGGGAAATTAATCAGTTCTGTAATTGCTCGAGGCGGTGGCCTTTCATACATTATTGTGTAAGGGGTATCTCCGATAGATTCATGGTATGCGAGGTTAATAAAATTTTCGGTTGCATTTATATAGTCATTCCATTTACGCTGTTTGTCGTGACAGTAAGTTCGAAGGATTCTTCCGACTTCCCTAAGTACTCTTTCTGCTGGATTGCTGTTCGGATGGTAGACGGAAGTTTTATAAGTCCTGACGCCTAGGTTCATTAGAGTCTCCTTCCACTTTCTTTCTCTGAATTGGGTACCATGGTCGGTGATAATTGATTTTGGAACTCCCAAATCTGGTATATACAGTTGTGTATACTTTATTTAGTACTTTTATTTGTACTTTATTGGTAGTTGCTCGATTAATGGGATACAGTTTAATAAATTTCGAATAATGATCAAAGATTACTACAATAAACTTATATTGCCTCCTACCTCCACTGCATGGTAGAGGTCCACATATGTCCAAAAAGACTCTTTCCAACTTACTGGTTGAAGTGATGGGCTGCATTTTTCCTTCCTTATCATTATTACATTTCACCAACTGACATATATGACAATGCTTAATATAGTTTCTTACTCTTCTATTGATATCCTTCACATAGGTATGTTCTTCTAGCGCCTTTATTACCTTTAAAGCAGCCATATGACCGTATCTGAAGTGATAATCCATTATGATTTCTTTTTCAAATCCTCGGGGTATTACTAACTTCCACGAATTCTGGTTATGACTGGTCTGGATAAACAGTGTATCCTCATGGACGCAATAGATGGGGTGATTCTCTCATCTTGTTGACTTAACCTTCGTCTGATCTGGTTTAATTTTGAGTCATTCTTTTGGTGTTGCTTCACTTCCTTGATTATGGTTTCTAAATCAGATTTGCTTTTCATTATATTATATACCTTCACAATAGTCTCTTTTTCACCATCAAATGTTTGTTGTTCTAAATTAATTCAGGATAACACATCAGCCACAATATTTTTACTTCCTGGGATATATTCCCAACTGATGTGGTATTCTTGGAGAGCAAGTATCCATCTGGTTAACCTCTCATGACTGATTTTACAATTTTTTAAAAAGGATATGAATTTATGGTCGGTTCTTACCGTTATGGGATAACCAAGGATATAGGTTCTGAATTTACCACATGAAAACACTACACTCAATAACTCCTTCTCGGTCACATTATAATTGCGCTCGCAATGGTTCAGGATTCTACTTGCGAAGCTAACTACCTGGTGGTTTCCATCATCATCTTCCTGGTATAACACAGACCCCAAGCTTATATCACTTGCATCACAATTCATAAAAAATGGTCGGTTGAAGTTAGGGTGTTGTAACATAATGGCTTCTAGAAAGTTGTCCTTAATTGATTGAAAAATTGTATCCTGCTCTGGGCCCCACATCCACTTATTTTTGGACGATAATTGTGGCGATAATCTGGCTGTTAACTCGGAATAGTTCTTCTGGAATTTTCTGTAACAATTACAGATACCCAGGAACGAATGTAATTGTTTTTTATTCTTTGGGGTTGGGAAGCGTTGAATCGACTCTATTTTATCATTCGATGGTGTTATGCCTTGTCTAGATAAATTGAAACCAAGGAATTGAACCTCATTAGCTATTAATTTAGATTTTTCAAGTTTTAATGTTACATGATTATCAGATAATTTTTTCAATACCCGTTCTACTGTGTCACAATGCTCTTCCCAGCTGGATGAAGTGACTAACAAATCATCAACATAAACGGTGGTATACTGCATGGTTTCTGGACCCAATATTTGGTCCATACATCGGACGAATATCGCCACGGAATTTACCAGCCCAAATGGTAGTCGCTTGAACTGGTAGTTCCGACCTTCGAATATGAAAGCAACATATTTCCGACTAGCTGGGTGCAACTCCACCTGCCAGTACCAAACTGTATCCCAGGTACTGATAAACTGGGTACCGTGAAATTTTTTGAGTATCTCCTCAATTTCCCCAGGAGATGTCCTATCGTTTATCAAGATCTTGTTTAATCTCTCTTGCATCTAGGCACAGCCGTACCTTTCTGTCCTTTTTTACAATGGCTACGATGGGACTGGTGTACTGTGAACAACTGTATTCAATGATATCTTCTTCTAACATCCTGTTAATTTCAATCTTTACTGCTTCCTTCGCTGCGTATGCTATCGGATATGACTTTTTATTAAAATTTGCAGATTCTTTGAACCTTAACTCGCACTGATAACCCCTTACTTTTCCTGGTCGGTCTGAGAACACATGCCGATATTTATTGTAAATTGATATCAAATTTTCCACCTGCTGAGTGGCTAAACTATTTCCGTTTTGTTCACCCTGTAATTGTCTGGTTTCTTCTAATTTTTTTTTTCCATAAACAGTCATTACTGCTTTGGTCTTCGGTTCTTTCTTCAAATATATCATCTTGGAAATTAGCAACTTTTCTTATGTTATAAATGTTATTAATTGGACCTACACCTTTGCTTCCAATTAGTTCAGCTATCCATTCTATGTTTTCTGATTTCATTGATACTCTTGCTCGTCTTATGTCAATGACTGCGGAATATTTCCTTAAAATGTCACAACCAATTAATATATCGAAAGATAACCCATGAGCTATTAAAAAGATCATGGGAAGGGTTACATTGTTACTAGTTACTTCCAATGATACTTGTCTCTTTATAGTTTTATTTTGTCTCCGAGTGGCTCCAATTAAAATTATTTTGCTAACAGGTAATGTTGGTAAGATGGCCTTACTCTCTTTTTGAATTTGGTGGTACTCCGTACTGTCAATTAAAGACACATTAGCACCTGATCTATCATTAATCTGGTTGATATTCCATTTATTTTTGCTAATACATAAGCAATCTCATTATCTGAATGGTTAATTTTAGTAGATTTCTCTTCGAGTAACTCCTCTCTAATATTTTCCAGGTAGTGATTTTGGATAATTGTTATGGTATGGTTATTTGTCTGGTCTGTTAGTCTTGGTAAGTACCCAATAGATCGGTTCAGTGATGGGTCCAGGTGGATTTTCACTGCTGCTGCTCGTTTAAATGCTGGCTGGTTCCTTCCGTATGGTCATCTAGTCTATTTGATTGGTTACTGTCCGTTGTGTCCGGTATTTCGACCAGGTCGTTATTAAAAGTCACGTGATCCCTGTTTCTTCTATCATCCTCGCCGCTCCTACTTCTTCGTCCTCGATAATACTGCCTTCCGTCATTTCTATTCTCCGTACTCACATAATTCACCCGTCGCCTGTATGTTTGATTTTGGTTATTATTATTATATGGGTTATTTGGTCGATAATGATTACCATTATTTGTATTATGATGATTACCTCGATTATTATTATTATTGTAATTTGGATTATTTGAACGATGATAGTAGTTGTTATTGTTGGCTTGAGTATTATGGTATTGTTATTGTTGGCTTGAGTATTATGGTAACTATTATTATTATTATTATTATTGTTATTATTAACCTGTGGATTATTACCATTATGGTTATATGGGTTATTACGTACTTTGTTATTCCTATTATAATTATTGTTTCATTGTCTATGCTGTAGGTAATGCCTTTCCCGTTCATGTTCTCCCAATAATTCTCCCATATCTTGGATGGTCTTAATCCGTCTGCTCAATCTGCTCTTTGAAATCTCCCCGTCATAATGGTATGCCAACTGTGTTACCAAACATTCTTCAGGGATATTGGGCTCCAAGTTCCTCGCTATACTGACTTTACCTAAAAAGTATGCCATTGGAGATTGTCCTAAATACGGATCAAATCTGCCGTTACTTATGTTGTTCCTCACTACGTGTTGGGTAGCCTCTGACCAGTATTTTGTTTTAAATTGGTTTTTGAATTCTTGGAAGCTTTGAATGTCCGGCCGTACTGCCGCCCACCAGTTGTCATGGACCTCTTTAAACATTTCATCCAACATACCCTTAATCACTGTCCATCTTGTCTCCCTGGTTCTTGACAGACTTTCTTCTACTCACTCAAGGAATTCAAGGGGGTTGCGCTTGTAGCTTCTAAAATTGATTATCTCCCTGCTTTCGTTGCATGGGATATGGGAACTAATATATGGTCTATCCTTCAAGGCGTTAACTTCTTCCTGGAGACGCAATTCTCGTAGTCGGGATTCTTCTACTTTCTCTTCATGGGCAGTTGTTTTACCCTTTACTTCGTTTACAGACTCGTCTAATTGATTGCATTCCTCCTCACATCTTGTCTGTACCTGCCCTATCTCCTCCTTGGCCTCCTTCCGAACTTGATGCACTTCTTGCTTAATTTGGTCACACCTTTCTGCTGTTTCCTGTTGGAGTCCTTCAACCCTCTTTTTACTTTCATCTTCAGCTTCGTTTATTCTACTTAGCATTTCCTCACGGACTTGTACCGCTGTTTCATTTGTCTCTGTGATTGTGTGTTTTATTTCCTCCCGATATACTACCAACTGTTGTTTTAATTCTTCTTTATTCTTCTCACTGTCTTCCTTCAATTGTTGTTGTAATGTTTCATAGTTATAGTCAATTTTATTATTCAATTTTTCTTTGGCTTCTCTCATTTGTTTCTTTAAGTTTTCGTTAATTTGTTTTAAATCTTCCTTCATTTCTTCCTTCTGTTTCTTAAAATTGCATTCATTTCTTCCTTATTTCTGTCCATTTTTTCATTCATCTATTCATTAATTCCATTAATTTTATAAGATTCGGGTCTCCTCTAGCTTCCTCCCTTACTACCGATTCCACATCCTTCACCCACATCACTTTATTACCTAGTGTTTTTATGTAGTTCATTGATAAACACTGGGTCCTATCATGGTTCATTATTTATTATTATCTTTCTTACTTACTTATCACTTTTTTGTTCACCTTCTAACATTGTATTTTATATTTTATGTAATTATTATCACTGGGTCCTATCAAAGTTCATTAATTATCACCACCTTCCTACTTAATTATTGTTATTTTAGTTTATTTTATAATATTGTCTTTTGATAGTTTATTTATCAACACTATTTCTACATATTATCATTATTTTTGTTCTTACATTTCATTTTCTTTTTACATTTCCTACTGTTTACATACTATTTATTTCCCTACTTAATTTTGTACTTTTATATATATGATTCTTATTAACAATTGGGTATTTTTTATATTATGACTTCAACTATTTTCTCTGGATCACCTTTTCCAATCTATTGGGTCTCATCATCGTCATCGTCCTTGTCTACGTCAAATTCAGTTAGTGGTGTTGTTCTGTCATTTCCTATTTAATAATTTGTTATTATACAGCTTTCTTCACTTATTGATACTCGTAAACCTTGTGCTACCATAGGTCACGTTACAATATATATATATATATATATATATATATATATATATTTTCAATCACTTTCTGCTACAGTCCGTTTCTTGATGTATATAATACATTTAATATTTATAAATAAATTTACTTCAGGATATACCTTTTTTTCCTTATTAGGATCATGTTTTGGGTACTGTCTTCTACCCATATATATATATATATATACTAGCAAAATACCCGTGCTTCGCTACGGAGTTTCACGTTGTACGTAATTGTACAATTATTGCTCGCTTAATAGTATAGGATTAGATAGATTGTACAAATTCTCAACTCTTAGTTTGTTTATTTACATTCATAGCAACAGCTATTTATTATTTATTTCGAGAAAATCGTTAGAGCCGTTTCTGAGAAAAAAAAGGACATACATTTATTAATTAATTGAACTTCGAAATTTTCTCGACTATAAGAACCTGCAAACAACGAAGTTTTTCAATTTAAAACAATGATTAAAAACTCAGAACTAAATGTATTCGGGTTTCCAATAAACTGAGATGTCAACCACTTCATTTACAAAGTATGCAATTCCCGCGATAAATTTCAGTATTTGGTTTTTTGCCCCTTAGGAGTGAAAGTTTTTAAAACCGTTTCTTAGTGAGCACCTAAGACCTATGATGAAGCTACGTTCAAAGTTTCATTGATATCCATTCAGTGGTTTCAGAGATATTGTGATCAGTGAGTCAGTCAGTGGTATTTGGCTTACATAGATATCTATATCTAGCTGATTTACCCAGCGTTGCTCGGGTTCATAATTTATTCATAGGCTCATAGGCACCTATTCTTGTTCTAACGTTATATTACTTGTATATTGTATAATCTTCCTTATATTGTTACGTTCGCATTCTCACTGGAGGAATACTCTGTAGCGCACCTGTTTAAGAACATGTCATAAACTGTATTCTTATATCTGGAGAAGAATTCTGTTGCGCGTGATGCTCCTGCTCGATTTCTAACTCTGGGAGAGGGCGAACAGCTAAATTAGTTTTCAATAAAATGTCTACAGTACTTGCACGCGCTGCGTATTTACTGTCTTTTATAATTCATTGTGTTAATGTTGAAATAAGGCATTTGTTAAATTAGTGTCTCCTAAACTTATTCTAACAATACAATACCTCTATAGATTTCAGCTTATCAATTTTTAAATTCAAACTGAAGCAAGTGCATTTATATTGTCTGAACACTATGATCTGAATACATTTGCTAATACAATACCTCTATAGATTTCAGCTTATCAATTTTTAAATTCAAACTGAAGCAAGTGCATTTATATTGTCTGAACACTATGATCTGAATACATTTGCTATCAAAACTTTGTTTTTTATACTCGCTTATAACTTACTTCGATCTTAACTTATCCACTTTTAAATTCAAACTGAAACAACTCTGAATTCACACACTATTAAGAAGTTTCTTAAGATGCATACACCACCTTTGATATCATAACCTATATCTTTATTTATAAGAACCGTGGACTCTGGCCCCACCGTCTTTCGCGGGATCCGACCTAAGACTCCCCGGGTTCCGTGGATGAACTCTGGGGAAGGCCCATCGGACGACTCCCACGCTATTTCCTACGCGGGAGACTTCCACCGATGCTATGGTAACCAGAATCTATTCTATTGGTTGCCATAGTAACCAGATCTAATAGTTTTTAAGACCCAAAGGACCCCCCCAAAGGATCGTATCGAAAAAACACTTGTCCTATGTTGGTTCTCCCGTTGCGTAAAATATTTGTGCCAAGTTTGGTTGAAATCGGTCCAGTGGTTTAGGAGGAGATGTGGAAGACCCCAAAGGACCCCATCGAAGAAAACACCTATCCTATGTTGGTTCTCCCGTTGCGTAAAATATTTGTGCCAAGTTTTGTTGAAATCGGTCCAGTAGTTTAGGAGGAGATGTGGAAGACCCCAAAGAACCCCCCAAAGGACCCCGTCGAAAAAAACACCTATCCTATGTTGGTTCTCCCGTCGCGTAAAATATTTGTGCCAAGTTTGGTTGAAATCGGTCCAGTGGTTTAGGAGGAGATGTGGAAGAGCCCAAAGAACCCCCAAAGGACCCCATCGAAAAAACACGTATCCGATGTTGGTTCTCCCGTTGCGTAAAATATTTGTGCCAAGTTTGGTTGAAATCGGTCCAGTGGTTTAGGAGGAGATGTGGAAGACACCAAAGAACCCCCCAAAGGACCCCATCGAAAAAAGCAGCTCACCTATGTTGGTTCTCCCGTCGCATAAAATATTTGTGCCAAGTTTGGTTGAAATCGGTCCAGTGGTTTAGGAGGAGATGTGGAACATACATACATAGATACATACATACAATAGGGGGGGGTTTGCCCCTTAGGAGTGAACGTTTTTAAAACCGCTTCTTAGTGAGCACCTAAGACCTATGATGAAGCTATGTTCAAAGTTTCATTGATATCCATTCAGTAGTTTTTGCTCTACGTTGATTCTATGTCAGTCAATCAGGCAAACTTTCTCCCCCTTTAAAGGTCGAATTTCCAAAAATCCCTTCTTAGCGGATACCTACATCACATAAGGAACCTACATGCCAAATTTCAAGTTTCTAGGTGTTATAGTTTCGGAGATTTCGTGATGAATCAGTGAGTCAGTGGTATTTCTCTTTTATATATATAGATATATTTTTTCAATCACTTTCTGCTACAGTCCATTTCTTGATGTATATAATACATTTTACAAAACAAACTAATACCTGAACAAATACAAATCAGTACAAAACATGACACAATATTCAAAGCACTCAACATTGAAAATACACAAAAAACTAACACATACACCACACTCACACACAATAAAACCAACTTGAAATACCAGAAGCCAACAGGAAGCCACAATAGTCAACCAACAACACATATGTACTTCACCAGACAAAAAAACCGGAAGGCTGAGGATGGGAACAAGATAGTACCCGAAACATGTTCCAAATAAAAAAATAACATCTTGAGGTAAATTTATGTATAAATATTAAATGTATTATATAGATATATATATTGTCACGACACAAATAGCCAACCCCGTACCAGAGATAAAAAATATATTTATAATTGTAAAAAATACTTCTTATCAAATGAAATGATTGATTTTAAATAAAAATATAAGGAATATGACACGACAATACAACGACTATAACCCAACCCAAGTGATTGAGACAAAAACACAAACATAAAGAAGGGAACCACGGAACATACTTAGTAAAATGTAAATATTTTAAAGTGATTGAGACAAAAACACAAACATAAAGAAGGGAACCACGGAACATACTTAGTAAAATGTAAATATTTTAAAGTGATTGAGACAACAACCCAAACATAAAGAAGGGAACCACAAATAAACAACGAGGATAAGAAAATAATAAACCTAAGCCACAAGGAAACAAGTTTATGGGTTTAAATGACCCCAAAATGTCCCAAGAAACGGATGAAAGGACCTAATATATTAAACGAACAAGGAAAATGAAGAAGGAGGGAGACGAGCAAAAGTGAAAACCAAGAATGGTTCACCAAAATAAGTAAAATAGCACTCACCAAGAACATTGAAACCAAAACAAGGGTTACCAGGAGGAAGGAGAGATAACGGTTACTACCCATTAAAAAGGCAACCAGAAACCACAAATTAGAATTGTTATTAGTCAGTAAGTATTAGTTATTAAGTATTAATTGTCATTAGGATTAAGTCATGAAAGAGAAATAAGTATAGGGGTCACCCACTATCAAACAAATGATATAAACAGTGATATAGTGTAATAGTGTAGGTGTAAGAACCCCAAAGTGAAGTGTGACACTAGTGAAACTGTAATTAACAATAAGTGATTTACAAGTGAAGGTAAGGTAAAAGTTGGAAATAAACAGTGCATAGATAACTGATAAATAAGTAGTATTAAGAGTGAATTATAGTATAAGGGATAGAAAAACACTAGAAGTGATAATGACTTTTTATTTAAAAGATGTTCAATAGAGTTAAGTTAACTATAGCCAGTAGTAAGTAAAAAGGGAGGATTCCAGAATAGAATAAATTGAAGGTGTTACCATGGAGGGAATATAAAAATTGTTTAGAGATTGAGAAGTCAAAAAACTAACAAAGATACCTAATTTATAAAGGACTATTATTAATTTAATAACAAGTGATGTTGTTTATCACAACACAGATAATATGTGTTATAAACTAAAAAATTAGCAAATAAGGATAAGTTAGGAGTGAGTGATGATATCTCTTAATCAAAACAATAACTCTAAATAACTTATAAAAAATTGTGTTCATGTTATTGTTAGAAGAGGATATGGCTGAATGCAATGTGCAGTCCATAAACCTAATGTTATATTTTTAAGATTGAAATAAGGAGAGCAATATTGAATAATAAACAAAACACCTACAGACTCAAAACACAACACAACTAATAAAAATAACAAAGTAAGCCCAATAGGCTGAAACAAAATGTGATTTGAACGAAATAAGTAAATTATTATAATGGCTACTTAGGCCTAGAAAAAACATAACTGTCAGAACCAAACATACAAAGATTATAACAAATTGAATCAGAATTTAGAAAATCTGAGGTGAAGGAATCACCAAGGATAAATTGTAGATCATTTATAACACAAAATATTGTAATAGGCATTATTATATAAAAAGAAATGTAATTAACAAGCATTAACATAATTGTAAAAACTTAAAATCTGAAAATACCCAAGCTTGTGGGGTATCAAAATAATCTATGAACGAGAATAAATACTATAGTGACAATATTTATTAACCAGGAAGGAAGATGGAGGAATAACAGTAATCAGAAGATATACGAAGGATTCGAAGTTTCGATAACAATACATCAACTCAAAATAAGCCTATTCGAAAAATACCGTTACTATGAAGACAGCGGTTGTTGACAGAAAAATACCGTTAGAAATTAGTAGAGAGAAAAAAAGAAGCGAAGCGTCATCAACCCATACAGATGCAGAAGTCCGGAAGAAAGTTTTTTCAGTGTAAATCATGAAAATAATAGTCTAAAGTTGCTGAAAACTAATCGTCAAAGAAGCAGATGACCACTACAACCAATATTACAAGACCCAAGACCTGAATAAACGGAAATTATCCATAAATGGAACGTCCAAACACAAGACGAAAGGACGCCACAATTTAATAAAGCCCAAAATCCAAGAAAACTGATTTGATGCAGCCAATTCCTATCTCGAACCAACTACAAAGGCCTCTATGCACGTCGAATTGTTAAGTACTATCCAATTATTTATTTTCCACCAACCCTAATCACTTTAAATAATTTTGAAAGGTAAAATTACCACACTATAAAGATAATATTTCTCTTTCATAGAGTATTTAAGCAAATTAAAACATAATGAAACATTGTTAACATAAAATAACCTAAGAATTGAACACGAACTTACAGAACACCTTTACAACACCACACAACAGATTGTAACAACACACTTTATATTTCCTGTACTCTTAGATTAAGGTAATTTGTATTTTTATTATTAAGGTAATTTGTATTTTTATTGTAACCATTGTAGTTCTCTAACTCATAGTCAAAAGAATCCACGGATTTTTGAAACCAAAACTGTAATAAGCCTAACGTAAACAGACGCTAGGTTAAATGGTTTCTAAATTAATTCGCCGCCCTGAAGATAAGATCTCATGTAATCAAACGATAATTATTTTGTTGTAATTGTAAATGTTTCCAGTTATCACCATTAAAAAAAAATATTCATTACAGGGAGTAACAAGCGTTATCATTTCTTAGGGAGTGCTATATAATAATTACTTGTATTGAAGAATAAATTGTAGCAGTAAGCTAGTGGCCAGTTAGTCGTCAGAAGCGACGATTGAGACGGCTGTGCGAGCGGGAACGATTCGAATACACCAACCCGCTACGCTGATAACTTGTTCAAATACGGTTTTTAGTTGTTTTGTAAAACGACTTGGCGCCACCCGGGATTATCACACCCCCTAAGAATAACAGGTAAGGTTACTGCCGTAATATACAGGTGATCAGAACTACGCTACGAACATCGTTAGCCACCAAAATTACTGTAACGACCCGGTGCGAGGCGAACGCACTAATCATCCAAAACACATTATTTTTTATGTACACATTTTGCAGGTACGCTGAAAGGTTATAGTTACAGATTTGGCGACCAACCGGTGAGGCCGTAAAAGAAGGTCAACGGCGACTATGAAGAGACACTCAATGTTTACGAGGACGGACAAACAGAAAGAAATTGAAGGTGAAGGCCAGCCAGGAGAGATGGAAGAAATTGAAGAAATAATCGGGGAGTTAGTCGAAGAGGACGTTCAGGAAAACCAACCAGAAAATCCAGTTCAACCAGAACCGGAAGTGGAAGTAATGGTCGGGGACCAACCCAGTAAACCATTTCAGAAGGAGAAATTGAGCCTGCAAGATATCATGAATTTTATAGCAGAAACTTCAAAGAAACAAGAAGAAAGAATTAACGAAAAATTAGAGTCATTGCAAGTAGGAAGGAGAGAAGACAAGGAAGAGAGAAGACAAGACAAGGAAGAGTTGAATAAAAAATTAGAGTCATTGAGAAGGGAAGACAGGGAATTCCTGAACGAAAAACTGGACCAAAACAATGAAGAATTGAATAACAAACTGGACCAAAATAAGGAAGAATTGAAGAAGCAATTCAAGGAGGACTTAGAGATCCTGAATAACAAAATGGAAAACAACCGAGAGGCGTTAGAAAAGAAGAGTGAGGAGTTGAAGAAACAAATAAAAAAGGATCTTGAAGTGTTAAATGACAAGATTGAAAACAACTGTGAGACACTCCTACAGCAAATAAAGGAAGATGGTGAGAAGAACAGAGAAGAATTAAGATTCATGCTAGTAGAGTTTTGTGAAGAAGTTAAACCGGCAAAAACAGGGATGAATAAGAGATGGGAAGAAACAAATTACCCAGTAAATCACCTTCAAGAAACTTTAGATAGTGATTTAAACCAATTGAGTGAAACACTAGACAGCACTCCTGGAAGCATCAAAGAAACGTTGGATAAGAACATGGAACCAGGGAATCAGAAAATAACACAGAAGGAGATGGAAATGGTAGAAGAAACAAATATATTGTTTTCTGAACATACAGATAACAATGACACCAAGAAAATCAAACATATAAAAACCAACCACAGAAGAGGAAGAAAGAAGAACCGAATAATTAAGAAAATTAAGAAAACAGAGGAATTAAGAAAGGTATATAAGAGGAAACTCATCAAAACACAAGAAGAAGTGGAGATGATGAAGAACGGACTGATCGATGTGTTTAATTTGCCCATTACCTACCAAAGCAAATTAATAAAGTACAAAGATTGTAGGAGGACTCTGAGGGAAATTATAAAAGGAATTCAGAACCAAACAGCGGATGAAAATTTCAACAAATCAATACTTGGATGGAAGATGCCAGAAATAGAAATGACTGACAACAAAACAGAGTATAACGGATCAAGAAGGTCAATAAAATACTGGAGCACACCAGAAATGGAAATACCAAATAAAAAAGCAAGGATAATATTAATGAGAGATGCACAATTAACTTCTCTGATTAATGGACAAAATAATCAAATGTTTGCGGTAAACATAAAGACTACAGAACATATGGTATTAGAGGAATTATGGTACAAGACGGAGGAGACCTATTTCACCAGTAAGAAAACAGCTCTACACTCCAGAGTTATCCGAACCATAAGGGCAGAGGAACTGATGGACCATGGGTAAACTAAGTGAAGATACCACAAACCAAGAAAAGGGACGGATCTTCAAGTTACCAGACAAGCAACCCTATGGAATAGAAGAAAAAAGTAAACTATAATTAACAAACTCTACTCCTTCATTAATATCAAAACAAAAAAGAAATTAATGATTATCCAGAATAAATGTCACCCATCAGACATTTGAAGGAGAAAAGGAGAAGATCGTCAAAGTGTTTTGTATAATAAAGAATAGAAAGGACCTGGAAGATATTCTAAACGAGGTAGTGGTACAGCAGAAACAAGATTCTAAATTACTAAACATAAGAAACAGACTGTTAGAAGATGAAGAAGTTGTGAATAAATATTATTGTATCCACCAAGATATACTCTTTGTTAAAACAAGAAAACATGATAGCACATGGAAACTTGTAGTTCCAAAAACATTAGAAAATAAGATAATTAAGGATTATCATGTTCGATACGGACATATGGGAACTGTAAAAATTGTAAAAGCATTGGAGGAGGAAGTCTTTATAAAAAATATAGTAAGGAAGGTAAACCAAAATATTAAAACATGTGTAATATGTCAAATGGTAAAGACCAATAACGAGAAAAAAGAGGGAACCATGATACCCATCACCTCAACAACAAAGTTAGAAAAAATATTCCTCGATATATGTGGTCCATTCCCACGTAGTGGAGGGAGACATAAATACAAGTTTATTGTAATCATGTTAGACCACTATACAAAATATACAAAATTATATGCAATAAACAGAGCTACGACTAAGAAAATACTGGAAATAATAAAAACTAAATATATAACTGAAGTAGGAAGACCATGCATGATAATAACTGACCATGGAACGCAGTTCAAAGGAAAGAAATGGCGGAACGAGTTACTAAAAGAGAATATAAAAACCTATAAAACTTCCAAATACCACCCTAGTAGCAACCCTGCAGAGAGAGTGCTAAGGGAAGTTGGACGAATACTAAGAACTTATTGTCACAACAACCAAAAAGAATGGCAAAAGTATTTGGCTTCTACCGAAGCATTTCTGAACATTAGTTACCATCAATTCACAGAAAACACCCCATACCTGATGATGTTTGGAAGAAAGCCCCACAGAGAGATACAAGACTTAATAAACTTCCCAGCCAACCCAGAAGACCCCTGTGATGAAAACCACTGTTATAACCGTATTATGGAGAAAATAGAAAAACAAAGAGCAAGGTATTCACAGAAACAAATTAAAATAATAAAGTACCACAAGGGAGAGAAAGTGCTAATCAAAAACAGGGAACTACCCAGTACACTTGAAGGAATAGCAAAAAAATTGCTATTGTTATACGTTGGACCATATGTCATCACAAAGGACAATGGAAACAACACTTACGAGATAAGTAATATAACCACCAAAAAAGTAAAAGGAGTGTACAACCAAGCTTCCATAAAGAAGTTCTATGAAGAAAACTAAATAACTGGAATACGTTCATCCAGAATAAGTGTGACTATCATACACTTGAAGGAGAAGAGGTGCATAATAACGAAGTGTCGAAAAAAAAGGAGAAGGCTATAATATGGAATGGAAATGATAATATAATAAATCCACAACCATGAGAATTGAATTGATACCAAAATAAAATTATATATTATAAAATGTACGGCCATATGTCATCACGAAGGACAAGTAACTGTAAATAAAATACAGATACCAAAATTTAAAAATTATGTGTACACAACTTGCAACAACAGATCGATGACTTATGAGGCCTAAAACAAAATAAAAAATATCAAAACAAAGGAATGAGATACATAAATTCCTACTAAGTGAAATCAACTTACAATATATTAAAAGTTGATGTGTGAAGTATATGAAATAATTAAACAAAATGTACCAAAATAGGAATACGCTACACAAATTCCTATGGTGTAAGAAAATTAACTTACAAAGAATTAATACAAACTGAAATATACAAAAATAAAATCAGACCAAACCTGATAAGATAAGTACATGAAATTATAATAATGAATCAAAGATATTTATCTGTAAAATAAAAAATCTAAACTGGTACAAAGAAAGAGAGAAGTTATGTATGAATCAAATATACAAGCTATGGCTAAAGCAAAATATTGCTAATTAACTGAGAAAGGTATACCAATGTCTAAGATAATTAAAATGATCACAATGAGAATTGAAAACCGAAAAATGAAAAGTTAATGATGAAATTAACATATAAATAAATAAAAAACAATCAATGTATGAGCAAATGATAGTATATAGTCAAGGTACAGCGGAAGGAAGAATGAGTAAAAGGCCAAAGTGATCTAAAAACAAACCACAAGGTGGACAATCCCAAAATATATTATTATTATTAAGTCACAAGTTGACAAAAAAGGTATTTATGATTGACTGTTGAAAAGTCCAGCAATCAAATAAACTGAGCAGAGATGACGTGCCTCTGGTCTCAGAAAAATGAGTAGTAATGGGAGAAACCAGCTACTAAAGTTAGGGAAAAAATTGTGTATAAGGGAGAACACACCAATGGAAATAAAAAGAAAAACAGATCCAAATAAAATGGAATGAATTCAGTAAGAAGAGAAATAAAGAATGGAGAAACGACCAAGAAAGAAAAGGAAAAAGGTTATGTATAACTGATAATTTCATAAAAAACTATACTAGTGTTTTATCAAAATGATCAATTTTAAAGGAGAGGCATTATGTCACGACACAAATAGCCAACCCCGTACCAGAGATAAAAAATATATTTATAATTGTAAAAAATACTTCTTATCAAATGAAATGATTGATTTTAAATAAAAATATAAGGAATATGACACGACAATACAACGACTATAACCCAACCCAAGTGATTGAGACAAAAACACAAACATAAAGAAGGGAACCACGGAACATACTTAGTAAAATGTAAATATTTTAAAGTGATTGAGACAAAAACACAAACATAAAGAAGGGAACCACGGAACATACTTAGTAAAATGTAAATATTTTAAAGTGATTGAGACAACAACCCAAACATAAAGAAGGGAACCACAAATAAACAACGAGGATAAGAAAATAATAAACCTAAGCCACAAGGAAACAAGTTTATGGGTTTAAATGACCCCAAAATGTCCCAAGAAACGGATGAAAGGACCTAATATATTAAACGAACAAGGAAAATGAAGAAGGAGGGAGACGAGAAAAAGTGAAAACCAAGAATGGTTCACCAAAATAAGTAAAATAGCACTCACCAAGAACATTGAAACCAAAACAAGGGTTACCAGGAGGAAGGAGAGATAACGGTTACTACCCATTAAAAAGGCAACCAGAAACCACAAATTAGAATTGTTATTAGTCAGTAAGTATTAGTTATTAAGTATTAATTGTCATTAGGATTAAGTCATGAAAGAGAAATAAGTATAGGGGTCACCCACTATCAAACAAATGATATAAACAGTGATATAGTGTAATAGTGTAGGTGTAAGAACCCCAAAGTGAAGTGTGACACTAGTGAAACTGTAATTAACAATAAGTGATTTACAAGTGAAGGTAAGGTAAAAGTTGGAAATAAACAGTGCATAGATAACTGATAAATAAGTAGTATTAAGAGTGAATTATAGTATAAGGGATAGAAAAACACTAGAAGTGATAATGACTTTTTATTTAAAAGATGTTCAATAGAGTTAAGTTAACTATAGCCAGTAGTAAGTAAAAAGGGAGGATTCCAGAATAGAATAAATTGAAGGTGTTACCATGGAGGGAATATAAAAATTGTTTAAGAGATTGAGAAGTCAAAAAACTAACAAAGATACCTAATTTATAAAGGACTATTATTAATTTAATAACAAGTGATGTTGTTTATCACAACACAGATAATATGTGTTATAAACTAAAAAATTAGCAAATAAGGATAAGTTAGGAGTGAGTGATGATATCTCTTAATCAAAACAATAACTCTAATAACTTATAAAAAATTGTGTTCATGTTATTGTTAGAAGAGGATATGGCTGAATGCAATGTGCAGTCCATAAACCTAATGTTATATTTTTAAGATTGAAATAAGGAGAGCAATATTGAATAATAAACAAAACACCTACAGACTCAAAACACAACACAATTAATAAAAATAACAAAGTAAGCCCAATAGGCTGAAACAAAATGTGATTTGAACGAAATAAGTAAATTATTATAATGGCTACTTAGGCCTAGAAAAAACATAACTGTCAGAACCAAACATACAAAGATTATAACAAATTGAATCAGAATTTAGAAAATCTGAGGTGAAGGAATCACCAAGGATAAATTGTAGATCATTTATAACACAAAATATTGTAATAGGCATTATTATATAAAAAGAAATGTAATTAACAAGCATTAACATAATTGTAAAAACTTAAAATCTGAAAATACCCAAGCTTGTGGGGTATCAAAATAATCTATGAACGAGAATAAATACTATAGTGACAATATTTATTAACCAGGAAGGAAGATGGAGGAATAACAGTAATCAGAAGATATACGAAGGATTCGAAGTTTCGATAACAATACATCAACTCAAAATAAGCCTATTCGAAAAATACCGTTACTATGGAGACAGCGGTTGTTGACAGAAAAATACCGTTAGAAATTAGTAGAGAGAAAAAAAGAAGCGAAGCGTCATCAAGCCATACAGATGCAGAAGTCCGGAAGAAAGTTTTTTCAGTGTAAATCATGAAAATAATAGTCTAAAGTTGCTGAAAACTAATCGTCAAAGAAGCAGATGACCACTACAACCAATATTACAAGACCCAAGACCTGAATAAACGGAAATTATCCATAAATGGAACGTCCAAACACAAGACGAAAGGACGCCACAATTTAATAAAGCCCAAAATCCAAGAAAACTGATTTGATGCAGCCAATTCCTATCTCGAACCAACTACAAAGGCCTCTATGCACGTCGAATTGTTAAGTACTATCCAATTATTTATTTTCCACCAACCCTAATCACTTTAAATAATTTTGAAAGGTAAAATTACCACACTATAAAGATAATATTTCTCTTTCATAGAGTATTTAAGCAAATTAAAACATAATGAAACATTGTTAACATAAAATAACCTAAGAATTGAACACGAACTTACAGAACACCTTTACAACACCACACAACAGATTGTAACAACACACTTTATATTTCCTGTACTCTTAGATTAAGGTAATTTGTATTTTTATTGTAACCATTGTAGTTCTCTAACTCATAGTCAAAAGAATCCACGGATTTTTGAAACCAAAACTGTAATAAGCCTAACGTAAACAGACGCTAGGTTAAATGGTTTCTAAATTAATTCGCCGCCCTGAAGATAAGATCTCATGTAATCAAACGATAATTATTTTGTTGTAATTGTAAATGTTTCCAGTTATCACCATTAAAAAAAATATTCATTACAGGGAGTAACAAGCGTTATCATTTCTTAGGGAGTGCTATATAATAATTACTTGTATTGAAGAATAAATTGTAGCAGTAAGCTAGTGGCCAGTTAGTCGTCAGAAGCGACGATTGAGACGGCTGTGCGAGCGGGAACGATTCGAATACACCAACCCGCTACGCTGATAACTTGTTCAAATACGGTTTTTAGTTGTTTTGTAAAACGACTTGGCGCCACCCGGGATTATCACACCCCCTAAGAATAACAGGTAAGGTTACTGCCGTAATATACAGGTGATCAGAACTACGCTACGAACATCGTTAGCCACCAAAATTACTGTAACGACCCGGTGCGAGGCGAACGCACTAATCATCCAAAACACATTATTTTTTATGTACACATTTTGCAGGTACGCTGAAAGGTTATAGTTACAATATATATATATATATATATATATATATATATATACATCTCGCTATCTATTCGGCTGCCTTACGTTTTGAAGACATTTAGCTGCCATGAGAAGGAGTGAAATATAAATATATTTGAAGATGTATATAGTGTTACCAGACCTTAAATAACCCATCTGTAATGTTTATGTTAAAAAAAAATTAGTAAACTAATAAGCTTTTAGAAATGGTGTATTTTGGCTGCCGTCAGTTTCCAGTCATCTGGCGCATAACGTATATAGGTTATATTTGGCTGCCAATTTTTATTATTCTTCGAAGTCTTGATGATATTTGGAAGCCAGCAACGTTGCCAAACGTACTTCAGCTACAATCGTCTTAGAATTTTGTTGATATGTTTATTCAACACAATTCGCTTGGTTTGCTTTTGTCATTGTCATGCTGTTGTACGTACTAATATTCACTGTTAATTAGAATGACATGTCCTTTCTCCAAAATGAAAGAAAATAATTGGGCTGAAATTTCAGGTTGTACTTACCCACCAATTCTACTATAATGTTCATACAGAAATGACATATTCGAGAAGAGGTTTTTTACAGTTTACGTGTTGAGTTTGTTTTATCAGACGCTGCAAGAAGAAATACAGTTTATGAGTACTTAAATTTTTGTTGACTCATTTTTTTGATGAAATACACCTTTAATTCAGAAATCTGAGAAAACATAACATACAGTCGAAACATGTTTCTTGATGTTCCTCGTTTTTGTGCGTTTAATCAAAAACCGTGTAAGAACACATATTACAGGTTTTTTGTATAATTTAATTTGTTATTACAGTTTTTTAATAAAACACACCACTATCGCAGAAATAGCAAAAACATGACTGCTTTAAAAAAAAACGGCCACAATTTTGAAACTGGTTCAAGAAATTTTGTTAAAATATGATAGAATAAGAAACCAACCGAGACCAAGACCAAAACCAAACCAAACCAACAAAACCATACCATAATCCCATTTACTGACCGTATGTGTATAAAATTAGGCGTTGATTTGAAAACTGTTTTTTGACGTGACCTGGCACAGTGTATACATAAATTCACACGCGCGTGCTTTTAAAAGTAATTTATAGCATGAGCACGCGCACGCGAGTGCTATATACTACTTTTTTGATAGAAATGATGCAAAAATGTTAAGAAAACTCAAATTTTTGTTATTTTGAAAATGTTCCAATTTAATAACTCACTCTTACAGAACGACATTCTTTTACAGCAGAAAAGTAAAAAAAAATAATAAAATTCATAATAAAATACAATTTTTTATATATAAGGATATATAAAGAAGTGGGAAAAACGTAATTTAATCAAAATTAAATAATAAACAAATGATACAAATTTACATGAAAATTATCATAAATGACAACAATTTGTCAAATAATTTTTAAAAAGTGTAAAATCTGTCTTATAAATGAAAGGGAAAACGTATTAGGCCTATATATAAAAGAAGAACATACTAATGCAGATGAAAAATGTGATCGAAATTAATTAATACATAATGATGCAAATGTATTACAAGAATATCATACAGAAAAACATATTTATATCATAGAGAATATCATACCTGTAGAACATTGTACAAAACAGTGTCCTGTTAATAAAGTACAGTGTAGCACTGTTATCCATGGTGTAGATTAACCATGGTCTTACCAATTATGTAATTACGGTATACTCTACCTACTGTAGTTGAAAGTTTAGAAAATTTGAGTACAAAATTCAATTTGTTTATCTTTTACTATTTTATTATGCGCGTCAGCAAAGAGATTCAAAAACACGTGAATGCTGTACAATCATGTTTTAATGAAAATACGGTACAGTACCGTATATTTAAAAGTTTGTAAAAGTAAGCTGTTACTCATTATCGTTGTTTAATGATAATTAAACCTCACATCACTAACATAAATATGCTGATATTAGATTTCATGCCCTATTGCACTGGAAGAGAAACATTCCAGTATGTATCACTGCTAGCGGTTGTGAGCACTCAAGAAGCGGAAGTGGACGACGACGACGAAGTACAACCAAACTCGAATGTACTGTGTTCCGTATCTCAAACATCTGCAGAGACTTTACTAAAATTTATGGAAGATGAAGATAATATTGACTTCGTTGATGTCTTGCAAGTCTTTTTTATTTATATTATTTTATACGCACAATTTGTTCATTGAAATAGCCCATTCGGTCTTTTTCTGTATGACAGGTTTCGTAATTTTTCCTTTGAATTAATACCTAATGTATACCGATTATCCATGATCATCCTTCCCCCAGTTACCATGGACAATCGGCGCTACACTATAATATACGCTTTATTCGACACCATATAAATAAAAAGAAATTGTAGATAGGGATACAAATGTACAAGAAAACTGTCATTCAGAATAACATTCTGTTACATCATTTTTAAAAAGCTTATATACTATCCTAAAAATGTATATGAAAACAAAGCACACGTTAAAAGAACATATTTTTAATAAAGTAGGGCCTACATACTGAAATAGACACGAAATAATAAAAATTAAATAATACGTAGCGATACAAAACTAGAAAACTGTCATAGAGAATTATATTTAACCATTTTTTATAAATACAGTAAAACTTCTGCTACAGGGCTTCTCTTAATAGGGGACACTTCTGTAATCCCGGCTATTTTACCATAAGACACAATGCTCACATATTTCCTAATAACGGTTGAAAACATAAAAATGTCTGTTTTTTGGTACTATTTTCTGTATCCAACTAAAGCGAGTCGTCTTCTTTATCGATTCTTAAGCCGCCATTGTCGCACTAGCTGGAAACAGTCCCACGGACTGCATCTTGACGCTCCGTACACGTGAAGTTCTCGCTACCCTCATACATGGCAACTGGGTTGTCCACCTACAATGTATCCCCAGCCATGTTGGTGTTAACGGAAATGAAGAAGCGGACAAGCTTGCAAAAAAATGGAACCCTAATGCAGCAACCTGACACCCCCACTAGCCTATCATCAGCGAAATATCAGATTGACATGGCCGTAAAGAACTACTTGAAACAAATACGTACAGAAGCCGGCAGAGGCAAAAAGTGGGAGTCACTTCTTACAACACAAATTTCACGAACCCTCAAGAGATCGACCGCAGTCGCGGAGTTCAGACTATGCACTGGCCACAACTACCTCCAAGCCCATTTACACCGATTCGGCCTGGTGAATTCCAACATCTGCCCGCTGTGCAATGGAGGAATGATGGATGGACAACACCTACCTGTCTGTCCTGAACTGGCGAACCTGCAAACGCGAACTTTATCCTGTCTGTACTGGGAGGCTCGCCGCCGAATGGCTGAACTGCCGAGAGCGGGGATTGGATAAAATAAAGTAAGGTACTATTTTCTCCATCTAGCGGAAACCTTAGGACAGAAAAATACTTTTTACTAGACAGTATTTTACTTTTTATAACAGAAATAAAAAAATCAGAAATATAACAGTATAAATAAAAATCGTGAATATCGAACCTAAAACATACCGTTAAAGAATTTAAATATTCCATCACTAGGCTATTAGTCAACTTGTATATTACGGCATAAACAGTAAAGGTTTTCATTAGAACATGAGTTATCAAGTTTTAAAGACACAATTATTGATGTTCAGTGCACCCAGACGCACACAGTTCATTTTGTTATAATTGATAAAATTTGCTGCATTATATAGTTACTGTCATACGTAATAGAATGGGATGTCGTTATAATTCTACAACGTTAGAACTGTTCTGATAGATTTAATGGTATTCCCGTACATTTTTATTTTTGTTTTTACCATTCATGCTCATTTTTGGTTTTCATGAGTAATTCTATTTTACTTTTTTTAATAGCCTACTAGACATCCAGTAATAAAATATTATTTGTCTACATCAACAGGTTAATAATTGTCTTTTTTAGTGCCACATGTGATATTTTTCCGTACTTAGTTACATGAAATAGGTCTAGTGAATTTCTAGCTCTGTTTTATTAAAACACACAACATTTAACAAAACGACTAACACAGTTTTCCATATAGCCGTCACTTCTTTACAGCAGATAAATATTTTGTCCGCGTGACTGACCAGTATTCAGAAGTTTCACTGTTTATAAACTTATGCTAATAGTAAATAATTTTAGTAGTAACAATACTAAAGTAAGTACAGTTGTAACAATAAAGAAATTAATTACACTAGTAACAACAATAATAATAATAATACAGTATTATATTATTTAATAATACAATAATGAGAACTGTAATCAAACAAATTATTTACAGCAACATGTTTCTCTTTGTTTAAGTAGCAAGTGTAGCCCTATTATTTAAGCCTATTCATTTTCTAGCTACATCAGTTTTTTTTTTGTGTAAATATTTTGCACAAATACTTTTACTGAGCTCCATTTTTCTGGTAACTTTAGTTGTGGATATAATTCATACAGCTGTTCTACTTCATGTCTCTTTGGAAGAATTTTTTCTTTAGTGTGAGTTTTAAAGAACTCTTCAACTACCTTGCGTTGTTCGTTCGTCCATTTGTGAACATCTTTTTTAGTTACCTTGTTTTTGGTACCAGTTTTTTTGTCTTTACAAGGCTGCAGTACATCCTCGCTGAGTTCTGGCATCGTAATTACGTTGCCCTTTCTGCCGTCTGCATTTCTTGAAGTACCTGATAAAATGTCATGAAGTGGAATATCTTCCGGATATTCATTTTCGCTATCTGAACGAACTGTCACTAAAGTTTGTTGCATTTCTGCAATTTGTAATAAGGTTATCTTCCAGAGGAATATCTATTTCATCCAGCAATATCCTTGTATTGTGCCCCTTCACCTTTCTCCATCATTAGCAACAGCTTTGTAATTTGTCGTTTGGAATATGTCATTAGATAATCTGTAGTTGCTTCGGTGTATCGATGAACTATGTCTCATGAAAGTCGTGAGTTGTTCAATATCTTCGTTGGACATGTGGAAAAGTTGACAGATAGTAGCAAGGTGCTTCCTAAGTGTCCTTGTCGAAATGGCGTCAGGTCTTTGACCTGCAAACATTGCATATTTTCGAAATAATCTGTATCCGACAATTGTGTTATCACTTCCTGGGGGTGCAAAAATATACTTGTTTTCGTCATTTACAAAACTTCGTCTTACGTTCAGAATTAAGTCTATGTGCTTTTGAACATCCAAACTGAATAATACTGGTGTTGCTTTCTCTTTGCTTTAATTACCATGTGTTTTCACATGTCTAGAAAAATGGATCAATGTAAAAAAATGATTCATTTTTAAGGGAAAATATGGACACTCAATGATAATTGTAAAATTAATCATTTCATTGTAAAATGTACCTATATTCCAAGACCTTACAAGGAAATTTCTGGGGGCAGGATAACAGACCTAGATATATGAATAATTCAGCTTTGGTTTTACTGTAATCCGGTGTGAAGAATTCATTATATCGTAGATAAACACGTGTAGTCGGGAAGAACTCTTGCGTCAGCATTCAACATAACTCGGTGATAACACAAACAACTGAAAATATGTGCATACAGACATTCGAATGCCGCAGCGTTGCCAGTTTTCGGTCGTAAAACATGCCGTAACATATACATGTCAAGATATACACAGGTGATTGTCACGCTTCCAACGGTTATACCATGAACTTAAAAAATATACAAATTATAAGTTCTACATTAAATTTGGCAGCCAACATTTTTTCGAAAAATTAATTTTTTTTGTGTTCTTGGGAGGTTAAGAAAATTAAATAACTAGAAATGATCATTCAGCTGCCGTATATGGCAGCCAAATACACCCAGCCACCGAATTTTATGCAATCAGTGCAATGTACGGCCGCCGAATAACTGCAAAAATATGCATATATGTATATAATGAAGAACTGCAAAAAGTGTGCCACATAATGTATTAATTGATAAAGGAACTGTATCTTGTTTTCAAAATGGTGTAATTGAGAGATTACTCACAAACGCTTTGTATTTGATGTATACTATAGTCCAGGCTTTTTTACTTTAAATATAATGGTTTTGGGAGACCATAGGATAATAAAATTGAAAACAATTGACCATTGGAAGCTTTTCACTGTCTGCTGTAGCAATAGTAAGACCAGAGTGATATAGTCCAGAGTCATCTGCGTTCCAGTTATGGAACCCTATAGAATGGTATTAGAAGCAAGAAAAACTCCTGAATAATATCGATAATTTATACACCATGTGTTCAACTGTAGATTACTCTATAATTGTGTAAAATTACAAGTATGTTAGATAAAGCTTTTAAAATCAGAATTCTTATCTGTGTTTATCCAATTATTCTGTTAGATGATAACACTGTACATGATCTCACCTACGTGTAAGTAGTTCATTTTTATGATCTGTGGCTGTTTGTCCTATCAGTACAATTTCATATACACACAAAATCGTTAAATATAATTTTTTTACTATAGGATTAATATTTTATAATTTTATTTAATATAAAAATTAAGTACAATAATATATTACTGTGTAATATAAGCCTGAAATTGTGATATAATTGCCAGTGTTGGATAAGAAATAAAAATTCCAAAAGCATAAACATAAAAGGAAAATCAGTTTCCTGAATTATTGAAAACGGTAACTATGTTGTAGAGAAGGTGGGATTAACGAACACAGTTAGAAGAATAGCATATCATTCGTGAATGAAACTGATTTCATAGAGGAGGAAGTACCTGAAAAGAATGTTATAATAAAATCTATATTATCTGATGCAGAGTATTCATTGCAGTAGAGGCAGAGTAAATGCTGAAGCACCTGCTCTTGTGGTAGAAGAGAAAATTTACTAAGAGAATAAAAACACGGGGTGAATTATGCAATTAATGAATTTAAAAAAAAAACTATATACAATAATATATATTAATTTGTAATATAGTGCCATGAATACATCACTAACGTGGATCGGCTGCTGTACACACTTTCCCTGCAACTGGAGTTAAGATAAATTTATTCATGTATCATTGTCCGAGAGCAAATTGGAGCTTGCAAAAAAAGTCTGATTTTATTAATTTTCTACATAGTCATAAAACTTTCTTTATTATAAACCTCCTATCTTCTATTCTTTAATTTACAAACAAATATTACCACTCAATAGGTCTATTTATTTTGCATATTCTAGTCCATCTCATGTCAGAATTTTTATTTTAACAAAAGTTATTTAATATGTTTTATATTATTATCCCGTAACATAGTTACATATTCTCGCACATGCACACTTGCCGCATACCTACACATATTTTCCCACCACTTCACAACACGGGGTTTTTTTACTGTCTAAAATTTTCTTAAAACTAATAAATTAAACATGTCTCGTATTGCCTATTATGCAATGTCGAAACCTGCAGTCTTGTACAAATTGTATTTCATATGTTCAGAGTTACATTACTAATTTACATGCATATTCTACTTCAGTATTCTTGAATAATATTATATATTATCAAATTATAGTTTACTCCTGCAAGTCGATATTATTTTTTTTTATATTTTAAAAAAGTAAATATGAATGACTTGCAGAAGTAATTATAATTTGATAATATTGTGTGTGTGTGTGTGCGTGCGCGCGCGCATTTGAAGCATTGGTAATTATGAGCTCATAAATAGTAAAATAGTGAACATTAAAATAAATAGCAGTCAGAAGGTGAGCTATCAGACACATGTGCTACTACTCTGTTGTGCACATCTGCCAAAGGTCAGACCATTGTTTCAACAGTCCTGATAATGTAGCATATCTTCAAATTGAAACACTGTTGTGGGTCTGAATATTTGTTAAAACTTAAAGATATTCAACATATTGGTAATAGGTTTGTAATTTTAGGACTTGAGTTATACAAAGGACCAGCGCTATGTTTCCAGACTAGGCTAGAAAAAAAGTAAGTGAAACGAGTAGTGGTGGATATGCATACTACAACAGAATTCTGTATTTGCAGTGCAAACAGTGTTAAGTTTGAAATAGTTGAGAAAGTATTGCCGTACATTATCCAAGAAAGAAATTAATATTTGACAATGTGGTATGTTTAGAACCTTGTTTGATATGGTTATGTAATCTAGTAACTGAGTAAATTGGCTTAAGAAAGAATGAAAGCATTGAAAATTGATTTCCGGCAAAGAGTGCCAGGAATATGAAGGCTGCAAAGGAAAAGGAATGAATACGTAACTACCATATTAGAAGACATCCAATGAAGTCAGTTGATGTGGTGTGGACTAAGAATATCAGAATATTGAATTCCAAAAGAAGTTCTGGAGTAGATACATGAAGTCATCAAATGTGTAGACCAAAAGTATGTTGGGCCTAACAATTCAAAAAGCTCTACTGGAAAAAGATTTAAAATCATTAAATGGCAAAATAGGTGAAAGATACTGGGAACTGGGCACAGGATGTACAGCATCGAATTAGTAGTAATTTTAGTGTGTTGAGTTATATGTTTACAAACAGGATTATGGCATGAAAAAATGAATGTATGTAGTCTGTATTATACATTATGTAAACAACACAAGTGAAACGTGTGTTTATTGCAGAATGTTGTAAGCCTCAGTTTGTGTGAAATCAAACAATCCCCATATATTACCATGGCACATAACTAGACTATACTATGTGAAAATATGTACAGATAGTTGATATGGTTTATTATAAAAACAGCAATTACCCATTGTAGATATGTCATGTCATATTGTAACGATCTATCAGTATATTGTGTATCCAATTGGAAAGTAGGAAGTTATGAAATACAGATAGAAAGTATAATTTACTCTCCTTGGTCAGTAATTGTTATCAAATCATAAAATATATTCATAATTATATTTCTTGTTGCAAAAAATTGCACAGGAGATGCTACATTAAAATTTATCAATTTTATGGGCTGTGTTGTATGAGTAGTCATGTTTATACGCTGTCCAGGCAGTGAAGGCGGCTAGAGGATTAGGAGACCCTTGGCTCACGCACGCACACTGGCAGGCCGCCTAACAATAGACTGGGGCCGGCACTTGACCTGCGCTGGTGTCTTTTTAAATATAGTTTACTATAATAAATTAAATTTTGTTATTCTGATTAATCTTATAGTTTTGGTCATTCCATTTAATTCAGGCTGTGATTTCATTTAAAATAAATCCAAACACGAAGTTTATACGACGATTTTCAAATGTTTTACTCTTATTTGTTTATTTTGAAATATTGTGATTGCTAAACTTCTGAGAATTATTTACGCGACTCTTATAACAAAAATTGTATTATTAAAAACTAAGATTCTGATCATTTAATTTACTTTTCAACTATTTTTCTGAGACACCCCCTTTGGATGCCAGAAGCCGGTTAAATGGCCCTATGGTTCATTGTTGGAACTGCTAGCGGCTGATTAAATCGGCCCGTCAAATGACACTGAGAACTGCCAGCGGCCGATCTCACTGGCTTTTTGTATATTCATCGTAGCGACTAGCATGACAGATGATCAATCGTTTGCCTTTACCCAGAGGGCCGCCCAGAGTTCCTTGGATAGTGCCATCAGTCCAACCAGTGTCCTTTGTCGTGTTTTCATTGATTCAGGTCTCGTCCAAAAATATAGTGTTTTTAATATTTACTTCATGCATCTTTCTTAAGAAACGACACCTTAACAGGGCCACTGACGGCTTTTCCGTGAGGATTTTTCTGCTGCTAAATTTCTTGTACTGAAATCCCATGTCTGATAATAGCGAGCTCAGTGAAGATTTTCTCTCATATACAGTCCAGCTTCTTGAAGTGACACACAAAGTTGTCTGAGGGTAGGCGCTTCTTTTCGAGCATAGTAGCTCAATATGTGACGTTGAATAGCTCCTTTGTCGACGTCATCCATGTCTGTTACTGGCCGCTTTCTCTTCAAACTTTTCTTCCGAGGAGTATAAATAATAATATTTTCCCTCTTGGTGCTGTTTAAGGTGTTATCTTGTTGATCGTCCTCAGCTGTGATTAAATCAATATCTTCAACTACACAGGGATCTTCTTGTTTTTCCAAACTTTTTTTAATCTCAGCGTTGATACGTTGTATTGTTCTCAACGAAATGTCACAATCATCTGCTGTTCTCTGCATTACTTTCTTAGTATCAAGTAAAGGACCTCCGTTATTCTTCTCTTTCTCAAAATAGAACAGAACAGAAGCAATCATTGTTCTGCATTGAGTGTGTAAAGCTTGGCGTTTTTTACAAGAACTCATAATCACAAATCAACTATACACTAACCACAAATGAACTGATTCACTCACAATATACGGGACAGATCTGCTCTCTGACAAGACTGGCTGGCCTCACTACCCCGTGCAAGCTATTTAACGAAACGACTAATCAGCGGGTAATCAGTGACTGACTCGGGGTACCCGGTACACGAGCAATGACCTCTACTGTTTGTTGGTTTAAGGGTGAATCACCCTCTCTATCTGGAAAAATGACTATAGCGACCAAGTGTAAACCAAGTAAGGAAGGGACGTCTCTCTTGCATGTTACTGAAATCTGTAATACCGGTAATTATTTTCCAAATTACGTGATACAATAATATACATTTAATTCCTGACGCGCTACCTCGTCCTCTCAAGTTATAGTTAAAGTTTAATAACATGGACAGTAAATTTTTAATATATTTACATAGATACATATCACATTTCATTTTATGTGTCTGCAAAACAATAATATATAATATTTTTATAATAAATAACATTTTTAAAAGTTCGTGCTAGTAAAAAGACAAACAATTATTTCGATTACGTATAACAACTATTATTTCATATATTGTTTATTTGAAATAAAAATATGAGGTTTGAAAATAATCTTTATATCTATATATTAAAATCTGTTAAATATGTTGATTAATTTTTCCAGTATTATAACAATAAAGAGGTGGGTCGTCAGTCTGCTCTTTATCGAGTATCACAATCGGTGAATCGGAACAGTTAAAAAAAAAAAAAAAAAAAAAATGGCCAAGGCCGACGCCAGGAATTTTAAGATTCTCGTAATTTCGAGGTCAAGTGGTAAAATCAAAAATCAATTTGTAAAAATATTACATATTAAAAGGAGTGTCACAGAAAAATAGTTGAAAAATAAATAAGATGATCAGTAACTTAGTTTTTAATAATAGTCGCTTAGATGGTGTTCTAAAGTTTAACAATAACAATAGTTCAAAATAAACAAATAAATGTAAAACATTTGAATATCGCCATAAAAACTTCGTGTTTGGACTTATTTTAAATCAAATTACAGTCTGAATTCAATGGAACAGTCAAATTTAAAAGTTTAAGCACGACAATAAAATTTAATTTATTGTAGTAGACTGTACTAAAAAGACAGCAGCGCAGGTCAAAGGCCTGTCCCTGTCTATTGTTAGGAGGCCTGTCAGTGTGTGTGTGTATGAGTGAGGGCCTCCTAATCCTCTAGCCGCCTTCACTGCCTGGACAGCGTATAGTTCCCATAGTCATCATTTTGTATTTGGAATTATTATTGGGTATACACATAATACAAGCAACATACAATTTAAGGTGATACCTAAATTATATAAGTACATATATGTGTTTTCCAACCCCTCTGTTGCTCCTTTTCCTTGTCTCACACCTCTTTTTCCTCATCCTGACATTCTCTTTTTGTTATCAGATTATTGTCTATTACCTGTAAGTAGAAATGTAATTTATCCAGTTGTCTATTGATCTTTTCACTATTCTTATGTAAAGTTGCTATTCTCTGTTATCTCCACATGCTTTCCTTTCCTCCAACTTGTCATCTCCACTTCTGTCCTTTCTGTTTCTCCTACTGTTGTCTCTTACACCTGTATGAACAAGTATAATTTAGTTCAGTTGCTGTCCTTACAGTATTTCATCATCATCATCTCCGCAACATGGCATAGGCAAGGTACTGCCTGTTCCGCCTTCACAGATCCTCCAGCCACACACTAATATCCTATAGGTTTGTATTTCCAGACTTGTTTGGTCAATCTGATATTCTTTGTAAGTGTTTTTTACACTGTTGTTTGTAATCTTTTAATTTGTCATTCAAGTTAAAAACTTGTAATTCTTCTTTTATCATTCTTTATACAGTCCAGTTTAGAACACCTTTTAACTGCTCTTAAGAACACTATTTCCAAGGTCTGTATTTTACTGTCTTGTATCTTGGTTGTTGTCCATAATTCACACCCATAGGATATAAAACCTATAGGTTATAGGCACCACCATAACTTTGTAAAACTTTAATTTTGTATCTCAGCATACCTTGTTTCTAAAAATACGGTTGATTGTCCCACAGATCATCTGGAACTTACCTAACTTAACATCAGTATCAAAATTTCTATGATAGTCATATAATTTGCCAATTATTAAAGTGGTTCACCTGTTCTACCATTTGATCATTAATCTTTGTTTTTGTATTGTAGATTTTCATATTGCAAATCTGATGAAACTTAAAAACAGATTTTTGTAAAGCAGATTCTGTATTTTGAATTACAAGCAAGTCGTCAGCAAACAAGAGCACATTTAAATATCTGTCTCATGATATCTTAATACCAGGGTTCACTGGATGTTTCTGTTGCCTTACTAGGTCGTCAATAAAAAAGTTATAAAGAATAGGTGATATACTGCACCTTTGCGTAACACCTTGATTGAGATATCTTACAATTGTGTTTAACAGCTATTCTTGTTCTGTTGTATAGGCCTTGTATAGTTTTTACAAGTTGTTGTGGGTATCCCTGTTCTACTAATACTTGCCCTTACAGTATTTATAGTTGCCAATTCATAGAAGTGCACATGAGGCCTAGTAAAGGGATGATAGCAGATTGAGGCAAGCAGAGAATAGTTGCCGACACATTAGAATGCAGTTACCTTGTGTATCCTTGTCACGTACTAGTAGATAAAATTATCAGGTCCAGTACTATTTATAGAATATGCAATAAAAAACCTGGTTCTGCAGGAAGTGAATCATCATGTTTTTGCCCTCTTCTTATACTGTAATCACTATGTCTTTCTAGTACAGTTGCATTTTTTTGTGCCAGCAAATGTTCATAGTGGGCTCAAAACACTGACTTAAGCAGACCTAACATAATGGCTGCTACTGGTTATGGCTGCTGCCACACGGGCCACTCTGTGGCACTACTCAGTCGCACTCAGTTGTTTTGCATAGTTTTAAATTGTACCCTTGCACACAAGCATTAGTGGCATGCGACTATGGCAGCAGAAGCCAATCCCCACCACTAGTGGCGACAATTTGTGGCTTTGGAGCTTGCACATGGGCCACTCAGTCGCGCCACATAGTAGCACTTTCAGTGTTTATAATAATGTTCTCAAGGTTGTGTGAGGTTGAGTAATGTTGTAAGGTTGTGTAATTGAACTGCTATTTCTTTACTACGAGGGTCAGTTGCAAAGTTCGTGGAGCAACATCTTTAGCGTAGCAGTAAAACTAAAAATTTTGGTGTGCTGCAAGATTTGTATTTTATGTGAGCTCCTGTTAATTTCCAAATCTATCTATCAATGTATTCATTGTTTAGAAGCTGTATAAAATTGACGTGTCATACGTGTTTTGAAAAACGGACAAAATCAAACATTGTAGTGTGATTCTTTGTTAAAAATTGTTTAGTGCCAACGGAAATTCAAAACTAAATTGTAAATGTGTCGGGAGAGGCTGCGACTTCAAAACTAATGGTTTGTAAGTAGGCACTTGAGTTTAAACGTGGTTGCACTGAACTCCCAAAAATGCAACAACTCCAGATGCGGCAGCCATCTTGCACAATGCTTTTTCACACCAGTTCCTGAGTTAAAAGTATGATGCACACGCTCATATGAGATACCTATTATTTCAGCAACGTCATCCACTCCTCAATCTGCGGTCTTCAACACCCTATGAAATTTTTTCAATAATGCCATTTTTTTGTTGCATTTATTGGACGTCCACTGCTGGGATAGTCTTCAGCACTTGTACGGCCACATTTAAACTCGAGTGTGCCCCACGTTCTGAAGGCGTAGCATCTCCTAACATATTTACAATTTTGTTTTGATTTTCCATTGGCACTAAAACGTTTTTAACAGAGAGTTCATCACAACACGATGTTTGATTTTGTACATTTTAAAAACGCGTGACAGGAAAATTTCAAACAGCTGGTAAAGAGTGAATAAATTGATAGATATATGAAATTAACAGGTGTTCACACAAAACACGTCTTGCAGCACACGAAAGATTTTAGTTCTACCACTGAGCTATAGATGTTGCTCCGCGAACTTTTCAACTGATGCTCGTATACCTATTGAACTGCTATTGTTAAGTTTTCATACTTTTTCATGAAGTCGAATTATGATTCGGACTGATTTATAATAGAAGTAGAGTAAAAACCCAAGGCACTCTGGTTATTCAAGCATTTGTTTTGATTCCTTTTAAATTGAAACTTCCATTTTTAATTTTAAGAGAATTTTAAACATTGGACACAAATTTTAGTGCTTATATGTGTATGAATAAAAAATATTATGAGTAATTTTTAGTATTGTACACACCTTTTAACATATAAATTTATCTTTTACACCTACCAATACAGATTTAGATGTCTTGGCAGTTTTTATTTGTGTGGCAACAACATAACTCCATAACTTCGCACGCGCCCATCGCCAATGAATTAATATTATAACATCAAAGTAATTGCAGACCTCTCTTCAGCAAGTATACTTCGTCTCATGTTTGTGTTTTTCTTCTGGATATGAAATTCCATTAAATTAAGAATCCGATTGAACATGTTTTGTGATATTCTAAAATAGTTAAAAAATTTCACATCGTCTGCTTTCAGATCATCCATTAATGTATAAAACTGTCCCACTACTAACCGATGATGTGTGAACAGTCACACATCATGTGATGCATCCAGAATAGTGTTGTCTAAAACGGCGACGTCTTCGTACGGGAAGGGGAAGGTGAACTTCGCCAGAGTCAATGACTAAACTGATATAAAAAGTAAATAATATTATCTTCTTACTAAAACTATTTTCCATCACTAAGCAAACGGACAGTGGCCCATCTCTGAAACAAACTTCACGTGAGGCACTGCGTGGCACCACAAAGAAGCTAGTACAAGCGACTGAGTCAGGCTACTGAGTGGCCCGTGTGTCAGCAGCGTATTTAGTCACTTCCAGTGTCCCAAGTGGTGAGAAGGAAATAATTGTGAAGGAAAAAATGGGGATGTTTTGAGTATGGGGACCATCAACTATGTGTTGCTAATTGGTCATGATCTGTCTAGAATTTCATATGGTTAAGGAAAACTAATAAATGAATTGAGACACTGTGTTGCATTAAATAACTGCATGAAGAGTATTATACATGTCTATTTTTTCATTGTTATTTACTTTTGTGTATAATGTGTCAGCCAGTCAGTCACACAAAATACAAGACCAAGACATCAAGAATTGTTCTCTTTTATCAGATTATATTCATTATTCTACATAATCATAGTTGTTGATGTGTATGCACTCATTCAGTTGTTATTGTTATTATTGTAGACAGATCACAGTCTGTGTTGACAACTAAACTGCTTTGTTTATGATTTGTATGCATATACAGTTGTGTGTGCTTGTGATAACAGAATGAGTGCAAGAAAACAAACTAAATCAAGTCCTATTGGTTCTCCACTGTAGAAATTTTCCATGATTTTTATTGACCTTTTTATTAGCATTTATACTTTTTTGAATAGACATCTATAAACAAGTACAGTATTTTCATTATCACAATATTGGTAAAGGCTATGGCTTGTCACTATCCTGTAACTTAAAGAACTCCGGATTCAAGAGTTTCGGGTTCGTTTTCAGTGTTATTTATTTGTACAGTATTCAATTGAAGTTCCTTATCATTATCCCGAATCCGTGTTCTCTATCTTCTAAATACAGGTAGATCTCGTTATACGCGGGATATACGTTTTTGAAAACCGGCGCGTATACTGAATTCGTGTAAATCGGGACGTATATTTTACATGGGCAAGTACACTAGGGCATGAATGAAAAAATTAAGTAACTTATTAAAAATGCTTTTTAATACATTTAAATGATCGAAATAACATACAGTACAGTACAGAAAAGTATTCAAAAATTAAAAATGTTAAAGTCTCTCTCCACTTACATAATATCTTCAGGGTCGTCAACATCAGAAGAATCTGTTGAAGTTGTGGTCAGTCTTCCTCCTTTTGCAATTAAGGTAGAACTGGTAGAATTCCCAGGTGACACTGTCGTAGCAGAAGTTGGGTTCTTACTGGATGCAGGACTGTCGTTGGAAACGCCATGATGTTTGGTAAAAAACATTTTAATAGACGGCTGTGTCCTCTTCTTTATCTTTTGGCTGTAGAGGTCTTTGTAACATTTCATCACGTGTCCAACTTCCCTCTTCACTTGAGAACTTCTCATTGTGTCGGGATCGTGCTCTTCAAAAATAGACATGGCTGAGTCGATCATCTGGAAAGCCTGAGCCATGATATTAGTTGTGAGCTTCTTCTCAGGTTGAACTTCGTCTGTTTCCTCGTCTTGCTGTTCTTTTACAAGTCTCTCCTCTTCAATAATCATTAAGTCTTCATTGGTTAGATCTTCTACATGTGAGTTCAATACCTCGCGCACATTTTCTTCGTCGACGTCAGTAAAACCAATGTGTTGTGCCATGTCTGGTATCTCTCTCGTCGCACCACCGATGTCATTTCCCACTCCATCTTCTGAAACAACTTCAACAGTTTCAGGCCACAGTTTCTTCCAGACACCATTCATACATTGTGGTGTGATTTCATTCCATGAGTCTCGAATCATTCCAATCGCCATATGAATGTTAAATTGACGCCAGAAAGCCTTGATGGTGAGTTTGTCATCGGCGTCACACTGCCCGATAAGCTTTGAAAATGTTCGACGCAGATAGTAGGCCTTAAATGTGGCAATAACGCCCTGGTCCATAGGTTGGAGGATGGAAGTGGTGTTTGGAGGAAGAAATACAACTTGACTGTTTTTGCTTAATTCGGCAATAAAAGGAGGGTGACTTGAAACATTGTCAAGAAGGACGAGAATCTTGAAAGGAATGTGTTCTTTCTCACAGTAGGCTTTCAACTCGTCATTTAGTTCTCTTGTAAAATAGTCAGAGAAAATTGCAGAAGTCATCCATCCCTTTTTATTACACTTCCAATGAACTGGCAGTCGCGACTTATCACAGCGTTTTAGTGCTCTCGGATTTTGTGAGTGGTAGATCATAAGAGGTTTTAATTTGCAATTCCCAGAAGCGTTTCCTCGAAAAAGAAGAGTACATCGGTCCTTGGCCGCCTTGAAACCAGGCACTGTTTTTTCTTCTATGGAAATGAATGTGCGGCTCGGCATTCGCTTCCAAAATAGACCAGTTTCGTCAAGATTAAAAACTTGTTTAGGTGTGTAGCCTCCATCAGTGATGAATTTCTTAAATAGAGTTCGTGAAAATTCCTCCGCTGCAATATGATCGGCGGCTGCTGCCTCTCCCGTTAATTTTATATTGTGAAAACCAAAACGCTGCTTGAAGCGATCGAACCAACCAGAACTGGTTGAGAAAGACGGCGCATCTTCTGTATCTTTCGTCAGGTCCACATACAGGCTTCTTGCTTTCGTTTGAATTGGAGTTCCAACAATGGGCATTCAATCCAGTGGCTTAACATACTCTCTATTTTTTTCCATTGCCTCTGATCGAGATTTAGTCACTCTAGTAACACTCAGGTTTGTCGATGATTGAGCACTTCTACGAATTGATTGTGCATTGTTGCGAATAGTTCTTATCATAGATTCACTGAGTCCCATTGCACGCTGAATGTCAATGTTACGTTCCCCTTTAATCACATCGGTCTAGAACTTCCAACTTCATTTCTGATGAGTGGGATTTTCTCTAACGTTTCTTCACTTCGTTACTCACACTTCTTCTACGTTTATCTGACATTTTACGTGTTATAACACAACCAACCTTACTGCAACAAGCTTACAACCAATACTGGCGTCCTCCTACAATCGGAAACACAGTGACAAGGTCACAGCACAGGAAGATGATCGTGATAGTTGCGCACTCACAACAGAGTTGTACGCACACTGTACAACCTGCATATGGTTTGCAGCAGTTCTGGATAAAGGAGCGCTCAATATTCTTACATTACAGCCAATATTTTGACGCTTCGAAACTTCACAAATAAACCGCGTTATCCGAAAACACGGATACCGAAAGCGCGTACAACGGGATCTACCTGTACCTTTAAAGTCATGTGGTAATCCTTTTATTCCTATTAATTCATATTTTTATACCAGACTTGAATATGAAATAAAACTGAATATGCCAAAAATCAAGGAGTGTATACAAATTTGTGAAACTATGTCAACAGAAAATAAAAAAGTTTAACAAACAAGTTTTAGGTAGGTATATAAGTTTACAAATGATAAATGAAATGCCAAGGTCCATAAGACTTGAATTCTAAAATCATAAGGGAAAAAACAAAAAAATAACATGAAATCTGAAATTGACAAAGACTAATTATACTTTTTTCTAAATTAGAAAGATCTGTTTTTCATTTAAAAAAAAATATTATTTTGTAAAATATAAACATGTATGCACTTGATTCTTTTTATTAATTGCCTGATGCATGCATAGTTCAAACATACGATTTAAATTGCCTTATGTTTCACTATTTCGATTTTAAAAAATTATAGAAGCTAGATAGAAGTGTTATTTTGGTAGTGCTGTTTTGTATTTAATAGCTTCATACTGAGTTAGAAAGAGTAAACTTTTCTGTATAAATTCATGTGGTTTCTGCCCAAGTGTGTTAAAGGTTTCTGAATGTCTTAAAAGTTGGTGTTCCCTACACACTCCTATCCTAGGCTAGTTGCTTCATTGCTTGATATGGTATCCATAGACCATCCATCATCTGGCCTCTCCTCTGCCCTCTGTTCCACTTTAAATTTACCAGCTCCTCCAGTACTTCCACCAACACATTACTTTGCATTGCCATATAAATGTCCCAAACAGTTTCCCTTCCTACCACTGACAATATCTCTCCAACTTTTGCAAGCCCTCCCCCCATCATTTGTCACTCTACCCTTCCAGAAAAGCTTTCTCAGTGTCCACATTTCTGCCTCGGACAGGAGCACATTCCAAACAAAACATTCCTCCGCTTTATGTCTAGTGGCCCACACAGTAATCTTTTCTGTCTGTTGTGGCATTCCATAGCTGAAACAATTCTGCACTTCACCTCTTCATTTCAGTGCATGTCCTCTCCAACCAAGCATATTTAAAAACTGTCACTTGTTCAGTTTTCTCATTTGCTATTTTAATCCATGCAGAGCCGCCATATTCTCAATGTAATGATCAATACCAAAAAGGATGCTAAGTCAAAAATTCTTAGTTAGTTTGTTCTAACTAAAGTTTAATCTTAAATGTTTGTTTTGTACAGTTCAGTTTAGTGTGTACTATTTGGAAATCGATACTGTTAGTGTCACTCAATAACATGTACTGGTCAGTTTCATCCCTTATGCAGACGAAATATCAGAGTCCAAGTGTTGTGTTTGTAATGTAATTAGGTTATTTCATTATCTTGAATAAATGTGTTTTAAATATAATACTACTCTTTACTCGGTACGTATTCTGTATACTTTGTGATATCACTTATTTATTTATTTTCGCTAGGCTTTTCACTGTACGTTGACATATCAGTATTGTATCCCTTGCATTGATGCAATGTTGTACAAGAGAGGTTCTTCCCAATGGCTGTGCCCGAACTGCAAAAGCTTCTTTAAATTCATGTAAAAACTGCCTGAATCCTCTACCTCACCACTTGACAGATTGAAGATCTATGTTCAACAGTTCCTCAAGTTCCTCTGGTAATTTTAAAGTGTGTGAAGCATTGGCATCATTGTGTCCTTTCTGTTACTCAGGACATAGGAGAAGTTTTACCTAAGTGTGTGTTGCTTTGTAAAGTGACAGCGTGGTACACAATGTTGGCCATTCTAATAGGTATTTCCAGTTTCATCTGGTTTTACTAAACTTCTGGCTATTAATATGCCCAGTATGCTGACTACCTGGGGTTCGAATATAGAGCTCTGGTTCTCTGTAGTATCTACTTTGGTTCTAACCATGATGATTTTTTTTTTTGGCGGGATAGTTACAGCCAATTGATTTATCACGTCCATTGATTTTTCTGAGGTGTTTGTTGTGGAGGACATTACTTCTTTCTCAGTTCTCAAAACATTGTTTTTGAAGTCAACTGCAAAACCATTTGTGTTCATAATGTCCACACAAAGAATTTTTTAATACACAATGTCTGCAACTCAAGTCAACCAAGACTAGGTATATCTCCACTTTTCCAAACACTTTTACAGGTCTTCCAGTAGCTGTTCACAAGCTACAAGAGCTACAAGTTGGCTTAAGATTTTTCACCACCTTAGAGTGCACAATTGAAACTGTGGCACCCTTGTGAAGTGTAATTGAGTTCGGCGTTTCTTAAACTAATCAAGCTCTCATTGCTTTTATGAAGTGCAGAAATTGCATATTGTCTAGGGGCTTTGTTCCTAGAGTTAGACAGCACATGCCTCTTTGTACCGACTACTGTTTGTTTCCCTGCTGCTTAACTCTGGACTGACAATTCCTTTGTATTGTGGTGCTGATCGTTCGATCTCTGTTCCTATTCTTCACTTCACCATCTGTACTATCACTATCTTTTAGTGTGCAGATTTCATGATTTGTCCAAACAGATGCTGACTTCGCAGCTCCAAACTGTAGAACATGTACTGGGGCATTCACACTGTTGTGGTGTCTTCCCACTTATAACACTTGGTGTAGTTCATTATCTCTGGCACTATCGGTAATACCTGCATCACAAACCTCATTCGAAAATCCTCTGGTGCTTCAGAAAAGGCCTCTCTAATTACTCTGTCAATACTTGCTTCAAACTCTTGAAGACTCTCTCTGGAATGCTGCCATCTTGCTCTTAACTGAGTCCAGTACACTTCTTTATCACCATAGCGTAATTCTAGAGCTTTAGCAATTTGGCAGAGATGTTCTGGTTATCAGGTGGCACTTTCTATAATAGCTCTGCACCAGGTCCTTTTAAAGCAAGAATGAACCTGCTTTCTCTTTCTCTATCCAATGATTTGCACATGCAGCGGTTTCAAATTGCTGAAAATAAGTCACCCAGTGAGCACTTCCATCAAATGTTGGGGTCTTGACATGAACTGCCCCAACTGCAGGCAAAGCCACTTTCTCTCACGCCTTATTTTCTATGTGCTTTGTATCTTTATGTTTGGCACTGTCTCTTCAGCCATTTCTTTCGAAACACACAGCTGGATTTTCATTAACTACGCAGCTTCACTTTTAATTTGTGCTCTTATGTTTGGAACTAATTCTTCTACTCCAATAGATGCTTTGACCGATATTGCTTTTTCTATATTAAGAGACTGATTTTTGTACAGTAGATAATATTTACCTCTTGTCAGTTGAGGTTACCACATAGAGACCCTCTGCTTCGTTTGTTTCCCACTTGTGTTCTTCTTTCTGCTTCTTTTGCCTCCTGTTGTTCCTGTGTTTGCAATAGCAGAGCTTGAAAAGCTTCCTTCGTCTGGTATCCATTTTTTTTTCAATTACCACACACACTACTGTCTCTACAAAGTGTTCTCTGTTTCTACTATTGGAGGTTCTATCCACTTCTGGTACAACTGTTATGACACTCTTACATGTCATCATGTTGTACAGTGGAAGCAGAATAACTGACACCAATGAAGTCACTAATTACATCTTTAATTGGACACAAACTACAGAAATCAACAAAAGGCACTCATATATGATAATTCAAATTACATTTTTGAACGACTGCAATAATGTCACTATAAACAGATTCACACTAATTACCACAATGATTACTCTCCACTACACTGCCACAATAACTCCGAACCGCACTCCTAAAATCGCCAGGCATAACTGAACTGCAAAGCGGGTGGTGGACGCTTATGTTTATACCTCAATGGGATTCCAGAATTATCTTCCATTTTCTGGTTGGCATACCGAGAATAATTATATAGTTACAGATGCTAGAACAATCTAGAGACTAAGTCAAAGTCCGACCTTGAACACAATGTGCAGGCTGCTAACAGTAGACTAGTCGAGAAACATGTGGAAATGCAATCCCAAATTATCTAGAGCAGTGGTTCCCAAAGTGGAGTCCACAGACTCTTTTAAGAAAAACTAGGATATACCGTAATATTCTCCAATTTTTTCTGCTCTAAAATATAAATCTAAATTTTAGAATCTTAAAACAATTAGTAGAAGATTCCAGTATTGTTTTGGTTCAAACTAATTGTAATTGTAAAAGTTATTTCAAACTAATGGCTTTAATAATGTCTTCAAATCATGTCGTGTAGCAGATCTGTCTGTCAGCCAAACTTACTAAACCTCTCTCTTTCACTACAAAAAGAAGATTCATTGGCAGAACTTTCAACTGACAGTTCATTAAAATTACAGTTTTCGCAATTACAGCTAGCTGACTTCTGGTTATAAGCCTATGTAATGACTGACTATCCTGAACTCGCAAAAAGCTTTAAGTGTTTACCTGTGTTTCCTCTACTTATTTGTGTGAAACCGCAGTCTCCCTGCTCACATAGTTAAAGTCAAAGTTAAGAAATAAACTTGATGTTGAGAGTTACTTAATATTGAAGTTATCAGACATTAAATCCAATATTGCAGAGCTAATTGTGCAAAAGCAGCTTCACTGTTCATATTAAACTATGTTTGATATCATTAATATTATAATTTTGCAAGTCAAGAGAATTTTAATTTTAATACATTTATAATTAAAATATAAGAGTTTCTATCATATTTACTGTTTATTTTATTTCAGAACTCAGACGGGGTCCGTGAATTTTTAAATTTTTTGGGAGGGGGTCCGCGGACTGAAAAGTTTGTGAAACACTGATCTAGAGTGTTACATAACTGTCTTTCATCATAAGAAATGTAGAAATCTGAGAAATATAAAATGTGTTGCACATCGCTCTTAAACAACACTGTGTAATATATTACACTGTGTGAGAACATGAACAAAGTTTGAATTGTCAAGTTTAGAGTAAGTTATTCAGAGTTAAAATTACTTAAGCAGAATGTCATAAATAGTATTGTGTGTGTGTGTGTGTGTGTGTGTGTGTGTGTGTGTGTGTGTGTGTGTGTGTGTGTGTGTGTGTGTGTGTGTGTGTGTGTGTGTGTGTGTGTGTGTGTGTGTGTGTGTGTGTGTGTGTGTGTGTGTGTGTGTGTGTGTGTGTGTGTGTGACTTTCATTAAATCATTTCATTTTTCCTTTCATGTGAACATGAAAATATATCAGAAGATAATTAAGCAAATTTTTTAGAAGCGAACAGGTGATTTGGCAGTGAATTGAAACACAGAAGCAGCTGCATAGGCCTAGATGTGCTATGCAATCAACAAAAGTAACTGAATTTCGTATTGTTTGCACTGATTAATTCACTGTATTGGGTTGTATTATTCAGTGTAATGAGTTGCTGATGGAACCCCAAAGAATATCAATTTTGTAACATATATTGTTACCACGGTCTAAATGATCGTCGTATGGTACAGTAGAAAACAAAATACAAGACACCAATTAAGTCACTAATCACCAGTTTTAATTATCACAATTAAACAGTTTGTAATCAACAGTATAGTCTCTTACAACAAATCAAATAAAAATTGTTCACACGCAGTAATAATATCAAAAGAGTATAAAACACAATTGTATTACAATTGTCCCCCACAAATATAAAACACATAACACTTCGCCACAATACTACGAACCACACTCAAATAAATCGCAATTCAAACTGAAACTGAGCGTTGCTAAGTACTTGTATTTATACCCCGCTGAAATTCCAGCTAATTCTATACCTACGCGTCAAGAACGCTACTAGAAAATACCAGAACGTAATTGCTTGCGATCTTGACACAGTACGCGAGGCCGCGCGACTTCTAGCACAGTCCAGCTACCGCGTTGAGAATCACATACGCACACACAAGCGGTCGGATTCCACTGGAACATTCGAGAAACATGTAGATTGTTCTGTAATGTCGTAACACTATATAGGCTTAATATTGTTAGCATGGTAAAAAAAATTAACACAAACTTTATTTTATAAATAAACATACAAATATCTGCTGCTTTTTTCCCACATATAATCAGTCATTGTGTACATCTGTGCGTATACCATAACAAGTTGCTCGTTTTTGTACCCCTGCACCTTAAATTCCACTGCTGGCTCAAAACTAAGTTAATGGTTTGTTGTGTATGAAGTTTTTGAATTTATTATTTTACTAAAATAAAAATATGATTTAATACAATTATTACTTAAAATTGAATATTACTTTCACACAGTTGTATTTACATGGAATGATAGTCTAATAAATATATTATATTTTTTGTTTAATTTTGAGAACCGAATGTGTAAAATTACAGTTTTATGTTGAAAAGTGTTTCACAAACATGTACTATGTATGTGAATTAAAATTAATGTTTTGTTTCTACTGTATTATTTGATTTGAAGAAGCGCATCAGTCAGAGTAGTAATATTGAAACGCTAATATCTGTGTTTTATCACTGATGTTTTATTTTGTCAGTAACTGAATGGTCAGCGTATTTGCTTATCTCTGGTTTCATAGATATTTTTACTTTCGTAAACATTAAATAGTGATATGTTTGTATTGCTTTATATTGGCTTTTGTGTGTGACTTTCAATACTTGTTATCTGTGGTAATTTGCAATATTTATCAGGAAAAAATGTCAGTCATTGTACCACTAGATGTGTTCAATCTTAATGACATGTTTTGGTTTTCCAAATGTTTTTCAAATCACTACTCATCCTCAGTAGGAACTTCAAAGCAGTTTCAAAACTGAAACATAACATCAGAATTAAACCCTTTTTTAATGATATGGAACTGCCATTTTTTAAAATTATTTTGTACTTAAATTTGCTCATATTACTTGTAACAGATTTTAGTGTATGTCTGAACTTCCCTTTATGTGTAACTATTGATTCTTTGCAAAAGAGTTCTTGTAAAATAAAAATAAAGAACATAATTTTCTTACTGTATACTCATTAGAAGTCTGTAAGATAATAATGCAAACTTTACAATACTCTAATTGGATGTGTTATTATTCCATTTTTGTGTAGAATCTTCTGTAACATAATGCGTCAAAAATCTTTTCACAATCAAAGAAAGGTAAAAAAGTCGGGACGTTATATTCATAAAGCAACTCAACTACACATTGAGTTGTACAATGTTGCAAATTGTTGCTTGTGTTATTTAACGTTCCTATTAGTGATGCTATTAAGGAACAGCAGAATATTTTTAAATTAATGTACACAATCAATGGCTACAATTATCATAAAACAGCAGCAGCTATGCTCTTAACCAATCTTGTTTGTAGATGTGCAGTTTGTGGTGGCAAACATGGAAAACAAGTTGCAATAGGCAGTTTTTCACCTGTAATCAGTTCCCAAACAATACAGTTTAGAAATATCCACTAAAAAAATTTAAGTATGGAAATATATAGGAAAAGAACACACAATAACTGTTTTAAATAACAAAGGTTTTAGATTAAGTCAGCGATTTTAATTATTTGAGTTGTCACCTATTTAATAAATCGGTAGGTGGTAAGAGAAGTTACATAAGTTTAGAAACTTTTGGCAACCATTCAAGAACCCTTAATAGGAACAGTATGAAAAAATTGTTATTAAATTTTTCATAACTCTTGGCCTCGGTGAGTGCGTACTTCCCTTGGCTGCATATGGAGTCCATGCAAATTCATAAGCATGGTTCCATCACAATGAATCAGAGAGGAAAAAGCCTCTTGTTAAATAGGATTTGGCATTCTGTGCCACCTAACCAATCATAGTGCACTTGATTCTGGTTGGCTGATGGTGATTTTAGCTCACAATGTGCTAACTCCATGAATTTATTTAAACGGGCCTGCTTAGGACCACAAACTTAATTTTTTGCCACAGTACTGTGAAAACTGGTGAACAGCATACCAGAATATAGCCTCCAGTGGTGGAACTGAAATGTCTGTATTAACAGAATCATATTGTAGTGCTCTGCTAATTGTTCCACAGATCATTTGGAATTTGTGCAACTTGTTTTTGATAACATGATCTGGCCTGTTCAGCATTTATAATTTATTGTAATTGTAAAAAATGAAAACTTTTAAAACTACATGACTAAAAGGAATCAGACTATAGAGAATTATAACCCAAACTCAAGTAGTATTTACTTTTAAAAAGTTTTAACTATAGACGCACTACAGGCCAAAATGGAAGTCATATTTTTTTAAAATTGTAAGTAAATTATGTGTAATTTATTCACAATACAAACATGTCTTAAATAATTTGAGAAAATTAATATCTGTCAACACCCTTGCAAATTTTGGACACTATGGAAACATTTATAATCTATGTTTGCAAAAGAACTTTACTCACAGCTTTAAAATATTAAAATTTATTTATTTTATTTTATCTAATAATGAATATATTTAATTCAGAATTGAGAGAGTTCTGCACCTAAGAGAGCTTACGAGTTATTTTATTTAGTTTGTAAATAATTATTAAGTGGTTACCTGTATGCGGTCCACCGTGTGACTTCTCAAACTTATTACGTTACGCGTTTCAAGGCGTATGCCTCATCATCAGACGTTTAAAACCAAAAACACATATCACACAAAACTGCGTTTGTCAAAAAATAAATAAAATTGCAGAAACAAACATATTATGTGCACGTGATGTACAAATTAAAAATTGCAAATAATTGCATGCTTCACACAAATTGCATCTATACATAATAATGGTGAAAGTAAACTAGTAAATGGTTAGTGAATGAAACCTCGAGTATCAGGTATTCATTTAATCATCAGTTTCTGTCAGTCATTTGACTATCAATACTGCCATCATAATTTCTGCTCTACGTATTAGCTATCTTGCCTGTTACAGTTTCATCATTTTTTTGGTCTACCTAAGCTCCTTTCACCTTTAGTGGCACATATAGTTTCTGGCATCCTTTCCAAGTATTCATGCTATTATATGCAGGTGGATTTAATTTTTCCATTTAGATTGAATCTCTTAAGGTCATCTCTTATTCCTTCACATCATAATCTTTGGGCTACAATATGATGTAGATAGATTCTTTTACATATAAAGTGCATTCTTTGAGTGTTACCACATAAAAACACTTATTTTGATGAAAAAACAAAATGTAAATATCTTAAGTGTGATTATCATACTTTTTAATATTTTAATATTTCTCAATTACAGATAATCTTTGTTTTAAGTGAGTGCATAAAAATAAATATTTTAGACTCCTGTCTTACTTCTGAGAAACATAAGTTGGAAATTATCCATATGACTGATAGAAAGAGACAATTTCTCCTCTATATCCATATGGTAGAGACACCGTACCATGTTTATGGCCCGGTTAAGGAAAATGATGAATTGAGATAGATGGGCTATTGAAGCATGAGGATGTCATAAGATTCACAAAAGCTCAATGAGTACAATGGCTAAGTCACCTAGAAAGAATGGATGATCAGCGTATTCCACAGAAAATCCTGAGGGTACGGGTGTATAAAACAGAATGAAGGATCAACCTAGGGTAAGATGGTTGGATGATGTGCTGTAGGATCTCTGAAGAATGGACGTGAGTGGTTATATTGAGATGGCAATGGATAGGGATGTTGGAGAATATTGGTGTTGGAGGCCAGGTTCACATTGGACTGTAGTGCTGACGAAGAAGAAGGAGGAAGAAGAGATAATACAAAGACAATCTAGACAGCAAAGCAGAGAAGGGAAGACAGTCTGGACATTGTAAAAGTATGAACTCCTCCAGGGACAAAGATGAAAAATGAGGAAAGTTTATGAACAGGAATTCCACAATGTCCATGACTGTTCAAGATTGAAAATAATTGAAACTTCATAACTCAACTTATTTACATCACCCGCAACATTCAGTAATACAAACATTGAATAAACAAGTAGTATAAAATAATTATATAAGAAGAAGAAATTCCCTGATAGTTTTTACCATATGGCAGTGATCGATGGTCTAGCAATTGGGTTTTCCAGTTTGTATTCAGTGATACTGTATATTGTATGCAGATGTGGGGAGAAACCTGTAAGATGCAACTAAAAATTGCAACTATTGCAACATATACCATGTCAAAGCCAAGTGTTCTTTGAGAAGCCAATCACAATGTTTAGCAGATGACTTTCAAGGTACCTCTTATTTTATGGACTTACATGAACTTTCCGTGCAGTAGATATTCCTGAATCAGCGTAGATTTCCCCAATTCTGTGTAAATATTTTTAGCTTGTTTCTGGATTTATATTACCACTACATAAATCCATTAATATTTTAATAATTATACCTCATAAAAGTTCTAGCCGTATTTATCCTGTGTCTTTTATTTCATTGTTAATTTTTTTTAGAAACCTAATCTCTAGTGCATGGATTCTTCTTTCTTCTCTTTTGTTTTACAGCCATGTATGAGTGTTGAGTTTTCAAGTGTTTTACAGAAGTTTAACATTGCTCCTTTTTTTGATTTTCGTTTTCAACATTGTTTCACACACAAAAACAGACACACCAGATTTTTAAAATATGCCGCATTGCTCCAGTCTTCTGTTTTGCAAAACAGTCTTGGCCTGTACAGGTTGCCTTTTATGGCAATCTAGAGAAAGGACTACTCTTGGCCTAATCTTGTTTTCAGACTACTAATATAATGCACCATATACTATATAACTAACAGACTGAAATAAGATCTGTTGGGAGAAATTTCTATTATCTGGTATTTTTATATCTGTCATGGCTTCATGCCAGATTTTCTATTGTACTCTGCGTTTTTGTATAATTAATCATTTCTGTAACTCATATGATGTTATTTTTACAGCCTGTCACAGTGCGTAATTGGGAACTTCAAGTGCAGTTGAAGATACATGGGAAAGGGAAAGACTTGTTCGGAGATGGTATCGCGTTGTGGTATGCCAGAGACAGAATGAGACCAGGTCCTGTGTTTGGCAATATGGACTACTTCTACGGCCTCGCAGTTATTATAGACACATACAGTAATCATAATGGTGAACATAATGTAAGTACCTCTACACACACACACACACACACACACACACACACAACTAGATAGTATTGCAGAGCAGAAGTGCAGTTTTTTTTAATTGTTAATGAAAACAGTGTGTGTGTGTGTGTGTGTGTGTGTGTGTGTGTGTGTGTGTGTGTGTGTGTGTGTGTGTGTGTGTGTGTGTGTGTGTGTGTGTGTGTGTGTGTGTGTGTGTGTGTGTGTGTGTGTGTGTGTGTGTGAAGTTGACTTTCATTGAATCACTTCATTTTTCCTTTCATGTGAACATGAAAATATATCAGAAGATAATTAAGCAAATTTTTTAGAAGCGAACAGGTGATTTGGCAGTGAATTGAAACACAGAAGCAGCTGCATAGGCCTAGATGTGCTATGCAACCAACAAAAGTAACTGAATTTCGTATGTGTGATACTTGTTATTATTGATTTAACATAATTATAAGGGTTTAAAATCACACAACTTTATTACAAAAATAAATTTCTCTTAAGTGTCCACGTTATGTGTACATGATTTTCTCATTTACATAGAATAAAAATAAAACTGATAATTTTGCTGGCAGAACACGTGTAGATTATAGATATAAATATTTCAGTATTTTTGTTACAAGATGATTAGAATTAGCTCTTCTGTGTGTATTTTGAATTGTGAGTAAGTTTTATGATTGGAATCTACATTTGTTTTATTTAAAATTCGGATATAGAAGTTGTACACTCTTTCAAAATATATATAAGATGTGGTTTAAGTAGGTCTATATATTTTTTCTTTAGACGTTCTTTGTTTCATTTAATTTAAGAGATATAAAGGGACTGAACATAACATGAGGTGATCACGGTAAGTACTGAATACAGTGAATAGGTTACCCACACAGTGAATGGGTATCTATATGGGTTGAGAATTAATAGAGATAAAACTAACATGATGAAATGTAATACATTCTAAAGGATAAGACATATACCTTTAGAATATCAGATAGTGAGAATTCTGTCAAACTGTAGTATTATAGGGGGTCCTGAAAATTTGAAAACCAAGGGGATAGACTGGGTGAGAGGTATTAGGTAGTTTTGGGGAGAGGAGGTCATGGAAGATTCTTACATGGAATAGTAGGGTTATTGAGAAAGGAGAGGTTGATACATCTTATGAGGCCCTTAAGCTTATTTAATATACTAATGTTGATGTTTATGGATGACAACGTAGAGAGGAAAACTATGATTGGCATACATGAATCAAATTATTGATGATACGGGTTGTGGGAATTACATTGAGGTGAAGAAATGTGTCCAGGATATGAATCACTGGAGCATTGCAGTAGAAGATAGTACAGTGAGGTGCAGAAGTATTGTTCATGAGGCTGGGGCCTGTTAGTGAACAGACAAGTGTCGACAATGATAACTATTACTATCTAATCTTTTTCAGAACTGTATGTAACCATATGGCTAAGTAAAACATTTAATGTTCTTTTATGCTGAGATGGAATATAAAAGTCCATCGCCTTACAAAACTGATCTATTTATTAAAATAGCAATTTCAATACAGACAAAAAGTGGCTGTGCCTTTGCACTAAGAGTATAGGCTTGGTATGAAGGCTAAAGTTACTTTTTTAAAGGCCTAGTCTGTGAACTTTGCATAATATAACTTATAATTTGTATTGGTCGCACTGTGTGCATAAAATATCAGTGCAGTTTTATTGTTTGATTAGTTAAGAGATTAAACAACAGCTTTTATTATAAAGCTAATTCTTTTGAAATTTGCAGCACAAACATCCATATATATCAGCTATGGTCAATAATGGTTCGTTTCATTATGACCATGATCGTGATGGTACTCACACCCAACTGGCAGGATGTGAAGCAACTTTAAGGAATCTGGACTATGACACCCACATTGCAGTCAGATATGAAAATGATGTACTCACAGGTAAATCAGCGTGTATTCTATAATTCTATAACTATTTCATTATTTTATAAGTTTATATTAAATTATAGTGATTATCATTCATTATGATTAAAATAAATGTAAACTTCATATAGTTGAAGCGCCCAATTAGAATTTTTGTCAGGCACAAAAGTAATTTATATTTGGTCACTCATAATTATAATCAACTAACTTTCTTAAGTGTTGTACTATTTCCTTATAAAAATAGTATATTTAGCTGATTAAAAGTTCCATTTCAATCCATAAAACTAGATTTTTAAATGTATTTTTTTGTAAACAAAAAAAATAAATAAGTGTATAACAACTTTAAAATCAAATAAGCAAAGCACCACCTGTTTAAATTAAAAGATTGTTAATAATAAGGTTAACTTTTAGAAGTACAGAAGCTTTTAGTACTGAATCTCTGTTAACAGAAAAGGAAAATTTTAGTCAAATATAATTTCTTTTTAATTATGACAAGGTATAAAAAAGGCTGGATGATAAACAATATACTGTAAGTTTTTATTTTATTTATTATTATTATTAAGCATTGTGCCTGACAGCAGGTCTCTGGTCTTGATCCATAAATTTTGTTTTCCACATTGTTGCCATTCTCCTTCATTTCTAAGTACTTCTATAACTTTATTAAATCATGTAGCAAGCACTTTCTTCTCAGGATGTGTCATATCCAGTTTGCTTAACTATGACAAACTGTATTCAGTATTATCTTGTCTGACCACTTTACTCTTTCCATTCTCCTCCAGCAAATACAAGTAAGCTTTTGAGTGTGTAATTAAACCAAAGTTGACAGTATAATGTGTAATGATAATTTGGAGAAGTTGGAGTAGAATCAAAAGCATTGAAGAAGATAATGAAACAGGTGTATCTTTAATTCTTAGACAATAACATTGATGATTTATTGGCAATTAAATCCTGTTCAGAACTGATGGTAAGTGTTGGTTTCTCGTAGGTAGCCAAACCTTTGTCCTGAATGAACAGTAATTGACTGTGCTATTATTTTAATGATAACATGCTATAGTGAAAAAGGGTACCATAAACAACAACAGATTAGAGATGTGATAAAAAATTACAGATTTCAGCTTCCAGTGGTGCAAGATTTAAGCACCTCTTTAAAACAATTACACAGACTGTCTATTGTTATAAATTGTTTTCAGTATATTAAATCGTACATATTATTATTTAATCCTATAGTACTTTTTTAGATAAAGGTGTTTATTCATACAGTTGTATGAGTCACGGTAAACAACTGTTTTCTTTGTGATGCATATGGTAGGAATGTGTGTCAGTTTTAAGAATATTTTTTACATTTAGATTTATTTAGACTGCAGTATAAATATTAAATTTATATCAAGCAAAAGTTATGTTTGTCATCGACTTAGTAGAAGCCCAATCGTTTGTTCTCCATCCAGTGTGCTCACTTGGTTTTTAACCAAAAAAGAAAACAAATCTTTATCAAGAAATGAGCACAGGTTGTAAGTTTTGCAATTGTTTATTTTCAGTTGCTTATTTACGGAATTAATTAATGGTTTAAATGTTATTTATAAGTATTATATATTAAATTAAAATGCGTGTAAAGTGATGAAACATGTATAGTAGCTTGTAATTACATTAACATCTGCATTTAAAAAATGGCATCATTTTGCTTTCTGCAAATATTATCAACCTCAAGAATTGTAACCTACCAGAAATTTTGTTATACCTCTACTATAATATAACACAAACTGTCTCTGTTATAATATATTTAACGAACTAAATACGTACTTTTATCATTCCACAAGCTGTTTCAAATCTGTTTACTAACCTACATATGTATGTTTACATTCAGTAAAATGGAAAATTATTTTCCGGGCTGTTGGGCTGTGGTCCTCATTTTGTAGAGCCAAGTGTTTCAACTGCAACCGTGGCAGTCATCTTCAGTGGGTCTTCTGTCCTGTTCCCCTGACAACTAAATTATGACCACAGCTGCAGTTGAAACGTTTGGGTTTACAAAAGAGGACCACGCCCCACCAGCCCTGAAAATAATTTTACTGAAGATGACTCCAGCCGTGAAAGCTTCAATGTTATGATAATGTATGTTTTAATATGGGATAGTAGTCCACCCAGGATTTCATTTTAAAAGAAGGTAAAGAAAAATGTTGTACATGTTATATGTCATAACAAAACAGTAAGACTGCAATAGTGTTTTAAAATTGTGATATGAATTACTGAACGATTTATATGTCACAATTATTTGTTTGTCAGGTGATTTATAGAAATGGAGGGTATGCAGAGTGAAAAAAACAAGCAGCACCTGCATGTATGTTGCACATTGAAAGGCCATTGGCTATTCTTATAAGTTTACATTGAATCATGCACTGCCAAAGCAATAGATGCTGTCCCAGTCAAAGACCACATCACGTGTCTGTAGCCTAGGCAGTAGAAGTTACAGGAAGTTCCATCATCCTGGATCCGTCTGTACTTTGTAATATTACATTCTCATTGGAATCGTAAGATCACAATAAGCATCTTCATAGTATACTGAAAGTCCTGAGGGGCTGAACTCATAGTAAAGTTAGTTGCGCTCCAGCATTTGGAGAGGCTGTAGCCCTGTGCCCTATCGTGTTACGTTACTGAGTGCTGAAACAAGAAGAAAATATTGTAACATTTGGAAATAGACCAATAATAAATCAGTGTGTCTAGATATTTAAATTTGAATTTCATCTAGATGTGTATTGTCTGTTTTGAAAGCTCGTATTGTTTCCAAGTATCTGCACAGTCTCAGAACATTAGTTGTTATTTCAGTAGACAAAATATGTGTAAGGTAAGTTATATGAATGTCTAAGGTGTTGATAAGTGTGCTTTCATAATTATGCAACCACATTTAAATATTCCTATTAATAGGTTTTATTAAAATTTAAAGCACAATAATCATCTACAAACAATTAGTGAAGTTCAATGCATAGAAAACTACTTTATTAAACCACTTTATTTATGAAATTTGTTGACAAAGCTTTTAATTCAGTCTACACAAAACGTGTATCGAATACTTCAGAAAAAAATAGAAAAAGGATATTTACAGATTCTGTCTGAAACATATACAAGCTCAAATTAAACTGTACAAATTATAAAAGAACAGAAAGAACAATGAAGAATTAACCAAACACTAAAACTACTGTTCTTGTTTTGTGGGAAGCTGTGTACAGACGGTTGGAGTGGGAATACTGAAAAATTAAAAAACCGATGGATATACTTTTTAAATTAGATATGAATGGTTTGCTCAAAAGTACAGTTAAAGTGGAGGAGTTTAATAATTCAGCCAGAAAAATATAAACTTTTTTGTATGAATAAATATAGACAAGATGGATTGTATATTTAATAAAGATGCATCAGCTGAGAAGGTAAAAAAAGGTGATTGTTTATCAGCTAAGAAAATGAAATATTTGGGTGAAATAAATAATATATGCTATTCTAAAAACTGAATAATAATTCTAAAAAAAGATAGACTGCCATTAGAATATTAATATGGTCAGACATAAAAATATAAAATTTTGTGTATGAATAAATCTAGACAAGATGAATTTCATATTTAACAAAGATGCATCAGCTGAGAGGGTAAACAGAAGGTGAAGCTTTATCAGCTACAGTATGAATAGGAACAACACAGACCTTGAAAGAGACGAGGATTATATATCACAATAGGAATACAAGAAGGGATGGAGAAAGATTATTAAAGGATAAGACTGGCATGTTTGTGTGAGCTCTGAGGTGTTGTTTAATCATAATGAGCGAAGTAAACAGTAATTATTATTTCATCTTCAGATCCTGTTCAACTTCTGTAGAATGGAGGGGTCCTATGCCACTGGGGGAATATAATCTAAATTATATTTTAACTAGCTGGATACCCGTGCTTCGCTGCAGTAATTACCAGAAAAAACAGAATTTAAAATCAGAAAATATAAATAGGTTATTTGTGAAGCTTAGATACCAGTATTTTGAAACTAAGAGAAACTGTTTAAGCTCGATCAATTTGAAGATGATCAATCAACTATTAATTAATTAAGGCAATAAATCTCTTCCCGTTCAGCAGATCTTTACTACTCAGAATTTGTAATTGGGTAAATAGTGTAAAATTTGTTGGCTGTTGCAAAATTGGGATGGATGATAAAGACAAAGTGTATCGATAGCCTTAAGGAAACAATCCTTATCAACTTTTAATAGCAGCCAGTAAAGCAACTTTATAATGTCAGACTGTGCATAATAGATAACTCATCTTATGGTCAGTAGAAAACCAGTCATTGTAAATACTGTTCCCATCATACTTTATTACATCTACAGTGTTTGAAAATTCAGCATTTGTTGATAAAATTCAATAATACTGTATCCTAATTGATCTGTTATACCGGACACAATTAAAAATCAAAATTAAAAGTCTAGCTTGTGTATTGCATGAGTGAGGTCATTGGTATTAAAGAGATAAAATTTTGTGAAGAGGAACTTTATAAATAGACTCTAATGATTATTTATTACACTTATTTCAGAATGATAATTCCAGTGAAATTGCTATGTATGAGTGAGTTAATTTACTAATATTAATGTTTTCTCAAATGTGCTAAATTTCGGGTTGTTTCTGTTGACACAAATGGTGAGCATGTTATGTTGGTTGTCTAAAATCTATAAATTTCTGACACGTTGAACACGCGTCAGAACACATGGCACAGATATCTCGTGTGTGCATACATATGTGTACGTATGTGTCTGGCTGCATGTGTAGTGTTACACGCCCATAGCAAATACATGCTTCAGCCATAACCCACAAATGGTAACAAATCTTGTAAAATTTGAACAGTTTTCAAATCAAAAGAAATTTTTGTTTTAATTCATAGGTTATTTGCTTCTCTGAATGTCTCTATACAAAATGTTTCTTTAAAAACGTCTATTTCCAATTTAAATGTTACTTGCTTTTGACTTTATTCTGACTAGTGTGATGGAATTGTTAATTTATATGCTACTGTATAATTTATTTATAACAAACTAATTTAAAATAATCCGTTTTTGAAACACTAAAGTTTGAATGCAGTCCTGCATTGTTGACACATGACATCCAAGTATTGTAAAACTTGTCTAGCATGGTCCCATTTCATCTTTTTTGTCACATAATAAATGTCAATATGCGATCTCTTTAATATATATTCTCTTTCCGGAATAACATTGCCATTTAATTGTCCATTTAATAAGCTTTATTGCCCTTGATACTTCTTTGGATTTTATAGCACTTTGTAGTACATGGTATATAATATTGTGGACTGTACTTTATTCTTTGTAATATTCATAATTACTCACAGTTATTATTTTTGTGTACTAAGGATTATTAATAATAAATAATATTTTTTATACAGGAATATGTTTTTATATTTATTTGTGTTTTATTGCACTGTTTCAACAGGTTTTGTATACTGCCATCTTCAGACAATATAAACATAATGAAGAAGTAATTAAGTAGTTTATTATGTTGATATTCATTAATTTATCAATTATAAGTTGTGTGTGTGTGCATGTGCATGTGTGTTTTATTATAATTATAAAAATATATTCTTATTTTTAATTTCTTTAATATGTTTTATAATATCAGAAGATGACAGCATAAAAAACTGTTGAAATGGTATAATAAAATAGAAAAATAAATATTAAAAAATTCCTGTATAAAAATATTATATATTAACTTTTGGAACAATATATAATTTTGGAATATATCATTCTCAGTAGACATTCTCATATCTCGCACTCTTTGAACACACACACACACACACACACACACACACACACACACACACACACACACACACACACACACACACACACAGTATCCTTATTGTATGTCTAATGTATTTAACATCTAAACTAAAACACAATACTTTTTTTACGTTTTACTGGAAACTGTATAAAAATATTAGAATATGTTAAGGACTGGCGCAATAGTGTGTGACAAATGTGATTTGAGTAATCACCGTATGACTTTCACAGATGGCATTGTATGGAAATGTGATGATATAGTCGTTACAGAGTTTGCTTCATATTTTTCTGTTTATTTCACAGCAGGTTAGTGAATGCTCTAGCTACAAATAGGTTTAAAGTTACAAAGGAACTGAAACAATGGTGCTGCTTGTCACTGATTCTATTTAAAAGTTATTTGGACAATATTCTAAAAAAAACTAAATGAAGGTAATAAACTTTGTGAATTGTCCTTGTATGTCAAAAGCAAACAAGGAAAGTGCAATACAACACTCGTATGAAAAGAAATTGTTAAATAATGAAGTGACGTCAAAGGGTAGGTCAGAAAAGTTACTTAATATGACTTAGACATACTTTTTGTATTAAGCTGTAAGAAAATAAAGAACTGAGAACACTCAAGGTATCAGAATAAGAGGAATATTGAATACCCTACACACAGTAACAAAAAACATAACAAATCAATTCAGGATGTATGGCCATATACAAGAATGTGGAAAAAAGTGCTAAAACAGGTCCTGAACTGGCAACCATCATGAAAGGGAAAATGGTGTAGACTAAGGAAGCGCTGATAAAAGGAATCGGAAGTTTAGATATGAGACCAAGGTTTGTACAAAATCAATAGTTAATTAGGAAGTCTGGGAATTTGGTTTCAAAAGACAACTTAAAGCACTATAGATTGCTTTAGAATATTGTTTGCTTGTTACTGACTTAACTAGTCTGCTCCGTGCAGTAATTGCTCATTATTTTGAACAAAGTACATTTATTATAATGTAAATTTTGATATTAGATAATTTTTCAATTATGGGAAAAATTACAAAAATCATGATTTCTCTACTATTCCTTTGGTAATATAACACACATAAAGCACACAATCATACAAAAACACTAAAAATTTGAAACATTCAGATTTGGGTTACAGTTCCTTTTGTGCTCTAATAAATTAACACATTTATATAATAATATATTTGTCTCCCACTTACCTTTTTCAGCCCAGGGTTACGTCGCACGAACGGTGAAATACAAGTATGATTTCAAGGTGACAGTAATAATGTACGCTACACTCATTTATATAATGGAATTCATCTTTTATTTTATTTTATGCTCTTTTAAATGCCCCTTTTTTTCTCACACCAAAATGTTACGATTGATTCAAAATTACGTTAAAACAAAACATATATTTCTACATACTAAACTTATCCTAATAATTATTTTAAAGAAAGCAACCCAGTGTGCTTACACACAACATTCATTCATATTTAAAACCCCATAATTTATTTAGACCGCTCTGTGATTTTATAATAAAGAATTGTACAACTTTATGTGTCCCTTGGCGTCGACTTCCGTCACATGTCACTCTGTGCACCTGTTTTAATAAATTTACACTGTTGATAAACTTTCGGCTCGCCAGCCCGTTATGTTCAAACGGCCGCCGCCGCCTCGCAACAACACCACTGCTGATTCACATTTTGTTATGTAGTTGAGATGAAAATTTTGTGTCCAGCCGGCGGACGCACTACTGCTCGCGTCCAGCACTTAGAGATGTTATTTTCCGACTGACTGACGCCACGCTGAGTGTCGGTAAATTTTACTTCTGCCAGCTCGCTCTCCGATTGGTTGCTGCACTCACGTGGTCGGTTTAATTAGCCACGTGTTGTCCATTTCCGTCTATGAATTTGGTGTCCAGATTATTGCCGCGGCCCACGGGCGCAAACTTACAGCCGCATTCCAATGTTATCGTTTCTGTACTAGCCTCCGCCTGGCATGAAGTGAATGCAGGGGTTACACAACTTAGGTTTTGATGACCATACAGTGTGCCCAAATAGACTGGCCTCAAATAATTATTAAATAAAAAATAAAATTTCTATACCCTTCGGATTTGTCCCATTACAAGACCCCCCCCCCCAATTAAAGGTCTTCTGTCGAAACAGAAGAACTTTCATTGCTAAACCCCTAAGAGGTTCGGTGAGGATATGGTGCCAACCCCCCCCCCCCCGTTTACTTCTAAACACATCATGGGTAAACTACCCCCCTAGCTCGACGACTATGGCTACACCGGAACAAGATTACTGGACTTCTCTGTTCGAGATCCCAACACCATAAAATCGGACAGATACTCACCATAGTACACCTAACAAACCCCCGTTACAAACCTTCTAACATTCCACCCCAAAATCAAAACCCTGGCCTTATACCATACCAGATCCTCAACCAATATGTTCCCCCTTACATGCATACTGGGTTGCCTTTAGCAAGTACTGGGTGCGTGCACATACTCATTCTTTCTGCATATAACATTTCTACACTACTTTGTTGCTTTAAAATTTATAAAAACAGGTTATACTTGAACTTTAATTACTTCTCTTAGTATTTCATCGATTAGACATTATAATTCCAACTCAAAATAATTAAGAAAATCCCCTTAAATCATTTGAATTCTGTTAATTCAAAGAAATCATTCTAATTCCAATATCAAAATGTTATATTACCATTAATTTCATCAAAATACCAAAAATCTTATATGAATCTACCATTCTCCTTCACTAACTACTCACACTCATAAACTGAACATCTTATTGAAACATAAATTCACTTATCATTAACTTTGTTTATAACACATACAATATGAATAACATAAATCATTTAACCCATTAACATATAATCCACAAAATATTCTGAACCTCAAAACACCATCTATACGGCAGGCCTAAAAAATATTTTTTTTTCCCCAAAAAAATTTTAATTTCCCAAAATATTTCTTTTATCAATATCAAAAAATAAAATTATTCAATTTAATTAAGTAACACACTTGCGTGAACTAATTACTAGAAACTGGTTCTGTTTCTAACATCAACCATCAGCTGATCTCTCTGGGTCATGTGAATGACCTTGACACATATACACTACACAAAGCTACACATTTTACCTTCAAACATAATAGCACATAATAAACATAGAACATTCAAAAATAACAGTGTTATCATTACCTTGTAATAAACAATAAATTCACAATTAAATGGACCAAAATTTACACATTTTGCAACTTCAGTTTGTCTTCAAATTCTACTAAATTCTCTTACTTGTTTCATTCATTATTACATTTTAACTCTGATTTTCCCTCTGACATTTTCATTCTCAACTAGTTTGAGTGACTCTTGTTCATTCATAACATTTCAATTTACAATTCAGGTGTTTAAATATAACCTCACCCCTTCTGACTCTAATACTCACTTAACAGCTTTACCTAGTCTGACACCACTCTCTCAAAATATTTATCAATAATTCTATAACTCCATTCCCATCATTCTAACCTTATAACAAAATACTCTCTACCCTCTTTGTATTAAGGACGTGTGTTCCCACCCTACGCTCATCCCCTTATTGGTACCTGGACTTCCCCTAGGCAACCCCTCCGGCGCACATACGGTTCACCTCCCGCCACAACGCTTTTCATTGAGGACTCCTTATCACACCACCCCATTTACAAAATTCCCCCTTCATCTAATTACTCTTTAATCTCATCACTTTCATCTACAAAATATCCCCATCTCTTTACTACCTAAATATCACTCTCATTACTCTACATATATTCCTTTTTGCTACTGTGTCCCTACTAATACTCAGTTTTCTATCTTACTTTTACTCCCAAGAATCTTATTCTGTCTAACACCCATCTGAAACTACCTTTAATTGACTCACATGCCCTACTTAAACAATTACTATCACCCAAATCCTATTTTTTACAGCCCATTGAAAATTCAAAACTATCTCAAATTGCTTTCATCATTCAATTTAAAATCTTTTAAACACATTGAAAATTTATTCTTCGAACATGAATTATATTCAAACATTTAATTATCTTGATAAAATTCTGCAAACTACTTATAAGTGACATATTACATATATAACCCCAGCAGTCAGCTGATGTTCCTGGTCAGGTGAATGACCTTACTCTAAATACATCTTCACAAATTATACAAAATACACATGTTCATAATCCTTACCCCTAACATACTGTATACAATTAACACAAATACACAAAATTATACAGTTATCATCATAAAATCATCTGTGCCCCTGGCTTGTAACGGCCAGCTCCTTAACCACACACACTATTGTTTCCTGGTGTTGGACTGTGGCGTCCATTTGCGTCCTCAAGAACTGAAGTTTACATATATATGGTATAGACGCTGCCTATACCGTTCTTGGTTCAGCGTTATATAAAATTCGGCATTACTGATGTCCGAGGACACCAGTAATCCTACTAAAATGATTCACACACCCTTAAAACGGCACTATCGCCACCTTCGACGATAGCCGCTGTTCCATAGTTATGTAGTTTCCCCTGTTACCCCCCTGTCAATTTCTATGTTCACCAATTTAGAATCTACTTACATAAATCCATGGTCAGGGTTTGGTGAAACCGGGTCAGGGTTTGGTGACTGCCCGAAATGTGGGGAAACTACCAAAAGACATATAAGGCTCACACTGACACCGTTACTACAATTCACGGATGGTCAACTCTTATATGTTTGGTTATTTTATTAATTGATTTTCATGTTTAACATTCTTTAGATTCATCTATACTTTACATTTAAACATTCAACATTTTGCTTTATATAAATTGCATTATAAATTTCATACTTATATTACATCACTCACATATTATCATAGAAACAAAATATCAACACCAAATAATGTACATAACTCCATATATCTTCTGAAGCATTTTAACAACCATGATATTCCACCAACTAAACATTTTACATTTATTTCTTTATTATTTATTATCAAGTCCCAATCTCCTAAAATCATTTAAATTCATTACCAAAATCTCTTTATATGACATTTAAATTATTCAATTACTTCATTTCAAATTATTATACTTCCATCAATCATTAAAAACACAACATATTTTAATTACCTTACTCCAAAACAATTACAATTCATTGTAATTATTGTAAGTACCTTCATAATTATTCTCATTACTTATTTAGTCTTCCAAAATATTATTATTATTATTATTATTAAAACAATTTCTACTACATGCACACCTTGTTTACATCAAATACATTTTACAACATTGACACAACGAATTTCACTAATAATTTATTTACAACTTCTTGTCATTATTTTTCAGTTTACCACACTTCATTTCATAATCTAGCCAGGTCATAACCATAAACTAAAATATTTAAAATGTCCATTCATTGAGTTTATATTTACCCTCCATCATCATGTATGAGTCTTACTTTTATGTAATAATTATCGTCCTTACTCACACTCAATTTATTATTATTATTATTATTATAACCCATTAACTCTATGTCATTCATTATACCATTATAATTTATAGGATTATCCCCTTTTATTATTTCATAAACCTTGTCAAGATTAGTTATTTTTGTCCAGTCTCCTTTAATATTATTTATTATTCCCATGTCATCTGTATCATCATATTCATTTACTATATCAATCACACCATAAGGTAAGTTTTTATCATTTACAACAATATTATCAAAATAATCATCAATCTTCATTTCATAAAGTAAGCATTTCATATAGTTTATTTTCTCCCATCCTAACCTCTCTATCAGCTCTTTATAACCTCTACCTGACTTAAATACTTGTATCTCCCCATCTACACACAACTCTCTCTCTATATATCTCTCACCACAACACCATATCACATTTTCTCTCTCACTCCATCCAGAGGGCACTAACTCATAATTTTTTAGGGAACAACTCAAAGACCTCATGTCTTCCAATAATACGGGACTCTTGCCCTTCAACAACAACATCTGTAAACACCTTAGTTTACAATAAACCTGGGGAAAATTTACCCTCTGCAACCCTTCTACCACTATACTCTCTTCATACTCTCTCTCTAACTGATAAACATTTGTTTCTACCCCTTTACAACCCCTTACTCTCTCACTCTCACTAACTATCTCTACATCATCACTCACTAACACTTTGTTATTAAATTCTATTTCACTTTCTAACACCACATTCTTAATTATATCATCATAATTCTCACCCCTACTTACCTCATTATCTGTCATCTGATCGTCTTTATTTTCGTCTAATTTATCTGTTTCTCCACTATTCTTTACCCCCACTGTATTCTCAGAATAGTAATTAACCTCATTATCATCACTATTCAATATTTTATTATCTAACACTACCTCTTCCACTATTTTGTCATTATTAATATTTGTCATAACTATAACATTGTCACCTAACTTCTTATTCATTATCTGCTCTAATTTTCTGTCTAAATTTTTATTCATTTCGTTAACCATCTTCTTACAATTATTATTTATAGATTTTATTACCTGTTCTTTAATATTATTAAAATTTGTATTAATTTCATTTACTTGTTCACTAAAATTAATATTTTGTTGTTTAATTTCGTCTCTGATCTCATTCAACTTTTCATTAAAACTATTTTTAATTTTATCACTTTGTTCATCAAATCTAGCTTCAAAACTATTCTTTTGTTCATTGAATTTATTATTAAAATTACTTTTCTGTTCGTCAAATCTGGCATTGAAATTACTATTACTAACATAAAATCTATTATTAATAAGATTAAATAAGTCATTTAATGACAACTCTTTTTCTCTTGTTTTAGTTGCTACGGGAGTGGAATTTGCTCCCACCTCACTAATTATTACAGATTCGTCTACATTACTGTCACTTATTGACAGTGACTCTGTTTGAATACCTGAATCGCTTTTGTCAGCCGATTCAGTTAACATATTTTCTTTGCTTTCATACATCAATTTACGTTCGGCTTCATTGCGTACAATTACATCAATTTCATTTTCATTAGTAGCCATTATTTATTCTTTATAAGATTTGTTAATTTAATCTAATTAATTTAATTAATCATAACACAATTTCAATCTTGCATATATTCAATATTTTTTGATATTGTATGTCTTACTTAATTATACTACACATCGCTTAACCTGTGCGTAATTTATGTATTTTTACCCAACCCCCAAATCATACTTGTATTCTCCGTAGATGCGGAATTTAATGTATAAAATTTAATTTATAAAAATTCATCCCTGTTCGGGCGCCATTTGTGCTCTAATAAATTAACACATTTATATAATAATATATTTGTCTCCCACTTACCTTTTTCAGCCCAGGGTTACGTCGCACGAACGGTGAAATACAAGTATGATTTCAAGGTGACAGTAATAATGTACGCTACACTCATTTATACAATGGAATTCGTCTTTTATTTTATTTTATGCTCTTTTAAATGCCCCTTTTTTTCTCACACCAAAATGTTACGATTGATTCAAAATTACGTTAAAACAAAACATATATTTCTACATACTAAACTTATCCTAATAATTATTTTAAAGAAAGCAACCCAGTTTGCTTACACACAACATTCATTCATATTTAAAACCCCATAATTTATTTAGACCGCTCTGTGATTTTATAATAAAGAATTGTACAACTTCACGTGTCCCTTGGCATCGACTTCCGTCACATGTCACTCTGTGCACCTGTTTTAATAAATTTACACTGTTAATAAACTTTTGCCTCGCCAGCCCGTTATGTTCAAACGGCCGCCGCCGCCTCACAACAACACCACTGCTGATTCACATTTTGTTATGTAGTTGAGATGAAAATTTTGTGTCCAGCCGGCGGACGCACTACTGCTCGCGTCCGGCACTTAGAGATGTTATTTTCTGACTGACTGATGCCACGCTGAGTGTCGGTAAATTTTACTTCTGCCAGCTCGCTCTCCGATTGGTTGCTGCACTCACGTGGTCGGTTTAATTAGCCACGTGTTGTCCATTTCCGTCTATGAATTTGGTGTCCAGATTATTGCCGCGGCCCACGGGCGCAAACTTACAGCCGCATTCCAATGTTATCGTTTCTGTACTAGCCTCCGCCTGGCACGAAGTGAATGCAGGGGTTACACAACTTAGGTTGATGACCATACAGGGTGCCCAAATAGACTGGCCTCAAATAATTATTAAATAAAAAATAAAATTTCTATACCCTTCGGATTTGTCCCATTACACTTTTAATCTGACACGCCGCTGCATTTTCACGATTTTTTTTAAATTTCCTAAACTGAACACTACATTCAGATGATAGTTAAAATTCACATTAATTTGACTCCCAACATGAATGTTTGCGATTTTATCAACATTTTTGCCCACTTTTTGGGCCCTGATGTCCATCACTTTTTTGATTTTCAAAAATGTATATTATATTGAGACTGTGATGTAACATTCCTTCAGTTTGACATCCCATTTGAGCGTTCACAATTTGGATCCCCCCCACTGTTTTTGCTTCCCTCCCTACCATTTTTGGAGGGACCAATCTCAAAAACAGTAAGGTTCTGTAGGATAAAAGTGTGGACATGCATACCAGGTTTTTGTAAAAATTGCATGATGCATTCAAAAGTTATCGTTTGATTTACCCAAACATACACCAGATAGACAGACAGAAGAATGTCAAATGATTGAGTCAAACTGAGATCTCATGTTGCTCATTCACTTAAACAATCCAATTCTATCAGTACTCTATCCAGTTTATATCAGACATGTTTTTGATAAATGAAACATTATTACTTCTTATTGCCCTTATCTTAGATCTTACTCATTTCAAAATTTTTTCGCTGCCTTCTTTTGATTGTGCCCTTCACTGTCACAGAAGTAGGTTATGCCTTACTTTTCTCCACAATTTCCATTATGTGAAACATCTGTGATCCAGATTTGTCTATATATAAAACTGCTTAGCATACATACTGGAACAGCTAACAGTTCCACCGGGAAAGAGTTTGCAGAATCTGGCAAAAGTCATATTGAGATTATACATATTCTTTCATGTTTTAATTTTTTGTAAAATTTGAGTAATGTTTTTAATATTTGTAAGTTTGTACTATTTTTTTATTATTTATTACTAAATGTAATTTGTACTAAATATTATATTTTTTTAATTAAATTTGGATTTCCTTAGATGTATATTCAGTAAGAATAAAAATAAAAAGGTGCTGGTTTAACTATTTTTACTATAAATTAAAATGGATAGGAGCACCATCACAGCAGATTCCTAAGCTTATGGATCGAAAAGACAATTTCTATAGATGTGCTGTCGACTGAAAACGGTAACACTTGTTGGTTTCTGTTTACAGTTTCGACTGACATTGAAAATAAAGCTGCATGGAAAGAATGTTTACAAGTGAAAGGAGTGAGGTTACCAACTGGTTACTTCTTGGGTTTAACTGCAGCAACAGGAGACCTGTCTGATAATCATGATGTGCTGTCTGTACGATTTTATGAACTGGATATGCCAGGAGAAGTAAGTACATAGCCTACTATTTGCTTATTTTTAGAGGGTGATAGTGTATTAATTGTGATTATTTAATTGCTACAATGCAGTGGCATTTAAGTTATGACAGTAGGTTCGAATATATGCTTTCCTTATCATGTTGTCTGAACTGTTTTTTATTCCAGTATATTTGAAATTGTGTAATTGAAAGTTAGCAACATTATTAAGAAAATAAAATAAATAATTAATGCTTTTAAATTATGAAGAGTTGTAAACAGTGTAGATTACAAAGCATCATAGCATATATCACCGTAAGGAAATAACAAAATCATGTACCGTACAGTAACTACATAAGTAAATATGCTGCAACAGAATCACATGGAGCAGAGAAGCTGATATTGCAAAAACTAGACAACAGTTAGAGATTAACATGTTGATTAAAGTACACGTATAGCAAACATTCTACAACTGCTGCAACGTACAGGGTGCGGCAGAAAAACCTCCCACATTTCGCCGAGTCATTGCACCGGCACTGGTGGAGTGGGGGGTTCGTGGTGTTGGTTTCCGGTAGCGTGTGCCTTGCCGTTTCAGTTGCCATCATGGCGTGGACTGGTATACATCGTGCGTTTGTTGTTGAGTCATTTATCTGAAATAACGAATCTGTGATCGCCACGCAGAGAGCTTTTCGAATACATTTCGAGCTTAATCGCAGCGATGCTGTTCCGGACAGAAAAACCATACTGTTATGGGTTAAAAATTTTCGGTCTACAGGATCAGCATTAAAACGGAAACCATCTGGAAGACCATGTTTATAAACCATAAACCGTGTTTATGCTCCATACTTTTTCGAGGAAGAAGGCCAAACGGTTACAGTGAAATCCGCTCGGTATGTGCAAATGTTACAACACTTTTTGCAACCAAAACTTGCCGCACTTGGAAATCGGAATGTGTGGTTTCAACAGGATGGGGCCACTGCCCACACAGCCAGAAACTCGATGGCTGTTTTGAGAGAACTGTTTCCCGGGCGCTTGGTCTCGTTACATGGTGACATTCGGTGGCCCGCACGATCACCCGATCTCACCCCTTGCGATTTTTTTCTTTGGGGCCATCTGAAGGCTAATGTTTACCGACATCGACCACAAACGATTGATGAACTGAAGGCTGCTATACACCAAGAAATTGCAGCGATAACACCGCAGCTCACCCAGCGAGTGATGCAAAACTTCAGAAATCGATTAGAAACGTGTATTGGGGAAGAAGGCCACCATTTAGGCGATATCATTTTCAAAACCAAGTGAAAGAAACTGCATTCTGTATCCTTTCATATTATGTAATAAAATTTAGAATAGCATCGCTCATGTTTTTTTTTGTTAGCCTTTTAAATGTGGGAGGTTTTTCTGCCGCACCCTGTATTAAACGATTGTATGAATATGGACTTCCCTGAACTTGGACAAGTACAAGTAGTAACATGCATTACTGCTAATGTCACACCCTCAATCGTCTGTTGATTAATATTATTTTTTATTATACAAAAGGCTTTGCACTGATAAAGAAAAGTTAGAGGATTTAACAAAAAAAAAAAGGTTTTTTATCATCTATTTTTAAATTGTAAGTGGTGTGTGTGTGTGTGTGTGTGTGTGTGTGTGTGTGTGTGTGTGTGTGTGTGTGTGTGTGTGTGTGTGTGTGTGTGTGTGTGTGTGTGTGTGTGTGTGTGTGTGTGTGTGTGTGTTAAATAAACTTTAGTTCGTTTAAAAAATTTTGTTTATATACTATTGTGACTCATTGTGTCTGTGTTGCAGCCAAAAGATGAAGAGGACAGATCACAGATTCTGCCTTCAGCTTCATTTTTTGAAGCTCCAAGAGGTGAGTCACTTTGAATAAAACCCTCAGACGATCAAAGCGATTGTAGTCAACGTTTTACAATGAAGTTCCCCAATTAAAAGAAAGGAAGGTGTGTGTGTATATGTGTGCGCGCATTAACTGTTGCGCCTGTGTCAACTGTAATTGACGTTGGCCTTTCTTGAACGAATCCAGTAACCACCAAGCTCCCGCTGTTTTTCTGAAGTGTAGAAATTGCGTATTGTCTAGGGGCTTTGTTCCTCCAGTTAGTCAGCTCACACCCCGTTGTACCGACTATTGCTCATTTCCCTGCTGCTGAATTCTAACCCGACAATCTTGTTGTAGATGTCCAGGTTTCCCACGTATATAACACTTTGGTCTTCCATCCTTTCTTATTTTATTTTCTGGCGCCGACCGTCGAGTCTCTGTTCCTTGTTCTTCTTGTATCTCTTCACTTTATTTTAATAAAAAACAACTTTCAATATCTCGTTCTCTCACTTACCTTGTCAAGTACCCAGGGTTCTATGGACGAACCTGTGAACTATAGAAGTGGTTCATTGGGTTCTTTGCAGCTCAATAACTACTAACGCATGTGTACCAAATTTAAACGAACTATTTTATTCCAATTAAATTCATTGTACTTTCTTACTTTCTCTGTTCCTTATAAAATGTTATTTCTTCTTATGTCTACTCTATACAATTCTCTTATAATAACTTCTATCGTCAAACCAGTACTTTTATTTTTTTTACTATTTTATTAGCCCTTCTTCCCTCACACTCACGCTAGTTACATATTTTCTTTATATTTATTTAATGAGCTCTTTAATTCTTTATTTCTTCCGTGTTGAAATATTTAACTGAGATGTTTGTGAAATTTAGTTGATAGTTTATTAATGGTACTTAGCCATTTCGAAGACATTCCAAACCGCACCACACCACCACGTGTTACTTGCTGTTTCCGTGAACACTCCGAACTTTTATGTTTAAACTGTTATAAGTTTATCACTGTAATTATCTGAGCACTGTTCAGTTATTCATCACGATTTTAGGTTACATATTGTAACATTTTGTCGACCGACGTTAATTTACTTGAGTACTCTGATTTATTGAACCCAACCACGCGAGCACTGGTTCAATGAACCGCGCGGTTGAGAGATCTATTGTCGACTGCCAGTGTTGAAAATGGCGATAATACGCTCTGTGGACCTTCTGTGTACCTCCCGTCGCCATCAACTTGCTCTCTGATTGGCTGGTGAATGTATCGCGCCTTTCTCGATATCTCATGGTATCATGGTAAGGAGACCATGTGGGCGAAATTTACGTCACAAAATTTACACACACGCACTCTTACACATTCCATTGTTATAACTTACGCGGTACCTTGCACAGCATCACACCGAAATGGCTACCCGGTGTTCACAAAAGTCACATACTGGGTGTTTATAATGTGTTGCCTAGCGTGGTTTACTACAGATTATTACAATAAAAATCATGAAATTAAAACCCTCTTGCTTTGTCCCGTTACAATACACCCCCTCCAATGAGAGGTTTTCTGCCGAAACAGAAAAACTCTCATTGCCTAAAACCCAAGAGGACCAGCAAATATATGGCGCCACGACCCCCCTTAATTCCTTATTAAAATCATGGGTAACTTACCCCCCCTAGTCCGGTGACTCCGGCTGCACCTGCATGACCTTACTGGACTTCCCTTGTCTAGATCCCAACACCATAAAGTCAGACAGGCATGCCACCACAGTATCACCAGACTCTATAACAATTAAACAAAAGCATCAATACTTTTCATAATACCATATCCTCAATTGATTTGGTTTCCTCTTAGCCTGTACTGGTTTGTCTTTAGCAAAGTACTGGTTTTTGTCGTAACTATCTACATGAATAAATAATGTTGCTTAACACATGTATCCTTAACCTAACATACTACATTTTGTTACAATATCTACCATTAACAAACTATAGACAGTGGTAATTCCAACTTTAAAGTGATTTACTAGTTCAAATCAGTATTTGATTGAACAATCCTTCCTTCTTACATTTCCATAAAATTTACGTTTATTATTTCAATGTCCTTATTACAAGGCGGACTACTACTGTTATTTTTATATAACATAAAGCATAATCATTACAAAACAGCAAATGAGTCAATACAATAACCACATAGATAATCAGAAACAATCAACTCCAATACTGCATTATTATCAGCATCATAGCTGATCATCAACTCTTACCTCCTTCATATTCAATAAGAATTCATTCTTATTTACATTTTAACATCTTCCCTCCACACTTTTTTTTATACATATATTCCCCCCAACCCCCCTTTTTTACCTTAACCCCTGATACCCCGTTACAGTTGGTGTAAATGGCCTCATGGACAAGCTGATTTCTGGTATTTACACATTTGCAAAAATGCTACATTAATGCCCCTGGCTTGTAACGTGGCCAGCTCCTTTCCACACACTCTGTTGCTCTCTATGCTGGACTGTAGCGCCCATTTGCTTCCACAAGAACTGAAGCGGGTAGGGTGTAAACGCTGTTTACCCCGTTCTTGCTTTGGCGTTTTAGTAAATTCAGCATTACTGGAATACAAGACACCAGTAATCCTACTAAAATGATTCACAAGCCCTTAAGACGGTCTACCATCCCATTCGATGGATAGCCGCTGTTCCAAAGTTTATGGTAGATTCCTCTTGTTCACCCCCGGTTAATTTCTAAAGTCACCAATTTTGAAAATAACAACAAGTATGGTCAGGGTACAATAAGCCTGCCCACATCTTGTTACCAATAATCCAAATCCACGATCAGGGTTCGGTGAAGCCGTGACCGCCCGAAAATGGAGAATCACATTTAAAATATGCACTACATAATGCATGTTTTATATCTGTATATAATTACATCCTAAGCAAATAAAGTTTTATATTTCACAAAAACTTAGACTCAAAATAAACATTACTAACCTCAGGTTAACATAAAACATTTCATCTCTGAATTTGAATAAAATTTACTAACCTTGCACAACTTTTAATTTCAATTTCTATTGATTAAACATTTTAACTGTTTATCTTGCATTATCACTTCAACTTTGACTTTCTATTAAACATTTTAATCATTTAAATTTAATTGTCTACCATTTATTATCCATTTCAAATCAAAAATAAATTATTCAAATTTATTACACATTGGTCAAACTTTGTACCCATGTGTACTTTGTATTCTAAATACTGTATTGCGAAGCGTGTAGATGACTTCACGTTTGTTCTTGTTATCGGCAGCCGGGATTCAGGCAGGCTGACTACAGTTAAATTTAAATCAGTTCTACTCAAGACTCCGAGCTGATCACTCGTATTCACTCGCCGCCGCGGCTACTTAAAGTTTTTTCAGTATTTAGTACTAGTAGCATGCTCACCATGCGACTATTTATTTAGACGATTTCGGCTTACATGTTGTAATGCATGCCCCCATCTAATTTCTATTCAATTTTCTGGCACTTATGCCGTGTTAAAATCTACACGCTTCAGCAATCAAATATGTCAATTTAAATTTCAATAAGCATTCAAATATGTCTCTTTAACTTTCTGGAAACATTATACAGTCAACTCAATTATTTCATCTCAAACCAGCCAACTCCATTAGCGTTCCTAAGAACAACTCACGATTATCAAGAGCTTCTAAGACGCAACATTTTTGGTCCTCCGGGCCGGATTTTCGTCCAACTTTTTGGTCCTCACGGGACGGATTTCGCATTTTATGGTCCACAAGCGACCGCATTTTTTTGTCCACAGCGACCGCATTTTTGTCCACAGCGACAGCATTTTGGTCCACAGTGACCACATTTTTGTCCGTAGCAAAGGCATTTCTTGGTCCACAGTGACAACATTAATATTTCATTTAATGGGCCCAAACGGCGTTTGGTTCTAGCCCCAACATTCTCAACTTTGGATTGCTGACAGTTGCGTGCCTGTATTATTTTCAAAAATTACTTCACAATCAACTCTACAAGATTCTGCAGAGCAGTAAACCAGAGACGACGGGACATGGCAGGACAGCATTAGTTATTCTACATCAAAAATGTTCCACAGCTTTAAAATTATGGAGAGCTGCAACATCAGGCGTCATCTGACCGGTAGAGACAAGAGTTGCAACAACTCCTAACAGGATCGAGCAATGGGATCGAAGCCAGCTTCAGCACACGTCTGGATCAACGTCCACGTGATTATGAACTTTTATTTTTTATGATCTTTTCACATAATTATGATAATCTAAGCAACTTTTTTGGTACACAGTTAATAACATTTAATACAACATTATTAAATTAATAAGTTCTACAGAAAATGATATCATTGTCAAGTGGCCATAAGCTTATTATCAGGTCGAATGATTTATATTTTCGATAACATTCACCACTAGTTTTAAGTAAATTAAGTACCTATTATAATCAGTTATATATTAAGGTGTACATAGATCACTGGCTCCTGCATTATATCAATTTGTAGTAAATTATTCTAAATTGCAACAGCTGTTCACCTTCCCTATATCTAATTTTCGGTTTCAAATTGCATTTTAAAATTTCGGTCATGGCTGATTTGAAGGCCTTAATAAAGAAACGTGGCACAATCAAGGCGTCCATATCTCGCGTGAATACTTTCGCGGATAACTTCGATCCAGACATAAGCGATCATCATGCGTTAAAAATAAAGCTCCGCCATTTGATGGAATTGTCCGCTAAATATGATGATATTCAGACTCAAATCGAGGCTGACGATTCAGATTTCGCTCCAGTCAGTGACAGAGTTCAAACCGAGGATGATCTCTGCAATATCGAATGCAAATTGCACCATTTATTGAAACAAGTAGAGGAGGTGAACCAGAAACCGTTTTTCAAACCAAAATTATGCCAATTAAAACCCCCCCGATACAATTAGAACCAATTAAATTGCCTTCCTTCTCAGGAAGCATTATTGATTGGCGACACTATTACAATATATGTTTGTGGAGTTAATACACATCAGAACTGATCTGACAGATATTCAGAAATTACACTCTTCGTTGAGTGGCGAGGCATTAAATGTAATAAAATCTCTTCCAATAACTCATGAAAATTATGCAGTAGCCATTGATTTATTAAAAAACAGATACGATAGCAAATTAATTGTATCTGAGACGTTAAATAAACGCTTAAATATATATTAAATATATTAATATAATATAATACATTAACTTCCACCTACCTGGAAGGTTTTGTTTTGTATGGGCCAGGATCCTTTCGTGCGAACGCTAGATACAAACATGTGTTTCATGGGTTCTCGAAATAATTAACTCTACACATCGTTAAGAAGAGAATTGATAATTTTAATTTTGTCAAATCATTTAAGAAAACGGTTTATAGACTTTACCTTTGAAATAAATTAGTGAGAAAATATATTGGTTGTTACATGATCATCCTTAAACTAACTTACGTTACGCTTACCTTATCTTTTCTAAGACACAAACACAATTATGAAACACAAACAGAAACAGCCCAGCTTTGCCCGCTCTCACATTCACTCTGCATATTTGAAAGAAAAACCCCTTAACACATTTTAAAAATGAAATACCCTTCTCTACCATAGCACGTGGTGATCACCCGAAACGCGTTATTTCATTTCTTTTTATTTAGCAGTTTGTCCGAAATTAATTTGTTGGTGTTCTTTGTAGACTATCGTTTCACTTCACTGTTAAATTACGTTTGATACATTATTTTTACTTGAAATTATAACATTTTTGAAAAGAGCTCACTTGGCCCTGTACCTGCAGGTACTGTCGCTAGGCTAAAACTGCGCAGAGCGGCAAGGCGTTCACCACTAACTGAACTTCGTCGTTTTTGAGGAAACCAATGCCTGTTATTTATTCGACACAGTTTCGTCCCATGCTCTACATGTAGTTGTTGGAGTGAATATATCGTAGGATCTCAGCTAGGCATTGGTTGACGTCATTAAAGTGGGCCGGACTTAAGCAGCATTTCCGGAAGATCTTAAGACGATGAATACTCTTGCGCTTTGGCCATCTTGAGTTTTTACCAGCGCGTGGGTTGGCGCCCATGCTTGGTGTACGCATAGGTGCGCACTGCCACACTCTCGCATAGTTCTTGGAAAATCTAGGGTGGTAAATTCTTTGCTTGCTGATTGCACCACACTATTGAGTCTTGCCTTTGTCCCAAACTGTTCAGTCCACACGTGTTCCCTCGCAACCGAAACAACGTCGCACAATCCAATTTCACAAGCTCTTACAAGACTCCCGCACAAAAACGAAATAAATAAATTGTAATACCCCATACCGAAAAAAAATAAAAGGACCCAAAATTGACCCGCTACAATACCCCCTCGATGAGAATTCTGCTGTTCACAACAGAAGAAATCTCATCGATAAACCCCGAAGAGGACCGGTGAGGAACTGGTGCCAACAACCCCCTTGTTTTTAATCTACATGGGTACACGACCCCCCTGGCTTGGCGACTATGGACTCATCTGAACGAGATCACTGGACTTCTCCGTAAGAGATCCCAACACCGAGAAATCGAACAGACTCGTACCACAGCGCGCCTTACCTTCTAACATGCTACCCCCCAAAATCCTCCATCCCTGGCTTAAATTACTCCAGGTCCTCCACCGATGTGTTCCCCCTTTTATGCAAGCTGGGCTGCCTTTAGCAGATACTGGGCTCACACACACATTACATGTCATACCTTGACAAAATCTTTAAAATTTATGAAAAATCAAAATTCAAAATAATATACTTTAGCAAAAAAATTCTCTTCCTTGTTTTTCTTTTTTTTTTTTTTTTTTTTTCAAACTAAGTTAAATTAACCATTTCTTATGACTAAAACATCCTTAACCTAACATGTAATCACTTATAATCTAACAGTACAATGTCATACAATCAATCAATAAAAACAAACATGTTAAGTACACACATAATAAAATAATCATTACCTATGATTACGCTTATATTCATTCGCTGGCAGGCAAAAAATCAAGTTTTTTTTTTTTTCAAAAATTACAATTTCCAAAAAGTTTAAAATTCAAAAAAAATTTTAATTTGTTTAAAGGTTTCCTTCATATTTAGGCATTATTTGAAAATTGTTTTGAATTGATTAAACAAACAAATAAAATTGACTTCCTACTATACAAGCTTAGTATGTATGACCTCATCAGCTGATAGAAACTAGGTCAAGTTCAAAACTCTTGACCTACATATGTTATGTATGATTTCTATCTGAAAATACATTCAGCATCTGTAACAACCTAATTTGAAACACAAAACAATACAATAAAACATTTAAAATAAACAAAATATTAATATAATAATCACATTGACATTTAAATTATTTAAAATAAACAATTCTTAATTTTACATTATTTCCAAATTTTATCAAAAGTTTGTCACTGGTTTCAACAATAAAAAATTTTATATTCTTTATTATAAATCTCTCTCTTTATTAATAATCTTACTCTCCCTTCCTGTGGGTGATGTAAATTATTTATTCTCATTGACTGTACCATATCTGTATACATATATAATCTTTCTCCCTTTAACTCTAACTCACAGCTTCAACTACCCTGACACCCATCTCTATCAAAATCTCTACTAATCAAGACACTCTAAACCCCAGCTTATCATGGAACTCAAATCGCCACCTTCTCTACATATAAAAAAAATATTCTCTAACCCTTTGTACATAGGATACGTGTTTCCCCTACCCAAAACTCAATTTCCCTTATTTGGCCCCTGGATTCTACCTAAGGCGACCCCGTCCCCACTAAATCGGTACCTATCCCGTCCCAACCCTTGTTGCGGACTCCTACATGACACTACCCCCTAAGACAAAATTGCCATCCCCAAAAATCTCAAACTCATTACCTTACTACAAATACAACAAAATAACCTCATTAATTATAAACATAAATATATCACTCAAAACTCTACAATTATTCTCCATTACTACTGTGTCAACATCAATACTTCTCAAAATTCTACAACATATATTAACTCAAAAACAACATTACATTACTGCAAAACAATATTTCGATCTTTATTACTTCAACTCTAACTTCAACTTGGACAGATCTATATGTCCCACAAGATATTTATCACCCTAACACTATCTTATTAACTTGCATAAATTATTTTATTTCTTATTATCATTATTGTTGTCATTACTCCAAAACATCTGTAATACATTAAAAACATTACATTGAACTGTAATTACTTGTAACATTTACAAACCAATATACCAGTGACCTGTTATTGCTGATCAGCTGATCTCCTAATACAATGAAAACACATCTCAAAATTGAACAAACTACATGAAATATATATTTACCAATACTTATTCCTACCCTTATTGTTTCCCCTTATTCTGATTCTGATCATTTATGTTGGCCGCCTGCCAGACGTTTAATTATTGGCTTAGTTTAAAATATACACACATAATGAAAATACATATTTTTATCCACACCTATATCTAACGTACAACTATAACATAATACATTTAAAATTATAGCATGTAATGAACACCTCATATTAAATATCTAAGCAGCTAGTTAGTTGAACAGAGCACAAGCATTTTTCTTTGATCAAACTTTGAATAAAAAAATGTTATGTTATAAAATTTACATTCGTGACTCCTTTGCGTCACCTCCCAGCCACACACACTATTTCAAATTATGGAGGACTGTGGCGCCCTGGCGCTTCGACAAAGACTGTATATTTTGGAGCAGGTCTTACCTCTCCGTGTCTTTGCTTCCGCTATTATGTTTTAAAATTATTGAACATCAGCATGTTCGGGTCTATAATTACACACCCTTAATGCGGGTCTACCTCCTGTCTATGCTACCCCCAAGCGGGCAGAGTGGCAGCCGCTGTTTCATAGTTTCCGGAGATTTCCCCTAGTTGTCTCCCCCCATTGAATTTCTAATATATACCAATTTCAAGTCAGCTATGGTCAAGGGACTTGATATGACCATAGCTGGCCGCTAGCCAAATCCACGATTAGTGCTGGTAAGGCAGTAATCGCCCGAAAAGTCGGGGAAATCTAAACTTCAATTTAATTGCCTGTTACACATCAATCTGGTTATGTGCGACACGGTCGTTTGGCATTGTGTAAATTTTAATTTATACGGATAAGGTGTGCCGCACATTTTCGCCATTTTGGCCTCCGATGGAGGTAACACTCACTGTTACCCCCAACCCATTTCCGCTATCTACGGGAGCACAGGCCACCCCCGCAATAGCAACCTACTAACTAACTAATTAATTAACATTTATACACTAAAGCTTTCAACCTTTGCAGTTCCACACTCCATTGTTCTATCACTTCATTGAGCACCAATCTACCCCCCAAAATTATCCCCACTGCTTGTATTGACAACAAGTTTTTATTTGGTTACACATCTTTTAAAACGTTCCCATTCTTACGGATACTAAAACTTGACAATTATGTTTGGTCACTTAATTCTACAATTCATTTAATTTTGAAATTATATGCATCCCTTTTTTTTTTTTCAAAAAAAATTAAAATTCAAAAAATGTAAGTTCATTGTTAAAAATCATTGTTTCTATTAATTTGATTACCAAATTAATTTAATGGTGTTTAATTTCTCAAACTATAAGTTACAATAATTACGTCATTATTATTTTGTCTGTGAAAATTTAATTTCAATTCTTTTATGTCACAGTAAGGTTTTGCTCAAGATACTGAATCATCAAACTGCAACAGTTATCAGCTTCAACACATCTGGCTGTAAACATAGGTCACACAACCTGCCTGTTTGCATAAACACTTGTGTGCCAGACTTGTTTTCATAAACAACAGCTATAAACATCCTCAATATCAGCATTCATAGTCTAAACATTCTGGTTACATCATATACTGCCATCTCTGCTCACTACACTTTTCAAATTTTATAAATCTTTTAGATAACATATTTGTCTCTTACATTTTTTATTCCAATTCAGATCAGATATATTTTTGATTCATTAATAAAATTGACCCTTTTAAATTATCTGTTTAACTTGAAAATTCTTTAACAATCTCCACCCAAAACAATTTGACTTTAATTACAGCTGTATGAAGTTAATGTATAAAATATGTAAAAATTACAATTTCAATTTGAATCAAAATGAATTTACACAACACTAGCATTTACAATATTAAGTTACTCCAGGGGCGGTTACAATTCAATTTCATCTCTTAATACATTCAAAACAATTTCCATGACTTTGATTACAATTTTCAAAATGATTCTACGTGATTAAATGTTTCAGTTTTTCTTAATATTTCAATAAATTTGACAAACATTACATCATTGGTTCTAATCTCTCTTTAAATTCCTCCACAATCACATTCTTAATACCATTATCCCCTACTCATAACCTAACATAGCAGTACCACAAAATAGTAATTAAACCCTTTGGTTACAACTTTTACGGTGAAATATTTTCCAAAATTATTTTTTCTTAATTACCTGTAAATATTTTTGTTATACATGATTATACAATTTTCATACTTACAATCCATTTAACACGCTATACACACAAAACATAATCACCATATCACAATACTTTCACCTCATCTCTGTAACATTTAACACAAAAATATTAGTTTACATCACATAATTTATCATTCATTACCAAATTTCCATCTCATAAAATAATTTATATTCATCAAAAAAATTTAATTAATTAACATTTAAACAAGCAATCAAAATATTTAAGCATATCAAATTGGTTTAATTACATTAATTACCAAAAAATATTATATAGTTATCAAAACAATTACCATTAATCAATTACTGTTTTCAAAATTAATTCTGATATTTATTTAACTTGCAAATATTTCAATATTCTTATCACAACAATCATCTTACGTACACACATTATCTATTTAACATTCCACCATGCACACATATAAATTCACTATATTTTATTTACAAACTCTTGTTATTTATTGTTCAGTTTTTTCGCACTTCGTTTGTCCAGATTTGCCATGTCAAAAAACCATAAAACAATGTTTACACTGTCTTATATTGTTTTAATAGTTTATCCTCCATCGTTCCAGATTAACCTTGGTTCTACGTAACATCGTTCAATTTTATCACTACACAAATGACTGTTTTGTGTGTTGTAACCATACAAACTAAACTGATTTATTTTATCCACATAATCATTAAACAAGTCAACATTAAGTACATTGGTTAAGTCTCCATCAGTAATATTCGTTATCAAGTCAGTTATTTTTTCTTCATAAAGTAAATTATTATTATTTAAACATGTATTATCAAAATAATCTTCACTCTCTATTTTAACAGGTAAGTTTAACATCTCTTTCAACTCATTATAATCTCTCATTAGTTTATATAATTCTATCTCTTTGTCAACACACAACTCTCCATTTAAATCTCTCTCATCATAATGCCATATCACACTTTCTCTCTCATTCCATGCAGAGGGTACAAAATTATTCAACAAAAATAAACAACTCAAATCTTTCACTAATAAGGGTCTCTTGCCCAAAAATAACACTTTTGAACACTCTGGTTCATCACAAATAAGGGGAAATTTTACCCTCTGCCCTACACATTCGCTTAAACTCTCCTTACACACTCTCTCCATCTCATCAACAACTATTACCTCCTCATTAACCTCTAATCCCATTAAACTCTCATTACCACTACTATTATTCAATGTATCATTCTCTACTACTACATTTTCAGTTACATCACCACTTTCAATATCATTGTTAATATTTGTTATCTTGCTCTCCACTACCACGTTTTTACACATATCATTATAATTATCATCTGTTTTACATTCAAAATTTTCAGTTACCTTTTGTCTTTGTTTATCAAATTTTTCCACCACATTACTCTCTATTTTGTCAATTTTATTATTCCTACTATTCAATGAGTGACTCAGCGTTTCTTTTAATTCATTGGTCAATTTGATAAAGTTACTCTCACAATTGATTTGTACTTTATTCATTTCAGTTCTAAGTTCATCAAAACAACGGTCAAATTTTTCGTCACTAGAGTTAAAATGACTCAAATTTTTTGTCTATTGCATCAAACTTGTTATTCTGTATATCTAATTTCTCATTGTAGCGGGTCAAATTTTGGGTGTTTTATTTTAACCGTTTGGGACATTATTTATATTTTTATGTATTTCGTTTTGGGCGGATTATCACTGTGCAACGTATTTGTGCGTATAACAGTCAATGTAACAGAACAATGAAACAACGCTATAAGACGCAGTTGTTGTTGAGGAATGCGGCTGAAGAGTTTACCTCCACAAAATTCTGAGAACTTTGTACCTGTGTGTGGCAGCGCACATACGCAACTGCTCAATCACGCTCCAAGTGACGCTCTGGCAAAAAACTAAGATGGCCAGAGAGAGAAATTTTCATCCTTCATTTGGTTTCACTACGGAAATGCTGTGTTAAGTCCCACCCACTTTTATGACATTAGCCAGTGCCTATTTGAAATCGTCTGCTATCGTCACTCCAACAACTACGTGACTAGTATGATTCGAAACTGGGACGACTGACTGGAAGGCATTGATGTCCGTCGTCTTGACTAAAATGCTCCCGGAGTGGGGAACGGAAAGACGCCGGCAGTTCGTTGTCGACTCCAGCCTGCGCAGGCCGCCCGTCAACCGGGCTCGTCACAAATTTATATATTTTAACAGTAAAAAGTTTAATAGGAGAAAAGTTTATGTGACCGCGGTCGAGTTTAAAAAGATTAAAGAATGTAACTGTATAATTTTCGGAAAATAAACAACAAGAAATTAGCAGAAGATGAGTGCGCGCACGAACCACGTTGTCGGCGGTTTTTCAGTAAGGGCTGGGGCTTTGTTATAAAGGGTTATGGGGTGTTAAAAATGTTTTGGGGTTGCAATTAATAAATTTCATGTATGTGTGAGAGTGAAAATTTGCAGGCTGGGCTCTGTCTGTATGTCTTTTATATAGTGATCACTAAGGTAAGATAGTTGAGTAAGTTAGTCTGTAGAAGATGCCAACAGAACAAAGAAACATGTAACTTAATCTGTAAAACAATGATCAAGAGTTTTTGAACAAAATTTAAATATGATTCTGAATAATTAAAATGTTAATTCTCTTCATAAAAAATGTGTGTAACTCATTCATACAACCTTAGAAATTACGTCTGCATCCCAAACATACGTATGACGAAACCTTGAAGCCACGCGATGGTAAGTAGGAGTGAATTAACATTAATTTTAAATTATTACGATATCATTCTTTTTAATAATATAGAAGGTTTCATTGGCGCCCGAACAGGGACGAATTTAAAAAATAAATTCCATACCTATAAATGGGATGCAATCGTAATTTGGAAGTTGTGTGAGAATACGCAAAAGATACTTATGTAAAGTTAAGTTACGCTAAGTAAGAAAAGAATATTTAAAATATAAATATATATTTAAAATATATATTATTTATATTGTAAACAGAATAAATACCTAAAAAATAATAATGATAATAATGGAAAATACAGAGAACGGAGTCGATTTATCCAACTCGACTGTGATAAGCGAAACAGCTGAAGTTGAATCAGCTGTGATGAGTAGTCCTGAAATACATTCAACACCGAATGTAGGTCAAGACGATAAAAATATGAATGTGCATAACACAAATGAAAAAGAGGATTCAGGGATTCAAGTAACCCCGACCTCAACAAAATACAATAAGGTGAATGACGATCCAATGAGTATTGTACTTAATTTATTAGAAAAAATGAATAATAAATTTGATAGTCGTTTTGACAGTAATGACATAAAATTAGATAGACAAAGCAGGGAGATTAATGAGTTAAAAAATGAAATACAAGAAATGAGTAAATGTGTAGAAAGTACTAATGAAACGATAAGATCCAGTTTGAATAAGTTAGAACAGAGTGTGGAGCGAATGGGAGTACATGTGATGAGGACAGAGAAAAATAAAACAAATGAAAATTGTAATGACAAATGTAAAAATATGATACCAGAGAAAGAGTTAATAAATGATAACAATAATGTTGAAAATAATGAGAATAATAGTAATGTATTTGAAGAATTAGTATCGGAGACTGATACGGTAAAAATAAAGAATGAGAGTACTGATGAGCTGGTGGAAGGTAGTGATTATGAGATGTTAATGTGTGTCAGTGAGTTAGAGAGAGAGAGAAAAAATAATGTTGTGGCAGAGTGGGGACAGAGGGCAAATTTTCCCTTTATTATTTATGATGTTTATGATGATTTATTGAGTCCACAAGTGTTGTGGTTGAAGGGCAAGAGTCCCGTATTGGTAGATGAATTGAGGTGTTTATTTTTGTGGAGTAATTGTGTATCCTCTGTCCGGAATAATTGTGAGAGTGTGATGTGGTGTTATGAAGAGAGAGAGGTAAATAGAGAATGGTATGTAACAGAATTGTATAATTTGAATAGAAAGTATGATGAATGGAAAGAAGGCTTAGAAATATATTTGAATAATAATGATTACAATGATTTGGAAAAAATAATTAGACCGAGAGTGAATGAATGTAATGACGGAGACCTAACAAAAATACTTAACGTAGACTGGTTTAATGAGTATTCTGGTAAAATGAGTGAATTTGGTTGTTCTGGTTATGACACACAAAGTAACCATTTGTTTGTAAATAAAAAGCAACAGTGTTATATAAAACCAAGGTTGATTTGGGACGATGGAGGGTAGACTGTAAGACAATAAAAGACAATTAAACATTTTGTTTTATGGTTGTTTGACATGGCAGATTTGGACATGAAGTGAGATACACTTGAACAGTTTTGACGTATATTTTGTAAATAATATTGAATTCATTTGTGTGTATTGTGAAATGTAATGTGTATATGTTTTAGAAAATGTTGTATTAATAATAATAATATTATTAATATTTTGGCATTCCAATTAAATAAGAAAATAATTATGAAGACAATAGTTAATGATTTATAGAATGTTGATAATAATTGAAATACGTTATTTTAATAATCAAATGAATTAAATAAGTTGAGATGTTTAGATATTGTGATTGAATGTTGTGTGTTTGAATTTTATAATGAATTTAAATTGTTTGGTGAGATTTTGATTTAATAATAATTAATAAGTAAATAAATGTTAAATGGTTTATTTTGTGGAACATAATGGTTAAAAATATATATTAATAATAAATTTAGAATTTTTGAAAATCTGATTACAACACAGGATAAATTCATCATGATGATAAATAGAAAGAGTTAATGAAAAATTTTAAATAATAAGGTTTATAAATTTTTATATAAATTATTTAAAAGAGAATTATGTGGTTGATGTATGCTAATAATCCAGGTTTACTGCTATTTGTGTATTGTGTTATGTGATGTATTATAACAGTGTAGTGTGGAACTGCTATGGTGGAAAGTTGTAGATTTTGTATTTAAATATTTTATGTTAATAATGGTTAAGCTTCCATATAAAGTGGGTTAAAACCCCATCTCAATTAATATTGTCATTTAAATTTTAATTTAATGTTACGAAAGATATTTTACTTGTGATTCCCCAAATTTTCGGGCGGTCACGGCCTCACCGAACCCTGACCGTGGAATTGGTTTAGCTTTAACAGCTATGGTTGGGGCACATTACGATTACGCGCTGACCATAACTGGCCATAGCTGTTATCGTTGTAAAGGTGTATTTTGAAATTGATGGGGGGTAATAAAAAGGGGAATCACCAAACTAGGGAACAGCGGCTGCCACTCTGTTCGAGAAGGAACAGCAGAGCCAGGTGGTAGATCCGTTTAAGGGTGCATGATTATTAACAAGAACATGATGATGTTCACCAATTTTAACTTAACAGCGGAAGCAGAGACACGGAGAGGAAAAAACCTGCTCCAAAATATACAGTCTCTGTGGAAGCGAAAGGGCGAAACAGTCCTCCATAATCGGAAATAGAGTGTGTGGCTGGGAGGTGACGTAAAGGAGTCACGAATTTAAAATTTTATGACGTAAAAGTTTTGCTTATTCAAAGTAATCCAATCAAAAATGCTTGTGCTCTGTCCACATAATTATATGCTCAGACTCGTAAAATAAGGTTCATACTATAATTTTAAATGTATCATTTTATTGTTGTGTGTTAGATATAGTTGTTGATAAAATGTATTTTCATTATGTGTGTAATTTTTTTCTAAGCCAATCATTAGACGCCTGGCAGGCAATCAACATAATAGAAGTAAGTGTTGATAATGTATTACATGTATTTGTTCAATTTTAAGATGTAGTTTCATTGTGTTTTTATTATGTTAGGATATCAGCTGATCAACAATACCATGTCACTGGTATATTGGTTTGTAAATGTTACAAGTAATTAATGTTTAGTGGGCTACAGATATTTTGAAGTAAAGACAAAAAGAATATGAGAAATAAAATAACAATTTATGCAAATTAATAAAAGATAATTTATGGGTGATAAATGTTTTATGTGACATGCAGACCTGTCCAAGTTGAATTAAAAGCTGAATGTGAGTTTGAAATAATGAATATGATGTAATGTTGTTTTTGAGTTGATGTGATATAACAGAGTTGGTGAAGTATTAATGTTGACACAGTGGTAATGGAGACTTTATGTAGATTTTGAATGATATATTGTTGTTTTTATAGTTAATGAGGTTATTTTGTGTATTTGTAGTAAAGTAATGAGATTGAGATTTTTGGGGAAGGCAATGTTGTATTAGGGGGTAGTGTATTTGGGGAGTCCGCAACAAGGGTTGGGACGGGATAGGGACCGATTGGCGCCGGAAAGGGTTACCTAGGGAGGGTCCAGGAACCAACATAAGGGGATGAGTTTTGGGAAGGAAACACGTATCCTATGTACAAAGGGTTGGAGAGTATTTTTTTTTTATATGTAGAGAAGGCGGCGTTTTGAGTTACATGGTAAGTTGGGGTTTAGAGTGTCCTGATTAGTAGATATTTTGATAGAGATGGGTGTCATGATAATTGAGTTGATTAATATTGGAGTCAAAGGGGTAAAGATTATATATGTAGACAGAATAAATGAGAATAAATAATTTACATCACCCCCAGTAAGGTAGAATTAACTGTTAACTAAGGAGAGGAATTTATAATAAAGAATGTACAATTGTTTTTTCAACCAGTGACAGAATGTTGATAAAATTTGAAAATAATGTAAAGTCAAGAAGTGTTTAATTTAAATGATTTAAATGCCAATTTGATTATTATTTATATTAATATTGTGTTTATTATAAATATTTTATGTTATTATGTTTGTATTTCAAGGTAGGATATTACAGATATTTAAAGTGTTTTCAGAAATCATACATAACATATGTAGGTCAAGGGTTTTGTACTTGACCTAGTTAGGATCAGCTGATGAGTTCATACACCTACTAAGCTTGTAGAGTAGGAATTCAATTTTAATTTGTTTGCTTGATTAATTCAAACTAATCTTTGAATAATTTTAATAAATGTTATTTAATAAATAAATTTAATAAATATTTAATGAATAATTTTTTTGAATTTTAAAATTTTGAAAATTTTAAATTTTTTTGAAAAAAAAAAAAAAAAAAAAAAAAAAAAACTTGATTTGTCGCCTGCCAGCGAGTGAATATGTTGAGTAATGATTATTTTATTGTGTATGTATTAATGATGTTCCTTTTGTTGTATTGCTTTGTATTGGTAGGCTGTAAATTGTTCTCATGCTAGAGTAAGGATGTACTTGTATTAATAGGAATGTTTAGGTTAAATCATTGAAACAAAAATTAGAAAAAAGAGGAAGAGAATTTTTTGGTAAAAGATTTTTTTTTTGAATATTAAATTTTTTAAATTTATAATAAATTTTAAAAGAAAATTTTTATTTTAATGTGTTAGGGTATCATGTAACGTGAGTATGTGTGAGCCCAGTATCTGCTAAAGGCAGCCCAGCTTGCAAAAAGGGGAAACATATCGGCGGAGGAGCTGGAGTAATTTTAGCCAGGGATTGAGGATTTTGGGGGTAGCATGTTAGAAGGCGAGGTGTGCCGTGGTGCGAGTCTGATCAATTTCTCGGTGTTGGGATCTCTTACGGAGAAGTCCAGTGATCTCGTTCAGATGAGTCCATGGTCACTGAGCCAGGGGGGTCGTGTACCCATGAGATTAAGAACAAGGGGGTTGTTGGCACCAGTTCCTCTCCGGTCCTCTTCGGGGTTATCGATGAGATTTCTTCTGTCGTGGACAGCAGAATTCTCATCGAGGGGGTATTGTAGCGGGTCAAATTTTGGGTGTTTTATTTTAACCGTTTGGGACATTATTTATATTTTTATGTATTTCGTTTTGGGCGGATTATCACTGTGCAACGTATTTGTGCGTATAACAGTCAATGTAACAGAACAATGAAACAACGCTATAAGACGCAGTTGTTGTTGAGGAATGCGGCTGAAGAGTTTACCTCCACAAAATTCTGAGAACTTTGTACCTGTGTGTGGCAGCGCACATACGCAACTGCTCAATCACGCTCCAAGTGACGCTCTGGCAAAAAACTAAGATGGCCAGAGAGAGAAATTTTCATCCTTCATTTGGTTTCACTACGGAAATGCTGTGTTAAGTCCCACCCACTTTTATGACATTAGCCAGTGCCTATTTGAAATCGTCTGCTATCGTCACTCCAACAACTACGTGACTAGTATGATTCGAAACTGGGACGACTGACTGGAAGGCATTGATGTCCGTCGTCTTGACTAAAATGCTCCCGGAGTGGGGAACGGAAAGACGCCGGCAGTTCGTTGTCGACTCCAGCCTGCGCAGGCCGCCCGTCAACCGGGCTCGTCACAAATTTATATATTTTAACAGTAAAAAGTTTAATAGGAGAAAAGTTTATGTGACCGCGGTCGAGTTTAAAAAGATTAAAGAATGTAACTGTATAATTTTCGGAAAATAAACAACAAGAAATTAGCAGAAGATGAGTGCGCGCACGAACCACGTTGTCGGCGGTTTTTCAGTAAGGGCTGGGGCTTTGTTATAAAGGGTTATGGGGTGTTAAAAATGTTTTGGGGTTGCAATTAATAAATTTCATGTATGTGTGAGAGTGAAAATTTGCAGGCTGGGCTCTGTCTGTATGTCTTTTATATAGTGATCACTAAGGTAAGATAGTTGAGTAAGTTAGTCTGTAGAAGATGCCAACAGAACAAAGAAACATGTAACTTAATCTGTAAAACAATGATCAAGAGTTTTTGAACAAAATTTAAATATGATTCTGAATAATTAAAATGTTAATTCTCTTCATAAAAAATGTGTGTAACTCATTCATACAACCTTAGAAATTACGTCTGCATCCCAAACATACGTATGACGAAACCTTGAAGCCACGCGATGGTAAGTAGGAGTGAATTAACATTAATTTTAAATTATTACGATATCATTCTTTTTAATAATATAGAAGGTTTCATCATTTATCTCGTTTTTCTGTTCATTGAATTTAATATTGAAATCACTATTATTCATATAAAATTTATTCAACAATAACTGCATCATACTCATCATATCACTATTACTTTCTCTCTTAATTAAGGCCGGCGTTGACTGACTCGTCACACCTTCCATTATTTTCGATTCGGTCAACTGACTCTAAATTACTGTCATTCGTTTGAACTCCCGAATCGCTACTTAACTGACTTTCAGATAAGCTGATGTCATTATTATCTGCCATTTCTTATTTTATACTTAATATTTGTGTATAAATAAAATATAATCAATATAATGTATTGTATAACCAATTTTGCGTTAATAACACACTTTCGTTTTATTCCGCTAACCCCAAAAACATGTTTGTATCTTTTATGTAGGTTCGGTTTTTACTATTTTAATTAATAAAAACTGTCCCTGTTAACGGGAGCCATTGAGACGTTAAATAAACGCTTAAATATATATTAAATATATTAATATAATATAATACATTAACTTCCACCTACCTGGAAGGTTTCGTTTTGTATGGGCCAGGATCCTTTCGTGCGAACGCTAGATACAAACCTATGTTTCATGGGTTCTCGAAATAATTAACTCTACACATCGTTAAGAAGAGAATTGATAATTTTAATTTTGTCAAATCATTTAAGAAAACGGTTTATAGACTTTACCTTTGAAATAAATTAGTGAGAAAATATATTGGTTGTTACATGATCATCCTTAAACTAACTTACGTTACGCTTACCTTATCTTTTCTAAGACACAAACACAATTATGAAACACAAACAGAAACAGCCCAGCTTTGCCCGCTCTCACATTCACTCTGCATATTTGAAAGAAAAACCCCTTAACACATTTTAAAAATGAAATACCCTTCTCTACCATAGCACGTGGTGATCACCCGAAACGCGTTATTTCATTTCTTTTTATTTAGCAGTTTGTCCGAAATTAATTTGTTGGTGTTCTTTGTAGACTATCGTTTCACTTCACTGTTAAATTACGTTTGATACATTATTTTTACTTGAAATTATAACATTTTTGAAAAGAGCTCACTTGGCCCTGTACCTGCAGGTACTGTCGCTAGGCTAAAACTGCGCAGAGCGGCAAGGCGTTCACCGCTAACTGAACTTCGTCGTTTTTGAGGAAACCAATGCCTGTTATTTATTCGACACAGTTTCGTCCCATGCTCTACATGTAGTTGTTGGAGTGAAAATATCGTAGGATCTCAGCTAGGCATTGGTTGACGTCATTAAAGTGGGCCGGACTTAAGCAGCATTTCCGGAAGATCTTTGAAAAGACGATGAATACTCTTGCGCTTTGGCCATGTTGAGTTTTTACCAGCGCGTGGGTTGGCGCCCATGCTTGGTGTACGCATAGGTGCGCACTGCCACACTCTCGCATAGTTCTTGGAAAATCTAGGGTGGTAAATTCTTTGCTTGCTGATTGCACCACACTATTGAGTCTTGCCTTTGTCCCAAACTGTTCAGTCCACACGTGTTCCCTCGCAACCGAAACAACGTCGCACAATCCAATTTCACAAGCTCTTACAAGACTCCCACACAAAAACGAAATAAATAAATTGTAATACCCCATACCGAAAAAAAATAAAAGGACCCAAAATTGACCCGCTACACAGCCCATCACATAGGGAATGTCTTGGGCGTCAAGTCCATACAATAAGAGTCAAGGGTTAGCATTTCTAGGTTCATTGACGAGATCACTGCAAATATAAATGCCTTAAATTCATTAAATCTACCCGTAAATACATTTGAAATGATTTTAGTTCAACACTTAACGCAGAAACTCGATACTCATACGTGTCGGCTCTGGTAAGAAGGCTTGTCGGATGAGCGACTTCCTAATTTTAGTAATTTTATAAAATTTTTAAATAACCGAAGGCAGGTATTACAAAACTTTGATAGCGTGCCCAGCGCCGTAAACAAGATACACGTTAGCGACATAAGAGTCCATATCGCAAAGCAATTAAACCAATTAATATTAATAGGACTGCATTCCATGCTCATATCGGCAATAACATATGTCAGCTGTGCAAGGCTAAACATCGTCTTACTGAGTGTCCGCAATTTGTAGCGATTACTCCTCTCAAGAGAAAAAATATCCTAATTAAAAATAAACTTTGCCTAAACTCCATACGCCCAGGCCACGACTTTGCACACTGTCCCTCCAAATTTTCTTGCAGAACGTGTGCTAAACGCCATCACACAATGATCCATATATCTAGCAATAACGCTTCGTCCAGTAGCAATCAGTGTTCGTTAAAATTGCAAACAAACAGATCAGTATTATTGTCCACCGCAGTCTGCATGACAACTGACCAAGCAGGTAGGAAGCACCCAGTTAGGATTTTATTGGACTCAGGATCGCAAGCTAATTTCTGCACCATGAGTTTCGGTCGCCGCATGGGTCTAAAACTGATTAAATCTCAATTACCCATCACGGGTATAAATAATTCACTATCTCAAGCTGATTTCAGTACCAGAGTAAGATTGCATTCACGTTATAAAAATTTTAATTTGAACATACATTGCGCTGTGCTTCCCAGTATCACTAATAATCTCCCTACTGAATCATTTGACCTCTCCTCCCTAAACTTACCAAAGGGCATATTTCTAGCTGCACCACCTATGAGGTACACAAAAACACCAAGGAACTCTATTTGTATACCTATCGTCTCCCAAATATAAATCTAAGGAACTCTCGTCCTTATTAAAAATACGTGAAGACTTTTCTTCACCCACTACTACAACATCAAAGGAAAATTCTACCCCCTGCATCCCTTTTACAAATATCTTTCTCCCAGCTCTCTCTCTGACTCAACACACACAAACATCTTATTATCACTCCAATATTCTCATTATCATTTTCTAACACCATATTCTTAATTATATCATTGTTACTACCTGTAAACTCTTTATTCAAATTATCATTGTTACTCACCTTATTAATTAGTACTTTGTTTTTCGTCGTATTTTCACTGTTACTTACTTTCTGATTCTTTACTTGAATTAATCTCTCATCTAACCTTTTAATCACTTTGTCACATTGTTTATCAAAATTATCATTACGTTTTTTATTTCATCAAACTTTACACTCTGTTCATCAAATTTGTCATTCAAGTTAGTATATTTAACATTAAAATCACTTTTCTGCTCGTCTAACTTTATATTAAAATTATCAAATTTTGTTAATAATAACTGCATCATTGCAGCTGTATCATCTGTTTTATTTTCGTCTCGAGTTGAGATGGGGGTTAATGGAACTGGGTTTAATTCAGTGACACTGGTTTCACTGATCTGACTAACTGGGTTCAATTTAACGTCCGTCTCACTCGTAACTGTTTCGTCTACATCACCTTTACCAGTATTCATTTTGCTTATTCTATATCTAACACATATAGGTCTATAACGTAACTTTTACTCACGTATCTATTTACTGTCGAAACTATTTCAGGTAAATTATTCCTTTTCTCTAGTATGTATACTCTACATAAAATTAGGTCTTACGTAGAGTCCCTGTTCGCGAAAGCCATCTGTAACTATTGATGACTACTTACAATAATTAATTCACTGGTTATATTTATTCTGATGTAATTTTACTATCGGGCGCCATGATACCAACTGAAATTTCAACAAACAAATATGTATGCTTACCTAAGGTCAGAATTCGTGTTATACGAACCAGAGTCGAGGAACGTATTACCTGAAATAATTCACTTGTGTTTCTGTTTGTTACCATTGAAATTACCTTTTATTTTTAAATCATGTACAAATGAATGTGCGTGTATAACAAACACGCTACTGTCCGCCATGTGGCGAAATTAAATTCTTCAAGTTAAATTTCCCCTTAAACATTTTACAAACCCTCCAAAATACATGATATTAAAATGTTAAAAATATATATATATATAAATTTATGTGTTAATTTTGCACAACCCAGCACTTTTTAAATATATCATCCACTCTCTCTCTCTCTCTCTCTCTCTCTCTCTCTGGTACAATTTACGAGCTCATTTCAATTCATGGTATACCAATTTAGGTTTGTGATTTTACTGAATTTTGGTCATTTATAATTTTTTAATATAAATTGTTGTAGCTGGTACTTAGCTGCACTTTTGGGTTGACGACATCGAACACCTTGAATCCTTCGATTGCACGTGCAAAAATCTGAACTTTCACATCGTCTTTGGGCACACACTCTCTATTGTAGCATCCCCCTCGGATCACACTTTTGCCAGATTCTTTGATCGTGAATTTCACTCTGTCGACATTAACTCAAAACTTGTTACGGTACCACAGTTATTAACCCACTTTTGGTGGTGTAAAATTTAAATAACTACACTTAGTGAATACGCCGGCCGTGAATTGCCGGCTGGCCCACTTCACGGTCCAGACGAAAATGACACTGTTTCACCGCTGTGTATTGCAGAGGTGGGGCAAAAATACGTCACTGGCTCTTTGTTCAAACGGTCCAGCCCAGTGGAATACAATGCGTCTTGCATTCTTTCGTCTGACGTTGTTTACTTGTTATCGTGACAAACTGTTTTTTGCGGCTTTTGTAATTTTCCACTGAATTCGACATAAATCCTGTTAACTCAGTTTTGCGTTGTTGACAATTCTCACCAAAACTTTATAGGGAATATAAAATAAAATTATTATTATAAAAAAAATGGTTAGAAAATAAAATACAATAATTATGTTTTACAATGGAACCATAGGTTTACAAAATTATTATGGTACCAGAATTGTACCGTCACAGACCTATCTGTGCCTTCGATGCCCATTCTCCATGCACTCATCCTGAGCTTGAGCAGGAACAACAGAAACAGGTCCAAACCTCATTGATTGTCGCATTATCCACATCTAATTATGTTGAGAACTACTCATCGCTCTCAAAACTCCTTCACGTGTTTTCGTATTGTCGTTGATTCATCCGAAACTCTAGGATTCCCACAGAGGATAGGAACACTTCCTTTTTAACCTCCCATGAGTTACATGGTACACTTTTGGTTTTTATTCGCCAGTCCCAGAAGTCGCACTTTGGCGTCGAAATTAAGAAACTTGAACAACGCTGCATCCCTAATAACAGTAAAATTCTTTCTCTTCACCCCTTTCTGGACAAATCAGGAATACTTCGCGTAGGGGGACGCCTTCAGCACTCTCAGCTCAATTACGAGAGCAAACACCAAATCGTACTACACCCACACTCTCATCTCAGTAAATTAATTATACAAAGCGAGCACCTTCGTTTATTACCCTCTGGTGTACAATTGACTCAGTTCTCTTTACGACGGAAATATGGGATACTTAATGACAAATCTTATATACGTTCGGTAATACATAAATGTATCACCTGTTTTAGATTCCGTGCTAGGGGCGCAAACCAATTACTAGGACAATTACCCCCTCCCATGTTACGCTTGCTAAACCATTTTCCCAATCGGCAGTTGACTATGCCAGTCCGATATTGGTACGTCATGGCGGGCAGCATTCAAAATCAACTTCCAAGGCTTATATTGCTTTATTTATATGCATGACCACTAAGGCCATTCACTTAGAACTTGTCTCAGATCTGACATCAGACGCCTTTATAGCTGCCTTAAAACGGTTTATTGCGCGTAGAGGTATCCCTGATCAGATATTTTCCGACAATGAAACAAATTTTCGTCGTGCAAGTAGCACGCTTCAAGAATTATATAAACTTTTGCAGTCTAAGGGTTTTGAGCAGTCCGTCCAGGGTTTTTTACCAGTGCCCAAGGCATTAATTGGTCCTTTATTCCTCCCTTGGCACCGCATTTTGGTGGCCTGTGGGAGAGCGGAGTCAAGAGCGTCAAGTTTCATTTGCGACGCGTGGTAGTGGAACCATTCTTACCTTCGAGGAGTATTACACCATTTTAACCCAGATAGAGGCTTGCCTTAACTCACGCCCCTTGTTCTCCATATCCAATGACTCTAGGGAACCCGAACCTTTAACTCCAGCTCAGTTTCTGGTTGGTTCTCCGCTCACTGCTCTCCCGGAACCTGACTATTCCCAAATCAATATTACTCGTTTGGGCAGATGGCAACTACTCCAAAGATTCACCCAATCCATTTGGAACAGATGGTCAAAAGATTACTTGCACCAGTTGCAACAGCGCAACAAATGGCGCATTACGTCAAAAAATTTGACTCCCGGACAACTAGTCCTTATTCTAGATGACAATTCCCCCCCCCTTCAGTGGAAATGCGGGGTAGTCACGAATGTTTATTCGGGTCAGGACTCAATAGTGCGCGTCGCGGACGTTCGCACCTCACATGGTATTCTACGTCGACCCATCCATAAATTATGTCCACTTCCAGTGGACTCCGACTAATTGCATGCATTCATGCGACATGCATCAATGTAACATTTATCATGCTTTCTATTTGCTGTTTGTATTATATTATTATTAAGTTTTTATTATTTTATTCCTGTGTATCATTATCATGTTATTATTATATCTTTGAGTTTTTTGGCAATTGTTATTATAATACGAGGGGCAGTCAAAAAGTTAGTTGCACTTGCATAAAAAACGCAACATGTAGATTATTTATGAAAAAACTTTTATTTATATGAAAGTACAATTAAAGATCTACTTTTCTATAAAGTCCCCAAGTTTATTCAAACACTTATCATAGCGCGACATGAGCTTCTCTATTCCTTTGTTGAAAAAATCCCGTCCAACGTCTGATAACCATTCCTGCGTCACAATTTGGACTTCTTCATTGGTAAAATATCGCCGCTTTGCAAGGGCCTCTTTCATAGGACCGAACACGTGGAAGTCACACGGCGCAAGATCAGGACTGTAAGGAGGGTGTTCCCACTCCTCCCACTTAAACGTTTTGAGAAGTTCCTTCGTAATGCGTGCCGAATGAGGTGTTGCATTGTCATGTAGAAACACAATACCTTTTGTCAGTTTTCCGGGCCATCGATCTTTAATCGCCTTTCTCAGCCTTTTTAAGGTTTCACAGTATGATACTGAATTAATCGTAGACCCCTTCGGCATAAATTCAGTATGCACAACACCTTTGTTATCGAAGAAAATGGTCAGCATCACCTTTCCAACAGATGGAACCTTTCGGCACTTTTTTGGAGGTGGGGAATGAGGATGTTTCCACTCACGCGAACTTCGTTTCGTTTCGGGTGAAAAATGAGGAACCCAGCATTCATCTCCGGTAACAATTTTGTCCAAAAAGTCATTACCTTCCTCATTTTCCCTTGTGTTCTTCTGTCAATAAACGAGGCACCCATCGAGCGCAAATTTTTCGACATTGCAGTTTCTCAGAGATGATGTAGTGTACACTTCCATGCGAAATACACAATTCAGCTACAATTTCGTCTACTGTGATTTGCCTATTTGCAAGCACCAATTGGTGAACCCGCTCAACATTGTCATCTGTGACCGACATTGACGGGCTTCCCTGCCGGTAATCGTCCTCCATATTCGTGCGGCCATTTTCAAACAACTCGCACCATTTTGAGATGGCCTGGTGTGAAAATGCTATGTCACCATACTCACTGGCAATGAATTTTAGTAGGGTTGCACCCCTTTGCCCACATAAAACAAGTCGCTGCGCGTAATTCTAACTTGGTCGCAACTTGCAAATGACGCGACATATTTGATGGCTAACAATGGACTAACTGTTCCAACCACGTAGACACGTTAATAAAGCTGAGGAAACGGAAGTTCAAACCAGTGTTGCCAACAACTTTCATCAAAATATCACTTGTAGAAAAAAAAATACGGTCCAGTGCAACTAACTTTTTGACTGCCCCTCGTATTACTGTATCGATTATTGTTTTTTTTTTTTCACTATTGTATTTGCGCCATGTACATTATTATGTCTTTATTATTTGTATTACTGTATTGAATCAGTGTTAAGGATGTTTTCTTTTATATAAATTAAAGGGTTGTCACTTACGTTTTGTTAAAAATTAAATATATGTATTTAATGTCCATATGTTCATGCTTCAAGAGAGACCATGTTTAGTTATGTAAAGGCTTGTTTTTATCATGAGTTTTTATTTTGTACATTTTCTAGCACAGAAATTGTTTTGTTTTGCTTTTGAGTTTTGCCTGATAGCTTAATGAATTTTGTTATTTACAGAGATGATTTACTTTAAACAAAGGGTCAATTTAATGTATAAGGCTTTCAAGTATATTGTGTATTGTCTTTGTATACAACATTTGATAATAATTTGTAATGTACTTATTCACACAATTAATTTAAGTTGCAAAATCGCCCTGATTTTGTGCGGGCAGTATGGTCAAACTTTGTACCCATGTGTACTTTGTATTCTAAATACTGTATTGCGAAGCGTGTAGATGACGTCACGTTTGTTTTCTGTTATCGGCAGCCGGGATTCAGGCAGGCTGACTACAGTTAAATTTAAATCAGTTCTACTCAAGACTCCGAGCTGATCACTCGTATTCACTCGCCGCCGCGGCTACTTAAAGTTTTTTCAGTATTTAGTACTAGTAGCATGCTCACCATGCGACTATTTATTTAGACGATTTCGGCTTACGTGTTGTAATGCACGCCCCCATCTTATTTCTATTCAATTTTCCGGCACTTATGCCGTATTAAAATCTACACGCTTCAGCAATCAAATATGTCAATTTAAATTTCAATAAGCATTCAAATATGTCTCTTTAACTTTCTGGAAACATTATACAGTCCACTCAATTATTTCATCTCAAACCAGCCAACTCCATTTGCATTCCTAAGAACAACTCACGATTATCAAGAGCTTCTAAGACGCAACACACATATTTCCATCTTTTAAATTAATTAGACCATCTCTTTTAATTAATTACTTTAATTGCATTACTTAAAACATTTTACATTAATTAAATCCTCTCACATTGATTTAATTTCATAATAAAATTCATTTATCATTTTTATAACCTTCATATTATAACAAATAGAAAAAGTGTGGGGTCGTAATACCTTCTTCAACCGCCCCACGTTGGAGTCGTCAATTTATAACAAATAGACAAAGGGTGTAACCTTTTTCTAAGATACTCTCCTTTACTCCCCACTGTTGGAGTCGTCAATTTATAACAAAAGAAAAAGTGTGTTGTAATTGTGTTGTAAAATGTCGGGTGTTACCTCCGCGCACTTTTGTTACTTACTGTTGACTGGATCCTCTGCGGTGATGTAGTCCTGTAACACAACTTAATACTATGTTTTTTGTGGGCGCCACTTGGAATCGTTTGTTCCAAGAAATAAATGTGATTATTAAAAATTTTTTAAATCTTACTTCTATGAAAAATATAAACAAGTCAGTTTAGCTTGAAAAAATCAGGTAAGTTTAATGATTCTTCAAAAAAAAAAAAAACAAATCGTCTGAAGGACTAACATTCATATAAAAATTATAAAATTGCAGAGTTACTAAAGAAAGAAAAAAAAATTTACAAGTTATTATTATTATTATTATTGACAATTTTATATATCCAATCAAGTATCGGCTAGTGTTTTCAATTTTTTACTCAGTTGAAAAGCATGAGTTTAATACGTGAAAAAATCTTTACTCTCAGGACGTGACTCCTTTGAACTACCAAGACATATCAATAAGACGCTTTACAAGAAAAATTAAGTGATTTGAAGGTGTGTGTGGCATGTGTAGTACAACTGTGTGATGAATCTAACCACGTAAAAAAATGACTTTAATTTTGGTAACGCACGTTCCAATGATTAATTAATCTCGCACAGGACACTCCTCTTGGGTAGTTTTTTCAATCTCGCCTCTTCATGTGTGCACTGAATCTATTTTAAGTCAAAATTGCGATCATTTACTATTTCCGCACTTTTTGTGACAACGTTTGGCAGTAGATTATCATTCAAACCCCGCCAATACTCATCAGCTGCTCCGCGTTGATTCAAAAATTGGCCGCCGTAGCGCTGATTCCCATGTAGTCGAGAGAAAGGCTTTGTGTTTGTTTGTTTACGTTAAGGGAATTATTGTCAAGTTAGTCAGTCTATGCGAACACAGCAGAATTGGTTCTCTATTAAAGTTTGGTCCCTCCTGGGCCGTTGACGTTCTGGCTGCGTGATTTCTATTAAAATTTGCCGTGCTGCTGCTCTGTTTCAGCAACACATTGGCGTAGATTCTTCTGTTCTGGAGTTCAAGTTTCAAGTGTTTTTGGGTCGAATTTGGTGTCTCTTTTATACTAATTCAGGCTGATTGTTTTCATCGACTTCCGGTATATTTGTGTAAAAATTCGTTCTAGATTGTTCGAGAATAAATGAAATGGAACATTATGGAACAAAATTCATTTCCGTCGAAGCTTTTAGAACAAATTTCTTATTCTTCATACTAAGGATATTTCAAAAATTACTCTGGTATTTATCAAACAGTTTTACATTAGTACTCACAATTTGTATGCCATTATTACATTTAGATTCTCTGTTTTCAACTGAATCTAGTGATACTAATTATGATTGGTTTTTAATTAAATTAAGTCTAATAAGTAACACAATATACAACTCTCACCTTGGGTTGTTGTCATTAAAATTCAATTTTTTTAGAACAAAAATTGTTGTGGAACTATTATGTCTCTTCCACAATCTGAACATACAACATTAATATCTTCCTATAACAAAACAAACAAATTTTAACATATATAATACCTAGATAATTACAATTTTACCTGGCCTCTGTCCATGGCCTAGGTTTTTGTTAATGTTATAACACAATAATTAGTCTCTTTCTTTAACATATGTAGTATTTCACTAGTGTACACTCAGAGTTTATTATATTGTCTGTCTTTTGTGATACCTGGTTACTCTTTACATACATTATTTTTATTACAGGATGACATAGCATCATTGATTGGTCTTGAGATGCCCTTTTTCATGGTGTGACAAATCTCACTCTTATAAGTTAAATTCTTTTATAATTGACTTTATTTTCAACTGAGTTTGTTCGTTTTTAAGGTATACTGAAGTATTGTACCATTCTATTTTATTTTTGTTAGCATTCTGTAAATATTTAGCCAGATATGATTATTTTTGTACTGGTTGATTGGCTCCAGCCATACATGGTATAGGTAAATATTTTGCTAACTTGACTATTACAATGTTAAAGTTAGTCAAATATATTAGTATAGTCGCTTTATATCATATTTCAACCTTCTAATGCAATTTGGTTGCATTTTGGCAACATTAAATCCATAAATTATACAATATTATATGCCTACCACATGTTTTTAGTTAATACTGTTTTTGGCTATTTTGACTAACTTTTATTCATTTGACAGCTTTCTTTATTTAAGATAAATTGTTCACTTTTGTCTGCTTGACAATTACATATAGTTTTTATTTCAATCTGATAATAATTAATTTTTTTCATGAAATCTGGGTGTTTGGTCTCAAATCCAACACATTAATATTTTTTGTCATAACAAATATATAATTTTTATTTTAACTTAGATTCTTTCTAGTAATGTATTTAAGTCATTTAATACATTTGTTTTATTTACATTACATAATATAATAATGGATCATGTCCATTCATTCACAAAAAATAGTTCTTAATACTCTATTCAGAGTTATAAAACTTAATAATTAATGATTTCATTTTGGTTGATTCTGACATTATTCGTCTCTCTTATAGTGTCTTATGGTTTTTTCACCGTTATTCACTTTAATAATATATACGGGGTTTGTGTCTTAGTCAAAGTCTGGTCGTTTTTCATGTTAGTAGAAATAATTATTAGACAAAATTACACAATTTTTTATGACTACTTGGGTTTGATACTGTTCACCTCACTTTGTTCTTATGATAATTGCTATGTAAATGGTTTCCTTTATGGAACGTACTGTGACGTTACAATATTAAAACTCAAATTGATTACCAAGATTTCTATCTTTTAAATATTTTACATTAATTTAATTTTCATTATAAAGATTCATGGTTACATACTGTTAATTATTCAATTCAAACTAAAATATTATTGTTGTTATCAACTCCATCATAACTGTAAACATTGATCACGCAAAATACAATGTACATGTCAACAACATATCAGCTGATACACTATCAGAACATCAACATAACCTTACTATATAAGTACCTTCAACGCATGTAAACCAAATACAAAATTATCTACAATATACGTCATTAAATGTTCTTGTTAACCACAAATCATTACATTATTCAGTCCGGTAATTAAAATCACTACACTCTCATAATTAAATGTTCATCAATAATAACTGTCTAACCACCATCAGCATACAGCACTCTTACAGTTATCATAACACATTTCATTTTTAGTTAAATTCATTATATTACACTTTTTAATATAATGTCTCTTTAACTCTATTTCATCCGTTAAGCCATAATAATAATTAATAGGATCATTCCCCATTATTATTTTATCATATGCCACGTCTACTTTAGTAATTTTGGTCCAGTCTCCATTAGTATTTTCTATTACCTTTAAGTACGTTAAAGGTAATAGAAAGAGAGAGAGAGAGAGAGTCTCTCTCTCCCTCCCTAATGATGTTACAGGGGAGTCAAGGATTCTGCTTTAGTTGTTACAGATTCTGCTTTTGCTTCACTCATGAGAATCGACTACATTCGTTTGTTACTATTAAATTTGTCTGAATTCCCGAATCACTCATATCAGTTGATTTGGTTGACACACTTTCTTTGTTTAGTACAAAAATTGACTTACCATCAATGACGGTTACATCAGTTACATTTTTTTTTTTTTTTTTTATTTACAAATATAGAAAATTCTAAATTGAACTCATTATTTTATGTTACGCCGTAACCCCAAACAACTCACTTCTACGTTCACATCTAGGCCCAGCCTATATAAAATAAGTTTGTATAGGCTGTCCCTGTTCGGCCGCCATTGTAACTCTTCACTTTATTTTAATAAAAAACAACTTCCAATATCTCGTTCTCTCGCTTGCCTTGTCAAGTACCCAGGGTTCTATGGACGAACCTGTGAACTATAGAAGTGGTTCATTGGGTTCCTTGCGGCTCAATAACTACTAACACATGTGTACCAAATTTAAACGAACTCTTTTATTCCAGTTAAATTCAATGTACTTTCTTACTTTCTCTGTTCCTTATAAAATGTTATTTCTTCTTATCTCTAGTGTATAAAATTCTCTTATACTAACTTCTATCGTCAAACCAATACTTTTATTTTTTTTACTATTTTATTAGCCCTTCTTCCCTCACACACACACACACACTCTCTCACATGCTAGTTACATATTTTCTTCTATCCCCCGTTTATTTAACTAGCTCTTTAATTCTTTATTTCTTCTGCGTTGAAATATTTAACTGAGATGTTTGTGAAATTTAGTCGATAGTTTATTAATGGTACTTAGCCATTCCGAAGACTTCCAAGCTGTTCCACCACCACCACGTATTATTTGCTGTTTCTGTGAACACTCCGAACTTTTATGTTTAATCTGTTATAAGTTTATCACTGTAATTATCTGAGCACTGTTCAGTTATTCACCATGATTTTAGGTTACATATTGTAAAATTTTGTCGACCGACATTAATTTACTTGAGTACTCTGATTTATTGAACCCAACCGCGCGGTTGAGAGATCTATTGTCGACTGCCAGCATCCAAACTGGCGATAATACGCTCTGTGGACCTTCCGTGTACCTCCCGTCGCCATCAACTTGCTCTCTGATTGGCTGGTGAATGTATCGCGCCTTTCTCGATATCTCGTGAAAGACGGTAAGGAGACAATGTGGGTGAAATTTACGTCGCAAAAGGCGGCACACACGCGCGCTCGTACACATTCCGTTGTTACAACTTCCGTGGTACCTTGCACAGCATCGCACCGAATTGGCTACCGGGTGTTCACAAAAGTCACACACTGGGTGTTTATAAAGTGTTGCCTAGCATGGTTTACTACAGATTGTTACAATAAAAATCATGAAATTAAAACCCTCTTGCTTTGTTCCGTTACATTCTTCCTCATCATCTGTGCCGTCGCGATCTTTTAGCGCGCACTTTATGACTTGTCCAACAAGACGCTGATTTGGCGGCCTCAAATTGCAAAGCATGTACCAGGACAGCCGCACTGTTCTGGTGTCTTGCCATTCATAACACTTGCTGTAATTCGTTATCTCGGACACCGGCAGTAAATGTCTGCATCGCAAAACTCGTTCGAAAATCTTCTGGCGCTTCAGGATAGGCCAATCTAATTAGTCTGTCGATACTTGCTTCAAACTCTTGAAGGCTCTCCCCGGAATGCTGTCGCCTTGCTCTCAACTGGGTGCAGTACACAATGTTTATCACCATACCGTAATTCTAAAGCTTTTATCAACTCGGCATAGATGTTCTGGCTGTCAGGTGGCACTTTCTGTAGTAATTCTGCCGCAGGTCCTTTTAATGAGAGAACGAGTGAAACAGCCTTGTTTTTCTCTGTCCAATTATTTGCACATGCAGCAGCTTCAAATTGGCGGAGGTACGTTGCCCAGTGACTGTTCCGTCAAAGGTTGGAGCTTTGACATGAACCATCCCTACTGCAGGCAAAGTGACTTTCTCTATTAACTTATTTTCTGCATCTTTTTATGTCTTTATCATTGGTACAGTTTGTTCACAAAGTTGTTTTGGTTGTGTTAATATACACATGTATTCTAATTTTTGTGTATTTATTATACGAATCTTACAATAATTATGGTACTTACCATAATTATCACAGCACATGTCAGCGTGACTATTTTGTTTCTTGCTGGGTCCAGAGTTCGTATTAAGCGTAAATAGAGACAGTTTGGTGATTGAAATGAAGGTATCGACATCAATATTGTGGAAAATCAATTTAGTTTTATTGTTTCGAATTTGCCAAATTAAATCATCATACATTACAATGGCTTCTTTATCGTGACCAAAACAAAATGGCGGTCATATGCTTACTCTTATATTCGTTAGTCATGACTTTAAGTACTTCGTTATGTTCTTTGAATAACTAGAAAATTTCATTACCCTGCAGAGAGTAATATACTTAAGTGGTTCCATTTGATTTATTCTGATCTAATACTAAATACAAACCAACGCCTCAGTTTTGTTGCCGGCATTGTTTTATACTCTCTTTCTCTTTCACTCTCTCTCTCTCTCATCACAATATTATTTAAGGTACATTTTATGATATGAATAGTTTGAGCTCAAGTATTTAAAGAAATCTGACTACAATTTTGACTTTCCTGAATATTAGTGTTTTCCAATGTGAACACTCCTCATCGTCAGGCCAGGTGTTCGGCGTATTTTCCAAGTTTTCTGGTTGTTCTTTCCACTGAATTTACTTTGTTTACTTCATTACTATTGTCAGGCACTGATTCTGTTGAATTACATTTTGTCACTGACTTTAAAAACTCATTTCGCTGGCTAAACTTTTGCCAGCAAAATTGACAACGTCTTCACACTACAATGGTGTACAGCAGAATGGGGCTGGATGCTACGCACATTTTGCATAAGTGTGTGTGCATCGACGTCATTGTCTTTTGTCTCGAAGTAGGAAACGCCCTGGTTTTGCGTCATTGTTGTTACATCCTTTATATTTTTTAATGACGTTTCCTATTGTTGACCAATGAAAAGTATATGAAGAGTTTGTGTCGACCGTCATGTACGCTTGACCTTGGAATCATCCCGCACCGATGTAATTGCGTTGTTTCGTTATACAAAGGGAAAATTGCCCTACCCATTTACATGTGTGCAAAATACAATAAAATAATTCCTTTTGTACCATAAATATGAAAACAGGCCTTTTGTCCTGTTACAGTTGTAACTTCAGGCACTGCTCAACTTCACTTTTAATTTGTTCTCTTATATTTGCCATTGAGTTTTCTACTGCAGATATTTTATTTGACACAGATTCTTCTATGACAGATATTTTTGTAGACATCGATTCTTCTATGACATATAATTTTGTAGACATCGATTCTTCTTCTCTCTTCTTCTTCTTCTTCTCTCTTCAACAATCGAGACAGATTTTTCTACTTCAGCTATTTTTAATGTAATTGATTCTTGTACCTCCGATATTTTAGTAACTTGCTTATTAAGCTCACCTCGTAGGAGACCCAACTCTGCAGCGGTTTGTTGTTGTGTCTCCTTTTGCTCCTGTATTAACTCCTTGATGTCTTCTGTTTCACGCTTCCGTTCTTCTTTTCATCTTTCTTCTGTTTCTAGCATTAGTGCTTTCTGATGTTCCTCAGCCTCTTCTCTTTCCTCCCTGCGTTTTTCATCCTGTCGTTTTTCTGCTTCTTCTCTTTCTTGTCTTCGGTCTTATTTTTGTCGTCTTTCTCCTTCTTCCGCCTCCTGTCTGCATTTCTCATCCTGTTGTATTTCTGCTTCTTCTCTTTCTTGTTTTCGTTCTTCTTTTTGTCGTCTTTCTGCTTCTTCCTGAGTCTGCTGCAGCAGCGTTTGGAAAGCTTCCATCTGACTGGCATCCATTGTTTACCGAGTAGTTACGAATTACCTCGTCTTGTACCAAGTGTCCACTGTTTCTACTGTTAACCGTTCTATCCCAGTTCTGACATCACTGTTATGATGGTCTACTTGATTGTCGTAGGTACAGTGGAAACAAAATACAAGACACCAATTAAGTCACTAATCACCAGCTTTAATTTAACAGTTAAAACAGTTCGTAATTAACAACACAGTCTTACAACAAATCAAAAAAAAATTGTTCACACGCAGTAAAATGTCCACTAATATTAAACGCAATTGTATTACAATTATCCCGCCCAATCATTAAACACTTCACTAATAACCACTTGAACGTACACAGTAATATCGCCTGATAATCACATGTAATCGCCTGACAATAAACTCGAACCGCACTATAAATATATCGCAACTATACTGAAAACTAAGGCCGCTGCTGCCTAGTATTTATACAACACAGACCATTCACAGACCAGAAGATTCTAAACTGCGTATTTGTGCCAGTGTGTACGGCGTAATTAATTGCAGCCTTGACACAGTCCGTGCAGCTGGCGCCTTCCAGAAAAGTCTCGCGAATGCGTCGAAAGTCACGTACACCACCGCATTACATTCTGGATCCCTCTGGAACATTCAATAAACACATAAATTGTACTGTGATGTCGTAACAATATGAAAAACGTTCAAGCAAACAAAATAAATCCTGTTTCGATTGTACTACAAATGGTTCAATGCTGGTGAAACACAGCACCTATATGTAGGCCTATATATATATATATATACTGTTAATGATTTCGAGGTTCGGTCATTAATTATGAAAACTCAGTTTTGCGACGTTTCGAGATTTATTCTTCTCATAATCATGCCTACAACATTAAAATATAGTCTTACTACAATTATATTATTTGTAAGTGTGTATAGGTGTGTGTAAAGTCATACATTACTATAACTATTTACTTACATTAACTGTGAGATGAGCTACAGCAACCACATTACACTAAACACTTAACACTGTTCCATACTTATACACATATAACACATTACATTTGTATATTAGCGTTATGTAGTTATCTGACAGACTGCCAGCGATATAAAATTTGAATAGTACCTAACTAGAAAGTTGTTCAGTATTCCTATACCTGTAAACTATTGTCCATTTTAAAAACAGTGAATAAGATTAGAATAACACTTGCTAAGACTTTGTACGTCCGTTTTCTTGTTAACTGAAAGGTGTTTATTCTTCTCTATTGTTAGCATTTCTAAGAATTGCCGTTTAAAGTGATTACTTTCTGCATGAATTACTTTAGCTTTGTGAAACTGAAACGAGTGACCGTGTGTACGGGCGTGTTGTGTTAGGGCCGTGGGATCAGGTCTGTTAGTATTTACTTTCTGGCAGCTATATTTATGTTGATAAATACGTCTTTTAAAATACTGTTCAGAACAACCGTAATATTTTTTTCCACAGTTTTCTTCACACGGTATTTCATATATTATGTTGGATCTTAGTTCTATTTCATCCCTGTCTTTAGTATGCGTAAAACATTTATTATTGATAGTGTTAACGTTTTTGAAAGCTATTTTTGTATTGTGATTAGCATTAGTGAGGATCTTGGAAAGTCTTTCTGATAATGATTTGACATATGGAAGGGAAAAATATTTTTTAGTTGTAGTAGTGTTATCTTGATTACTGGATGTTGTATTCTGTCCTACAGGTGTATTACCATTTATTTGGTTATTAGTCACGTCTAAGTTATTTATTTGGGTTTTAGTGTTATCTACCATATTATGATTATGTCTGTAACTTTCTCGCAATATTTTGCAAATTATCTTGTGGGGGTACCCATTTGTTAGCAATAAGTCTACTAGTCTATTATCAATTTCTTTTTTGTAGATGTCTGTTGTAAGTCTGTGTGCACGATTTATCAGATTTTTAGCAACATTAATTTTGTAGTGGTATGGACAATGACTCGTGTAATGAATGTATCGTCCTGAGGTTTGTGGTTTTTGCCACCATTTTGTGTCAAGTTTACCATTGGCTTGGTGGAGTAATAAAACATCTAAAAATGAGATTGTGTTGTCCGATTTTTCTAATTCTACAGTGAAAACTATACGTGGATGAAAGTCATTGAATGTATCTATTATTATATTCTGCATATTAATCGGTATTGCTGTAATAATATCATCAACAAATTTGTAAAGGAATGGTATATCAAATGGTACAGTGGGAAGTTTTTTATCAAGAATATACTCAAGATATATATCAGCCAAGATAGGGGCTATTGGTGAGCCCATTGGGCATCCAAATAACTGTAAATAAAACTCATTGTTGAATTGAAAATATCCCCTCTCTAGGCATAACTTAAGTGCTTCTAAGAATTGTTTTTTAGGAATATTTGTGTGAGGTCTGAGTTCATCAAACCTGTCAGAAATAATTTTGGTTACTATTGGTACTGATATATTGGTAAAAAGGGATGATACATCCAGTGAAATAAGTTGATACCCAGGGGGTAATTGAACATTGGATATCTTATCGTGGAAGTCAAATGAATCCTTCACGTTATACTTGTAGGTGGAGAAACGTGTTAGAATAGTGGCAAGATGTCTAGCTAATCCATATGTTGGGGAATTTAAAAACGAAACTATGGGTCTGACTGGGTTCCCATCCTTATGGTTTTTTACTAGAGAGTACAACTTAGGGGAAGTTGGTGCGTTATTCACAAGTTTTCTGCAAGTATGTTCATCTATGTATTTGTTTTTTTGTAAGAACCGTACGTACTTGTTTGTATCATTCATCAGGCTGTGTGTGGGGTTACGTGAAACTTTTTTGTACGTATTATGGTCATTTAATAATTGTTGAGTTTTTTTTATATATTCATCTTTATCAATTGCTACCGTTTTATTTGTTTTGTCAGTTTTAGTTATGTATATGTCTGGGTTGGAGCATAGGAATTGTTTTGTTTTTTTTAATATCAGTACATCCCTATGTTTTATACCATTTTTATTCTTATTTTGATTTTGATAATTTGTAATCACATTAACACATTGACCTCTGACTACTTCCCTGTTTTCTTCAATTACACTGTGTTGGATGAAGTATTCTACATCACTAATTAAATTTTCTATCGGAATTTTGTTATTTATAAATGGAATGGAATATTTGGGTCCTAGTGATAAGAATTGTTTTATATCTACGGGGATGTCTTTTTTAGTCAAGTTCACAAACCATTTCTCATTACCTATGATATTACATGTTTCTTTGTGTAATTTATTGAATTTATTTATTTGACGGGTTTTAATTATTTCATGTTTGTGGTCATGCAGTATTTTTTGTTTTTCTTCAAATTCTACCATTACTGTGGGCGGTAAAATTGTTTTGCAGTAATCTCTACATTCCACTATGGTTCTTTCTGTTCCAGTGATCTTATAATTAGAGCTCTTAATTTCTAAATTTAACAGTGTTTTCTTAAATCTATTAATAGCATTCTCAAAGTCTTTGTAATATTTATGGTGAATATGACAAGTGCGATGTAATTTCTTAAAATAGTTATTAATGTGTGAAGGTGTGACGTCTACTGCCCGGCACCGAAGTAGGAAGATGCGGTTATTCTTAGCATGTGTCAATTTCTTGTATGATTTCGAAAGTCATTTCAATGTTGAGACTGATGAAGTACCATGTATGTCCTTTATATCCTTGTAAAAACCCATATTTCCTGTTGTAGTAGATATCATAGCTCTCAGCAATATTATAGGAATGTTAATTATCGACCGTATTATTATACTGTTAATGATTTCGAGGTTCGGTCATTAATTATGAAAACTCAGTTTTGCAACGTTTCGAGATTTATTCTTTTCATAATCATGCCTACAACATTAAAATATAGTCTTACTACAATTATATTATTTGTAAGTGTGTATAGGTGTGTGTAAAGTCATACATTACTATAACTATTTACTTACATTAACTGTGAGATGAGCTACAGCAACCACATTACACTAAACACTTAACACTGTTCCATACTTATACACATATAACACATTACATTTGTATATTAGCGTTATGTAGTTATCTGACAGACTGCCAGCGATATAAAATTTGAATAGTACCTAACTAGAAAGTTGTTCAGTATTCCTATACCTGTAAACTATTGTCCATTTTAAAAACAGTGAATAAGATTAGAATAACACTTGCTAAGACTTTGTACGTCCGTTTTCTTGTTAACTGAAAGGTGTTTATTCTTCTCTATTGTTAGCATTTCTAAGAATTGCCGTTTAAAGTGATTACTTTCTGCATGAATTACTTTAGCTTTGTGAAACTGAAACGAGTGACCGTGTGTACGGGCGTGTTGTGTTAGGGCCGTGGGATCAGGTCTGTTAGTATTTACTTTCTGGCAGCTATATTTATGTTGATAAATACGTCTTTTAAAATACTGTTCAGAACAACCGTAATATTTTTTCCACAGTTTTCTTCACACGGTAGAAAGTAATCACTTTAAACGGCAATTCTTAGAAATGCTAACAATAGAGAAGAATAAACACCTTTCAGTTAACAAGAAAACGGACAATCAAAGTCTTAGCAAGTGTTATTCTAATCTTATTCACTGTTTTTAAAATGGACAATAGTTTACAGGTATAGGAATACTGAACAACTTTCTAGTTAGGTACTATTAAAATTTTATATCGCTGGCAGTCTGTCAGATAACTACATAACGCTAACACTATACAAATGTAATGTGTTATATGTGTATAAGTATGGAACAGTGTTAAGTGTTTAGTGTAATGTGGTTGCTGTAGCTCATCTCACAGTTAATGTAAGTAAATAGTTATAGTAATGTATGACTTTACACACACCTATACACACTTACAAATAATATAATTGTAGTAAGACTATATTTTAATGTTGTAGGCATGATTATGAGAAGAATAAATCTCGAAACGTCGCAAAACTGAGTTTTCATAATTAATGACCAAACCTCGAAATCATTAACAGTATAATAATACGGTCGATAATTAACATTCCTATATGTATATATATAAAAGCCAAATACCACTCGCTGATTCATACACTCACTCATCATGAAATCTCCATAACTATAAAGCCTACAAACTTGAAATTCGGCACATATGTTCCTCTCTTGCTTATAGTGCTCACTAAGAAAGGGTTTTGAAAACTTTAACGCCTAACCGCGAAAAACCGTGACACCGATAATGCAGCTTTTTTTCAACTGTACGCTTTCTGGAAGTCTAATGTTTATTTTTTTACTTTCCTTTTAGCTTTTGGGGAGTTACTAAAACAGCATTTTTTTTATCTAACCTATAACCACAAGGAGGCGCGAAACAGTTCACCCTGTCCCTCTATTCCTTGTGATGTGGCGTTGAGGGTTTATTTTGAGTTCTAAGTTCGGCACATATATTCTGAACAGGGTACGGAGACACTGTTTGGCCAGTTCCATACGAAAAACGTCAAGCAAACAAAATAAATCCTGTTTTGATTATACTCATAATGGTTCAATGCAGGTGAAACACAGCACCTATATGTAGGCCTATCTATCTATATACAAGCCAAATACCACTCACTCACTCATACACCCACTCATCACAAAATCTCCATAACTATAAATCCTACAAACTTGAAATTCGGCACGATGTTCCTCTTGGCTTCTAGGTGCTCGCTTACCGTGAAAAAACACGAAAAGCCGCTAAAAACCATGACACCGATAATGCAGCTTTTTTTCAACTGTAGGCTTCCTGGAAGTCTAATGTTTATTTTTTTTAACTTTCCTTTAGGCTTTTGGGGAGTTACTAAAACAGTATTTTTTTTTATCTAACCTATAACCACGAGGAGGCGTGAAAATAATCGCGAAACTGTTCACCCTCTATTTCTTGCTATGTGGCGTTGAGGGTTTATTTTGAGTTCTAAGTTTGGCACATATTTTCCTCTTGGCTTCTGGGTCCTCACTAAGAAAGAGTTTTGAAAGCTTTAACGCCTATCCGCGAAAACCGCAACACTGATAATGCCACTTTTTTATTTGTATCCTTCCTGCAGGACGCCATGACCATCAATAAGGCACAGGGGCAGAGTTTGATAGTGGCTAGTGTGGATCTGAGGAGTGACTGTTTCTCCCATGGCCAATTGTACGTGGCATTCTCCAGAGTCAATTCACCTGACATCCTGGTCATCCTCCAGCCAGAGAGCAAAACCAGGAATGTTGTTTACAAGGAGGCCCTGAGAACTTAATCAGAGGGAGCAACTGAAAGTATATGCTAAGCAAGTTATTAGCCTGGCTATGTAAAACAAAAAACCAGGGGTGGTGGAGGGATCAAAGGGCTTAATCCCATCTATTTTATTGTTGTTAGACTTATAATAAAGGACTGTCTTAATCTGTAACAGAAACTTAGCTTACCCTCTCTAACTGAATAATCCAGCGTCATTTTTAACAACTCATTAATTTTAAAGTTTTAATAGTTGATTGATCAAGCTTGATCAGATTGATCATCTTCAAATTGATCGAGCTTAAATAGCTTAAATAGTTTCTCTTAGTTTCAAAATATCGGTGTCTAAGCTTCACAAATAACCCGTTTCTATTTTCTGATTTTAGATTCTGTTTTTTTCTGATAATCACTGTAGTGAAGCACGTGTATCCAGCTAGTTTTATATACATTAATAGAAAAAACAAAAGAAAATCCTCTTGAAAACCGATCAGTTGAAGTTAGATCATTATCTTTATAAAGCATTTAGTTTAAGTCCTATATAGAAACCATTTTGATTATGCCCTTAAAGGTCTGAGTATGAAAAAAGCGACAGGGCCTGACAGTCTACCAGCAGAGCTTTTGAAAAATGTAGGGGAGAGAACGAAAGACCAGCTATTTCGAATAATTACTGGGTGCTATGAAGAGGGAGTATTGCCAGTTGATTTCATTCAAAGTAGAACAATCACAATACCAAAGAAAGGTAAAGTAGATGACTGTGCTAATTATAGAACGATAGCCTTAATATCTCATGCTGCTAAGATTTTGCTGAACATAGTGAGGAACAGACTGGAAGGAAAGATTGATCACACTTTGGAGGAGGATCAGTTTGGATTTAGAGCGGGTAGAGGAACCAGAGAAGCAATCTTGGCTCTGCGGCAGATCTTGGAGAGGAGAATTGAAGTGAATAGGAAAATCTATTTAGTATTTGTGGATCTCGAGAAGGCGTTCGACAATGTTGATTGGAAGCTGTTGTTTCAAACTATGAGGAAGTCAGGACTTGACTGGAAAGTTAGAAGGGTAATCTTCAATATTCATAGGTTGCAAAGTACTGAAATAGACATAAATGGATGTAAAAAGGAAGCAATAATAAGAAGAGGGGTAAGACAAGGTTGCCCACTGTCACCGTACTTGTTTAATTTGTTTATAGAAGATGTTGTAACTCAGATGAAAAGGAGTTCTAGGGGAATTATAATAAGTGGGGAACAGATACACAGTATTCGCTTCGCAGATGATATTGTACTGATGGCTGACTCAGAAAAGGATATGACCCGAATGTTAGGTACGTTTAACAAAATTCTTCACGCTTGGAGATTGAGGATAAATGTTAAGAAAACTAAAATAATGGTTGTAAGTAAAAAAGAGAAGACATTAAATCAACCATTATGTTGAACAACACAATATTGGAGCACGTTACTGAATTTTGTTACCTGGGTAGCATAGTTACAAGTGGGAATAAGTGTCTGGCAGAGATTAAGAGGAGAGTAGCTCTGGCAAAACAAGCATTCCAGAGCAAAAGGAACTTATTAACAAGCAACCATATTAGTATTGAAACAAGGAAAAAGTTTGTTAAGATATTTGTATGGAGTGTTTTAACTTACGAATGTGAATTGTGGACCTTAGGGAAGGTGGAGAGTGACAGACTTCAGGCAATGGAGATGTGGATTTGGCGGAGAATGACAAAAACTAGTTGGACAGATAGGAAGACGAATGAACAGATCTTAGAGGAAATAAATGAGAATAGAACACTGCTTAGGAGTATAGAGGTGAGGAAGCTTAAGTTGATAGGGCATGTGATCAGACATAGTGCTTTTTTAACTAACATCTTTGAGGGCAAAGTAGTGGGGAAGAAGCCCAAAGGAAGACCAAGAACTGCATACTTCCGCAGCACAATGAGTGTCATGAATAGTGGATCCTATAAAGAAATGAAGAATATCGCAAAGGATAGAGTGACGTGGCTATAGCGACAAGGCATTGCCTTTAGGAGTTAATAATAATAGAAACCATACAACAATATTAAAAATATAGAATTTAAAGAAAACCACTTACTCATGCATTGTGAAAAAAAAAACGCCCTCGACCATTCCATTGACATACACTTCAATATAATGACTGGTCAAACCCCCTTATCTATTAGAGTTTATTGTTTTAATGTGTCACCGAACAACAGTACTACGCTACATTACAGTAAAATTACACTATTATGCAAGGAAACACAAGAAAAGTGTTATTTGTCAATCAAAATATTACTGATTCAGTTTGGTATGTTCACTGTCACACCTTCATTAGTGTAACTTGTTTCACACAAACATTACACATGTTTGATGAACTAGAAAGTCTGATAAAAGTGTTGTCAGAAAGACAGATTGTTTAAAATCTAATATTCACTGGCAGTTGAGTGAGATGATTAAACTGTCTGGTTTTGTCAATAACAGCATTCTACATCCAGTAATATTCCTCAATTTTATATACAGTTTTACAGTATTTTCTCCACTTTTCAGCTGAATATTCAGAAAACTGTTTTATGTAGAGTTGTTTTTCACTTCCATTGAATTCGATAAACAAACACCTACTCTCCCTGTGATGTCACCCCACACTAACTCAGTAGGTCCGCACGATACAGTGGTAAGCACATCATTGTATCAGGGATTCAGAAACAGTTTATCCACAGTATACTTCTTGTTAACAGGAACTGATCTAACATGAGAAGTTCTGGTTTCATCATCAAGAGAAACATCAGTTTTTTGCAATGTTCTGAATATCTTTTTTTTTCTGCGTCAAATTAGTTGGCCTTTTTTCATCTTCTTTGTTGTGGTAGCTGGCATTATAAAGTACAGCTATGCTTTTTGAGGGAATATTCGGCAGTAATTTATCTTCCACCCATTTCGAGAAGTTATAAAAATCGTCACCGTCATGGTAATCATCTGATTGCTTTCTTGTTTTCAGTGTTTTGGGCTGCCATATTTTTAGGTCATTTGGGACAAAACCTTGCTCTTCGCCAGTACGAATTATTATTAATCTTAATCTGTCACCAACGGACTTTGTAGCACCAATTTCATTTTAGATTGCCAACCCACTGATGTGGTGTGGATGTTAAGGGAAGTAAGTTTTGTCCAACTACACAATATTTTTAATAGCTCGCCTCATGTGCCAAATACGTCTTAAATAATTTGTTCTCCAGGAAACAATTTCAGGCTCCTCAATTTATAGTTTTCTCTTTGACTGGCATTTTAACCAGCTAAAACTATTAAAAGAGTTCTCCAGGTGAACTCTGTACTACAATTTAAAATACTTTCTTTTCTTAAGTATGGCATTCAATTTTTTTATAGTTACAGGTTCTTTTCTCACCAAGTAGAGATTATGGGTTTTTCTCTTAAAAAATGTGTAAATTTGTCAACAACAATTTTCTTTTTGCATAGAGTTTTCTTCCCGTAGGCATAGAAAAAGGCAGTGAGCCTCTAGCCAAAGACTGTTTGCCCTCAGCAGCAATACTTTTTACCAGTATTTCTGACACACCCATCAAGTCACTAGTAGCTTCGATAATATATTTTAATTAACATAACTCTTTGTTCCTTCAAATGGAAAAACAATCTCGTGCTTCTGCCAGAGGATTCTGCCAAAGGAGCAGCAAGATTTTGATATAGACACCATGACATAAACAAACACTTTTTATAACCACAAGAAGTACAACTACACACGCTTTTTATAAAACAAAGTACAACATGGTTCTTTTTTAACTGCGGACCACTTCAGTTAATGTACAGTGTTTGCCGAGTGAATAATCCCCTCCACATAGTGCGCCATGTGACTTTTTTCTCTAAATGTCTCCACTGTGACAAAAGTTTCATTCTGCACAGAACATTTACAACATAGTCGACCTATGCTGTTAAAATTGTCCTTTTATAGTGTATTTTAAAGAAGCCATCTGCTTCTGCTGAATGTCTCAAAATCAGATCTTCCTAGAAGTGTGTTTCAAGATCCTTTAATTTCTGTAAATGTGATTTCTAGTTTTATATATTGTGTGTTTGCGTGGGGTGCACATGTTTGTATATGTATAGTATATTTCTGTCACGAGTTTTAATAGTACATTCTAATTTTCAGAACACATTGACGATCCAAAACCAACAGCATGGAGTGGTGTCAAAACATTCTTACTTATGATGCTCGCAGCTATTGGCATAATTATCTTGGTAGTAGTAGGAATCATGATGTACCAGAAACATCAGGAGAACAAAAGGAAACGCTTCTACTAAGACCGTTAATGTATTGATATGGATGAATGATTAAAGAAAAAAGACTGAAAATAGGTGTAAAGCAAATACTTTTATAGTCAGTGATGGTGGCGATAATGATAACCATATGAAGCAGATGTTTTTCTCTGCATATGAAGCAGATGTTTTTCTCTGCAATTAAATTTCCGATTACGTCCTAACATGATGATAATGTTGATGATGGAAAACAACAAATGTAAAGTCACATGAACGATGTATTATTCGTGTAAATAGTATTTAAAAAATTGATTTATATATGTATAATAGTTGAAATTAATAATTTTTTTGCAAAGAAAAATTAAATGTTTTGTTGTAGAACAATACTGTATAGATGTTTTGTGAATTTTATTTTTAGGGATGTTTGTCTTGTTTTTGTAGAAATCTATTCATTTTTGTGAAATTCATTTGTTGGTTTTATTTTTTGTATACCCTATAAATGGTACATGTAAATGTGTAAATATTATGATACTTGCCTGTTGCATGTGTGGACACCACACCAGACTAACATTGGTGACTAGAAAGTATCAGATAATTATGGACATGACTATAAGAATTGGGGTAAATAATCTATAACAAAAGATCAAGCCTTGTCATTTGACTTTAAAATCCTTCCCTCTTCTAGTATTTCCTGTTTATCATATCTTCCAGTTGCTATTGTCATCCACAAGCTGTCCAAATATGTTTACCTGGGTCACTTTCCCAAGGTTTTAGTAATAAATGTTACAGAATAAACACGTTATATTTGAACACATAGCCTAGAAACATTTTCTTCCCCTTCATGTTTTCTTTCTTCCTTTATATCCTTTCTTCCTTTATATCCTTTCTTCCTTTATCTCATCTGTACCTCCACTGCCTTTAACCAAGCCTTCTGCTTTCCTAAGATTCAGCTTCTGTAAGTAGTGTTTCACTGTTGCTAAAGTCTTCATAACTTCCAAATTCATATGATTACTTGTGAGCAGATTACTTTCAATCTGAAAAGCTTGCTTAGCAAGTGCTCCTCTTCTTTTAACTTCTGGCACAAACACTTATTGTCTTCCATAGTATACTCCTTGAGTAGCAAAATTGCTTAACTTATTCCATTTGTTGACTATTCAAACGGCCAGCCATTTCTATTCGAAAGAGCCAGCCTTGGTCTTTTCCTGTTACCTTTATCTGTAATCGTGAGTTCAGCCTGCGTGAAATTTATCAATTTTCCCATTGTTTAGTAAACAATACCTCTCTATAAATAACAGTTAAAAAAACACACACAAAAGAAAATTAATACTCTACAGTGTTTACAATGGTTTCTTTGTATTTTGCCTCAGTTATTGAAACAGTTGAATTAATTTTAGTTTTAATATATGTTGTGATTGCAGTATAAAAAACGTTTATACTTTTATACCATGTAACAAATATTGAATATATTTACTGTATTTACTTGTATTATTGTACAAAAACAGAGTTCAGTAAAGTTCAGTCCAGCCAAGAATGTTTTTGTTTTGCAGTTTGAATGGGGGTCTGTAAAACTGGCAGGTATCAAAATATGTTTTAGAATCTTAATGTAAGTTTCCCAGTGACCTAACGTATAGTGCTTCGAGCAAATCCAGTTACTGCATATCATACTAGTAACATATACCGAGGATTTAACAATAAAAAACTGAAATAATTTCTATACCCGAGTGAATTATCGTGTGTTATTGTAACATTGATATTATATTAATATCATATTTGTGAAAATAAAAATTTAAGTTTTCCTGTTAGTTGTATATGTGGAATACAATATGATTTAAGTGTTAATTAAAAAATATAATTGTAATTCAAACTTATTTTAGGTAAGTTGCACATTTATGATGTCCTTGTCCTTTTTTTACCCAAGGCATGGAAATTACAGGCACTGCAGTTTTGTGTAAATCCTGATTCCTGTAAATTCTACATTTATTACTTTTAACTTATGTAACAGTGTGTTGAGAATGTAATGTTGACATTTCAGACAAATTTTCCAACTTTGTAAAAACTTGAAAATTTTAGAAATAAATCATGTAGCTGTAGGGAGCGTGGAGTTTCCTATGTTAAAATGTCCAGAGTCCAAAGTGTCAAACCATAGGTGACCAACCCGCAGCACAAATGCCAATTAGTCCATGTAATTAGTTTTTGACATATTATAATAATTATTATATTTTTGGCCCACAGTAACAAAAAAGCGTGTTTTCTTGAATCTTGTTATTTTTAAAACCTTTTATTGAATTTATAATAAATTTAAAAACTACTACAAAGTAAACAGTCAAACTTAGATGGCTTTTAAAATTTCATCATTATTTTGGAAATTTTGCACAGTCTACTACTGTGGTACGCATGTATTACATTTCACTGTATGTCAACAAACATTTTCCAATTATGAATCCAGTTGAGATAAAATACTGTTCTAAACTTATGGACACACACATCAGACAATTTTAATCGTGCTGTCCAGTTCACAAGTTAATCCAATAGAAAAATAATACAAAAAAACATTTAGATTCAAAAACCACATTAGATATTTTTTTACTAAAAATTAAAACAAATTCTTGTTTGCATAATATAATATATTCTTTATTCCTAAATATATGAAACTAAAAATATTTTTTGTCTGTTGTATCTTAATTTCAGTTATGTAAAAATAAATTTAAGTACTTGTTATCTGTTTCTTATGTACTTTAATAAAGTTACAGAGCTTAAAGTATTTTTATTTAATGTTTTGGTAGCTTAAGACCTTCCCAAACCCTAGACTGAACATAATTCTGTGGCTTGTCCTAGTACAGTTGTTTGGAAAGACACAACAAAGATGAAGTAGAAACAAAATATTAAAAAAATTTACAATTTGAAGTATTACAAATATCCAAAATGCTTAAAAACCAATAGTTCACATTTAGACTGTACGTTAGTGTAGTCTTAGTAATGCATCCTTAACCAATCATACTTTAGTGTTTGTCTATAAGCTTCTATTTACGCTCACATGGCATGCCCAAATTTTACAATCGTAAAAGTATCTTATCTTGCAAAAAGGTTGATCACTACTGTGTTAAACCATGCATTTTGTTTAGTATTTAGACTTAATTAATTTTATTTATTTACATATGTATTATGTGTATTAAGTACCAGTGTTTTAATAAATTCCTTGTAGACCCAGTCCACAAATGTACTAATAACACTATGTTTGGTCTGATATCCTTCTGGTCTCCCCTCTGTTTGGATGGCCTATCAGGCATAAACCCAGTGTGATCTTTTCATGTATAAACTGATCAACATTCATGTATAAACTGATCAACATTGTAGACTTTACCTTTGTACTTCCTGTAGTAATAATAACAACAGGTTAATAATAGTGCATTAGTGTTTTTGTACATTTCAATAAAAAGAAAATGTCATTAAAGGAAATTGTATGAAATCAAATTTATTTAGCATTATTTTGGGTTGTTATTTTTACACAAAATTTTAAACTTACTTAAAAGCACCAGCCATACAGTAACAGCTGTTTAATACTGCTTATAATTTGTTGAAAGTGACATAATACGTGTTATTTGAGTCACACAAATTAACTAAATATTTTCATTTGGTTAAGTATCCTCTGTAGTATGATTTATATTATTTTACTTCAAATTGCATTTTATAGTTTTCTCCCTTTTCATTGTGTATTTTGAACTTTGTTTTCTTTTGTTAATTTATGGTATATTTTAAGATATACATGCAGGTTGTATCAGTATCCATAAACTGATTCAGTCGTACACAGACCACAATGTCTGTTGTGTACTAAATGATTTTGTTGCATACAAATGTAACATAAATTATAGTTACTAAACAAAACAGAAAAATGAAGAGCACAATGTGCAATTAAAGAAACAGCTAAATATGAATGAAAAGAAATAAAAAACAAAAATGTATTTATTTACTTCTCCTTCACTAGCACAACAAACTTCTGTAAGCCTGCCTTAGCTTGTTCTACATTACCATCTATCATTTCAATCTAAAGCATGAATTACTACTTCAGGTGCTTGAAGTCATTCTGTAAACAGTCATTCCACTGTCTCTCAGCCATTTTGCCTGGTGTGGTATTGTACACCCTCTTAACTGTCGTGCCATCTTCCATTCTCAGGACACGATGCAACTACGTAAGTATCTGTACTCGTATGCAAGATGTAAGGCCAAAATTCTTATAAACTGTAATATGTCCTGAGAACATGTGATGTGATTATGTTACACTCATTATTTTTCTGGATAAATTAAAATATAATTTTCAAGTGTTTTCTGTTTGAAGCCATTATGAACTACTGATTGGATAGCTCTCATGTAAGAATACAATAAGTTATATTTCCTACCTAACAAATTAACATAATCTGTGGAAATAACATAAATGGTATCAGTAATTCATTAAAAATATGATTTTAATAAATATTTGGAAAAGAAATATGAACAATAATATTATGAGCTTGTGAACAACATTGTACTCACCAAATTAAAACATCACAACATTACAGTATAATATTTAAACTCAGTGTAGTAAGTTGTGATAGTATTTTCTTATTCTCATGTAGTAACAAAAATTGTGGTATATTTAAGTAAGATGTATTAGGAGTAACGTACATAGATTAGCAATACTGTGTAGCAACAAAATTAAATACTTAATTATACTGGATGTTGTTATATTTATGGCAGTGATGTGTGTAAAATATGAAAAGATCTTAAATCCAAAAATGGGACCATTCTCATATGAAAATAAATAAGGTCATATTTATTATACCATTGCTTCATTTTCTCCTACAACAAATGTTATAGAAAACAAATTACAAATGATTTATTATAAAAATTATCGTGGTTAGTTTCATTCACAGGCACAATTAATTAGAAACAACAATACTTTTTATGTTTAACTTGTTTTATTGTGACTAATACTCAGACATTTCCTCACTCTCATGAGGATGTTACACGTTAAAAAGAGTGAAATGTTTGATACGGTTAGAATAAAAGTGTGATAAACAGTGTTGATTTTAACTGATGTGCTGTGTGTGGATGAAAGTAAATCCATTAGATTTGTATATTTCCATTGACTTTCACCAAACATTTTCAAATTATTACAAAATAAATGTAAACTACATTCCTTAATTTAAATCCTTTTGCTACCGACATTCATTCCACATCCATTGCAGTCATTTATTAACAAAAGTGTAATGGTGTAACAGGCATGATCCAGTCAGTTATCTGCAGTATTTCTGAAACACAAATTTAAACTTTCAGATCTTGAATGCAAACATTATTAATGCTTTGTTACATAGGAAGATTGTTGAGTTTTTGTAATAATAAATCAATATTAACATAGAATGTATAAGTGAAATTGATGTTATGTGATGTTTAATTTATTTATTACTCAAAAACTAAATACAATGTTTTTAAAGTGTATGCTTATGTTACATGAAAGACAGGACTGCATAAAATAAAGGTTTTATTTTTGTGTATAAATATGTTTGGAGTTATTTCTTAATTTAGTAGATAAATACCAGTTCAGGCAAGTTCACACAGTCTTACTCTTCTCCAGTAGCAAAATGTTTTGTTTGACAGATATAATTAATGTAAAAAAGGGGAAACACATGACAAGAATAAAACTTGATTGTGGCACTTATGATGGTGTTTGAGTGTCATGAAACAGTGTGTTTGTAATCTTTGAATTCTATTATTGACTTCTGAACCAACCAAAGTATAGCATTCGTTGTAACGGTATGTTATGTAACGAATTCTATTTTTAGCCAGTGAATCACACAAAAAGCATTTTGTTGACAAAGACGAAGTAAATCAGAGTTTGGGAGCGGTCGACGGCCAGGCGCCGTGATGATCAAGTGAAAAACAAATGACGTCAATCCAAAGGAGGGACGGGTGGAGTGTGACTGGAATAAACTGGTTTCAAATGCGTATTTGAACCGAATCTTGGTGCAGAAACGAAAGCGAAGCGTCTCAGTCACCGAACAGTACAGATGTAGTTTACAGTGCATGTGGACAATCAAGGTAGGCCGAGCATTTACAGTAGGCTTACAGAGTTTTTATTAAAAAAATTTTGGAAAATGTAAACATCAATTTGAACATTATTATTGTGATTTTTCGTCAGGAAAGCGAATTACAACTTATTGTGCAACAAGCAGGAGACTCCCCGTCGGAAGAGATAAGTACAAAATAAGGATATAATCAGTTTCCCACAAATGTAGAAAATTCATTTTTTTTAATAAAATTACTTTTATGTGAGTAAAGAAATAATATCAAACAGAATATGAGATCTCAATAGCGAGTGAAAGAACAAAGGGTGTAGTAAGCGCTAAAAAAATACTGATTTGCCATTGAAGATTTTCTTTTGATTTATTTTGTTTCAAATTATTTTTTTTTAACATAAAAAAAGATACAATGTGTCTTAGTAGAATAAAATCAGCTTTATCATTATAATGTGTTAGTTTAGTTAATTACGGACTCTACCCGAAACCTATTCTCTGTGTCAATAAGTTCGCCTAGACGGCCCTGGAATTTTTTCTGTAAGGGAGTTTTTATTTAATTATTTGTCAAATTGTTTTCTTCGGGAAAGTGAAATGGTTTCCACATTTCCTCCAAAAAATGCGGTGGCGACCTTAGGACTTTAAGAACCTTCTGGCTGTTTGAAGGTAAGTCGAAAAGAAAAGAATATAATTGGGGCTTAGTCATTTCTTCTTTACTTTTACTTTTTTTAACAGTTACAAGCGGCACCCTGCCAGGTTACTTGTCAAATTTATTTAATATTTAATAAGTTAGGCCTACTTAGATACAGAGATAGGTTAGGGTAGACGGCGAAAAGGTTTCAGAATTATGTGGTTATGTTTCGTAGTGTAACGCACTTGTGGGACTATTATTTGTTTGTTTTGGTATATTGGTAACAAATTTATGTATTACAGTGATTTCAATTTAAGGTGAATTAATTATGTTCATTGCGTTGACTTGAAGGGTTGTATTTGTTTTTATGTTAAAGGTACTATAAAAAATTTTATAGAGATGGCTGATGTACAGGAAACCAAAGTAGGTACATCATGGGACGATATAATGAATTATTTGTGTATGATGTCTAATGATATTAGTGAAGTGAAACAACAAAATGTTAGTTTAAGGGGTGAGATGAAAGAACAGTTGGATAAATGTTTTAATGAATTAAATAAGTCATTGTGTGGAGCGCATTGACACTATTGATAATGATATTAAAAAAAAGAACTGAGAAGTGGAAAAGAGATCCAGGTAAATTTAACAAGAACAAAGATGACCAGGTTGTGGACACTAAGGTAGGTGATGTTAGTGTAAGTGTTAACTATAATAATGATACGACAAATAATAATGATAACATAGTTGAAAAGGTAGTATTAGAGAGTAAAATATTGAATAATGGTAGTGATGATGAGATTGTAGTGGGAGTAGAAGTTAGTGGTGAGGTAGTAGTTGATGAATTTGAGAGAGAGTGTGAGGGGAGGTTAGATGATCATGAGATGCAAAGGGCAAATTTTCCCTGTGTTTTAAGTGGAGTAAGGACTCCACATGTGGTTTTTGAGGACAAAGGTTCCTCCAGAGGTTATGTGGGAGACATAGTGTCTCATAATGGTCCCCTAGTTTTTTGTGGTATACCTGGTAGAGCCAGGAGTTGTTTTAGTGATTTTATTGTGCCCTTTGTGAGGAGTGAGGTAGTTCAGGGGGGCTGTGATAGGTATTATGATGAAAGATGGAGAGAGAGAGATTTTTAATGTTAGTGCAGATTTTACATATTGAGAGAGTTGAGAAAATTGATGACTTACCTTGTAATGAGACTGGTGCAGCAGCAGATGATGATGATATTGTGACTTACCTGATTGTGATAAATAATCCCAAGGGCGACTTGACTGTACACGATGTTGACAAGGTATATGATATAATACTATGGAATAATCCTGCTTTTGATTATTGTGATATAGTGAACAATACAAATTTAAATGGTTATTATATTGAAAGAGGTAATATAATGGATTTAAACAAAAATGAAAGGTATACATACAATATAAGGCTAATCTATGATGATGGGGGTTAGACACATGTTGATGATAGACATTTATTTGGTTTTAATGGTTTTGTTACTTGGCTTGCTGATGTAATGATTTTGGGGAACAATTTATTTTATGTGAACTATATTGTATATAAATTTGTAATGGGGTTAAACTTAAATACAACTATTACATTAACGACTCGGGACACAAAGTTTTGTAAGCGATTCTGTATCCTGCTTTACTAACAAAACAGAACACACACACAAAGCACAAAACAAATTCGATCTACCCGGTGTTTACAAACTAAATTGCAACAAATTCTATATAGGCCAGACAGGACGTAGCTTCAAACAGAGATACATTGAACACACAAAGGCACTCCACTCCACTACGGAATCCACCTTTGCAAACCACCTCATTGAAGCAAACCACACTTACAAAAACATCGACAATAACATGAACATTCTACACGTACACACAAAAGGCCGAAAACTAGACACTCTAGAACAATTGGAAATATACAAACACGAAAACAAATAAAAACGACATCCTAAACGAACAGACACAATTCAAATCGCATGCATTATTCGAACATATCTCACCCCACACACACAACATCGATCTTTCGAAATTCGATTCCGTCGCCCACAACAGGACGGACAGCGCTACCAGCGGCAACCTCTGAAGAAGCCTTTTAAAGGTGAAAACCGGTTCAGGTTGTAAGGTAAAACTTTTGTTTTTACTTATAAAAAACTTTGTGTTCCAAGTCGTTAATGTAGTAGTTGTATTTAGTTAAGTAACGGACACGTCATGGACAACGAAATCCAAGGGTTAAATGTATTATGTGTTAGGTTATGTTATTGTTATTGTAGGGTATCTGAGGATACATTTTGTTGTGTGTGTGTGTGTTTATTATATTTTGTGTAGTAATGTTTATAATTTTGATTGAATAATAATTGGCATTACTAAATTTTTATTATGTAATTAATATGCCACGACATGACATAAAACAAAGATTATAACACATAATAAAAACAACAACCAAAATAACGAAACAAACGCTGAAAAATATACAACAAAAACTAAATGAACACAACCTAACTACAGTAAAAGATGACAAAGGAAACATAAACAGTCATCATTAACAAACAAGAACTCAACAATAAAACAGAAATATTCTTTACCGAAAAAAATATAACACAATTAACTAAAGAACCCACAATAAAATACCAAAAACAAATTCATAAATAATTCAAAATACATAATTCAAACAAACAACGTAAAATATTTATAACAAATTAAACCTAACCCCCCAAAACTAAACGCATTACCTAAAATACACAAACCCAATATACCCATTAGACCATTGATAAATAACACACAAGCACCCTCTCACAAAATCGCCAGACACCTAGATAAACTAATCAGAAAACACATAAATTTTACCAACAACACAACTTTTAAATATCGGTATGGAGAACCATACAGGACTTCCATGTTCTAAGATTTATATTTAAAATCATTTTCGAAATGAAATATTACCATAGAAACTACTTCTTTCTACTTACTGCTTCAGCCTTAACCACAGTACTGTGGTCACTAACGTATACCACCTCACGTTATCGCACTCGATTTTCACTGATGATGGAAGTCGATGGCATTGCCGAAACGTCTGGTTTTGTAGAAAACATTGGACTACGGTCAAACATCCCGGGAAGGAATTTTAACAAAAACTATTTCTTTGTTGCCGATAACATAGTACACATATATATATATAAAATGTGCATAAAATTAATGGCTTGTATAAGTTAATGATTGATCTCCATTAAGTAGTGCTCAAGTTTACAAAGTTTTAAGATTATGATGTCCGTAATTAAAACATCAGAGCAGGTTTAGCGTGTATGAGGGTACACCGTGGACAAAAATTTTCAACATTTCCTATTGAGCGTTGCTTAGAGTAAAGCTGCGAATCTACAGTGTACGTTTCACAGAACAAACACGCGGAAAAGAAGGAGCGCTCGGAAGTCACGCGTGGACCCTCAGCATCTTGCAGAGGGTTCATTCCCTAAAGACGAAAAGTCTGTCTATGAATCGTTCCTGTGTAAACACGTGCAGTTACACTGCCCAGCGATCCTCAGGAAGCAAATCGTTATCCACGCTGGACACTTATTCGGCTTGCACGCGTTATGTTGGTGTGGGTTTCGGCACTTTCCATTAAAAAGTGTGCAAATGTAAGAAAATAAACATGAGTGAGGCCAGAAATAACGCGAATTTTGTGTGTGTGTGTGTGTGTCTTCCCTGCCTTTTTATTGCAGTAATCATAATAATAAAATGTAAACGTAAACATTACAGAATTGAGATATGCTTGCCTGCCACGAATGATATATTTTCACTCATACATGATTTACACTAAAATGAAAAAATTATAATTTTATTGCCCGGCAACAAAATTATTTTCCTTAAGGAAATGGAAGTATGGTGATGGCAAAAAAAATCGTGTTCGAGATTATTGCAGATTCTGACTCTACTACACTCAAAACATGAAAAAAAAGTCGTTTTTCGAAAAGTGTCTGTCTGTGTGTCTGTAGATTTTTTTTATGGCAAACTTTAACTGCCGCAAATTCAACAGAATCAAATAATTTTTTGCGTACAGCCCTGATTTGTAGAGTACTCACGACCTATTGTTTTTGGTGAAGATCGGTTGAGGGAAAGGGGTAGTTTACCTGCAACGGTTTTTTTTTTATCAAGGGTAATTTTTTACTTCCATGTTCCTTAAGGAAATGGAAGTATGGTGATGGCAAAAAAAATCGTGTTCGAGATTATTCCAGATTCTGATTGTACTACACTCAAAACATGAAAAAAAGTCGTTTTTCGAAAAGTGTCTTTGTGTCTGTCTGTAGATTTTTTTTATGGCAAACGATAACAGCCGCAAATTCAAGCAGAATCAAATAATTTTTTGCGTACAGCCCGGATTTGTAGAGTACTCACGACCTATTGTTTTTGGTGAAGATCGGTTGAGGGGAAGGGGTAGTTTACCTGCAACGGTTTTTTTTATCAAGGGTAATTTTTTTTTTGGCAAACGATAACAGCCGCAAATTCAAACAGAATCAAATAATGTTTCGCATACAGCCCTGAATTGTATAGTTCTCAAGACCTATTGTTTTTGGTGAAGATCGGTTAAGGGAAAGGGGTAGTTTACCTGCAACGTTTTATGTTTTAACAAGGGTATTTTCTATGGCAAACGATAACAGCCGCAAAATCAAACAGAATCAAATAATTTTTTGCATACGTCCCTGAATTGTAGAGATCTCAAGGACTTTGGATTTTGGTGAAGATCGGTGAAGGGGAAGGGGTAGTTTACCTGCAACCTTTTATGTTTTAACAACAGTAAAGTACTTGAAAATTCATTTAAACTTTTTCAAACAATGGTAATTGTTAAAAATAAAATAATTTTGTTGCCAGGCAATAAAATTATAATTTTTTCATTTTAGTGTAGATCATGTATGAGTGAAAATATATCGTTTGTGGCAGGCAAGCATATCTCAATTATGTAATGTTTGCGTTTCCATTTTATTATTATGATTACTGCAATAAAAAGGCAGGGAAGACACACACACACAGAAAATTTGCGTTATTTTTGGCCTCACTCATGTTTATTTTCTTACATTTGCACGCTTTTTAAATGGAAAGTGCCGAAACCCACACCAACATAACGCGTGCAAGCCGAAAAAGTGTCCAGCGTGGATAGCGATTTGCTTCCTGTGGATCGCTGGGCAGTGTAACTGCACGTGTTTACAGAGGAACGATTCATAGACAGACTTTTTGTCTTTAGGGAATGAACCCTCTGCAAGATGCTGAGGGTCCACGCGTGACTTCCGAGCGCTCCTTCTTTTCCGCGTGTTTGTTCTGTGAAACGTACACTGTAGATTCGCAGCTTTACTCTAAGCAACGCTCAATAGGAAATGTTGAAAATTTTTGTCCACGGTGTACCCTCATACACACTAAACCTGCTCTGATGTTTTAATTACGGACATCATAATCTTAAAACTTTGGAAACTTGAGCACTACTTAATGGAGATCAATCATTAACTTATACAAGCCATTAATTTTATGCACATTTTTTATATATATGTGTACTATGTTATCGGCAACAAAGAAATAGTTTTTGTTAAAATTCCTTCCCGGGATGTTTGACCGTAGTCCAATGTTTTCTACAAAACCAGACGTTTCGGCAATGCCATCGACTTCCATCATCAGTGAAAATCGAGTGCGATAACGTGAGGTGGTATACGTTAGTGACCACAGTACTGTGGTTAAGGCTGAAGCAGTAAGTAGAAAGAAGTAGTTTCTATGGTAATATTTCATTTCGAAAATGATTTTAAATATAAATCTTAGAACATGGAAGTCATGTATGGTTCTCCATACCGATATTTAACAATTACTGTTGTTTGAAAAAGTTGAAAATGAATTTTCAAGTACTTTACTGTTGTTAAAACGTAAAAGGTTGCAGGTAAACTACCCCTTTCCCTTAACAGATCTTCACCAAAAACAATAGGTCTTGAGAACTCTACAATTCAGGGCTGTATGCGAAACATTATTTGATTCTGTTTGAATTTGCGGCGGTTATCGTTTGCCAAAACAAAAAAATTACCCTTCATAAAAAGAAACTGTTGCTGGTAAACTACCCCTTTCCCTCAACCGATCTTCACCAAAAACAATAGGTCATGAATACTCTACAAATCAGGACTGTATGCAAAATATTATTTGATTCTGTTTGAATTTGCGGCTGTTATCGTTTGCCATAGAAAAAAAATCTACAGACAGACACACACACACAGACACTTTTCGAAAAACGACTTTTTTTCATGTTTTGAGTGTAGTACAGTCAGAATCTGCAATAATCTCGAACACGATTTTTTTTGCCATCACCATACTTCCATTTCCTTAACACTTACCTGGCTGAGCGATTCTGGGTCTGTCAATCCGTCACGTCTGGCCATTTTTCATACTTTTTGACATAGTACATAATCAACAATATACTTATAAGTAAATCAAGCTTTATTTTTTTTTGTTAATTCAACTATTCTCTAAAACACTATATAAAAGTGAAACTTATATTTTAAATAAAATTGTTTCTGTATCATTATAAAGTTGCCATGTTTTTGCAAATATAAAAAGTTGAAATATTATTACAATTAGGCTATAACACAACATATTGTCACAAAACTACTGAAACTTGTCTTCTGAATATTCACTAATATTGTTTATACACTATATACACAACTTTGTTTACACTAACTAAAAAATTTTTTTGGTATGGTATGTTTCGAAGCACTTATCAACACAGAGGCCAACATCACATTTCCCACATTGATAAAGAGTGTCTTTTCTTCCAGCTTTCCCTGTAGTTGGGTCTTTTCATTGTTGTGAGCAGACAACACATTTTCTTTGTTTTCTTGCTTCATAAATTGAATGAAGAGGTTAGAAAGAGTAAACAAAAACTTACCTGATGTTTCGTTACAATCGGGAATAAATTCAGGATCACTGTAATTTTCTGAGAACACCTCTACACTAATTTCAGAACAAATACTATCACTATCAACGTTTAGTAACTCTACAATCTCATTTTCACTCAGATATTTCTTGTTTACAGACACCATTCTAACGATAACACTTACACATTTGACTAAAAAAATCATACGCGAATAGAAATGTATATACTCCTGCGATCTAGGTGCAGAACTGTGGTACAACACAAAGCATACGTGAATAGAAATGTATAAAAATTATACTCCTGCGATCTAGGTGCAGAACTGTGAACTACTAATGTCAGTCTGTATAGTTACATGATTACACATCGTCGAAAAGCGTAAATCAACGGCTTTCGCCGTGTAAAACAATCGTATATGCGAAGACGTACATGTACGTCTCTCGACAAAACTCGGAAGTTACGTAAGCCGTACATATACATCTTTCGCCAGCAAAGTGTTAAGGAACATGGAAGTAAAAACAACATAGATCTAGTCAAAAAACTAGAACACATCCGTATACCACACAGCTCAACATTAGCATCATTTGATATCACGAATCTATACACCAATGTACCAGTCAAACACTTGAACACCTACTCAGACAAAACAACACACCTGAAACACACACACAAGAAATCATCACACTCACAAAAATAATCAGATTAAAATTACTTCACATACAATAACAAGATATACAATCAAACAGAGAGGCTCCCCCATCTCAGGTATACTAGCTGAAATATTTATACACCATATAGAACAAGAACATCTCATACATAACAAATATACCAACAAAATCATATATTGGCATAGATATGTAGATGACATAATATTATTATTCAGAGGTAATAAAAGACAAGTAGAACAATTCCACAAATACATCAACACGATACACCCCAAACTCAAATTTACCATAGAAATAGAAGAAGACAACTGCATAAACTTTCTAGACCTAACCATTACCAAAACAAACAATACACACACATATAAAATCTACAGAAAACCAACCACAACTGACATGGTCATCCACAATACGTCAAATCATCCAAAACAACATAAACAGGCAGCCTTCAGTCATATGCTACAAAGACTCACTAGAATACCAATGAATAAACAAGACTATAAAGATGAACTTAACACCATAAAATACATAGCCCTACAAAATGGATACAACCAGGATTTAATAAACAAACTACATAGGCAGATCCAAAACAAAAACAACAAACACACAACAAAACAAATACATCATACTCACATACTATAACTCTAAGACACACAGAATCACCAACACTTTTAGAAAATACAACTACAAAATAGCATACAGAACCAACAACACCATCAAAAGGTACCTCAACGGTACAAACAAAAACACTGACATATACAACAAAACGGGGGTTTATAAATTAAAATGCAACGAATGCGAAAAATTCTACATAGCCCAGACAGGAAGATTTTTTTCATCCAGATTTTATGAACACACCAAAGCAATCACAAATAATAACATAAAATCCACATTTGCCACACACATCCTGATAGAAAACCATAGTTACACCAATATAAAAAAACAACCTTGAAATTTTACACTTCCTAACCAAAAGTCGTAAACTTAACACCACAGAACAATTTGAAATATACAAACACAACCCAACAACATACTCAATGACCAATTACAATTCAAATCAAACACACTATTTGACACAGTAATAAACAACACCAAAACAATTCAAACTCCAGTGCCAATCCCCTTCACCTCCACCCACACACAACCTGTTAACTAAAAACCGTTATACATAAAACTACTGACAGTCTGCGCATTCCGTATCCAAACTCACTGAAGAAGGAGAACACTCGGAAATGACGTCTGAGAAAATACAACAAGTAAGTTCACAGTGAAAGTACCAACAATACTAATAGTAATTAAATTGATTCGGAATGATGAGATTTATGAGATATAAAACATGTGTTATATGGTTTATAATGGGATATTGAGATATTGTATTGAGGGAGTAGCGACAATACTAGCTACGTATAAAATGTTTATCCTTGTAATAACAATATTGATTGTTATAATTTGATGTGAGTAAAGTTAATTACGATTGGTTATGTTGTAAAATTGTAACATTGTAATTTTAAAGAACAATGCAGCAAATCTAAACCTTTGAGAAGTTATAAAATATTGTGACATTATGTTAATGGAATTTGAACTTGAATGTTAATGAATTGTGGACATTTGATTGCACCTGTTTGTAGTGATCGATATTTTAAAAATTTTAATTCCTCGATCAAGTGGCACTTTCCCACACTCGAGTCGACGGACACAAGCCCAGGTAGTAAATAATGAGGAATTAGGGACACGTCAAACCCGACGCCAGTGCGAAGACAAAGAAAAAACGTCTGTGCACAGCACACAATAAGAATTTGAGGGCGTCGTTGACAGCTCACAGTTTGTTACAATTTACAGCACCCAGCAATCGAAAACAAAGACTTTGTCCAGCTGCCGAGTTACGCGGAAACGAAATGGAACGCCTGCTGTGGAGGTGAAGTGTAACGAGCACAAATATGAAAGGCTTCACTCTGCTACAAAGGAGTATAGAGCAATCTCAACTAACAGATAAACAATAGGACATAGACTCAGTGAATACTGCCAGTACACCCTGCACAGCGTGAAAACAAACCTTTGACAGTTTACTGAGATTTATGACTGGAAAGCGTGAGATCTACGGGAAATGACTCCAGCAAAGGGTTGATAATCGGCGGAACGAACAACGAATAACTTGAACTCTGCAGTCTGTTAACAAAAGATCGGTCAGAACCTTGACAAAGTCTAAACAAAGGTTGACAGACAGCCAGGAAATTGCCCTAGTTTCTTAGAATCCGTACCACGTTCGTCACATGGAACACTCCGGGGATGACGATGACCAACCAGCGTCAAGCATCTTCTAAAAGAGCTCGTGGAGAGAGTAAGAAGGGTTCGGACGACGAATCGTGAAACAGAGGATGAGATCTGCAGAAGAGTAGGAATTTGTACAACCAATCACGAATCCGAGAGGGCGTGGGAATCCAGAATTTAGACTTATGGGTAAGATGTTTCAATAAAACTGTTTTGCGAAGACGCGGAGCGAGAGTCTACAGTCTACAAGTCAATCGGTCATAAGTTAATAAGTCAGTACGTACGACAGTCAGACGGTTGATTATAGTCGGAACGGTAATACATTCAGTGATAGAAACAGTTTGCGCGACCTACCGAACTTACAATTCGGTGAATTCATAAGTGAACTTAGACATACGATATAGTCTCGCTTACACACAAGTCAGTTCGACAAACGTATATATTCTGATGAACTATAGTGCGCACGGGACTTGAAACTACAATCGACGCGAACATAATAACACAAGTAATTAACATCCAAAGTATAACAGTGAGTGACATTTCAAACACTCTCACATTACAATGAGTCACTATGTTGAACAATTAACTGAATGAACTATATCGAACAATTAAGCACACAGTATACACTACATCCAGATAAACGGAACAGTTAATCATGTACACGAACACGGCAAACTCTCAGAGCAATTCAGCTTAATGACAATATTAACATCTCAATATTTGAACTCCAAACACCCGATATCAGCGGGGTACAACAACACCGTACACATAACGGGAGTGAAGATTTAGTGAAGTGAAGTGATTAGTGCTTTTCATAACAGTGAGTAAGATGCGCGACGAGTCCTCCAGCAAACGTCATCTCACACCGGCGGGATATTGGATAAACACTCTCACAAGATAAGCTTTTATGTCTATTAAATCTTAGTAATATACTACTGCACTGTTTCCTCTTTTCAAAGACCAAACCCCAAGAGATTATATATAAATCATATGAATCGTAATTTTTATAAATCAATATTAACGTAATTCATCATCTGAGAATAATGAACGCATTTAGGTAGGAATAAATATATTTGTTGATTGTTTATTGTTCGTATATGTTTTGTATATGTATATTATTTACTGCATTTGGATGTAACATATGTTTGTGTTTTCAGGAAACAACGTACAAATTGTATTTTGTTATTATGTGTTTATATAATGTATGTATTTGCAGGATATAGTAACTTACTTGAATAACAAATATAATAAGTAATTATTTTATATTTAATCTTGCGTTCATTATTGAAATTTAACCTTTATTATTAATTCATTTCATTCTAAGCATTTCACAAAGAAAGAGTCTCAAAAGTTATGCTAAGTGTCAATGGACACAATAAACTCGACCATTGAAACGTCCGATTAACAGACTCATAAATCATATTTATTTAACACCTGTGCTGAGTCTAATCTGACGAGTATGAACTACTTTTATATATGTATTCAAGTTAACGTCCATCATAACTCTTAATTAATACACGAAGTTAATGAGATACAATTTACTAATTCGCATTTGGATAATCCAATAATACTTACAATTAGCATAATTTCGCTCAAACAAATGGTACGGCAACCCTAATTACTTAATTAATTGCCACTCCCATTTATAACGTTAAATGTAAATTAATAAGTCAGTACGTACGACAGTCAGACGGTTGATTATAGTCGGAACGGTAATACATTCAGTGATAGAAACAGTTTGCGCGACCTACCGAACTTACAATTCGGTGAATTCATAAGTGAACTTAGACATACGATATAGTCTCGCTTACACACAAGTCAGTTCGACAAACGTATATATTCTGATGAACTATAGTGCGCACGGGACTTGAAACTACAATCGACGCGAACATAATAACACAAGTAATTAACATCCAAAGTATAACAGTGAGTGACATTTCAAACACTCTCACATTACAATGAGTCACTACGTTGAACAATTAACTGAATGAACTATATCGAACAATTAAGCACACAGTATACACTACATCCAGATAAACGGAACAGTTAATCATGTACACGAACACGGCAAACTCTCAGAGCAATTCAGCTTAATGACAATATTAACATCTCAATATTTGAACTCCAAACACCCGATATCAGCGGGGTACATCAACACCGTACACATAACGGGAGTGAAGATTTAGTGAAGTGAAGTGATTAGTGCTTTTCATAACAGTGAGTAAGATGTACAACGAGTCCTCCAGCAAACGTCATCTCACACCGGCGGGATATTGGATAAACACTCTCACAAGATAAGCTTTTATGTCTATTAAATCTTAGTAATATACTACTGCACTGTTTCCTCTTTTCAAAGAACAAACCCCAAGAGATTATATATAAATCATATGAATCGTAATTTTTATAAATCAATATTAACGTAATTCATCATCTGAGAATAATGAACGCATTTAGGTAGGAATAAATATATTTGTTGATTGTTTATTGTTCGTATATGTTTTGTATATGTATATTATTTACTGCATTTGGATGTAACATATGTTTGTGTTTTCAGGAAACAACGTACAAATTGTATTTTGTTATTATGTGTTTATATAATGTATGTATTTGCAGGATATAGTAACTTACTTGAATAACAAATATAATAAGTAATTATTTTATATTTAATCTTGCGTTCATTATTGAAATTTAACCTTTATTATTAATTCATTTCATTCTAAGCATTTCACAAAGAAAGAGTCTCAAAAGTTATGCTAAGTATCAATGGACACAATAAACTCGACCATTGAAACGTCCGATTAACAGACTCATAAATCATATTTATTTAACACCTGTGCTGAGTCTAATCTGACGAGTATGAACTACTTTTATATATGTATTCAAGTTAACGTCCATCATAACTCTTAATTAATACACGAAGTTAATGAGATACAATTTACTAATTCGCATTTGGATAATCCAATAATACTTACAATTAGCATAATTTCGCTCAAACATAAATGGTACGGCAACCCTAATTACTTAATTAATTGCCACTCCCATTTATAACGTTAAATGTAAATGGCGCCCATCGCATGGCAAAAGAGAGCAGGCAGTAGTATTTAGATTAATTAAAATAATATAGTACATAAGATATTAAATAAGTGTAAGGTTAGCTTGACTGGTAAATGATAACGTGAAGCAAGGCTAAAATGGCTAGCGGTAGTTCTGACAGCATGGACTTTGACGTTAACAACCAGTTAGGCGCACCCGACAACAGCGAAGAAAATTCAGTCGAACCAAATATGACTGAGGAGACGTCAGAAGTCAGAGCGCGGGGACAGGAGTCACAGCAACCACAGGAATCCCAACAACAAGGAGAGGTTACATTACAATCGCTGATGGATTTCATGCGTGAAGTTAGAAGAGAACAGAACGAAAAATTCGATCAACAGAATCAGAAATTCGATAAAGTTAACGAAAAATTCTACCAACAGAAGGAAGAAATCAATCAGAGATTCGATCAACAAAACGAGAAGTTCAACACACTAGAAGAAAAATTAGATCATCACAAAGAAGACGTCAAGCAACAGATGGCCGAACAGCTCACGCTTATACGATCGGAAATGCGTGACCATAAGACCAGTTGCGACGATAAGATAAGCGAAGTCTTGAAGAAACAGGAGGACGCTACAAGAGAAATAAAAGATGACACCACTAAGAAGTTTGATGAAGTGTGGGAAGCCCGAGAGTCGGACCACCAAGAACTTAAAAACCTTGCACAGACCACACAATCTAGTATAAAGAAGGTTCACAATAAGATAGAACTACACATCAATAATAATCAGAAGAAACAGGAAGAACTGAAGACCGAAATATATCACACACTTCGACAGCAGCAACAAGAGATAGGTGAAGCCAACAACACACTCCAACAGAAAATCGATGAAGTAGATGGCCGACAAAAGACGACCGAACAGAAACTTGACAAAAACGTCAAAGAGAAGACGACCCACATTCAGGAACTCAGGTGTCAAGTAGAGAGACTACGGCGACAGATCACCGATGGGGAGTCTGGGCCTCACAGGACAGTCAACGGACAAGTACAGGTGGAGCTGAAGTATGACGGAACCGACAGATTCCCGATGGAGTTCCTGAAGGAATTGTCGGAGTTTCAAGAAACATATTACCCGAACAGCGACATCAAGTGGATTGGCAAGCACCTAGAGAAGGACGCAAGTATATGGTGGCGTGTGATCCGGGACCAAATAAACACCTTCGAAGAATTCAAGGGGGCATTCACATTGAAGTATTGGGGGTTGGAACGACAGGACATTATTCGCGACAACCTCGAGTACGGAAAATTTGAATGGCATGGACCGGTTACGGCTATCCAATACATCGAACGAATCCTTTTAGAAAGCCGGCAATTAACTCCAGCATTGACCGACCGCCAACTGATAAGAAAAATCTCGAGGCACTTTGGGAGGGACTTGCAGATTGCCGTTATAACACGCGGGATCGTCACCATACCCAATTTTGAAGCCTTGATCACTGAATATACGAGCATTCAGTCAAACAGTGCAGGCAACAGGCGTACGTAATATAGGGCAGCGAACGAAAGGGAAACCGGAAATAGCGAACGACCCATTGGGAACTTCGTAAACAAAAACGAGGGTGAGAGAAAACCAGTTTGGCAAGGAAAGCCGCATGGCGGAAACCGTTATGAGAATAAATCACACGTAGTGGTGAACACTGTCGAGTATATTAACTCCAAGCCGAGCACAAGTCATGCCGCCGACTACAACAATTCAAGGTCGAATAATGAGCAGAATAGCAAAAAAAAACACCCCTACACAGCGAACGACATAGTTTTTGACAACAAAAACAACCCCACGAATAATGTCAATATCCTAGTACCTGACTTGAGGGATGACCTACTGCATGAATACGACGAGGGCATTACTAAACAGATATTAAAATGTCCCGAAATACTTATTAAATTTAACAATAACATTGAAGTTTTGGCACTTATCGACACCGGCTCAGTTATTAATGGGTTATCAGAAGAGTGGTTCAACGCAAACAAAAGGGACATTGAACCATATGAAATTTTACCCGTGACGAATTCTCTAATCATTAGTGCCGTTGGGAACAAGTCCAAGTTAATTAGAAAACAAATACTATGGGACATTGAAATTGACGGGATCAAAAATGAGTGTGTCTTTTTAATTATACCTGACCTTATTAAACAATGTATATTAGGGATAAGTTTTTTACAGGAGGTGGGATGTCGCATCGACATCGGTAATAAGAAAATAGAAATAGTGAATGCGCTGATGAAGAGGTGCACGCCGTACCCATCATGAACATGGAACTAATGGATAATGGAGAAGAAGAAGAAATCTTGAGGAACATCGACGAGAAGATAGCAAGCATGGACTGTCAAGACGAAGAAATATTGGGAAATTTGAGGGAAATACTTATTAAGAATAGAAGAGTGTTTAGGGAATGCCCGGGGAGGATAGAAGGATACGAGCATGAGTTTCAAGTTACGGACAGTACGCCCTACTTTCAACGGGGTTGGCCTGTACCACTTGCTTATCAAAAGAAAGTAAAGGACGAGATTGATAGAATGCTGCGATACGGTGTGATTGAACGATGTACGAGCCCGTTCATAAACCCACTCGTAACAGTCATTAAAAGAGATGGAAGGGTCCGTTTATGCCTGGACGCAAGAAAGATAAACGGCGTTACAATTCCCGACTATGAAGGCGTTTCCCCAATAAACGAAATCTTGGCAAGACGTAGCGAGATGCGCTATCTATCTACCGTCGATTTGTCCAGCAGCTTTTGGCAAGTGCCATTGAAGGAAGAGTGCAGAAAGTATACCGCGTTCATGTATGAGGGAAGGTGCTACCAATTCACCGTCACACCATTCGGCCTTAGTACCAGTTCTGCGGCACTAACACGCGGATTGGATACGGTTTTAAATGAAAATGTTAAGAAAAACACACTAATATACGTAGACGATTGCCTATGTTATTCTAACGATGTTCAGACACACTTAGCACATTTAGAAGCATTGTTAAATAATCTAAACGAAACTAACTTGACCGTCAACCTAAATAAGTCGCAGTTTTTCAGAAAAGAAATATCGTATCTTGGATACCAACTAACAACACGCGGCATCCAAGCTACGGAAGAGAAAGTGAAAGCCATTATGGAGTTCCCTAAGCCCAAGAATCAGAAACAGTTAAAGGGTTTCTTAGGCCTCACTAATTTCTATAACCGCTTCACAAGCAAATATGCGGAGACAACGCAACCCCTCCATGAATTATTGAACAAGGATCACAAATTTGTATGGACAGCTGAATTAAACGACTGCTTTATCAGAGTCAAAAACCTATTTATTGACGCTGTAGTTTTGAGATTTCCGCGCCCAGACCAGAGGTATTATATACAATGTGATGCTAGTGATTACGCATACGGAGGACAACTTTACCAGCTCGATGAAGACGGGGAGATTGGCGTAATCGCCTTCACTAGTAAAACATTCAAGGGTGCTGAGCGGAACTACTATACTACAGAAAAGGAGCTTTTAAGTATCGTCCGATGCTTAGAAAAATTCCGCATATACGTTCTCGGACAACCGTTAACAATCATCACTGACAACAAGGCGTTGACATTCTTAAACAAATGCCATCTAAATAATTCTCGGATTACGCGATGGATTCTCGCAGTGCAAGAGTATAAATTCGACATAATTCATTGCAAGGGCAAGGATAACATCGTAGCCGACATCTTAAGTAGGTACCCACACGATACAAAATTAGAAGAGATTCACGACAACACACATGAATATTTAGTCAACCACGTCACCGTGAAAATGAAACTTGAAGTGCGGAAATTAATCCAAAACATTGGAAAGCACCAGATAGAAGACGATAAGCTAAAAACAATCATCACTAAAATTAAGGAGGGAAATACAGACCCTAAATTAAATGAGTTTTATCAGTATGTTAACGACAAGTTATATAGGCGACAGCGGAATGAATGGAAGCTATATGTTCCTAGCAACATATCTGGGGACATAATTGCTGAAATCCATCAAACGTTCGGACATTTAGGAACAAAAAAGTGTATAAAAATGCTCCAGGAACATTTCACATTCGACCGGATGTCAAAGAAAGTAAAAACTTATGTTAAAACCTGTGCCGTTTGCCAGAAGTGCAAAGATACCAACAACAAAGAGCTATTTGGTGGCACACGCGCTGTGATACCTACAGCCAAAGGAGATCTGGTAAGCGCAGATTATTATGGACCCCTACCGACAGGAACGGGTGGAGTCAAATATTTATTAGCCATAGTGGATAATTTCACAAAATATGTCAAATTATTCACCCTTCAAAGAGCAACAACCACTACGACGTTGCGGAGAATAAAAACGTATTGCGAACTATTCGGACGTCCAAGGGCCATTTTGACGGACAACGTGACACAGTTCACCTCCAGGAAATGGGTCAACGGTTTAAAGGAGTTGGACATCCAACCAAAGTTTACCGCAATACGCCACCAATCTTGCCGAGCGGATTAACCGGCAACTTGGAAACTTGTTTCGCATTTTCGTAAGTGACCAACACACTAAAGGGTCCCAGTACATAAAAACGATTGAAGCGTGTCTAAACGAGGTGTACCACGAGACAATCGAAATTACCCCTCATGAAGCACACCTCGGCACGAGACCTACACGAGCATGGGAGCAATGCTTGGACAAAGGGGTCATTAGCAGTGAAGGGAAACGCGAAAACAACATATTTGTGAAGATAAAGGAGAAGAGGGAGAAGCACGCGAAACGCTGCAATGAGAAAAAGAAAATAACAAAATTTACGATTGGCGACAAAGTACTGGTGAGAGCATACCACCAATCCGACGCTACGTTGAGGAGAATTGACAAGTTCTTCGAACTTTTCACAGGACCGTATAAGATCAACCGCATCATCGGCGAGGCCACATATGAGCTCGTGGAGTGCGATAGCGGAAAGATGAGAGGGAAATTTAACATACGGCAAATTAAAGCGTATCATGAGCCAGCGAAAGGAAGTATGGATAACACGAGTGGGTAGCCACGACTCCGGCGGCCAGCAAAAGACGTAGGTTAGGTAATTTGCTCGCGCGGCCAGTCCAGCTAACCAAATAATGATGTGCATTTTACTATATTGTGTTTAGTTTGTAATTCAATATTAATCGTGTTTATGATCATCATATATTTGTCATTCATTATGTTAATTAGACATGTAACCGCTGTGCACAAAAAAACACATGGTTTGTTGAAGTGTACCATGTGTCAGAAGGACATTATGACACTATGATACAGGACACTAAAGACATTAATAATTGTGAATGATAATAACTTGTTAACATGTAGAGATTCGAATAATTTGTTTATGTAATTAGTAATTCAAAATGGACAATTGTTTTATAACTTTAAGAGTAAGCGTTTGAGTATGCATCATTAAGTATGCTGATTCCTCAATTGTTTAGTTAATACATATACTGTATTTCATTTATCAATGTAATCGTTCATAATACGTCACAAGCTAATCATATGTATATATTTGTTCGTAGCAACTATAGTCTTGAGGTAATGATAACAAGTCTGAAAATTATTTTATTGCTATATAAGTCATCGAAATAAGATCGATTAATCTAATTGATAGCTAATCTGCAGCTTATCTATTATGTTGTATATAGATAGAACGAAAGAATGTAAACGATAACTAAACAAACTGTCAAATGGACAGATGTATATGTCTTAAATTCAAGTATTTACATAAAATCGTATTGTATAGTCCGCATATAGTCGGATAAAATGTAGAAAACGCGTTCATTTCACTCAGATGAGCGGCAATAAATTCATATGACCATATAAAACATCAAGATGGGGAATAACAATTAATTGCTTCCTATGAGAGATAGATGTCAGTCAACCATGTCCATTCCGAAGTAGACGTCCACGACTGGGACAGAGCGCAGAAATTGGATCAGATGTCTCCTGAAGCCCAACATCCAATCCAATTTGGGGACAATGTAGTGATCGAAATTTTAAAAATTTTAATTCCTCGATCAAGTGGCACTTTCCCACACTCGAGTCGACGGACACAAGCCCAGGTTGTAAATAATGACGAATTAGGGACACGTCAAACCCGACATCAGTGCGAAGACAAAGAAAAAACGTCTGTGCACAGCACACAATAAGAATTTGAGGGCGTCGTTGACAGCTCGCAGTTTGTTACAATTTACAGCACCCAGCAATCGAAAACAAAGACTTCGTCCAGCTGCCGAGTTACGCGGAAACGAAATGGAACGCCTGCTGTGGAGGTGAAGTGTAACGAGCACAAATATGAAAGGCTTCACTCTGCTACAAAGGAGTATAGAGCAATCTCAACTAACAGATAAACAATAGGACATAGACTCAGTGAATACTGCCAGTACACCCTGCACAGCGTGAAAACAAACCTTTGACAGTTTACTGAGATTTACGACTGGAAAGCGTGAGATCTACGGGAAACGACTCCAGCAAAGGGTTGATAATCGGCGGAACGAACAACGAATAACTTGAACAATTAACCAGGACTCTGCAGTCTGTTAACAAAAGATCGGTCAGAACCTTGACAAAGTCTAAACAAAGGTTGACAGACAGCCAGGAAATTGCCCTAGTTTCTTAGAATCCGTACCACGTTCGTCACATGGAACACTCCGGGGATGACGACGACCAACCAGCATCAAGCATCTTCTAAAAGAGCTCGTGGAGAGAATAAGAAGGGTTCGGACGACGAATCGTGAAACAGAGGATGAGATCTGCAGAAGAGTAGGAATTTGTACAACCAATCACGAATCCGAGAGGGCGTGGGAATCCAGAATTTAGACTTATGGGTAAGATGTTTCAATAAAACTGTTTTGCGAAGATGCGGAGCGAGAGTCTACAGTCTACAAGTCAATCGGTCATAAGTTAATAAGTCAGTACGTACGACAGTCAGACGGTTGATTATAGTCGGAACGGTAATACATTCAGTGATAGAAACAGTTTGAGCGACCTACCGAACTTACAATTCGGTGAATTCATAAGTGAACTTAGACATACGATATAGTCTCGCTTACACACAAGTCAGTTCGACAAACGTATATATTCTGATGAACTATAGTGCGCACGGGACTTGAAACTACAATCGACGCGAACATAATAACACAAGTAATTAACATCCAAAGTATAACAGTGAGTGACATTTCAAACACTCTCACATTACAATGAGTCACTACGTTGAACAATTAACTGAATGAACTATATCGAACAATTAAGCACACAGTATACACTACATCCAGATAAACGGAACAGTTAATCATGTACACTAACACGGCAAACTCTCAGAGCAATTCAGCTTAATGCCAATATTAACATCTCAATATTTGAACTCCAAACACCCGATATCAGCGGGGTACATCAACACCGTACACATAACGGGAGTGAAGATTTAGTGAAGTGAAGTGATTAGTGCTTTTCATAACAGTGAGTAAGATGCACGACGAGTCCTCCAGCAAACGTCATCTCACACCGGCGGGATATTGGATAAACACTCTCACAAGATAAGCTTTTATGTCTATTAAATCTTAGTAATGTACTACTGCACTGTTTCCTCTTTTCAAAGAACAAACCCCAAGAGATTATATATAAATCATATGAATCGTAATTTTTATAAATCAATATTAACGTAATTCATCATCTGAGAATAATGAACGCATTTAGGTAGGAATTGTAACTTTTTTATTCTTTTCGGTATATTTTATTTATTCAAATTACAACTCCCACTTACCTTTCAACTTGATCTGGCCGGATCGCATAGTGTGGACTAACCCATTTCGTTCGACGAACTCTGACGATACATATAACGAAATAAGGCATTGAAAGAATTTTAACTCTCAATTATATGGAAGAGAAATTAGATTTTTTTATTAATAAGAAATGTTGAATTGATAAAACTTCGTGTTACATGTTGTGCAACTCTTGCACCTTATCGACTATGGCTTACCTTATCCTTTATACAGATACAAACAATTATATATTTCACACATAAACACCGAACAGCCCAGCATTGCACACTCACTACTCCCATTCCATTATAAAACCCCAATTACCCGATTGAATACATGATTTTAGATCACTACCGGCAACGCGTTCTTCTGTGACCTCGTGGCCAGCCCGCGGTAGGTCGAAAACGTCCCGAAAAGGACGAAACTGAATCACAAATTTGGATATTATTGTTCTACAACTATCCTCCCATCCTGTCACTGGTTTTAGAAAATGACTACTTCACTTTCATTATCAAACACTAATGAAATTATATGAGCATATTTAGCTCGCGTGTCGGCGCCGACACAGTCAGTGACGAACTGGACAATGTGCTCTCTTTGAGTCGCGGGAAATGAGCAGTCACGGCCATCCGGTTTTAGTCGCCGTTGGTGATTAATTGCGGTGGCATAACCATTTTATGCATGGATTATAACTGGCATGTGTGTGTGTCCAGAGGCTGATATTGGCATCTGCTCTGCTGATGTCGCTCACAGTAGGCGGAGTTTGACGCTGTTTTCCGGTAGCCGGTCACTTGGAACTAATAACTTCTCGTCCCAGCGCCATGTTGGTCTCAACTGCGGTGTCACTCACGGCGTCAGTGCCGATCCCCGCCCGGCTGAGTTGCATACGGGCGTCAAAACACATGCACAGAGTTCTTAGAATTTTGGGGGAGGTAAATTCTTCTGCCGTGTTACACCACTGAAATTGCGCGTCGCTTTTGTTCCAAACGCTGTTTCTCAACCTCGTGCTGTTGCTTGGACAATAACGTTGCACCATACAATTACAGTTTTTTCAAATTTATTATACCAGTCCGCCCGAAAACGAAATAAGTAACAATATAATAATGCCCCAAACGGTTAAAAATAAAAACACCCAAAAATGACCCGCTACAATACCCCCTCGATGAGAATTCTGCTGTCCACGACAGAAGAAATCTCATCGATAACCCCGAAGAGGACCGGTGAGGAACTGGGGCCAACAACCACCTGGTTCTTAATCTGCATGGGTACACGACCCCCCTGGCTCAGCGACCATGGACTCATCTGAACGAGATCACTGGACTTCTCCGTAAGAGATCCCAACACCGAGAAATCGATCAGACTCGCACCACGGCGCACCTCGCCTTCTAACATGCTACCCCCGAAAATCCTCAATCCCTGGCTAAAATCATTCCAGCTCCTCCGCCGATATGGATCCCCTTTTTGCAAGCTGGGCTGCCTTTGGCAAATACTGGGCTCACACACTCTAACATTACATATTACCATAACACATAAGAATAAAACTTTCTTTTAAAATTTATCAAAAATTTAAAAAATTCAAAATTCAAAAAAAATAATCTTTTATCAAAAATTCTCTTCCTCCTTTTCTAATTTTTTGTTTCAAATGACTTAACCTAGACATTTCTAATAATATAAACACATCCTTACTCTAACATGAGAACCACTTATATTCTACCAATACAATGCAATACAATAAAATAAACATGGTTAATGCACACATAATAAAAGAATAATTATCTAACATATTCATTCGCTGGCAGGCGAAAAATCAAGTTTTTTTTTTTTTTTTCAAAAAAAATTAAAAATTTTCAAAATTTTAAAATTCAAAAAAAATTATTCATTAAATATTTATTAAATTTATTTATTAAATAACATTTATTAAAATTATTCAAATATTGGTTTGAATTAATTAAACAAACAAATTACAATTGGCTTCCTACTATACACAAGCTTAGTAGGTGTATGAACTCATCAGCTGATCATAACTAGGTCAAGTCCAAAACCCTTGACCTACATATGTTATCTATAAGTTCTGAAAACACATTGAACATTTGCAATATCCTAACTTGAAATACAAAACATAATAACATAAAATATTTAAAATAAACAAAATATTAATATAAATAATAAACAGATTGACATTTAAATTATTTAAAACAAACAATTCTTGACTTTACATTATTTTCAAATTTTATCAAAATTCTGTCACTGGTTGAAAAAACAATTGTATATTCCTTATTATAAATTTCTCTCTTTAGTTAACAGTTTAATTCTACATTACTTTGGGTGTTATAAATCATTTATTCTCAATTACTGTATTAGATCTCTATACATATATAAACTTTCTCCCTCTGACTCTAATATTAATCAACTTCCATTCTCATGACACCCATCTCTACCAAAAATATCTACTAATCAGGACACTCTAAACCCCAACTTATCATTTAACACACTTCGCCGCCTTCTCTACATATATAATACTCGCTAACCCTTTGTATATATAGGATACGTGTTTCCTTCCCAAAAACTCATTTCCCTTATTTGGCCCCCGGATTTTACCTAAGGCGGCCCCTCCTCACTAAAATCTATTCCAATTCCCGTCCCAACCCTTGTTGCGGACTCCCCAAATACACTACCCTCTAATACAAAATTGCCATCCCCAAAATTCTCAATCTCATTACATTACTACAAATACACAAAATAACCTCATTAATTATAAACATAAATATATATCATTCAAAACTCTACATCAAGTCTCCATTACCACTGTGTCAACATCTATATTTCACAAAATTCTGTTATATCACATCCACTCAAAAACAACATTACATTATATTCATCTCCATCATTTCAAATTCAACTTTTCATTCAATTTTGGACAGGTCTGCATGTCCCATAAAACATTTATCACCCATGAATTATCTTTTATTAATTGGCATAAATTATTGTTATTTTATTTCTCATATTCTTTTTATCTTTACTTCAAAATGTCTGTAGTACACTAAACATTAATTACTTGTAACATTTACAAACCACTATACCAGTGACATGGTATTGCTGATCAGCTGATATCCTAACATAATAAAAACACCATGAATACCATTCAAAATTGGACAATTACATGTAATACATTATCAACACGTACTCCTATTATGTTGCTTGCCTGCCAGGCGGCTAATTATTGGCTTCGAAAAAAAAATACACATAATAAAAATACATTTTGTCAACAACTATATCTAACACACAACAACAAAATGATACCTTGAAAATTATAGTATGAATCTTATATTACGAGTCTGAGCATATAATTATGTGGACAGAGCACAAGCATTTTTGATTGAATTAAACTTTGAATAAGCAAAAACTTTTGTCATAAAATTTTAAATTCGTGACTCCTTTGCGTCACCTCCCAGCCACACACACTATTTCAGATTATGGAGGACTGTCTCGCCCTTTCGCTTCCACAGAGACGGTATATTTTGGAGCAGGGTTTTTACCTCTCCGTGTCTCTGCTTCCGCTGTTAAGTTTTAAAGTTGTGAACATCATAATGTTCTTGTTATAAAATCATGCACCCTTAAAAACGGATCTGCCACCTGGCTCTGCCGTTCCTACGCGAACAGAGTGGCAGCCGCTGTTCCCTAGTTCCGGAGATTTCCTCTAATTGTCCCCCCATTGAATTTCAAATATATACCAATTTCAAGTCAGCTATGGTCAAGGGACTTGGTATGACCATAGCTGGCCGCTAGCCAAAACCACGGTTAGTGCTGGTAAGACAGTAACCGCCCGAAAAGTCGAGGAAATCTAAACTTTTATTTCACTGCCTGTTAAACATCAATATTTTTATGTGCGACACTGTCATTTAGTAATGTGTGTAAAATTTTTGACTTTACACGGATAAGGTGTGCCGCACATTTGTCGCCAGCTCGGCCTCCGATGGAGGTAACACTCACTGTTACCCCCAACCCATTTCGCTACTTGTGAGAGCACAGGCCACCCCCACAATAGCCACATAATAACTAATTACAATTGACAACTAATTAAAATTTGTATATACATTATCATATAATATTTGCATCAACACTCATTTAACCCATTCATAACCTTTTACCGTTTGACTTTCTTGAAATTTTCAAAATTTATTATTAATAATCATTATATATCATTTTTCATTTATTATAAAAAATTTTTAATTATCATATTTATCCAACACAAGGATTGCATTAAAATTTCACTATTGCACTAACACCTCAATCACACCTGTAAACATTTTTTTATTATACATGATTATAAAATTTTCATACTTACACTCCATTTAACACGATATACCCACAAAACATAATCACTACCATCTCTGAAACATTTTACACAAAATTAGTTTAAATTAAACAATTTATCATTCATTACCAAATTTCCATCTCGTAAAACAGACTGAATTTACAAAAAAAAATTAATTATACAACATTTACATAATCAATTAAAATATTTAAAATATATCAAATTGTTTTAATTAAATTAATTATTAACAATATAAAATTCATTACCATCCAAACAATTATAATTCTCTGATTACTTGTTTTCAAAATTAATTTGGTTTATCTATTTAAATTGCAAATATTTCAATATTATTATCACAACAATCATCTTACATACACACATATAAATTCACTATATTTTATTTACAACTCTTGTTAATTATTATTCCATTTTTTCCACACTTCTGTCCAAATCTGCCATGTCAAAAAACCATTAAAACAAAATATTTATACTGTCTTTTATTGTTTTAATAGTTTAACCTCCATCGTTCCAAATCAACCTTGGTTCTACATAACATCGTTCAATTTTATCAGCACACAAATGACTATTTTGTGTGTTGTAACCAGAAAAACTAACTTCAATCAACTTATTCAAATATTCGTTAAACCAGTCTACGTTAGGTATTTTTATCAAGTCTCCATCAGTAAAATCATTAACTATTGGGTTAATTATTTTTATTACATCATTGTAATCATTATCATTCACATATACTTCTAAACTTTCCTTCCATTCATCATACTTTCTATTTAAGTTATATAATTCTGTTCCTTCATTAACACACAATTCTCTGCTTACATCTCTTTCTTCATAACCCCAAATCACACTCTCAAAAGTATTACAGACAGAGGGTATAAATTCAATTAAACCTTTCCTGACTTCTACAGGAAAAGCAAAAAACTTCAAAAAACAATTATTTGTAGCACTCTTGTCTACACAATATATACGTGAAGGTCTTCCTTCACCCCCCATTCTACCTCGTAAACAATTTACCCCCTGTTTCATACCTGTAATATAACTCTCTTTCCACTCTCTCTCTAACTCATTAACACACATTAACATCTCATACTCACATTCTACAACTTCATTAGTACTCTGAGATACCAATTTTTCGACTGCATTATTATGCTCATTATTCTCAACATCATTATTATTTATTAATTCATTACCTAACACAACACTGTCATTACAACTTTCGTTTGTATTATTCTTACTTGATTCTACTTTATTCAGACTGTTTCTTGTCATTTCATTGGCATTTTCAAGACATACATTCTTGTCTTGTATGTTATTTATCAACTCGTCAAATTTTATATTTATATTTTGCTGAAACTGAATATTCTGTTCTTTAATTTCATTAAAAATAATATCATTTTTAATATTCTGCTGTTCGCATTTTATTTTCTGTTCTTTGAATTCGTTACTTAAAATCTCAAGTTTCTCGTCATTTCTATCAAGACGCTTATTTAATTCATTATTCTGCATATCAAATTTGTTGTCCATTTTTCGTAAAAAACTCATTATATCTAGTTCCTCTGATTGTTTACTTTTATTAGTTGAAACGGGGGTCAATTGAATCCCCGAATCAACGTCTATTTCGTTTGGTTGTGGTTGAGACGCAATCGGAGTGGAATGAACTATTACATTACTGCCGCCAGCTGTTTCTGTAACAGCACCCGTCTCCCCCCTCAACATACCACTTTCATCCAGCGATTGCGACTCAAGGCCACTTTCACTCATAATTGAATTTATTATACTACTTTTTTCTGTATTCTCGGACATTTTTACTTTATCTATTTTTTCTTACGTAACAACTGTCAATTAGTAATTTTATTTCAAAACTGATATTTTACCAAATCAATTTGCTTTCACAACCCTACTTCGCTATGCATCGTCAGATGTAGGCCGGTGTTAAAATAACCCCTCTTCAGTTATATTAACTCCTGGTCACGCCGCACCAATTGTAACTTTTTTTTTTTATTCTTTTGGTAATATTAAATTTATTCAAATTACAACTCCCACTTACCTTTCAACTTGATCTGGCCGGATCGCATAGTGTGGACTAACCCATTTCGTTCGACGAACTCTGACGATACATATAACGAAATAAGGCATTGAAAGAATTTTAACTCTCAATTATATGGAAGAGAAATTAGATTTTTTTATTAATAAGAAATGTTGAATTGATAAAACTTCGTGTTACATGTTGTGCAACTCTTGCACCTTATCGACTATGGCTTACCTTATCCTTTATACAGATACAAACAATTATATATTTCACACATAAACACCGAACAGCCCAGCATTGCACACTCACTACTCCCATTCCATTATAAAACCCCAATTACCCGATTGAATACATGATTTTAGATCACTACCGGCAACGCGTTCTTCTGTGACCTCGTGGCCAGCCCGCGGTAGGTCGAAAACGTCCCGAAAAGGACGAAACTGAATCACAAATTTGGATATTATTGTTCTACAACTATCCTCCCATCCTGTCACTGGTTTTAGAAAATGACTACTTCACTTTCATTATCAAACACTAATGAAATTATATGAGCATATTTAGCTCGCGTGTCGGCGCCGACACAGTCAGTGACGAACTGGACAATGTGCTCTCTTTGAGTCGCGGGAAATGAGCAGTCACGGCCATCCGGTTTTAGTCGCCGTTGGTGATTAATTGCGGTGGCATAACCATTTTATGCATGGATTATAACTGGCATGTGTGTGTGTCCAGAGGCTGATATTGGCATCTGCTCTGCTGATGTCGCTCACAGTAGGCGGAGTTTGACGCTGTTTTCCGGTAGCCGGTCACTTGGAACTAATAACTTCTCGTCCCAGCGCCATGTTGGTCTCAACTGCGGTGTCACTCACGGCGTCAGTGCCGATCCCCGCCCGGCTGAGTTGCATACGGGCGTCAAAACACATGCACAGAGTTCTTAGAATTTTGGGGGAGGTAAATTCTTCTGCCGTGTTACACCACTGAAATTGCGCGTCGCTTTTGTTCCAAACGCTGTTTCTCAACCTCGTGCTGTTGCTTGGACAATAACGTTGCACCATACAATTACAGTTTTTTCAAATTTATTATACCAGTCCGCCCGAAAACAAAATAAGTAACAATATAATAATGCCCCAAACGGTTAAAAATAAAAACACCCAAAAATGACCCGCTACAGAATAAATATATTTGTTGATTGTTTATTGTTCGTATATGTTTTGTATATGTATATTATTTACTGCATTTGGATGTCACATATGTTTGTGTTTTCAGGAAACAACGTACAAATTGTATTTTGTTATTATGTGTTTATATAATGTATGTATTTGCAGGATATAGTAACTTACTTGAATAACAAATATAATAAGTAATTATTTTATATTTAATCTTGCGTTCATTATTGAAATTTAACTTTTATTATTAATTCATTTCATTCTAAGCATTTCACAAAGAAAGAGTCTCAAAAGTTATGCTAAGTATCAATGGACACAATAAACTCGACCATTGAAACGTCCGATTAACAGACTCATAAATCATATTTATTTAACACCTGTGCTGAGTCTAATCTGACGAGTATGAACTACTTTTATATATGTATTCAAGTTAACGTCCATCATAACTCTTAATTAATACACGAAGTTAATGAGATACAATTTACTAATTCGCATTTGGATAATCCAATAATACTTACAATTAGCATAATTTCGCGCAAACAAATGGTACGGCAACCCTAATTACTTAATTAATTGCCACTCCCATTTATAACGTTAAATGTAAATTAATAAGTCAGTACGTACGACAGTCAGACGGTTGATTATAGTCGGAACGGTAATACATTCAGTGATAGAAACAGTTTGCGCGACCTACCGAACTTACAATTCGGTGAATTCATAAGTGAACTTAGACATACGATATAGTCTCGCTTACACACAAGTCAGTTCGACAAACGTATATATTCTGATGAACTATAGTGCGCACGGGACTTGAAACTACAATCGACGCAAACATAATAACACAAGTAATTAACATCCAAAGTATAACAGTGAGTGACATTTCAAACACTCTCACATTACAATGAGTCACTACGTTGAACAATTAACTGAATGAACTATATCGAACAATTAAGCACACAGTATACACTACATCCAGATAAACGGAACAGTTAATCATGTACACGAACACGGCAAACTCTCAGAGCAATTCAGCTTAATGACAATATTAACATCTCAATATTTGAACTCCAAACACCCGATATCAGCGGGGTACAACAACACCGTACACATAACGGGAGTGAAGATTTAGTGAAGTGAAGTGATTAGTGCTTTTCATAACAGTGAGTAAGATGCACGACGAGTCCTCCAGCAAACGTCATCTCACACCGGCAGGATATTGGATAAACACTCTCACAAGATAAGCTTTTATGTCTATTAAATCTTAGTAATATACTACTGCACTGTTTCCTCTTTTCAAAGAACAAACCCCAAGAGATTATATATAAATCATATGAATCGTAATTTTTATAAATCAATATTAACGTAATTCATCATCTGAGAATAATGAACGCATTTAGGTAGGAATAAATATATTTGTTGATTGTTTATTGTTCGTATATGTTTTGTATATGTATATTATTTACTGCATTTGGATGTAACATATGTTTGTGTTTTCAGGAAACAACGTACAAATTGTATTTTGTTATTATGTGTTTATATAATGTATGTATTTGCAGGATATAGTAACTTACTTGAATAACAAATATAATAAGTAATTATTTTATATTTAATCTTGCGTTCATTATTGAAATTTAACTTTTATTATTAATTCATTTCATTCTAAGCATTTCACAAAGAAAGAGTCTCAAAAGTTATGCTAAGTATCAATGGACACAATAAACTCGACCATTGAAACGTCCGATTAACAGACTCATAAATCATATTTATTTAACACCTGTGCTGAGTCTAATCTGACGAGTATGAACTACTTTTATATATGTATTCAAGTTAACGTCCATCATAACTCTTAATTAATACACGAAGTTAATGAGATACAATTTACTAATTCGCATTTGGATAATCCAATAATACTTACAATTAGCATAATTTCGCTCAAACAAATGGTACGGCAACCCTAATTACTTAATTAATTGCCACTCCCATTTATAACGTTAAATGTAAATTAATAAGTCAGTACGTACGACAGTCAGACGGTTGATTATAGTCGGAACGGTAATACATTCAGTGATAGAAACAGTTTGCGCGACCTACCGAACTTACAATTCGGTGAATTCATAAGTGAACTTAGACATACGATTTAGTCTCGCTTACACACAAGTCAGTTCGACAAACGTATATATTCTGATGAACTATAGTGCGCACGGGACTTGAAACTACAATCGACGCGAACATAATAACACAAGTAATTAACATCCAAAGTATAACAGTGAGTGACATTTCAAACATTCTCACATTACAATGAGTCACTACGTTGAACAATTAACTGAATGAACTATATCGAACAATTAAGCACACAGTATACACTACATCCAGATAAACGGAACAGTTAATCATGTACACTAACACGGCAAACTCTCAGAGCAATTCAGCTTATTGCCAATATTAACATCTCAATATTTGAACTCCAAACACCCGATATCAGCGGGGTACATCAACACCGTACACATAACGGGAGTGAAGATTTAGTGAAGTGAAGTGATTAGTGCTTTTCATAACAGTGAGTAAGATGCACGACGAGTCCTCCAGCAAACGTCATCTCACACCGGCGGGATATTGGATAAACACTCTCACAAGATAAGCTTTTATGTCTATTAAATCTTAGTAATGTACTACTGCACTGTTTCCTCTTTTCAAAGAACAAACCCCAAGAGATTATATATAAATCATATGAATCGTAATTTTTATAAATCAATATTAACGTAATTCATCATCTGAGAATAATGAACGCATTTAGGTAGGAATAAATATATTTGTTGATTGTTTATTGTTCGTATATGTTTTGTATATGTATATTATTTACGGCATTTGGATGTAACATATGTTTGTGTTTTCAGGAAGCAACGTACAAATTGTATTTTGTTATTATGTGTTTATATAATGTATGTATTTGCAGGATATAGTAACTTACTTGAATAACAAATATAATAAATAAGTAATTATTTTATATTTAATCTTGCGTTCATTATTGAAATTTAACCTTTAATATTAATTCATTTCATTCTAAGCATTTCACAAAGAAAGAGTCTCAAAAGTTATGCTAAGTATCAATGGACACAATAAACTCGACCATTGAAACGTCCGATTAACAGACTCATAAATCATATTTATTTAACACCTGTGCTGAGTCTAATCTGACGAGTATGAACTACTTTTATATATGTATTCAAGTTAACGTCCATCATAACTCTTAATTAATACACGAAGTTAATGAGATACAATTTACTAATTCGCATTTGGATAATCCAATAATACTTACAATTAGCATAATTTCGCTCAAACAAATGGTACGGCAACCCTAATTACTTAATTAATTGCCACTCCCATTTATAACGTTAAATGTTGAGGTGAAAGTAAACGTGAAATGTAATCGTTAGAAAATTGAGACATTGAATTTGAGTATTTTTTTTTATTTCTTCATATGATTTACAATTGTATTTTGATGTATGGTTATATACTTATGTACGTTGATATGTTATTTGGTTAGTGTTCAGTGGCGAAGCTAGTAGTTAATGAATGGGTAGGCAAAAATCCTATCTTAAAATTGTTTTTAAGGAATCACTAAAAGGATGGTGGTTCAAATCGGACGCTGAGGTAGAGTTTGCTGTAAGTGAATGGTTCCACAAACAGCCGTAAGAATTTTACTAGCAGGGAATCTACAGGTTGGTGCAACAGTGGAACTCATGTCTTAATGTTAATGGAGACTTCTTTTTAAATCATTGAATAAAAAATTCTTTATAGCTCTATACGTGTTTCTATTGAACAATCCTTGTATTAGTCATACACAATAATACAACTGATTGAACTTCAAATTTTTAAACTTAATTAGTTTCTATATATATGTTTAATGTTACAAATAATTCAAATAACAATCTTGATCATCTGTTAGTTCAGCGGAATAACAGGGACACTTTTAATAACCGCGTAAAATAAACACACTTATAAACAATACAGCGCGCTTTAACTTGAATGTTTGGACCACAGAAGTGAGGCATGCCTCAACGCTCTATGTGTACAGCACGGGATAATCCCCCCTCCCTTCACTTCCCTATCAATCCGGCACATTGCTTACATACGATGTATACAAAAAACGCTTAGGCAAGTACAGGTTGCCTCATTCGCTTTAAACGAGCTATGCCGAGTCTCACCTGTCACCATCTAGCGGTCGCTCAATAAAGCACGTTTCGGCCTAATAAATTCGACAGTCGCGGTAACAATGTATAATCTTTACGTTATGTAGTTCATACGTATTTATAATTTTTATTCTACAGAATTTTTTAGGGTAGGCATTGCCTCAATTGCCTCCATGAAACTTCGCCACTGGTAGTGTTACGTTAATATGTGTGTTATTTTAGCATAAAAATGTCTACTTTTGAATGTAATATGTTAAATGGGTGTTAAGATACTACATATACCACAAATCAGTACTTTGGTCAATGCAAATCAGTACTTCTAGGAGGAACCCAAATCGGGGCAAGGATATGGATTAATGAAAGACCATTTGATAATATTTTTGCTTTTGTTGTCACAGAATCTGTGTGGAACTGTGTAGGCGAACCTTTGCTGGCCAGTTCGTCAGGGCAGGGTCGCCAAGTGCCTGTCTGGCTTTACGGTGTTGGGATCGTGATGAGGGAAGTCCAGTAAAGTCATACGGGTACGACCACAGCCACTGGATTAGGGGGTAAGTACCCAACTTTTAATGAGGAAGTAAGGGGGGTCGTGGAGCCATATCCTCACTGATCCGCCTAGGTTTAGGCAATGAGAGTTTTTATGTTTTTAGACATAAAACCTCTCATTGGTGGGGGGGGTCTTGTAACGGTACGTTATGTAATGAATTCTATTTTTAGCCAGTGAATCATACAAAAATCATTTTGTTGACAAAGACGAAGTAAATCAGTTTGGGAACGTTCGACGGCCAGGCGCCGTGATGATCAAGTGAAAAACAAATGACGTCAATCCAAAGGAGGGATGGGTGGAGTGTGGCCGGAATAAACTGGTTTCAAATGCGTATTTGAACCGAATCTTGGCGCAGAAACGAAAGCGAAGCGTCTCAGTCTCCAGCCGGCCACCGAACAGTACAGATGTAGTTTATAGTGCGTGTGGACATTCAAGGTAGGCCGAGCAGTTACGATAGGCCTACCGAGTTTTTATTAAAAAAAGTTTTGGAAAATGGTGTGGATTCAATCGAAACAAAATGTAAACATCAATTTGAACTTTCGGAACATTATTATTGTGATATTTCATCGGGAAAGCGAATTACGACTTATTGGGCAACAAGCAGGAGACTGCCCGTCGGAAGAGATAAGTACAAAATAAGGACAGCCAGTTTCCCACAAATATAGAAAATTCATTTTTTAAAATAAAATTACTTTTATGTGAGTAAAGAAATAATATCAAACAGAATATGAGATCTCGGTAGCATGTGAGAGCGAGTGAAAGAACAAAGGGTGTAGTAAGTGCTAAAAAAGTACTGATTTGCTATTGAAGATTTTCTTTTGATTTATTTTGTTTAGAATTATTTTTTTTTTAAACATAAAAAAAAGATACAATGTATCTTAGTAGAATAAAATCAGATTTATCAGTATAATGTGTTAGTTTAGTTAATTACGCACTCTACCCAAAACCTATTCTCTGTGTCAATAAGTTCGCCTAGACGGCCCTGGAATTTTTTCTGTAAGGGAGTTTTTGTTTAATTATTTGTCAAAATTGTTTTCTTCGGGAAAGGGAAGTGGTTTCCACATTTCCTCCAAAAAATGTGGTGGCGACCTTGGGACTTTGGGAACCTTCTGGCTGTTTGAAGGTAAGTCAAAAAGAAAAGAATATAATCGGGGCTTAGTCATTTCTTCTTTACTTTTACTTTTTTTAACAGGTACATCTTGGATGTTTAAATATTTCCCTTGTGCAAGATAATAGTCTATATCACAGTAGATGTGTCATGCAAGAGTCAATAGCACAGACAGAAAGAAAGAATGAACAACATAATTTGTGAACAGTAAGATTTGACACAGAAAAAAAATATAGAATGCATGGAGTGAATGATTGAAAGCAAAATATCAACACAAGTAATATAGTACAAACATAAGGGAACAACGTGTCCAAGAGACTTAAAAATAAAAGACAGTTTGAACATGCAACAGGGCTAAACTATCCAAGATGGAAAAGACATGCCGAGACAGAGGTGTGGTAAAATAATTGCAAGAGAAATATGTACATCAAATTGTTTTGTTTCTTTTGTTCGTCTTTTTATTTTTAATTAGAAAAGTGGCACAATTTGACTGGTTGTCCTCTCTTTGGCAGACTCATTTGATCATTAATATGGAGTACTTATTAGACATATACGATCCAGTTAATATGAATATTTACATTTCTTATCTTGAATTTTCTGCACTAATATCTTTCTCCCCCACCCCACATAAATTAATGATATTTTTGATATGTTCATTATTTAAGTAACAGATTGTCTTATCTCTATTACTAAAATCAGTCGCAGAATGTTTAAAAATATCTTTTATTTTACAATATTTTCTTAAAATTGTGTATGGTAAACAAGACTATATCTCAACAACAACAAGTGCATGTACAACACTTCTCTGTAGATTTGTCCAAACAATGAAAAATCTTAACATAAAGGCAGTTGATTTGCATTACAATTCTAAAACAAAATAATTACAGATTTAGTATTTCAAAAATATTTAAGGGGAGATCTGCACTTTTTTTGTCCAATGCATTGTAAATGGGCGAACAGGGGTTAAGTTAGGTACCATTAATTAATGATCTATTGAAGCTACGTATTTGAAATTTCTACCATATCTTAACACATATATTTGAAACATGATGTATTAGTTTGAAGCAATTTAAGAAAAAATACCAATATAAAAAATATGGTAAAAATATAAAAATAATATAAACAATTTGTATAACAATATACTCGTAAACAGTATAAAAAAAGAATGGGACAATAAGATTCCTGAAACATGTTCCAACTAAGAGAAAAAACACCTTGAGGTAAAGAAATAAATATTAATTAAATTGCATATGCATCAAGAAACAGTCTGTAGCAAAAAGTGTTTGAATTGATTTAAAAAATAATTACTTTTTATACATTTTCTGAAAAAAAAATTTGTATTTAAAATTTTTTTTACAAAATTAATTTTTTAAAAAAAGATTAATTGTAGTACACTTTGATTGTTATATTGTATTGTTCAACCATAAAAAATTTGAACTCGGTAGCACTTATAGTTTTTGAGAAAAGTGTAGGCCTACCTAATTGTTGAAATCTATGGTTACAGAAAAATGCTCTTAAAGCTAAACAATGGGATTGAAAAACAACGTGTAATACCTATGTTTTATTTTATTTTTTATGGTCACATTAATGTAGTAATCTCATAAAAGTATGTTTTCTAAATCAGGATGAAATGGACAATTTTTGGGACAGTAAAAAAAAACTACATTTTTTTTTACCGAAAAACTGCTGATCTCCCCTTAATCTCCAGGTAGCATAATGAAATGTTTAGACCCAGTATGGTAGTAAAAAAATAAATTTAAATGAATTTCCTTCTGCACTTTTTGATTGAAGTGTGCAATCACATTACTGAAGTCTATTTCTCATAATAAAGCATTCTCAGTATTTAAAACTGATTTAGTATATCGAGACAGTTTTGTTTCATAACATTTCTCAATTCATTGATATAATTTTCAGTTTTGGATAAGGCCTTTTGCAGGTGGATTTAATATCATCATTCATAAAAACATTTTCAGATTGTTTCATCAGAAGGGCTTTGAACAGTCCATTATCAGTAACATACAGTTGACCACTTTTTTCAATTAAATTTTTTGTCTTGAAGCTCTTCTAATTGGTTTTTAGTTTTGTCCTTTCTTTGTCTCTTTCAATAGTTTCTTTGCCATCAACTGAATCATTAGAATAGTCACATTTAAGTTTATGAAAAAGCTCTGAATGCTTTCTTCTTTTCGTTTAGGCAGTCTGAACGTAAAGGCGTTCTTCCAATAATTCTAATCTAAGACATTATTTTTGTAGTACTCAAACCTGTTACATAAAAGGTTTATTGGTCTCTTTGAGAATAATTAATTTGTTGCAAATTAATATGTACAATCAAGTTGTCAATGACTGGTAGAAAAGTCTCTATTCTGAGCTTATCTCATTCATACGCAGATAACAGTAGTTGTTTAAGAATCTTTTTGATAAATTTTTATGATGAAACATTTCTTTTTTTTTCTTCAGTATCATGAAGTTAGAATGTGGTTATGTACAAGTGAAATGTGAGGCTCATGGCAGCTGCCATGTCTGCCTATAGGGAATACAGCACTGTGTGTGTGTGTGTGTGTGTGTGTGTGTGTGTGTGTGTGTGTGTGTGTGTGTGTGTGTGTGTGTGTGTGTGTGTGTGTGTGAGGCTGACTCCATAACTGTACACAATATTGCTAGATACTGTACTTAAATAAAAACGGACACTTAAATATAACGTAACTTTTTATCATAGTCCACTTGCATTTCAAGTCACTAGTTCCAACAGTGCATACGATGGAAATAATATAATTTTTGAATCTAATATCTGAAATAACGTTTTGGCTTAGCAATAATCTAATATCAGAATCAATATTTTGGCTTCCATTGTGATATTGCTTCCATCAAGTTCTGGTTTCAGATTATATCTTGAACAAAGTTTATAGTATCTTGTGGATGATTTCAAAAGCGCAGAATCACAATCAATTTAGCCACTTCATCAACAATCACTCACCTGTTTAACAAAATATTATTGATGTCAGTGGTGACCCTTGAGGAAATCCAGCTCCTTTATGCCTTACATGTGCGACCAAATTTTCCAGTCCAATTGTAGATACTCTGTTGCTGCAAAATTTTGGCTCGTGATACACCTGGAGCTAAGGATCTTGAGTTCTTCTTTAATGCAAGTTGAAAGTAGAACAGCCATGCTTTACAATGAAACTGGTATGGCAACTTGGAAACTCCAGTAATTTTACTGAGCAGGTCTTCAAACTAGCAAATGCGCATGAAAAAACTGATGGAATGTGCTATATTTTGATAATTCACTGGTCAATACATTTTGTCCCAGACAAAATTTTATGGGTTTATTATGTATTTTCATATGAGGAATCCAGTTTTGCTATCCAAATTTTGCTATCACGTATAATTTTATAGATATAAGAATAACTTTTTTTTTCAATTTTCTATGTTGGAAATTGTATTATTTTGCAATAAATATTACTACAGCATTGACTTGGAGCACTTATTGTTTATTTATTTGAGGAAATGAAAACAAAAGCTACATGTGACATATAGACTTCGGTTAACCCTTTGATCAGTAATCACATATGTATACATTTTTTCTCTGAGGGACCAAATTCTGTAATCACGTATATGTACGTTTTCACATTTTGCTGCCTCAGTATTGCCGATGTACAACGTTAGTTGCGAAGTTATACATGCTGCACTCTGGTAGATTGTTTTGTAAAGTTTGGTATTCGTTGATTCTTGCTGTGATGTAATATGTGTGGCTGTGGTGAACATTTGTGCAGAAGTCTGCTTGGAGGTTATGTTGTGCTTAGTTTACGAACATACGGAGGCGTGCAAGTGTATTCTTTTATAAATAACTCGTATTGTTTATCTTATCTTAAACACTGTGTTATTGTTCTGTATTAGTAGCTTTTATTTGTGTGAAAACTCAAAAATGCCCCGCAAGTGCCTAAACCATCCGGACACATTTTGTTATGTGTGTGGTGAGTTGACTTTTAAACTTCAAAGGCGGAACTTTACCCCTTTAATAAAAAAGTGCTATCAACTTTATTTTGGTTGCAAGGTAGGAGATCAGGACAAGAGTTGGGCCCCCCATATTTGTTGTGTTACTTGTTCAAGGCTTTTAACGGGGTGGGGAAATGGCTCTCGTCATATGCTATTTGCATTCCCATGGTGTGGAGAGAGCCAAAAGACCATTCTTCCGACTTATTTTTGTTTAACAAATACAACGGGAATAACAAGTAAGTCGAAACATACTTTGAAATATCCCAATATACCTTCAGCGATTCGACCTGTTCTCCACAGTGATGATCTACCAATACCAGATCACCCGGTATCAATCGATATAAATGAAAATCCACAAGCTCTGAAGAGGATCAGAATGAAGATCACTCTGATCGACATGATCCAAGTTTGGAAGTTTCTAACGAGCCTCATTTATTGACACAAGGAGACCTGAACGATTTAGTGTGTGATTTACATTTATCCAAAAATCAGGCAGAACTTTTGGGATCACGACTAAAAGGGTGATCGCAGAACTAAGGTATGCTACTTTCAAAATCGTCAAGAGGATTTCAAGAACTTTTTTTCTCAAGAAGGGGATTTTGTGTACTGTAATGATATTTTATCAGTGATGGATACTCTAGGACATTCTCATAACCCAGAGGAATGGCGTTTGTTTATTGATTCATCTAAAGCTAGCCTAAAAGCTGTCCTTCTTCACAATAGAAACAAATTTCCATCAGTTCCACTAGCACATGCTATTAATATGAAAGAAACTTATGAAAATATGAAGATTATTCTAGACAAGATAATTTATGAAAAATTCAATTGGAACATATGTCGAGACCTTAAGGTGATCGCTATGCTGCTAGGTTTACAGACTGGATACACAAAATGTTGCTGCTTTTTATGTGAGTGGGACAGCAGAGATCGCAAAAGTCATTTCAAAAAGAAGATATGGCCTTCACGAAAATCTCTCACACCTGGTGAAAAAAATGTTATGAATGCTTATTTAGTTGATCCCAAAAAGATCTATCTTCCACCTCTTCATATCAAATTAGGTTTGATGAAAAATTTCATGAAGGCAATGGACAGAAATGGAAGAGGCTTTATGTATTTGAAGGAAAAGTTCCCCAGAATTAGTGATGCAAAAATTAAAGAAGGAATTTTTGTAGGACCACAAATAAAAGAACTAATAAAAGATGAAAATTTTGAATGACTTAGAAAAACGTGCATGGATTTCTTTCAAGAATGTAGTGACTCAATTTTTAGGCAACAACAAGTCTGACAACTACAGGGATCTAGTAAATCAACTGCTGAAAGGATATGAACATTTAGGCTGCAATATGTCTCTCAAGATCCACTTTCTTCACTCTCACTTGGATTTCTTTCTAGAAAACCTGGGAGCCGTAAGTGATGAACACGGTGAACGCTTTCATCAAGACATCTCAAGCATGGAAAAAAGGTATCAAGGAAAGTGGAGCTCAAATATGTTAGCAGATTACTGCTGGACCCCTCAAAAGGGATGTTCGTGATGAAAAGTACTGTGCCGTAACTAAGGAATTTTGTTACGGCAACAAACAAAAAATTATTAAGTCAAATTACTGTATAGTCGCGATGTGTAGTAGAGAGACTCTCGCACGATCTAGTAGAGAGATTAGGCAACTTGATTTTCCTGTCTCGCTGAGTGGCGGCGTTGTTGTTGTTCTGAATGCAGTAAGCGTGTCGGACGGTCTCGTCTTGTTCAGCCTTCAAGCCGGCTGCATGTGATCAAAGTAATTTAATTGTTCTTTTTGTAATACCGGGCATAAATTATTTACCATGGCTGGCTAAGAACCAAGGTGTGCCCTAGGGTGTCTCAGGCTTGCTCAACCGTGACCAAAATGATCAGGCAAAAAAAAGAAATGTGAAGAAAATAAAGGAACGCGTAAGTATGTAACGTGCTCCGGCCAAAATGAAAGGTATGTCTCTGATGAACTTTTCTGGTGTATGCTGTGTAAGTAAACTTTTATTACAATGATCCAAGCAATAATTCTAGACAGTGGACAGTGTTACTTTGGTTAAATGGAGAATTAACTTAATTCCTTGGTGTGCATATCTGTACCACTTGATACTCTGGTCAAGTAATGCCCTGGCAAGCTAACTTAACATATAAAAAAAAAAATAGACATTTGCTTTACCTCTTGATTTCATCTTTACATTACTTAATATCTGGCAAACCCAGTTTATTTTAATGATAACTAAATTATATCTGAACAATAGTTTTTCTTTCAAAATACAGTTGAACAAGACTGGCATCTGAAATAATTTTTTTTATAGTGAGGACAGCTCCTTACAAGTATAATTAGTAGGTGATAGTGATACACTATATGCAAAAATGCAATTATTAAAAAATATATATATATATATATTGTAACGTAACAGATTTGAGGTCCCCCACGTTACATAAAAAATGAAGTAACTATGGTCAAGAACCATACTCCAATATTAAGGATACTCAGTAATTAGTACATCTGAGATGTACATAAAGTTAAGAGATGTAATAAATAATATTCAGTATAAAATACTGTCCCAATTAATGGTTAATGTGTTACAAATTGTACTTGTTTTTAATGCTGTAGCATGGTAGTGTTTACAGGATATTTATTTTATGTTTTGTGTATAGTGAGAGGGAACTGTTGTTTTATAGAAGTACTTAATCAGTGGTACTCCTTTTATTTATGTTAAAATTGTCTTTAGACAATTAAGTATAAATACCTGTGTTAGGTATTATATTATGTTAAATGTATTGACTAAAATTGATTAATGAAGTTGTTTTGAATTAATGTTTGTAAACTTGGCCAGTATGGCAATAAGTGTTTAAAAGTTGACAAGTAGTTCTTATAATTATGTTGTAAAATAATGAAGGGTTCCAGGATGAATTAATTAATAGAATAAAGTAAAACCAGGAAATTAAAATTAATGTAAATAACCATGAACCAGTAACTATTTGTACAGTAGGTCAGGTAAAGAAAATTAAGTTAAAAAACAAAATTATTATAACAGTGGTAAGAAAACCTATAGGCCTAAATTTAATATTTGTAAAAGTAAATTAATACCTTTTTAATAAGTCCAGTCCAATGAAACTATAGTAAAACATATACGGTTTGATAAGGTAGATTGGGTGAGAGTTTTAGGTCATTTGGTATAATTCCAAGCATGGAGTATTTTATTAAAAAAGAGTAGTAATGTTTTATAATTCTGGCTCTAGGATATCAAATATTATCCAATGACAGAAGGTAGTGGTTGTTAGGGTAACTAAAATGTAAAAAATCTTGTTGATTTTCAATCATTCGTTTCGATTGTTATATGCTATTGAGTTCAGATGAGGAGACACTTTTAAAAAGAATGACACAAATTGAAAAACTAATCCTATGACACAACTGATGATTAAAAAAAATAAATTAGACTTCAAAATTATAACCAAATACCTCTAAAAAGGTCGAGAATTCCTTACTTCACTCATCAAGATAATTCCGTTGGATTTAGTATTAAACCCGATTTCCCATGTAATCAGGAGACTAATTGAGGGAAGCAAAAGGCCTAAACTAACGGAATTATAGAAAAAATATACGAAGACTTCGTTTCTGAAGAAATAACCTTCACTTTCAAGAAGAAGCTATAATACGACTTCAATTCCACCGGGACTGACAACCACCAGGATCGTAAGAGAAGAACGAAGGTCAGAAGAGTTCCTGGGGCTTTCCAGTACATCACACCGTCAATTTTATTAAGGATCGGAACACTTTTTCTGGATGAAAGCAATCTAATTTGTCAATCTTCAACTGTTTGCTGACGTACAATGCCACTTTGAGAGTCATCAACCCAGTAAAACCAGCTTATTTTTAATTTCAGTATATTAAGAACTAATAACATTCTGTAATACTAAAGTAACCTTAATTTTGCATTACCTGGCCTTACTAATCGTTAAAAGAATCACACGTACCCTGGGATAAGAGATATTTAATATTATATTTAATTTGTATAAATCAAAAGGAACTTGGTCAACTGATGATCGATCTACCATTGTATAATCGATATAATGATAGTATCATCTTGAAGAGAACTGTTAGTTTGAATTAAAGTACAAAATCAATAAAGAATCTTTCTTGTATATGATGATGTTGTAACGTGTCCAAAATTGGGTTATTTTATTTATTACAGTATGGGGTATTTGCATTTTTATTTGTTTCATTTTTTGCGGGATTTTATAAAAATTTATTGTGAAAGTTTTATTATACGGCGAACGTTATTTCCATTACAACAGAACACATGGCAAGTGGAACAGTGTTGAAACAAAGCAGAGACGCAGTTTGTGTTGAGTAACTCGGTAAGGAATTCGCACCACCCCGATTTTCTCAGAAATGTGCATATGTGTGACCACGCTCGCACTTAACATCTCAGGACGGGGCGCTGAAGTGACGCCGCGAAACTCCAACGTCGATGCCAAAAAATGGCGCTGGAACGAACAGTTTGTAGCACCAACCAGCCAGCTACAGGAAATGTATTTAAGCCACGCCTACTGCTAGTGACATCAGTATAGCAGAGGCAAATATCGTCCTCGGTCACCACACAAATAACGACTATGTTCCATGCATAGAGTGAATACGATACAGCAAATCAACATTATACGACGACGAACATCAGGTGGCAGTGAACCGCCGCTTCCTCCCGCTCGCGGTTCACGTTAACAGTCTACATTAGTCAGAGACGCCATATAGTCCAATAGAAGCCGACTGCAGACACAGACGCTTACAGTTTCGTTTCGGGCCCGGTTGGTCGAGTTTTTCGTAAAATGTAATTAATTCAATAAGACCGACCGGGACCCCAGAATTTACTAAACATATCGCCGTCATAAGTTGGTACAGTGAAATGACGACAAAGTGAATTAACGGACATTGAGTCGGGGACAAAACACGTGTTCGTACGGAATCGCGGTAGTGGACAGTTTCAATACAAAAAGGGATTTGTAAAGTATAAAATGTTAAGGGGTTAAATAAATTTTGTGTGTGTTTGTGTGCGTAAAAAATTGCAGGCTGGGCAGTCTGGAGTGTGTGAGTTTAAAAATGTAAGGTAAGCTAGAATATAAATTAGAATAATAGTGGTGGTCATGTAACAAGCAAAAAATCATTTCTGACGAAATATGTCATATACAGTAAAATTTATAACCATTTGAAATAATGCCAAATTAAAAGAAAAGTTAAATTCTCTTCATATAATGTGTAGAATCAATTATTTCAATGACCTTAACACATGCTTGTATCGAACGTAAATGTGATCGAATCCTGGAACCCGGCAGAAGAGATCGTGGAGGTAGGTGGAAATTAAATTGTATTTTGTATTTAATAAATGTTATCAATTATAGAGTATAACAAATTGCGCCCAAACAGGGATGAATTAAATTAATATATTTAATTAAATTCCACATCTACAAAGATACAAACATGTTTTAGGTTAGCGTAGCAAAATAACAATGCGTTATGTACGCAAAGCTATACCGAAACTAATATAGAAAGCACATTACAAAAATTAATTAAGTAGATTATTAATATTTTGAATATCAGTTATAAAAAAAAATGTCAGATAACGAGAATAAAATAAATGAAAACAGTGTCGAAAATTTTGACGACTCAAACATGAGCAATTTTGAAACACATTCGACTCCGAGTGCGAGTCAGAATGAAACAGAAATAAGTGAAACAGAATCAAGAATTATGGATGAAGGAATTCATTCAACGCCAATTCAGAATAAAAACTCAGATAACAATAATATGATGAAATATTTATGTAGAATGGTGTGTAGTATAAAAGAGAGTTCAGACAAGCAACAGGCGATGTTAGAGTTAAAATTTAATGAAATAAAGAGTGATTCAAATATTAAATATAATGAAATAAATGCTAGACTTGATGAGAAATTCGAGGTTCAAAAGAACAGTTTTGATGAGTTAACAAACCAAATTAAAGAAATGAATAAATGTTGTAAAAATACCCATGAAACAATAAAAAATAGTTTGTGTAAATTAGAACAGTGTGGAGAGAATGGAAGTAGTTGTGATGAATCCAGAGAAAAATAAAACAAATGAAAATTGTAGTGACAAATGTAAAAATACGATACCAGATAAAGAATTAATAAATAAAAATGATGTTGTTGAAAATAATGAGAAGAATAATGTAATTGAAAATGTCATATCAGAGAGTACTGATGAGTTTGTGGAATGTGATTATGAGATGTTAAGGTGTGTTAGTGAGTTAGAGAGAGAGAGGAAAAATAATGTTGTAGTAGAGTGGGGACAGGGGGTAGATTTTCCCTTTATTATTTATGATGATTATTTAATGAGTTCACAAGTGTTGTTTTTGAAGGGCAAGAGTCCCGTATTGATAGATGAATTGAGGTGGTTATTTTTGTTGAGTAATTGTGTACCCTCTGTCCGGAATAATTGTGAGAGTGTGGTGTGGTGTTATGAAGAGAGAGATTTAAACAGAGAATTGTATGTGGAGAAAGTAACAGAATTGTATTTTTTGAATAGAAAGTATGACGAATGGAATGAAAGTTTAAAAGTATATTTGAGTAATGATGACTATAATGAGTTGACAAAAGTATTTAACCCGATAATGAGCGAATCTACTGACGGAGATGTAACAAAAATGCCTAACGTTGACTGGTTTAATGAGTATTCTGGTAAAATGAGTGAATTTGGTTGTTCTGGTTATGACACACAAAGTAACCATTTGTTTGTCAATAAAAGTCAACAGTGTTGTATAAAACCAAGACTTATCTGGGACGATGGAGGTTAAACTGTAAAACAATAAAAAACAGCTATAAACATTTTGTTTTATGGGTTTTGACATGGCAGATTTGGACAATGAAGTGCGGAAAAACGGAACAGTTATTAACTAAAGTTTGTAAATAATAATGTAGTAAATTTATTTGGGTACATGGTGGAATGTTAAGTAAACCAGTGTGTGTAACTGTGGTAATAAAAATAATAATATTTGTAATTTAAAGAAATATCAGAATTAATTTTGAAAAACAGTAATTGACTAATAATAGTTGTTATGATGGTAATGCAATTTGTGTTGTTAATAATTAAATTAATGAAAACAATTTGATACGTGTTAAATATGTTGATTGATTATTTAAATGTTGTGTAATTAAATTTTTTGATGAATATAAATTATTCTACGAGATGGAAATTTGGTGATTAAAGGATAAATTGTTTGATTTAACTAATATTTTTGTGTTAAATGTTTCAGAGGTGAGGTGAAAGTATTGTGGTATGGGGATTATGTTTTGTATATATCATGTTAAATGGATTGTAAGTATAGAACTTTTACAATATGAATCATGTATAACAAAAATGTGTACAGGTAACTAAGATTTTAAGTCAATAGTGAGATTATTTGAAATAATTGTGTTCAATAAAATATGATAATTAAAAATTTAATAATAAATGAAAAATGATATATAATAAGTATTAATAATAAATTTTGAAAATTTTAAGAAAGACCAATGGTACAAAGTTATAAATGAGTTAAATGATTATTGATAAAAATATTATCTTAGAATATATATAAAAATTTTAATTAGTTAGTTATTAAGTTGCTATTGCGGGGGTGGCCTGTGCCCTCGTAGATAGCGAAATGGGTTGGGGGTAACAGAGAGTGTTACCTCCATCGGAGGCGAAAATGGCGAAAATGTGCGACACACCTTTTTCGTGTAAATTAAAATTTGCACACTGATAGACGATCGTGTCGCACATAACTAGAACAATGTAGAACAGGCAGTGAAATGAAGTTAGATTTCCCCGACTTTTCGGGCGATTACTGCCTTACCAGCACTAATCGTGGATTTGGCTAGCGGCCAGCTATGGTCATATCAAGTCCCTTGACCATAGCTGACTTGAAATTGGTATATAGTAGAAATTAAATGGGGGGTGACAATTAGGGGAAATCCCGGCACTATGGAACAGTGGCTACCACTCTGCCCGCTTGGGGGCAGCAAAGCCAGGTGGTAGACCCGCATTAAAGGCGTTTAACTATTGACAAAGGTATGTTGATATCTGAACCTTTTTAAAATGTAATAGCGGAAGCAAAGACACGGAGAGGTAAAACTACTCCAAAATAGGCCGTCTTTGTGAAAGTGAGGGGGCGCCACAGCCTTACATAACTTGAAATAGTGTGTGTGGATGGGAGGTGACTCAGAGGAGCCACGAATTTAAATTTTACAACATAAAAAAAAAAAATTTTTTGCTAATTCAAATTTTGATCCAATAAAACTGCTTGTGCTCTGTTAAATAACTAGCTGTTCAGACACTCAATATAAGGTGTTCATGCTGTAGTTTTAAATGTATTATTTTATGGTTGTACGTTAGATATAGGTATTGATAAGAATATGTGTTTTCATTATGTGTGTATATTTTAAACTAAGCCAATAATTGAACTGTCTGGCAGGCGGTTAACACAAAGTATCAGAATCAGAGAGAGAGGGGAAACAATGAGGTGAGAAGTAATGATAAATAAATATATATATATTTCATGTGATTTGTTCAATTTTGAGATGTGTTTTCATTGTGTTAGGAGACCAGCTGATCAGCAATAACATGTCACTGGTGAAATGGTTTATAAATGTTCCAAGTAATTAAGGTTCAATGTAATGTTTTAATGTATTACAGATGTTTTAAAGTAATGATAAAAATAATTTGATAAAGTGAGAAGTGAAGTAATAATTTATGCAAGTTAACGAGAGATAGTTTTTGGGTGATAAATATTTTGTGGGACATATAGATCTGTCCAAACTGAAGTTAAAGAAATAGTAGAGGTGAAAATAATGCAATGTTGTTTTGAAGTAATGTATGTTATAGAATTTTGAGAAGTATTGATGTTGACACAGAAGCAAGGGAGAATAATTGTAGAGTTTTGAATGATATATTTATGTTTATAATTAATGATGTTATTTTGTTGTAATTGTAGTGAGGTAATGAGATTGAGATTTTGGGGATGGCAATTTTGTAGTAGGGGGTAGTGTAATGTGGGAGTCCGCAACATAATGATAAGTTGGGACGGGATTAGAATCGATTTAGTGGGGTCGGGGCCGCCTTAGGTAGAATCCAGGGGCCATATAAGGGATTTGAGTTTTTGGTGGGGGGAAACACGTATCCTATGTACAAAGGGTTAGAGAGTATTTTTTTTTTATATATTGAGAGAAGGTGGCGATTTGAGTTTAATGATAAGTTGGGGTTAGAGAGTGTTTTGGGATAGATATTTTGATAGAGATGGGTGTCAGGGTAGTTTAAGGTGTTAGAGGTTAGAGTCAGGGGGAGAAAGATTATATATGTAGACAGATCAAGTAGTAAATTAAATGAGAATAGATAATTTAAATCACCCACAGTAATAGGGAATGAGATTGTAAAATGAAGAAAGTTGTAGTTGAATATATAAAATTTTTATTTTGAAACCAGTGACAAAACTTTGAGAGAATTGGATAATGTAAAGATATAAGGTGTTTATTTTGAATAATTTAAATGTCAATTTGCTTATTATTTATAATAATATTTTGTTAATTTTAAATGTTTTATTTTATTGTTTTGTGTTTCAAATTAGATTGTTACTGATGTCAAATGTATTTTCAGATAGGACTTATACATAACACATGTGGGTCAAGGTTAGTGGACTTGACCTAGTTTTGATCAGCTGACAGTGAGGTCATATAATTTCATATGGAAGTCAATTCAATTTGTTTATTTAATCAATTTAAACAAGTTTTAAATAATTTCTACATGTAAAGGAAACCTTTTAATGAACTTAAATTTTTTTTGAATTTTAAAATTTTTTTTTGGAAAACTTTTTGGAAATTTTAATTTTTGAAAAAAAAAAAAAATAAATCTTGATTTTGCGCCTGCCAGGTAACGAATGTTTTGAGTATTGATTATTTTATTATTTGTGTGTTAACCATGTTTATTTTATTGATTTATTTTGTATTGCATTGTATTGTTAGACTCTAAGTGATTACATGTTAGGTTAAGGATATGTTCAATTAGAAGAAATGTTTAACTTAAGTCATTTTAAAGAAAACAGAAAATGATGAAGAGAATATTTTAGACTTTATTCAAAATTTATGAATTAATTTTATCTGAAAACAACGTGTTGTAATTTAAAGAATTTTTAAAATTTTTGCAATTTTATAATCTATAATGTCAGTGTGTAATGTGAGAGTGTGTGAGCCCAGCATCTGCTAAAGGCAGCCCAGCTTGCATAAAAGGGGAAACATATCGGTGAAGGATCTGGCATAATCTGAGCTAGGGATTGAGGATTTTTTGGGGGTAGCAGGTTAGAAGGTAAGGTGTGCCGTGGTACTTGTCTGTTCGAATTTTCGGTGTTGGGATCTCTTATGGAGAAGTCCAGTGATCTCGTTCAGATGCGTCCATGGTCACCAAGCCAGGGGGGTCATGTACCCATGAGGAGTAAGAACAAGGGGGTTGTTGGCACCAGTTCCTCACCGGTCCTCTTCGGGGTTTATCAATGAGATTTCTTCTGTTCTGGACAGCAGAATTCTCATTGAGGGGGTATTGTAACGTGTCCAAAATTGGGTTATTTTATTTATTACAGTATGGGGTATTTGCATTTTTATTTGTTTCATTTTTTGCGGGATTTTATAAAAATTTATTGTGAAAGTTTTATTATACGGCGAACGTTATTTCCATTACAACAGAACACATGGCAAGTGGAACAGTGTTGAAACAAAGCAGAGACGCAGTTTGTGTTGAGTAACTCGGTAAGGAATTCGCACCACCCTGAATTTCTCAGAAATGTGCATATGTGTGACCACGCTCGCACTTAACATCTCAGGACGGGGCGCTGAAGTGACGCCGCGAAACTCCAACGTCGATGCCAAAAAATGGCGCTGGAACGAACAGTTTGTAGCACCAACCAGCCAGCTACAGGAAATGTATTTAAGCTACGCCTACTGCTAGTGACATCAGTATAGCAGAGGCAAATATCGTCCTCGGTCACCACACAAATAACGTCTATGTTCCATGCATAGAGTGAATACGATACAGCAAATCAACATTATACGACGACGAACATCAGGTGGCAGTGAACCGCCGCTTCCTCCCGCTCGCGGTTCACGTTAACAGTCTACATTAGTCAGAGACGCCATATAGTCCAATAGAAGCCGACTGCAGACACAGACGCTTACAGTTTCGTTTCGGGCCCGGTTGGTCGAGTTTTTCGTAAAATGTAATTAATTCAATAAGACCGACCGGGACCCCAGAATTTACTAAACATATCGCCGTCATAAGTTGGTACAGTGAAATGACGACAAAGTGAATTAACGGACATTGAGTCGGGGACAAAACACGTGTTCGTACGGAATCGCGGTAGTGGACAGTTTCAATACAAAAAGGGATTTGTAAAGTATAAAATGTTAAGGGGTTAAATAAATTTTGTGTGTGTTTGTGTGCGTAAAAAATTGCAGGCTGGGCAGTCTGGAGTGTGTGAGTTTAAAAATGTAAGGTAAGCTAGAATATAAATTAGAATAATAGTGGTGGTCATGTAACAAGCAAAAAATCATTTCTGACAAAATATGTCATATACAGTAAAATTTATAACCATTTGAAATAATGCCAAATTAAAAGAAAAGTTAAATTCTCTTCATATAATGTGTAGAATCAATTATTTCAATGACCTTAACACATGCTTGTATCGAACGTAAATGTGATCGAATCCTGGAACCCGGCAGAAGAGATCGTGGAGGTAGGTGGAAATTAAATTGTATTTTGTATTTAATAAATGTTATCAATTATAGAGTATAACAATGTTTTATGTTATTGTAGAATAGGTATTATATGTTGTGGGTGGAGTAATTTACAGGTAACAGGGTGATGAAAATCCGGTGAACCAGTTAACCTAGATGCAAGCCAATTACGAATAACAGCGCTAATTGTCATCAGCTGGTGGAACGTGAGATTGTCGAACTAGCGTGTTTCCTGTACAAATTTTGAATTGAATTACACAATACAGAGTGACTAGGGTTGGCAAGAATTCTTAATACATTAAGTCAATACATGAAGTATATCATTAATATTGCGTAACTCTTGAATAATTAGGTAAACCTGTATGATAGTACACTTAAAAGTTAAAATAACATAATAACAAATATATTTGTCTATTAAATTTGAGTTGAAGGAGGTCACCTATAAGACTATATAAATAATATTTATAAATAACAGATTGATTAAAAAAACGTAACATAAGAGATTTGTTACAAATTGGCGCTCAACGAGTGGGCTTTAGTTAAGTAAAAAATCGTCTTAATTATTACTTAACTTGAGCAGGCAACCATTAGAGGCACAGGAATGCATAATACCAGAGGCAGATCGAAGAAGAGGGCAGAAGAGAAGGAGAAGGAAGAAGGTGGACAGGAACGAGAGAGAAATATTTACGGACAGTGAAATGGAACAAACAATGGGTGATAAAGAAGAAACTGAAGCAATTCTCACAGGGAAGGAAATAGTGGAAGAGGATGCCCAAGGAGACCAACCAGATAAACCGGTAACCAGAGAAGTACCAAATTGGCAAGACATGATGAAATTTATGGCAGAACAATTTAAGGAACAGGATAAACAAACTAATGAACAATTTAGGAAACAGGAGGAAAACTCAAAGCAAACCAAGGAGGACACTAATGAGAGTTTAAGACAAATTAAAGAGGATAATAAACAAAATTCAGAAAAGCTAGAAAGTAAAATAGACAGTATCAAAGAAGATAATAGACAAACTAATGAAAGTTTAAGGAAACAAAATGAGGACACTAATGAGAATTTAAGACAAACTAATGAAAAAATAGACAGTATAAATGAAAATTCAGGAAGGCTAGAAAACAAAATAGACAGTATCAACGAAAACTCAAAGAAACAAAACGAAATTTTGAGTGAGAATTTAATCAAACTAATGAATGAGAAGTTTGACAAAAATAAAGAGGAAAATGATGAGAATAACCGGCTGATAAATGAAAGCCTAAACCAAATTAATGAAAGGTTTGACAGGAACGATGAGAGCTTAAGGCAGATTCAGGAAAATCACAAACAAATAGACGAGAAAATTGAAAACAGTAATAAGGAGTTGCGGCAAATTATAAATGAACAGAACCAAGCGTTGAGGGAAGTTATCAATGAAAGGGTTGTAAATGTCAATGAAACACTTAATAAAAGGGTAGATAATTATGAAGAGGAAGTAAGACAGCAAATAACTGAAATTAAGGTGGGTCTGGAAAAGACAGATGGAACCATCATACAACTAGCAGTGGAAGTAGAGGCCAAAATTAACCAAGGGGAAAATACTAACAAAACTAGGATAAAGGAAGTACAATTGGAAACCCAAGAGAAATTGGACGAAGTGCAAATTAATATAGCTGGGAGAATTGAAGTAGTAAATAATGAGATAACACAAATAAAAACCCAAGTGGTTCAAAATAAAGAAACTGTAGAAAATATGAAAAATCAGGAATTGATTAATATAAAAGAATCAATAGAAATTTTACAAAATCGACCCATGTATCTGGCGCATCACATAGCCCCTGAGCAAAAGGAAAATATCAATTTTAAAATTTATAGAGGAAATCCCATAGAATTTCTGGAGAGAATAGACGAATGGTTTAGCAGAATTAAGGTAACCCGATGGAATGTAATAAAAAGTTTATTAGATGAGTGTTTCAAAAGTATAAATGATAATTGGTGGTCAGCAGTCCGGAATGAACTTAATAATTATGAAGAGTTTAAAAGAACTTTTAGGTCAAAATACTGGTCGGATTCCGTACAGAACATGATTAGAGATAACATTACCAACGGGAGATTCAATTTTAATCAAGAGCAGTCACCAACTACTTACTTTTTGGGAAAGGTGTGTTTGGCGCGTCATTTGGAACCGCGAATACCAGAGGAATGTTTGGTAAATAAATTGTCTTACCATTTTGAAGAAGAGATAGTTCGTGCCAGACGCAGTGGACAAGTAAAGACCGTAGAAACAATGGAAACCTTGTTGGCCAGTTACGAAATGGAAGACTATTATCAAAGGTCCCGACGGCAAAGTGAATATTACAACCATAGAAGGGAGGAGCCAAATCAAGAGTCGCGTCCAGGAACAAATCGATTTAACCATAATAATTATCACCGAAGGGTGAATGACCAATTTATAAATAATCGTTATCGCAACAATCATTATCCAAGTAATCACTGTATTAATTATGATAATAACCGATACAGAACAGGCCGCAGAAATTTTGAAAATGGGAGAGAGTATTGGAATAACAACCGTACAAACAACGACCAACGACACCAACCCAGTAATAGAAGTCGAGAGGAGGATCTCCCTAGACACCAAGAAAACAATAGAGAATTTAGATCCGATGATGGTAACCCATGAACTACTGCAAGGGACGATCGTCCGCAGGATAGGATGGAAAACTAAGTACAGCAGTGGAAGTATCAAGTAACCCCTCGCTGCTGGGATTGGAAGGGTATGTACAAACACAAAAGGAAAGCAACCAAATTATAAAAATTACAAGGAACAATTATTTAAAGGACATACGAAATGATTTAACGGAAGAAGTGTTACCGTCAGAGAATAAAACTGACAATCAAATTATATATATCATGGCAGAATTGCAGGGAGTTATGACAGAGACAGTGATTGATACCGGCGCGAACGTGTCGCTCCTGGACAAGGTAGAATATAACCGAATAAGGGAGATGTATAAGAAAAATATACCAACATTACCAGTTAATAACATGGTAATTATAGGTGCTACTGGCAGACCAAATAAAACAATACGGCAGCAAGTAATGATGGAAGTATCTAGTGAAGGTAAAACTATTCCTATGGTGTTTATGGTAGCTCAAGGATTACCATTTAAAGCGATGCTAGGGTGTGATACGCTGCGGCGCCACTCAGCTATTATTAATATGGGCAGAGGAAGAATAACCCTGTACCATGAAAATGGAGAATGGTCAAGTGAAATAGTGGATCATAAAAATGCCACTCACCAACGACATTCTTTTATTCTGATGCGTGATGATGAGATGGAATATAGAACACCTTTTGAGGAATTAGCCTGTACTAAGGAGAATGAATGGAAGGAAAAATTGCAAGAGATTTATTTGTTTAAAACTGCCAGTAATAATAATAGAGTAACACCTGAACAAAAGAATCAATTAATAAAGATTTATAACAGATATAAAAAAGTATTTTTGGATTTGCCAGGAAAAGCCAAGAATTTTATTTGTGAATTGTCATTTAAACAACCCATTAACTTTAACCGGAAATCATATCCTATACCCCAATCCCTAAAACCAGCAGTGAGAAGGGAAATACAGAGTATGATGGAACAGGACATAATTGAATATAGCTCATCACCATACACCAGCCCTATAGTAGCCATAAAGAAAAAGGATGGTACCGTACGTTTATGTTTGGACGCCAGGGAGATAAATAAAAATATAATAAATGATAGAACCTCACCAGGGGAAATTGAAGAGTTAATGAAGAAATTTAAGAATTGCAGATATATGAGTATTTGGAATGCTGTTTGTGGATACTGGCAGGTGGAGTTACATCCCAACAGTAGAAATTACGTTGCCTTTATATTTGAAGGTAGAAATTATCATTTTAAACGTCTTCCTTTTGGATTAGTAAACTCTGTGGCGGTTTTTATTAAATGCATGGACCAGGTTCTAGGTGAAGAAGTGTTAGCCTTCACTACAGTATATGTAGATGATATATTGGTAACTTCAACCACATGGGAGGAACATTGCCGACGTGTGGAAATGGTGTTAAGCAAGTTAGAAAAGAGCAACATTACATTGAAATTGAATAAGTCAAAATTATTAACCAATCAATTACAATTCCTAGGGTTCATACTCTCTGAAAATGGAATATCAACATCCCCTGAAAAAGTGGAAGCTATTCAAAACTTCCCCAGACCTAAAAACATTAGACAGCTGCAATCATTCCTAGGAGTGTGCAACTATTACCGGAAATTCCAAAGGAATTATTCCCAATTAACAGCAAGGTTTAAACACTTGCTGTCATCTAAACATAAATGGAAGTGGAAAGAGGAAGATGATGAGACATTCATTTTAATTAAGGAGAAATTTTTACAAAATATCATTCTGCACCATCCTGATTTTGATCAAAAATATTTTATAAATTGTGACGCCAGTGATGTGAGTCTGGGTGCTGAGCTATATCAGGAAGATCAAGAAGGAGACCACCAAGTAATAAGTTTTGCCAGCCGGGTCCTAAATCAGTGTGAAAGAAATTACAGTGTCACGGAAAAGGAATTATTGAGTGTGGTATTTGCATGCAATAAATTCCGCACATATGTATTAGGTTATCCTTTAACAGTACGGTCCGACCACAAATCCATATCATTTAACAGTACGGTCCGACCACAAATCCATATCATTTATACCATGAAGGTGCAAACTAAGCCATGGTAGATTAACTCGTTGGATATTGGCTCTCCAGGAATACAACATAACATGGGAATACGTGCCAGGGAAACAGAACACTGTAGCTGATGCTCTATCTAGGGTGAACCTGGAGAATGGTACTTTTGAAATTGAAAGGGAGGATGTTGGAAAAATATATCTTGTCATATTAGCTAGAGAAGAGTTAGTAGAAGTATTAACCAAAATTCAGGAAGAACAAGCAAGGGATCAGAGATTGTCCACCATACAAGAACGTCTCATCAGTAATGATACTATAATTATGCAGTATTATCAAAATTATAAAGGGTTAATCTTCATAAAATCCCCTGTTGTACAAAATAAATGGAAATTATACATTCCCAAATCTACAGAATCATTAATAATAAAGAATTACCATCAAATGTATGGACACATGGGTTCCATCAAAGTAGTAAAGGCACTGGAGGAGCATGTGTATATTAAGGGTTTGAACAAGAAGGTAAGGGAATTAATAAAACGATGTGGAATATGTCAAAGGGTTAAGGTAAACAATGAACGAAAGGAGGGGTCTTTAATAACCATTACTTCAGAAAGGAAATTAGAAAAAACGTTTCTTGACATTTGCGGGCCTTTCCCACGTAGTGGAGGCAGGCGCCGATATAAATATATTGTAATCATCTTGGACCATTTCACACGTTACACTAAGCTGTACCCTATCAGCAAGGCATCCACCAATGTTATTATCAAGGTAATCGCAGAAAGGTATCTCATAGATGTGGGCACTCCATATTCCATAATAACGGACCATGGAACCCAGTTCAAGGGTCGAAAATGGAAATTAGAAATGTCAAATCGAGGAATTAAAACCTACAAAACTTCAATTTATCATCCTAGTAGTAATCCAGCAGAAAGGGTACTCAGAGAGGTAGGACGAGTACTTCGTACTTATTGTTATGACAGTCATAGGAAATGGAGTGAATTCTTACAGGAAACCGAAACCTTTTTAAATATTGCTCATCACGAAACCATTGGTGTTACACCATACCAGATGATTTTTTCAAAACTACCACCTCGAGAAACTACCAAATTAATACCATTCCCTGAAGGACCTGAAGAAGATCTTGACCTTACCCATGTGTATAATAGACTACTCCACAAACTGGAAACCCGAAGGAAAAAACAGGATGCTACCCGAAAAAACATTATTAAATACACCATCGGCAAAAAAATTTTGATAAGAAATCGTCAGCAACCAAGCAGTTCCGAAGGAATAGCAAAGAAATTGTTGCTATTATATGTTGGACCTTTTATAATAAGCCAGGACAATCAGAACAATACATACGTGGTATCTGACCCCGTAAATAATTGAGTGAAGGGTACATATAACCAGTCTGAAATAAAAAAGTATTATGAGTAAGAGGACAAACTAGTCAGGTACAAGTTATAAGTTTATTTTTACTAAACTTACTTGAAACAAAATAAACTTCTTTCGAAGGGGGGGGTGTTATGTAACGTAACAGATTTGAGGTCCCCCATGTGATATAAAAAATTAAGTAACTATGGTCAAGAACCATACTCCAATATTAAGGTTACTCAGTAATGTACTAATTACTAAAGTGATGTACATAAAGTTAAGAGATGTAATAAATAATATTCAGTATAAAATACTATCCCAATTAATGGTTAATGTGTTACAAATTGTACTTGTTTTTAATGCTGTAGCATGGTAGTGTTTACAGGATATTTATTTTATGTTTTGTGTATAGTGAGAGGGAACTGTTGTTTTATAGAAGTACTTAATCAGTGGTACTCCTTTTATTTATGTTAAAATTGTCTTTAGACAATTAAGTATAAATACCTGTGTTAGGTATTATATTATGTTAAATGTATTGACTAAAATTGATTAATGAAGTTGTTTTGAATTAATGTTTGTAAACTTGGCCAGTATGGCAATAAGTGTTTAAAAGTTGACAAGTAGTTCTTATAATTATGTTGTAAAATAATGAAGGGTTCCAGGATGAATTAATTAATAGAATAAAGTAAAACCAGGAAATTAAAATTAATGTAAATAACCATGAACCAGTAACTATTTGTACAGTAGGTCAGGTAAAGAAAATTAAGTTAAAAAACAAAATTATTATAACAGTGGTAAGAAAACCTATAGGCCTAAATTTAATATTTGTAAAAGTAAATTAATACCTTTTTAATAAGTCCAGTCCAATGAAACTATAGTAAAACATATACGGTTTGATAAGGTAGATTGGGTGAGAGTTTTAGGTCATTTGGTATAATTCCAAGCATGGAGTATTTTATTAAAAAAGAGTAGTAATGTTTTATAATTCTGGCTCTAGGATATCAAATATTATCCAATGACAGAAGGTAGTGGTTGTTAGGGTAACTAAAATGTAAAAAATCTTGTTGATTTTCAATCATTCGTTTCGATTGTTATATGCTATTGAGTTCAGATGAGGAGACACTTTTAAAAAGAATGACACAAATTGAAAAAAATGAATCTAAATTAATAAATTAAAATTGAAAAACTAATCCTATGACACAACTGATGAATAAAAAAAATAAATTAGACTTCAAAATTATAACCAAATACCTCTAAAAAGGTCGAGAATTCCTTACTTCACTCATCAAGATAATTCCGTTGGATTTAGTATTAAACCCGATTTCCCATGTAATCAGGAGACTAATTGAGGGAAGCAAAAGGCCTAAACTAACGGAATTATAGAAAAAATATACGAAGACTTCGTTTCTGAAGAAATAACCTTCACTTTCAAGAAGAAGCTATAATACGACTTAAATTCCACCGGGACTGACAACCACCAGGATCGTAAGAGAAGAACGAAGGTCAGAAGAGTTCCTGGGGCTTTCCAGTACATCACACCGTCAATTTTATTAAGGATCGGAACACTTTTTCTGGATGAAAGCAATCTAATTTGTCAATCTTCAACTGTTTGCTGACGTACAATGCCACTTTGAGAGTCATCAACCCAGTAAAACCAGCTTATTTTTAATTTCAATATATTAAGAACTAATAACATTCTGTAATACTAAAGTAACCTTAATTTTGCATTACCTGGCCTTACTAATCGTTAAAAGAATCACACGTACCCTGGGATAAGAGATATTTAATATTATATTTAATTTGTATAAATCAAAAGGAACTTGGTCAACTGACGATCGATCTACCATTGTATAATCGATATAATGATAGTATCATCTTGAAGAGAACTGTTAGTTTGAATTAAAGTACAAAATCAATAAAGAATCTTTCTTGTATATGATGATGTTTTATGTTATTGTAGAATAGGTATTATATGTTGTGGGTGGAGTAATTTACAGGTAACAGGGTGATGAAAATCCGGTGAACCAGTTAACCTAGACGCAAGCCAATTACGAATAACAGCGCTAATTGTCAACAGCTGGTGGAACGTGAGATTGCCGAACTAGCGTGTTTCCTGTACAAATTTTGAATTGAATTACACAATACAGAGTGACTAGGGTTGGCAATAATTCTTAATACATTAAGTCAATACATGAAGTATATCATTAATATTGCGTAACTCTTGAATAATTAGGTAAACCTGTATGATAGTACACTTAAAAGTTAAAATAACATAATAACAAATATATTTGTCTATTAAATTTGAGTTGAAGGAGGTCACCTATAAGACTATATAAATAATATTTATAAATAACAGATTGATTAAAAAAACGTAACATCAGAGAATTGTTACAATATATATATATAAACGAAATGTGTTAAGCTACAGCTGGTGAATTGGCATTTACTTAAACTATGCAGTGTGAAGGCACTTCTCAGCATTACTAGAATGAGTCATGCATCGTTTCTTTATTTTTACTGAGGAAGTCTCTCAGTTATTTATCAGTATTGTCTATGTAACTGTCTTGCGTGTAAATTGTGAGGTGTATGTAAGTCTTAAAAAAGGAAATTATGTAGTCATATGTATTGAGTGTATAACCATTGTCATGACAGGTAGTGAACTATCCACCACATGTATTGAAGCTATGTTATATCCATACATGTTTGGGGATTTAAAATCAATGTTAATTTTTTATATAAATGAATTTAATGGAACTTAATAACGTTTTCTCAATTTAATATATTCTGAATTGCATGAAGCATTGTCATGACAGGTACTGAACTATACATCACATGTGTTGCACTTATGTTGAATAACTGTATGTTTTGGAATTTAAAATCAATGTTAATTTTTCATATAAATGAATTCAATGGAACTTAGTAACTTTCCTCAATTTAATATTCTTTGAATGAATGTTTTTTTTATATCTGAAAATTTGAAAATAATTTACAATGATTATATTAATTGAAAAATGGAATGAATGAACGTTTTGAATTTCTGAAAATTGCAAACGTGTTACAGTGGTTAAATTATGTGTAAAATGGTATAAAATGTTTTAAATTGGTGTTTCAGTATTAACATTATTTTAATTAATTGTAAAATGGAATGAAATTCTGTTTTGAATTCCTGAAAATGTCAAAGTAACTGATTAAATTAATTATGTAGTGAGTTGGAACAATGTTTTTAATTTCTGAATATTTCTAAATAAGTATTGATGATTAAATTAATAGTAATACAGAATGAAATAATTTTTTTGAATTTGTAAAAATTTCAAAATAAGTAGCAATGATTAAATTAACTCTAAAATGGGATGAAATAATGTTTAATTGTAAGAGTTTTAAAAGGAAATAAGAACCAATAAATGCTGATTGTTGAGTTTTGGAAAATGAGGTCACTGCATTAATTAATTAACCTAGTGGTTCCCCAGCACGTTGCTTTTCGTCCTCTAGGAGGCTTCCTCCTAGTTCTAAACAGGTGAGCCGGTCATCCAGGTAAGCTATAGAATTATAGATATATAATTAAGAACGTTAAAATTATAAATTTTGAATAGTTTAAAGCGTTGTCAAGTCAATTTGATTTTCTTGATACTTGATGGTGGGGGGGAGTTGGTAATGGAGGGGATGATGTCAATAATAGCGGTTCACAAATGCATTATTCATAATTGTGAATATTATGACAACGCTTTAAACTATTCAAAATTTATAATTTTAACGTTCTTAATTATATATCTATATTTCTATAGCTTACCTGGATGACCGGCTCACCTGTTTAGAACTAGGAGGAAGCCTCCTAGAGGAGGAAAAGCATCGTCCTGGGGAACCATTAGGTTAATTAATTAATGCAGTGACCTCAATTTCCAAAACTCAACAATCAACATTTATTGGTTCTTATTTCCTTTTAAAACTCTTATAATTAAACATTATTTCATCCCATTTTAAAGTTAATTTAATCATTGCTACTTATTTTGAAATTTTTACAAATTCAACAAAATTATTTCATTCTGTATTACTATTAATTTAATCATCAATACTTATTTAGAAATATTCAGAAATTAAAAACATTATTCCATTTCACTACATAATTAATTTAATCAGTTACTTTGACATTTTCAGGAATTCAAAACAGAATTTCATTCCATTTTACAATTAATTAAAATAATGTTAATACTGAAACACCAATTTAAAACATTTTATACCATTTTACACATAATTTAACCACTGTAACATGTTTGCAATTTTCAGAAATTCAAAACGTTCATTCATTCCATTTTTCAATTAATATAATCATTGTAAATTATTTTCAAATTTTCAGATATAAAAAAACATTAATTCAAAGAATATTAAATTGATGAAAGTTACTAAGTTCCATTGAATTCATTTATATGAAAAATTAACATTGATTTTAAATTCCAAAACATACAGTTATTCAACATAAGTGCAACACATGTGATGTATAGTTCAGTACCTGTCATGACAATGCTTCATGCAATTCAGAATATATTAAATTGAGAAAACGTTATTAAGTTCCATTAAATTCATTTATATAAAAAATTAACATTGATTTTAAATCCCCAAACATGTATGGATATAACATAGCTTCAATACATGTGGTGGATAGTTCACTACCTGTCATGACAATGGTTATACACTCAATACATATGACTACATAATTTCCTTTTTTAAGACTTACATACACCTCACAATTTACATGCAAGACAGTTACATAGACAATACTGATAAATAACTGAGAGACTTCCTTAGTGAAAATAAAGGAACGATGCATGACTCATTCTAGTAATGCTCAGAAGTGCCTTCACACTGCATAGTTTAAGTAAATGCCAATTCACCAGCTGTAGCTTAACACATTTTGTTTTTATATATATATATATATATTTTTTTTTATAATTGCATTTTTGCATATAATGTATCTTATCACCTACTAATTATACTTGTAAGGAGCTGTACTCACTATAAAAAAAATTATTTCAGATGCCAGTCTTGTTCAACTGTATTTTGAAAGAAAAACTATTGTTCAGATATAATTTTGTTATCATTAAAATAAACTGGGTTTGCCGGATATTAAGTAATGTAAAGATGAAATCAAGAGGTAAAGCAAATGTCTATTTTTTTTTTTTTTTATGTTAAGTTAGCTTGCCAGGTCATTACTTGACCAGAGTGTCATTTGGTACAGATGGTACAGATATGCACACCAAGGATTAAGTTAATTCTCCATTTAACCAAAGTAACACTGTCCACTGTCTAGAATTATTGCTTGGATCATTGTAATAAAAGTTTACTTACACAGCATACACCAGAAAAGTTCATCAGAGACATACCTTTCATTTTGGCCAGAGCACGTTACATACTTACGCGTTCCTTTATTTTCTTCACATTTCGTTTTTTTGCCTGATCATTTTGGTCACGGTTGAGCGAGCCTGAGACACCCTAGGGCACACCTTGGTTCTTAGCCAGCCATGGTAAATAATTTACGCCCGGTATTACAAAAAAACAATTAAATTACTTTGATCACATGCAGCCGGCTTGAAGGCTGAACAAGACGAGACCGTCCGACACGCTTACTGCATTCAGAACAACAACAACGCCGCCACTCAGCGAGACAGGAAAATCAAGTTGCCTAATCTCTCTACTAGATCGTGCGAGAGTCTCTCTACACATCGCGACTATACAGTAATTTGACTTAATAATTTTTTGTTTGTTGCCGTAACAAAATTCCTTAGTTACGGCACAGCACTTCAGGAAATCTTCAACTAACACCTTTTAGGTACATTGAACATTGATTAATTTCTTTATTGTAAATGTTATTAATGTAAAATATTTACCTAGCTGTCACACGAAACCCTTACGTGATAGAGAAAAATGGTTGGCATTTTTGAATTCAGCGCAAAAAATACTATATAGATCAGCCAATAAAGTCTTTGGGACAAAAAAAAAGTTTTTTTTTGTAGACCAGATTAATTATTGACAGCCCTCAGAACATTTGGTATGAGGAAGCTATTTGTACAGATAATTTTTGTAAACAGTATAATGTGACTGTATTTACTGAGATATAATTAAGGTCTTAGTGAAAAGTTTTTCAATGTTATAACATTACAAAAATTGATTGAATGGTGTCTTTAACACTTATTTTGTTGTACAAATGTTTCGTAGAAAACAAAGTATCAAAACCGAAAGTTTAAAATTATTCTTTACTTAATAAATATGTTTCATTGATTAATCAAATGTGTTAAAGTTAATGAAATGCACTTTGTAAATCTGAAAAAAATATGAAGTGTTTCTCTTAAAGGATAATGTCGTGTTAAAGAATATCCATTATAATGTTACATGTATATATGAATTATGTTACACTGTATACAGTTTCTAGTTTGTGTCTTGCGACTTACTGGTTTTGTCAATACGACATGTTTTGGTAACAAGCTCACATCATCGGCTCCTAAAATTCTTATCCTGTTATGAGGAAGATTATTCATTGTTTTAATATATTTACAGACATATTTGTCTATAAAATGCATTTGTTTGTTGTATTTTGAATCTTCACCAAATTTTACTTTAAAAGAAGAACTAGAGCATGTATGCATTTATAATTTATTTATTTTAAGCTTTACATTTCATAAAAGAATTATAGCTGCTGCAGGGAGAGCTCTTCAGGCCAGTAGATTCTGCCCATTTTCTTTACTTATTTTTACACTCTATAAAATCAATATATTTTTCTTCTTGTGTATTTCTGTCTTTCTCGGTATTTTCCCTTCTTATTTTCTTCATAAATGTTTTTCTATCGTACCTTTGGTCTCTTCCTCATTCTCACTCCTTGTTTCTACTTTGTAAATGTGCATCCTTCCTACTTTTTTGCTTTAGATATGCTCAAATCACCTTATAGTGTTCCCAGCTTAGTTTACAGTGTCCTCATCCTTTCAATGTTTAGTGTATTTCAACAACATTAAAGCTTTTGTTCATTGATGTTAACATGTTCGGATACATGAAAAATCATGCATATCCAAAGTGTTAATTCCAACTAAGTTGGTAACCTCAACTTTTTACATTGTAGGTAAGAGTAAAATTACCAAGGATTATCCATTTATTTTTTACAAGTTTTCTGTAATTCAGTGTATGCCTACAATTAATATTCTGTTAAGTTTACAATTTATTTGTTATATTAAGTTTACAGCAGATATGTTTTATTCAAACTTTTAATATAAATTGTTTTCTTTAATGTTTGTTAAGACAGGTTTTTCTAAAATATTGTAAGTAAAAAATTAATTTCTGACATTGTTGAAGGCATTATTTGTAAGAGAAAATTAGAAACATAATTTCACAATCAAACTTGTTAGTTTCACAGAAAGTCAAGAAAGTACCGTATTATAATTATGAAAATTCTCAGTTTGTTGTTGGTGAGTGAAGAATACTTTTAACATAGTTCCAAAAATGTTAAGAGTCAAAATAACAAGTCTGACCTGATAAACTAAATTTACTGATTTTCAAATTCAAACGTGAAGTGATCCTTGTTGCATGATGCATAATCTACTTACGGATTTCATTGGAGATATCTATCAGAAATGATTAAATTGAAAACTACAAATCTTAATTACTTTATCACCATGTAGTTTATGTTTACATAATTACTTGACTTCATGTACAGTATATTCATTGTTAGTAATAATTTCCAGTGGCAGCTTGTCAGGAGTTTGATAGTATATAATATGCAATATAGTGTTAGGGATATAAGGTAATGAGAAAAAGGGTAGAAATGATCCTTGCATATTAAAAAGTAAAAATCGGGTACAAGGGCTGAATATATGAAGTTTTCTGCTATCACTAAATTCCATGTGTATTTGTTGTCAGTAATTGTTTCTGATGGGCAGCTTGTCTGGATTTATCATCAGCCGTGGCCCCACAACCTTTGGTGGGTCTTGCCCTTCTCCAAGAGTCCATTCTTCCCTATTGCGTGCCCTGGCTTTCCAGTTTCTTATGTTCAGCTTTCTGAGGTCCTCCTCTATCTGATCTTTCAATCTACTTCGAGATCTTCCCCTTGTTCTACTACCTATTGGTTTCTGAGCTTGTCTGGATTATGGTACTCTATAGTGGGGGGGGGGGTACCATGCAAGGGTTACAAGATAAAGGAAAAAGTAGAAACAGTGACTACATATTAAAAAATAATATTTAATTAATAAAGTTGTGTTAGTGGTTATAATCACAAACAGAAATAACACTGTTGCAAACCACTATAGAAAAATTATTCTGATTAGCGCTTTCAAGCTTCACAGCTGATCATCAGATCAGAAATATTTTTCTATAGTGTGCAACAGTGTTATTTCTGTTTGTAAAAAATAATAATGAATATGGACAATGTTTGAGTATGATGTTTTGGGCTATAACTAAGTTATTCAAATTCATACTCCAATAAAACACTATTTATAATGATTTGTTTTGTCAACCTGATGCTTTAGCTTTAATTCTGGATTTCTGTGTGTTGAGGCTGTGGTTCATATTTTTGTTACCCCAGTCGTTATGGTTGCAAAATAGCCATCTGCACAATATTTTAGTTACTTCTTGAATGGCTTGGTGAAGAAAGGCCACTGCAGATACAGCTAACATGTCTGGTTTAAATGTTGAACATTGCTCTAAAACTAAAATCTTCAACACTGAAATAAAGTGAAGATTAAATTGTGATCATGAAAAATTTAAGAAGTGTGTCAATAATATTGACTTCGTGTGCTTGCTTTTACTAGCAATTGAAGAGTTATAGTTCCTACCCGTATATAGTATTCCTTTTATTTAAGGAATTAACACTAGAAGTCAAGATAGTATTTGCTTTGTAATTGTTTTTTATCACCTATAATTTAAACCATTTATATGTGCTGTATAATATTTTAAATAAGATGTATTATTATTGTTATTATTATTATTATTATTATTATTATTATTATTATTTACATAGTAAATTCAGTTATTTTATTTTTAATAAATAAATCTGTTGTGCCTGAATATTTTGTTGTTTTTTATAATCCGAGGATTAGGTCCTAAGTAAAAACCTATCTAGAACATATCTATTTCTTGGTCTGCCAACACCTCTCATTCCATATGGCTTGTATTTTAAGGCTGTTACTGGGAACCTATCAGCAGACATTCAGCTCAGGTGTTCATATCGTTTTGTCTTATAATCCCTAATTATCTCATTTAAGGGCTGGATTTGTAACTGCTCTCCAACTTACAGTAGTTGTTTCTACCCTATCTAGTTGGAAGTAGTCCTGAACACATCACAGAAACTTCGTTTCTTGCTTCTCTCCTTTGTGCTGAGTGTCTCACTGGCAGAAAGGAGTGCTGGAACAGCTAGTGTCTTATAAAACATCATGCAGCATCCTTCCTAGTTTCATTCCTCAGATGGTAATTATTCTGATAATGGTCATCACCTCTACTCAGCACAAAATGGTGACATCATATGACATCAGTTATACATTTTGTTACATATTCAGGCCCGGATCTATAAATTTTGGCCCCCCCCTGCAAAAGATCAGCAAGGGCCCCCACCATATAGCCAAAAAACCGACCAATTTTTTCATGAGTACTTGAGCACTTTATCAATTGCCTTACCAACTCTTATATATATATTGCAACAGTACAGATATGTACTAGTACTGTGTATTGGAAAATCTGCATTAATATCACACAAATACATGCGATAATTATTTGTATGTTAATCGTACGATGAAAACAATCCCAGACCTGAATGCTACGCTTATTGTGTGTGTGTGTGTATCACCTGCTCTACAGGCCAGGACTGTTAACTCACACAGAGGTTTTACGTGTGTAACGCATTGGTAATAGTGATGAAAGGTTAAATTAGCTACGTAAGTAGGCCTGTATTAGGCTGTATTCACAACGTTGTTACAAAAATCAGTATTACTGTATTTGATCGACAGATCATTAAAAAACCCGATTTCACTAAACTCACTGTTGGCTTTAATTTAAAATTTCTCCCTTCTGTGAGCCCCTGGGCATCTGCCCAGTTATAAAAGCTACACTGTATATACATGTGTGTATGTGTGTGTGTGTGTGTGTGTGTGTGTGTGTGTGTTTACTGATAGCATATGACAGGCGTAAATGAAATAAAATTTGCATTTTATATGAAAACATTTATTTACAGGAACAAAATTAGTTGCAAACTATAAAAGAACAATTTTCCACAAAATAACCTTTGCGAAATACTACATTTTGTTTAATTTTTAAAAGTACCTTTTTTTTAGAAAAGTATTGAAAAGTAGAAATGTAATTTTTAACACAGAAATAGAATTATTGTTAAAAAAGAAACTTATGATTATTAAACAATTCGGTTTGGGACACATTCAGAAACAATCAGTTTTCCTCTTTTTCATTAAAGAAAAACGTTCAACCAGTTTTCTCTTATCCAGTGTTGATGTAACTTCTTGGTTAATTGCAATCATGCCTAAGTCACTTAATCTTTCTTGGCTCATTGAACATCTCAAATAACTTTTCACCCTCTTCAAAACGGAGAAAGATCTTTCTGCTGCTGCAACTGTGACGGGGAAGGTTAAAAATAAATCCAAGGCAGTCAAAACTTCTGGATAACTAGACGTTATTGTGTCAAGCTTTGTGTAAAGAAGATTAACAAGATTAATTTCTGATTATAAGCCCATTCGAAGTGAAACTAGTTCTAAAGGAAGAGTCGGACCAATATCACTTTTGTATTTGGTTTGCAGTCTTTCCGCCCTTGAAACAACTTCATCTTCTGACAAAGCAAGTAAAACTTGAGGAAACAAAACTGAAACATTTTCTGTTAAATTTCGAAAAGACGAAAAACGTTCAGAAATTTGTCCATTTACACTGTCCAAGAGAGGGAAAAAAACATTCACTTTGAACTTATGTTCACTATCACAAAACCTGTAATCCTCTGCTAACTCATCAAAGTGCCTTTTGATCTTTGGCTGTCTGCTGACTGGAAACATTGCGTCTACATTCCATTTTGCAGCAACCCCTGCAGCTTCTTCTTTCACTTCCAAGTAGCTAGCTCTCAATTTCTTCAACTTACAATCAACGCTTTGGAGAACGGCTGTTGCTCTTTCAAGATCCATCTCAATTCCTTGAAGGTAGGCTATTTAGAAGCAACATTTGTGTGTGTGAACAGAAGAACAGTTAAAAATACAAACTGGTAGCTGTCTAGAAGCTTTGTAAGGTGCTTTGCTTCTGATATCTCTTCCTTCTTTTTGCTCTTTAACGAAATTTCTCTCAGGGCTTTCATAACATCAGGGTACCTCAACTTGAGTGCTAAAATTGATTCATGGCGAGATGCCCACCTTGTGGGATTAAGCTTTTTGAGCGTTACATCAGATTCACCTGTTAAAGATAACAGGACATCCCATCGGTTAATACTCTGACCGAAAAACACATATAAAGACTGCAAAATATAATATTGCAAAATAGTTGGCTACATCTGTGACGCTTCCAACTGCATCATTGATTACCAAGTTCAGATTATGTGCTGAACAATGAACATTTACGGCCAGCTCTTCAGTATCTTTCAATCTTTTCTGTAGCCTGGAATAATCTCCTTTCATCACCGCGGTTCCGTCGTACCCTTGTCCTCTACACTTTTTCATGTCTAAACCCCATCCTTCCAAACTGGTGACAATTTCTGCAGAAAAGCCAGCGGCAGTAGGGTCTTTCACATGAAAAAATCCTATGAAAGATTCTTTAATTTTTACTTTTTTCCTTTCAAAAACGCCTTCCCCTTCACTTATTTGATCTACAGCTTGAGATAAATCGATATATCGAACTACAAAACTCATCTGGTCTTTCTTAGACATATCCTGTGTTGTGTCAATTATTACTGAAAAATGCTGTGCTTTATGTATTTTCTCAATAAGTTCAGTTTTAATTTGAGAAGATACGCAACTTATAATTTGATTTTGTATGTCGTGACTTAAATACTTTGTATGTCCTTTTGGTGTACTTAGCACTTGGCCCATGATAGGATCGTACTTAGCTAATAGCTGCACACTTGATAAAAAATGTCCATTGTAGTTCCCACTGTGTTCTTTAGAGCCTCTAAATGCAAGGGCATTTTTTGCGAGCATCACGGTTATGTCAATGAGCCTCTCCAAGACCAGGTTCCAAAATTTTTGCTCAGCTTTTCTTTCTGAATCCATAGTATCATCTATTCTTTTCATCTCTTCCCACTGATGAAAAGTTATACAAGCTAAAATGTGCTGCTCAGATTTGTCGTGTGTTGTTACTTTTTTAGATAAGCCCTGCCAATCTTTAATACCAGTGACCCAGCCACTTTTTTTTGCTCCTATTTTTGTAAACAGCCAACAAGGTAGGCAATACACACAGTCCAGTGTTTGCGAGTAGTTTAGCCACTTATTATGCAATGACTGTCCTCCAACTGTAACTGTTTTGTAGTAAACAATGGAAAATGATCTATTCTTGTCATTTTTAGGAAATGGTCCTTTTGGTTGACAGCTTCCTGTTTTGACAATAAAGAGTTTAAGCTTGTCTGATAACTTTAAATTATCAAAATGAGCCTTATCAGTTGGATTTTCACACTTCAACAATGAAGTGATTAATTCATCATCATTAATTTCATTTGCAATCAGTAAAGATGAAGTGGACGATTCAGGATTTTCACTTGTAATTTTTAATGGATTTTTTTCATGATCATGATCGATATCAATATCGCAGGAATAAGTATTGGTACCGGTAACTGATTCTCTTGATATTTCATCATATGTGCTGCAACCAGGAGAGAGAGGAGAGGTATTTTGAAAGTCGCATAGCTCGGCTGAAGCCGATTCAAAATCCACCACAGGTTCCCTGGTATCCTTTATTTGACTGGAGATATCTGAAATTTAAAGTATTTTTACTATACAAACCCTTAACCCTTAACCCTGTAATAAAAATATTAAAATACTCTAAAACCCTGTACCCTTTACTGACTTGCCAGACTTAACCCCCAAAACATAAAAACATTAATCAGGTTGCCATCATATTTTAAGGTTAAATATGAAAACCTTTACACTTTACCTTAATAAAACACAATTTAGAATAATTAAAATACTTATTCTCAGAAAACAAAAATCTCACTGGCTAAGTACACACGGGCGTATGGTCGACACATCTTACCGCTCGGCCAATATATCACACCAGTTTAAAACGGTCTTTAAAATACGCATTATCTTTGGCTAGAGGGAAGCATGAATGTCTTTTTACAAGTGCAGGGGGAAACAATAGAGAACAATATGAAATAATCGTAATAATTTTAAAATCGGTATATGTGTGATCACTTATCAAATTAGAAATAACATTAGACATGTCATTAGTACATCAAATTTAAACTCTTCTAAACCGTGATCTCCCGAAGTGATAATTTAATACTATATAATAACTTCACGCTAGAAATCAGAACAAAAATTAGTTATTTTATAGCTATTAATAGCTATACAATAACTAATTTTAACTATAAATAAAAATAAAATAATTAAACTAATTACCTGAAGATGAGTTTGTATCAGTACTTGAAATGGATTCATGGACTCCCCGATTTATAACTACAAAACTTGTGATTCTTTTATTAGACTTTCCAATTTTTTCATCTTCTAGTCTTCTTTTTTTTCTTTTTGCCGCACCACTTAGTGCTTTCAATTTATGATTGCGATCCATCATTTAGTTGTATAAGAAGTCGCAAGTCGAGTAACACATAAGAAAAATTAATTCAGGATTAGCGTATTAACCGAGTAACACTGTTTTGACTGACTGACAATCAACTGTAATTTTGGAATTGTTTTGGCTTGAGTGCGACGGGGCAGGAGGAGGAGAATTCAAAGAAACTTGACATGCGCACACGTGCAGCGTTAATCATAGTGTTGGTATTACAACAGCGCTCTTGTAAAGAAATACAAGAGAATAAATACTATAATTACTATACAATAATTTAACTAAGAGAATAATTTATATAAATTACTATTTCCTAGGAAAACGAAACGCATTTATTAACAGCTGAAGTAGTTGTTACAAATGCAGAAGGAAGTGATGTTTTGTACATCTTAATTATTCTTAAAAAATAAAAATGTTTGCAACGTAATCTACCACCACCTTTTAAACCTTTGTTTGGATTTTTTTCCTTTTGGGCCCCCTTGGCCCTTTCAGAGGTGTGGGCCCCCCCGCACCACGGGGTCTGCGGGTATACAATCCGGGCCTGTACATATTACCCTGACCTAACAAAATGTAATTGACACATATGCAAATTTTGTACTGATTAGAGGCAATGATGATTATTTAATAAATGCCCACGCAGATTATGGTACAGATCCTTCTAAGTCTATTCCTGTATTATTCCAATCACTATCATAGACAAATAAGGTTCTGTACCCTAGATAATTAAAATTACACCTGCCCAAGACATATTGGTGAAGTACAATAACTGTACATGTAACAAAGAGTCTCCATACATCAAAAGTTGCATATTTATACCATTCAATCTCTGTGTCTTAAAATTATTTGATTCCTTCAATGCATACAGTAGCTCCTTCATTATTTGAATTTTCAGTATTTTGTCAATCATATTCTGTGATCCCACTGTCTCCCTCATCTATGGTATACCAAAGTTTCATAATGCTTTTTGAGATATCTATACAACTTCAAGTGACAAGACACCTAATCTCTTTCATTCCTAATCAGCACTGTCATTATTTTGTAACCCATGACATGTCTGTCAAATACATCATGTTTATCATCATCTTCAACAAGGATTATACCAAAAGTGGTTTGTTCCAGTCCCAAGCAGATATACTAGAGCTGGTCATTCAATTCTTCGGACATCTCTCCGTCCCTCCTGCTTATAAGTCAGTAGTTATTTAGGAATTGGCAATTATCCATTCTGTTGAGATGTTCCAACTGTTTTAGCTGATATTGAGCAATCCTATTGAGTACACTTATAATGTTCACAATATTACTCGGTCTTTATTCTCAGTTTTGTGTGACATCTGTAATACCTTTATTGACTGTAAACACCTTCAGGTTTTTGGGGGGTCCGTGAGTATTCTGGATATGTCATGGTACACTGGTAATTGTTTGAAGCATTTTTTTTTATGGACTCTTTGGATATTATATATATTTGTCTTGCTATCATATCTCCAAAGTTCTGAGCCACCATTTCATACAGTTTTAGTATTTGCTTACTTTTTAATAACTTATTTGCTACTGATGGCTGATTTTTCTATTCATTAATCAATGTAACTTTTCATATTTTATACACAATTCTTCATATATTTCTTGATAAGTTTTTTCCATTTAAGTTTGATGCAGATACTTACCTCTATAGTATATGGTATTACATTGCTATTTTATATCACAGGCTCATTTCCTAATATTCTTTTGTTTGTATGGAATTCTTGCTTTCATTTCTTTAAGAGTGGAATATTCATCTTCTTGTTCTTACCCACATCTACAGTTGTATTTGTGATTACTTGCAAACAGCGACCCTGACAGAAATGTTCCTACAGCTTGTGGGAGTTGCATCCGTGATAGGTCTTCTTGAATGAACCATGTTGGCAGAATAACTTCCCTGAAGTGTGATCTGATCATTGTGGCATGGAACTTAAATGGTCTTCTTCCCTGATGCAAGAAACTCCATGATGTTGCTAGCCCGTCATAAGCCATAAGCCAAGTACTTCTCACCAACAAGATCCACCTCGCCACACAGCAGCGTGAAATGACCTAAATGTGTGTTCCCACTACTGTCAAGCAGGGGTTGGCACTGCCATCGTAGTGAAGACTGCTGTTGGTCATCACCGCATGGTTTTGCCTCCTCGCCAACACATCGAGGTCACCGTCGTAGAGCTCTCCGAGTTCTCAGGGGTGTCCACTTGGTCTTCTCGTACAATAGCTGGGAAAGCACTTCACAGGTACCATTTGTGCACCTGAGTACCAGGCCACCCACGAACAACACCCTCGTCCACGGTGCATGACCTTACGCAATGGACACAGCTGTTGTCAAAGTAAATGTGACATAGACATAGCCTGTTGTTACAAAAAACTTGAGAATATCATTAAATTCGTTATATTTGCTTAAATATTGTAAAATTAAACTAGAAGCAATTCGATTTTTAATACAAGAAGTATATTTAAAGATGGTAGATTTTAGTGTGGCCCGCTAGCAGGGGTGAGCCAGGATTTATCCATGGGGGGAGAGTTACTGACTAACATTTATTTGTCCAATAAGGGGGGAGGTTATATTCTAGGCTTTTCAACAATGGCTAATTATTAATGATAAATGAGATGAAAGCAATTGGTAGTAAGTGATTCACAATTATAGTATACCATGTATGTAATATCACAATGGCTGGTGAGCTGGCAGTACCTGAGACTTTAATATACGGTATATGATTTTGTTAGCGACCTATCCAATTTGGGGTAGGGGAACTAACCTCCTTGCTGTGCCACTGCCCATTAGAATACTAGTTGGTTTGGTATGACTTGTGCATCCAAAAGGACGGACAGCTATACGCACTACTACATTGCACACCTACTTTGAATGCTGGAAGTTAGCAGCAATCGAGATATGCAGCCGTATATAATCGTTTAAGCACTTCAAGGCCATCAAATCGGGCACCATAACTAGCAGTGGTCTCAAAAATACTAAAAAAAATCACTTGATATATCATAATGACAAAAACCTCTTATTATAAATTATTCTGAAGTTTCAGAATAAACTATTATTAGCAGCTTTTTTGAAATATTTGAAGAAAAGAAAATAACCTTTAAATTATTCTTAACCTGAATTAAAAATAAATGTACTAATATTTTGAGATTGTATGAGCCAAGACAAAAGACACGTACTTCAGAAAATCTCTTTTGTGGCACTGAAGAACAGAGAAAATATTCTGTCTCATAAATTAGTAACACTCGCCTTGGACAAACTAGTAAGATAGTAGTTTTTGTTATGTTTTTCTAAGTCAGCAATTAATTAATGATTTTATTGTTAAAATGAAGCTAAATATTGCAGCAGACATGTCCAGTCTCTCCTGTTAACAATGTTCGTCTTATCATGTCTTTATATTAATTATAAGATAATTATAATAATCTTAAGATAATTATCACTTGTTTGTGATAATTATAAGATTTTGAAGTGGGGTCCAGTGGTGAGTGTACAGTTACAAGACAGCAATCAAGAGAGATTTCTTAGCCCATCCAACTAACATCAACGAGTAAACATTCACTTTGTGCCTACACTAACCAGACATGGAGACAAGGAGTCCCTAGAGTTACTCACTTGAGATGAGTAAACAATCACTTAGTGCCGATACAATAAGACACAAAGACACATACTGACGGAATTGATTGTTATAGTCTGTGTATGGTATTGCTGCTTACAGATGTGGCACCAGTGGCGTAGCATGTAATTTGGGATTACTACTCCCCCCCCCCCAATAGAGTTCTATAAGTAAAAGTTCAGGCAGGCACTACCAGCTCGCTAGTGACCTGCATATAACATACACAGTAGGCTACAACAAAATTCGCCATTTGTAGGCGAATCTTCTACTGTCCCCAACATCTCCCCCATTTATCATCAGTCACCTGCAACCATAGAAACATCATGGTCTACAGTCCTTCCACCCAGGGGAGCAGCAAGGCTTTCCTTTTGTGAGTGTTTTGGCAAGTTGTTTGGAGGAGGGGCAGTTAATAACATTCTTTTAATGTAAATACAAAAATTTACAGTAAAAGTAAGTAGCTTACTTGTTACTTGCTATTTAATCGAGGAGTAAGTATGAAAGCATAAGGGTCAAATTAGCAGGCATCTAACATTTTATCAAACTCATGAAATAATAAAGATTATATCTTAGATTAAAATATAATTAAAATAAACAGTACCAGAAACTGGCAAACATTTTACTTCAATGTTCCTTAAGGAAATGGAAGTATGGTGATGGCAAAAAAAAATCGTGTTCGAGATTATTGCAGATTCTGATTGTACTACACTCAAAACATGAAAAAATATCGGTATGGAGAACTATACATGACTTCCATGTTATGACTTTCAAATTCAAACAGAATCAAATAATTTTTTGCGTACAGCCCTGGTTTGTAGAGTACTCACGACCTATTGTTTTTTGTGAAGATCGGTTAAGGGGAAGGGGTAGTTTACCTGCAACGTTTTATGTTTTAACAAGGGTAATTTTTTCTATGACGAACGATAACTGCCGCATATTCAAACAGAATCAAATAATTTTTTGCATACACCCCTGAATTGTAGAGAACTCAAGGCTTTTTGATTTTGGTGAAGATCGGTTAAGGGGAAGGGGTAGTTTACCTGCAACCTTTTACGTTTTAACAACAGTAAAGTACTTGAAAATTCATTTAAACTTTTTCAAACAATGGTAATTGTTAAAAATAAAATAATTTTGTTGCCAGGCAATAAAATTATAATTTTTTCATTTTAATGTAAATCATGTATGAGAGGAAATGTATCGTTCGTGGCAGGCAAGCATATCTCAGTTATGTAATGTTTACGTTTCCATTTTATTATTATGACTACCGCAATAAAAAGGCAGGGAAGACACACACACACACACAAAATTCGCGTTATTTCTGGCCTCATTCATGTTTATTTTCTTACATTTGCACGCTTTTTAAATGGAAAGTGCCGAAACCCCATACCAACATAACGCGTGCAAGCCGAAAAAGTGTCCAGCGTGGATAGCGATTTGCTTCCTGTGGATCGCTGGGCAGTGTAACTGCACGTGTTTACAGAGGAACGATTCATAGACAGACTTTTCGTGTTTAGGGAATGAACCCTCTGCAAGATGCTGAGGGTACATGAGTGACTTCGGAGCACTCCTTTTTCGCGTGTTTGTTCTGTGAAACATACACTGTAGATTCGCAGCTTTACTCTAAGCAACGCTCAATAGGAAATGTTGAAAATTTTTGCCCACGGTGTACCCTCGTACACACTAAACCTGCTCTGATGTTTTAATTACGGACATCATAATATTAAAACTTTGGAAACTTGAGCACTACTTAATGGAGATCAATCATTAAATTATACAAGCCATTCATTTTATGCATATTTTTTATATATATGTGTACAACGTTATCGGCAACAAAGAAGTAGTTTTTGTTAAAATTCCTTCCCGGGATATTTGGCCGTAGTCCAATGTTTTCTACAAAACCAGACGTTTCGGCAATGCCATCGACTTCCATCATCAGTGAAAATCGAGTGCGATAACGTGAGGTGGTATACGTTAGTTACCACAGTACTGTGGTTAAGGCTGAAGCAGTAAGTAGAAAGAAGTAGTTTCTATGGTAATATTTCATTTCGAAAATGATTTTAAATATAAATCTTAGAATATGGAAGTCATGTATGGTTCTCCATACCGATATTTTCTTATTTTTAGCAGATGCTGATAGTGTTATAAGGTTTGTACATTTTTGTTTAACTGTGAATACGTGTCTGTTAATATATGCAGGAAATGGAATTAAATCTGTCTCCCCGTTTTGCTACAGAAATGAAACACTTCATTTTACTAAAGTATTCCAGTCCCAACATTCTCATAGTACTGTATAAGCACTGCAGGCACTGGGTGGTGTGCTTGTCAACGACGGTCTGAACTCTGCGTTCCGTGTTAGGCTTATGGGGTAATGGAGACGTTGTAAGATGTTAATTATTGATGTGTTTTAGAAATGGTAATGGAGCAATAGGCCAAATGAAAAAATATGAAAACATGATTAAATACAGATCAAAAAGCTTGTACAACAATAGGCGTATCTGTAAAAGATTCGGAGCAGACAAAAAATTGTATAATATAAACATTTTTTAAGTTGCTGTGGAAAAATGACTAAACTCTAAATATCGTGAACTTACTTGCATCACTTGAGGACTGAATAAACATTTCAAAGAGGTGGACCTCTTTCAAAGAGGTGGAAGACAACCTCTTTTCTATACTCTTAGAGAAGATAACCTCAAAAACTAGGATAACATTTTGAAACATCCCTCGATCATCAGACAGTAATATTTACACGAAGCAAGATGGCTATAGTGTACCGTAATTAAAAACGTTGTTGTTTTTGTATGCCTAACTAATTAGAGTAATTATTTAATTTCATATGACTACATTTTTACCCGCATATTTTTTTATTTTTGACATTTCTTTTATTTCTTTGTCCCTTGCAGGTGGGTTGAACCCCTAAATACTTCTCGCTGCATGCACTGCTCCCAGCCATGATAGAGCTTCGTCAGTAACCTGCCATGGAAAAATTCTGACCACTGGGAAGTATCTAGATCTGCAATACAAGAGCTTTCAAGTCAACAGCGGTGTACATGGACTAAGGAAAGTGGGGGTTCACCACCCGTAAGTGAAGGCATCCAGTCCAATTACGTTCCAAGCAACACTTAAGAAAATGTTCTTCATCCGGTCTAAGATATCGTTCCAGTCAGTTCTCGTTCCAAGCTGTAGTTGTCAACTATCATCATGATAAGTGAGTATGAAAAATTATGCTAGTATTTGAGCCTACATAGCATAGTTCCTCGGGCAGTGGGTGCTAATAACCGCTGTCTGATGTTTATCTTGTACTCACTGTACAAAAGCTCACAGTTCAAAGTTTGGAATTAAACTTTGCATAGTATGGTCACCGGGTTGAACAAGACAGCGGGTCCAGCGGAAAACATACCTACTGTACTTTAGGAAAGTACTCCCTGTTCATGTGACCCTTGGTTCTCTCTCACTTCATTTATCTAGGGGATAAATTTAAGTCCTCACCGACCACCAAATTTCATACTTCATAATCCTGTTCCAACCAGCGTAGCCAGCATTGATTTTTGTGGCTTGCTAACTCTCATATCTCGGGACTACTCCTTTAGTGGAAGTGACTAGAGGAGGCTTATACTCTTAAATGTGACTGACTTACTGTAACTTTGTTGTTTAAGCATGGACTTGCGTGTTAACAATTGTGAGCGGGAATTGTGTACAAATAGAAATGGGGTCAAACAACGACTCACGGATTTGTTAGTAATTCAAGTCTGCTTTCGAAAGTGCTTGGTCACACTCATAGTATCCCACCAATGCAGCCCAGCCAATTTCCAATAAACGTGCGCCTTTTGTGAGATCTGAGCTTTCATCAGTCAGAGTAGCAGAATTTAGACATACAAATGCTCTGCGCTGTCCCATATCACATAATAATGATGCTTCGTCATTAAGGTTACCAGGCATCCCTATTTAATCAGGACGTCCCTTAAAAAAAAAAGTGCCCCTGAATTTTGGATGAAAATGGAGATGCAAAACTGTCCCAATTTTTGTTTTCAAAAATATTTCAAGTAGGTCTCGTGGATATAAGATATCGTTCGAACAATGTCTTGTAAAATGTCAAGTTGTAAAACTCATCTGAAGAGTCATTAATTAATCAGAAATATACCTGTAACAAGAGTTAAAATATCAGTATCGAAACTCGTAAATTGGTTTGTATTTCTTTGCTAATTGGTGGTTTCATGATTTTGAGGTTTGGTAATGACCCAATTTCATGATATAGAAATGGTAACACTGTCCATCATAGAAAGAGCGAAACGTCTGATGTTAGTATATATATATATATATATATAATTTTTAATTCAGGCTGGCAACACGGATAATACAGATCAAACCTACCATAGCAATGGTGCAGCTGGGTATGAATGGGGGCCCCCAAAACCTTCCTAATACTAAAGACAGCCTCTTCAAATCATTCCTTACATTCGAGGTAACACCCTCTGACAATCCTGGAAAAGGTTGGACAACTATCAAGTTGGATGCAAATTCACCAAGTAAGTTTGTAATTATAATCCTTAAAGAACGATTAAATAATTAGGATAATGTTACTTTATTGTTTAATGCTTGTTTATTATTTAATGGTGTTATTATACCTTAAGATATGTTGAGGGAATGACAAAAAGCTCTTACTAATTTTTCTTTTCTTTTATTTTTCGCAATTCAGACTCGTAATTCTGAAATTTTACTCGATCATTAGGCACCGCATATGCGTAGAGCAAATGACAGATACAACACCGATAGATAATTACTCGTACATCAACTTTGTATAATATCTATTGTCAGAAAGAAACATGGTAGCGTGCTCACAGCGTCCGTGTTGTGTGCGCCGAGATTATCTATACATCATTAGAGCGCTGTTCGAAACTCCGTAGCCAACGCTAGTGGTCCTACGAAAATTTGTACAAGTCATTGCTAAAGAAAGATATTGTTACGACGGCCTCACTGATCGCTGTATAGCACAGTGGAAAACAAAATACAAGACACCAACGAAGTCAAAAAAAACTAGCTTTAATTACCACAATTGAACAGTTCGTAATCAACAAGTTATTCAAGAAGATTATACTCGTACAATAATTCAAGTTAATCTATCGACACAAATAATAATGTCAACTATAAAGAATTCCGCATTATAGTCACTTTCCGCTAATACACCATTTGAGACGCACTGTGTAAATCGCCCTACAATAACTGAAAACTAAACGGCAGGTGTGGGCTATTTATAGTCTGTAGGGTTCTATTTATAAACGTCCTTAACAAGCAATAGAAAATTCTAGACGATACTTCAGCGCGACCTTGGCAGAAACGCGCATCGTTGGGCTAGTTGAGAAGCTTGTCGAACAACACTATCGAATGTACGAGAGTATTACATAACACTGCCTCGCGTGTTAAGTGTCACGTACGCACACAAACATTACAGCTGGGCCGAGAAACATGTAGAACGTTGTGTAATGTCGTAACAATATTATCACAGCACCAGTAAATTCCCGGAGCTGCTGACTGTTTTTAACGAAATACATTTACTATTAAGTTAGTTAAATTTCAATATCAAACAATTTTTTATATTATCAGAAAAAAATACGAAAACCCAACTTTACACAAAATAAACTAATAATCACAAAACAGAAATGTAAACTAAATTGTGAGTTTTTAAGTTTTCTCGAAGACTTACACGGCCGGAGTCAATGTTGTTAAACTTATTTGCTTCCGGGCTGTTTGGCCGTGGTCCAACGCTGTTCATACCAGCAAACGTTTCAACCGGGCCTTCGCCGGCCATCTTCAGTGCTAACAATGAGCTTACTAACGCAGGTGTTAGCTCATTGTTAGCACTGAAGATGGCCGGGTAAGGCCCGGTTGAAACGTTTACTGATAGGAACAGCGTTTGACCACCGCCAAACAACCCGGAAGCAAATTATTTTAACAACTATGAGTTTTTACTTTGTCTTCAGTTTGATATGCACAGTCGTAAACAAATAGAAAATCAATTAAACAAATTAAAAACGCGATCACCAATGTTTCTGTAGTTATACTTAAATACCATTTTATGTTTCATATTACTCACTGGTAGACAAGAGATCGATTCCTTTCCATTCAGAAACGGAGTCGTCAGTTTTTTTACGAGGGCAGGTGGAAAAATTTCCTGTATTAATGTCCGGAAGGGTATGCATGTAAGAGTAAGAGTACACACTGCTGGGGTCTGTGGGTTGGGTTTGGGTATTATACCTGACCCACTAAAAAAAAACACCTCCCTTTCCTCTTCTAGAACACTAGCCTGGAAGTCTTATACACATTACTTCGGGGAAGGTTTATTCTTCTTCAGCCGTAGAGCTCACGACTTGTTATTCTTCTATATTCTGTGTCAAAATCTATCTTCTTCGCCCTAAGAATCTCTTCTGCGAAGCGTGCCACACATTTCCAGGTGTCCTCCACTTGAAGCATTGCTTCAACGATGTTATCCGTGGAGATCTCCTACCTAATATCGTCTTGCAACGATCTTCTATGTTGCTCCCATCTGTCGCAGGCGAGAATGTATAGCAGTGTTGATAATAAAACTATTAGGCCTAACGATATTATCTGTACTGTAGGCAATATGTGAAGTGAACTACCTGTAATGTATCTCTAATCATGTTTCAACACTTTCGAACAATGAAATCACTTGGTTAGCGCCTCACAATACCGCTTGGACAGATTTTATGGTGTCTTGTAATTCGCATGAGGGCATGTTGAAAGATAGGCGTACTAATGTTTTGCCAGTAATATTGTCATAGGCAGGAGCGGATTTACCATTTTGCCGCCCGTAGGCAGTATAAATTTGCCGCCCTTCTACAAATCTTTGTTTAAGAGGGGGGGGAGGTGCGTTTTCGGGTTTAATTCAATCCTTCATATTTTCAGTTATCCTAAAATTTGTTCTTTACATAATATTTTTTCTCCATTTTTCTTAATAAATTTCTATAGAACAATTTACATAACGTACTAGGAAGAGTACAATAAGACAATAAATCGCTGTAGTCGTGTTTATTCCAAAACACTTAAACTGAAGTTAAAACATAGTAATTTAATACAATTTTGTACATACGCTGGTACAAAATTAAAAAGATAAAGGGAGTTGTAATAATAGCATTTGAAATAATTTTTAAACTTTACGACGATATTTTTGATAGGCAAAATAATTAATACTATCTGTCAGTACCATCTTCTTTAATAACTCTCCTTCAATGAACAATATAGCCAATGAATTCAAACGATCTTCTCCTACGTTCGTGCGTAGATAATTTTTTACTCTTTTGAGCCACGAGAACGCTTGCTCAGCTGAGAAGTTTGAGGCCGCTATACATACAAACATCCGGTGAGCAATGCCCATGTTGGGATAGACAGAGTGGAGCTCATCCTTTCATATTAAGTGGCAGAGCGTCACAGGTGTAGACCTCTTATTTCCCTCCTCGGCAGGTCGAAGATCAATTGGCATAGGAATTGAGCAGGTTGGATCTCTTGACCTTTCTCTTTTCATCCTCTTCATGTTTTTCTCGGGATCAGAATAATCTAACGTGAGTATTTGTAGGTAACATTTAAAATGTAACACTTGGTCACAGAACGATTCCTGTAAATCATCAGGATTCTGTTTATGAAGTGTTCTCCTGCTTTCCTCAAGTTGTCATAATTTAATTCGTCTATTTCACTTACAACCTTGAATGTTTCGTTTATTTCAACATAAACATTCCTCCGTTTTTCCAATTCAGACTTTAGATTGTCAATAATAATGAGGAACACATTTACTCTTAGGTTTTCTCAAGGACTAAAAACCACTTCTTCTTCAACATTACCCCTTCCACGTGGTTCATCATCGTGGTTTTTTCTCTTTACCCGATGCTTGTCCTCTTTGTATGGCATTATTTTTGATAATTCCTGAGCCTTTTTTTTCAAAGTAATCGTAGTGATTTCGTGTTGACTCGAGGAGTTTGATCAATGAGTCATACAACTGTACCACGGATCTCAGGTCAATGTCAATATTTTGTAATTTCTTATTTGTGTCGTTGAGTCTTTGAAGTATAAAACCCCATAAATTCTGCCATGAAGGCAGTTTCTAGGATGTTCATTTTTTGTAATTAGAGTCTTTGCCTTGGCGCGAGTGGCAGGTTTCTGCATCGTATCTTGTTCAATTGATTGCAAAGTATGAAGTATATTTTGACAGTTATTTCACAGGCAAGGGTCATCTCGTGCAGACCATTGTGTAGAGCTGAGGTTCTTCAGTGTAGAACGTTGGTGTTGAAGTTCTGGTTCATCCGTGACAGACACTGGGTTTTGAAGTATTTCCCACCTGCTGGTAGACTAACTGAAAAAGTTGTACAATTATTGCAAAAAAAGGAAAAAATTACAGCCCACATTACAACAGTCAGCTTCATATGTTCCTACAAGATTGAGTGAGTGAGCACAACAAGGAATAAACTCAGCTTGACTATTCATTTCTTTGATTAGGGTTGGAGACCTGAATATACTCAACACATGTTACTCGCATTGTCATACGACTGTCCCCGACAATTTTTAATGTCCAGGTCATGAGAGTTAAGGCCTTTATAAACAGCATCAAACATTTCTACTGCTTTGTGGCCAGTATTGGGAAGAAATGTCAGAAACCTCTCAACAGTTGAACCATTTTCTTTAACATACCTGATAACTATAGCCAGTTTATCTGTATGTGAAAGGTCAGGTGTAGAATCAACAATTAGTTAAAAGTACTTAGCTTTTTCAATTTCGTCTGTAACTGCTTTACCTATAATAAATAAAAAATTTTCAGCAATCGTTGATGATAAATAAGTTTTCCACTCCCAGGGTGGACAAACGTGTCTATATGAGAAGCAAGGAACGTACCAAACTCTCCTATGGCTTCAAGTAACACCATAGAGTTGTCATTGCGACTGCTTCCAAACTTTTCTTCGTCCCCACGCAATGGCATGCCGCGTGATGCTAATGCTTTGACTACAACGACAACTAGATGAAGAACGTTTTTACAATAATTAGTTTCCGATTCTAACTGTTCTGCCAACTCTTTGTCTATGCGGCCTGTTAAACGTCCTCTTTCATTAGGTGCGGCAAGACTGTTCCTATGGTTTATAGAATTTTCGTGCTCTTTAAGTTTAGAAAAACCGTTCTTCCAGTCATTAAACCCTCCTGCCAAAAACTCTGTCGCTAGATCTGTTTGACTTGAAAACAGTAAACAGACACCACAAAGAAACGCAACCAATGCCTTCAGAATAATCTAGCCAGGTTCGAGGTAATGTTTCACCGTTAGCAAGCTTACGCTGAAACACATTTGAGGTAAGGTGTCTAATTATGCCATCATTATATTCCCTCTTTGATTTTTAAAGTCCCCCTAGTGTTCTGTTTATAAATTTTACAACATAATCGCATGTGCTTTCGTTCACTTGCCAATTAATAGGATCAGAATCTAAGACCTTTCCTACACGTTTGATGATATTGCATCATGATTTTTGACGTGAACTGGCTCTTCATTCTTCAAAACTAAGTTTCCTCCACAGCGGACCTCTCTGGCTGAACACTGAACAGTATTCAGAGTAGTCGGTGACCTTCACCACTACCACAGTTACTGTCGGTATCACTGAAATGTTTCGATTCATGAAATATTAGACTTACCTCGGCCCACAATTAGGTATTACATGGACAGATCTACATTTCTCAATTTCATATGGAGTTCCTACAACTAAAATCTCTTGATGATCACTTTCAGTAGTTTTTTCACTACCACTATTGAGACTAATGGTACCAACATCACTAAACTTCAAATCAGAACTTCTACATGCTTGCGGTTGCGCATCACTAACACTACATGATTTGAATAAACGATCAATTTTATTCACTCAAGAAAAAGTGATCATACGACTCACACTTTACGCAGAAGTACAGACCACGCCAAAAATTTATGCGGTGCCGGTCTGGGTTGGGTACGAAATTATGCTACGCTCACAGAGTATGACTGTTAGCAGCTACTGGCATCTATTGACATCACTCACGTCAAATTACAGAGTCGGTAAAGGATGTTCGAAATTTGAATGTAAACGAATTAATAGGTAATTAATTAATTAATTAATATAATGGAAGTATCACATAGATAATGCATGTAAATGTACTTAAGATTATGAAAACGATGTGATTATGAAATTATGACATATACATATCAGAAGTAAATGACGAACTATTCTTTTTATGTAATAAGCCTAGTTACTAAACAATATACATTTTTAAAAGTTTCTTATCGTATTGGGATGAAATGGAGAGGCATTTGAAACATCTCTTAGGTATAAAAACAATAAAGGCCGTCAAATTTCACCTTTCCAAAATTTGCCGCCGCTCAAATTTTGCCGCCCGTAGACAATTGCTTACTTTGCCCATACATAAATCCGCCTCTGGTCGTAGGCCTAGTTTGCTGCCGACATTCGAATAAATATATGTTCAACAATCGATGTTAAAAAAAAGATTATCTAGGAAGGAGTTTAAAAAACAGAAAATTTAAATAAACGCAAATAGGCAATTCGCTTTCTCGCTATCTCTATTTCCTCCTCTATGTCTATCTTTCTATGTCTCACTCTCATTTTTGGGGTTTTCCTCACTTTTTCTTATTGAGCGAACGCTGGACCCAGAGAGAGGCGGTTGTGGTCTGATACAGCTAATGTTGTCTATAAGAACTGTCGGGATGCCAACCAGTTATATGTTCCTCTTTATCTAATAACGAATAGCCTACTGTTCATGTATGTGATACTTAGTCACTTGTGTTACACTAAATCGGCAGATATTTTCCGTTTCAACCGACGTGACTACGGCCCATGGAATCGCTTTATATACACTTGGTTTTTTAAAACCGAGCCGCCCGAGATAAAAAGTTTTTGAGAAAGAACAAAAAAGAAGACACAGACAGTTATAATTACGGTACAACTGACAAAGACTTACAAACCTCTAATTCAAATGCACGCTCAAAAAACACGTGCAGCTGCTAAAGCGTTTAATCAAAGCAACATTTATATAAACGCAGTCGGTTGCGAAATTATTCAAGTTGCGGGCTGTCACATTTGTACTACTGTACGTCCAAACGGGCGGGATTTGGCAATATGTTTGCCTGTCACGTTTTTGTAATGAAGGCTTCGCCTTTTGTGTATACATAAAAAACAAATACCTTTACGTATGTTATTACATTAACAACAGTATTTTCTTACATTATTAAAAAAAAAAATAAATAATTCAAAATCTCTTCCCCTTCCATTAAGGAGCTGAAGAATTTCCTGTTTCGATACTAAAAGAATCGCATCCATTCGAATTTTGCTTTCCTGTAAGAATGTTGCCAGCGTCCTATAAAGTCAGTGATAAGAATGCCATTTTTGTGTTATTCGGAGACTTGCCTTCTAGGTTCTTTCGCTCCTTAGCGTCGTTGGCAAACTTCCTCTTTTGTTTCGAGGAGCATTGACCATTTACCGACTTTAACTTTGGCCGGTCCTTTACCAATTAACGTGAAGAAACAGTGAAGAAAACAATAAATATATAGTACAGATGAAGTACGAGATACGGAAGACTTCCTACACCTAAAAACCTAACAGCGTTGGAGTCGAAGAGATCAAAGGTTGATAAAGAGATACCAGACAAGGAAGATTAAAGAAAACGATCTCGCACAAGACAAATTAAAGGAAAGTGAGAATGGAGCAGTTATGACAAATCGGTTGCGTTAAAGCCGTTATCTAACATACGTGTGTCGCTGATGTGCTTCAGATATCTGTTGCCCCTTTCACCGACCTCCGTTAAGAATTTAACGGTCGGTAAACCGCCTGTTAAGGATTTAACGAGATATAACCGTTGTACAAAACCCTGTTAAAAATAATAGCCGTTAAAGTCGTCGGCTATCTTAACGGGAGACATTTGGCCTCTTAAGTAAATAATCTTAGGAAGTAGCTTATCTTTGGAATATTACAAGCGGGAATCTAATTGGATTTAGTCGGCTTTAATAGTGCTGTCAAGCTGCCTCGCAGTTTGGTGTTGAGCTATCAAAGGCTAGAAGAAGGCAACCCTGAATAAGACTTACCGGGAGTGACCCGTAAGGGGGCAGCCCCTGCACATGACTCACCCATCTATAGGCTGGTACCCTATAATGGGGAATTAATTTAATTTACTCACAACTTTCAAAGAAATGGCGTTCTTAAGAGGAGTTAAAATGTGTTCTAAACTCGACCGTATAAAGAATGGGGCCATAAGAGAAGACTTACAAGTTTTTAACTTGAATGAAAAATTAGAAGATTACAAACAACGATGGAAAGAACATTCAGAAAGAATGTCAGATTCCAGATTGACCAAACAAATCTGGAAATACAAACCTATAGGACACAAACCTATAGGTGTGTGCGGGTAGACCCAGAAAGAGATGGCTGGAGGATCTTTGAAGGTGGAACAAGCAGCACCTTGTCTACGCCGTATTGTGAAGATGATAACGAAGTAAGTGACAGGCCATTAAAACAACGAGGCCAACCTTAAAATGATTTCCACATCACTTCATGTAAATTGTTTTTCGTGAAGCGGTTTTCGTAAAAGACAAAAACAAGCACATATTTGTTCGCTTTCTGTGATCAGAAATTTTATTTTGTCTGTTCTTCTGGGTGTTCCATTAAATAATTCGTTTTGTTTTCAGCTGTTGAGAATGCGTATACAATATACACTATTGTGACAAACAAAAATGGATTAGAGGGAAGAAAATTCTTAAGCTGAAATTACTCAGAAAGTCATCCAAAACAGAAAAAATATTACGGTAACAGAAATACGTATTATGACAATTTGAGTGAGAACACTTATTGTCATTTATAGAACACTATAGACTTTCAGAAAAAGTATTATCAAAATTCTTGAAAAATTGAGGTTGAACTGGAATATTTTTAACTACACGAACATAAACTGGATGAAATAAATATAGAAATGTAGTCTATTACTATAGAACAATAAATATAGACTGCATAAAATACAGTCTATTTGGAAATAGAAATAGTCTGGGAAAAACTACAAGAAAATGTAAAAAATATAAACAGTGACGCTTCCCAACAAAACGTTTTTATTATAAGATGATTTCTTACGACTTGCAGAACAAACACAACTAAAAATATCGGTATGGAGAACCATACATGACTTCCATATTCTAAGATTTATATTTAAAATCATTTTCGAAATGAAGTATTACCATAGAAACTACTTCTTTCTACTTACTGCTTCAGCCTTAACCATAGTACTGTGGTCACTAACGTATACTACCTCACGTTATCGCACTCGATTTTCACTGATGATGGAAGTCGATGGCATTGCCGAAACGTCTGGTTTTGTAGAAAACATTAGACTACGGCCAAACATCCCGGGAAGGAATTTTAACAAAAACTACTTCTTTGTTGCCGATAACGTTGTGGTGGTACACATATATATAAAAAATATGCATAAAATTAATGGCTTGTATAAGTTAATGATTGATCTCCATTAAGCAGTGCTCAAGTTTCCAAAGTTTTAATATTATGATGTCCGTAATTAAAACATCAGAGCAGATTTAGTGTGTATGAGGGTACACCGTGGACAAAAATTTTCAACATTTCCTATTGAGCGTTGCTTAGAGTAAAACTGCGAATCTACAGTGTACGTTTCACAGAACAAACACGCGGAAAAGAAGGAGCGCTCCGAAGTCACTCATGGACCCTCAGCATCTTGCAGAGGGTTCATTCCCTAAAGACGAAAAGTCTGTCTATGAATCGTTCCTCTGTAAACACGTGCAGTTACACTGCCCAGCGATCCACAGGAAGCAAATCGCTATCCACGCTGGACACTTTTTCGGCTTGCACGCGTTATGTTGGTATGGGGTTTCGGCACTTTCCATTTAAAAAGCGTGCAAATGTAAGAAAATAAACATGAATGAGGCCAGAAATAACGCGAATTTTGTGTGTGTGTGTGTGTGTGTGTGTGTCTTCCCTGCCTTTTTATTGCGGTAGTCATAATAATAAAATGGAAACGTAAACATTACATAACTGAGATATGCTTGCCTGCCACGAACGATACATTTCCTCTCATACATGATTTACATGATTTACATTAAAATGAAAAAATTATAATTTTATTGCCTGGCAACAAAATTATTTTATTTTTAACAATTACCATTGTTTGAAAAAGTTTAAATGAATTTTCAAGTACTTTACTGTTGTTAAAACGTAAAAGGTCGCGGGTAAACTACCCCTTCCCCTTAACCGATCTTCACAAAAATCAAAAGTCCTTGAGATCTCTACAATTCAGGGACGTATGCAAAAAATTATTTGATTCTGTTTGCATTTGCGGCTGTTATCGTTTGCCATAGAAAATTACCCTTGATAAAAAAAATTCAGGGAGTATTCTTGATACTCCCGTCGGATCTTTATTTCGTGAATGCGAAATTACATACGTTACTCTCGTTATTGGGAGATTCTTTTGTTTTGTTTGTCAGAAAGAAAGTTGAAATGAAAAAAGAAAATTACGCTATACATAACATTTATTCATCGGAATCATTAGTACAAATGGCTAACCTATGAACAATTGGTCGATGGTAACTAAAATATGAAACGTAGGGCATAATCGTCGGACTAAGTTGACGTACAAACGTTAAGTCGATTGTGGTCTTTCCAAGTGTAGTCGGAGAGGTTTGTACAAGTTGTAGATCGTATTCTTGTTGCATATATGGAACCAGCCAATCATTTCTCGGATCGTTGGGATCGACATTGAAATCACCAGTAAGAAATATTGGCGTTGTAATGTCGGGCTCAATTTCCTCAATGACCTTAGATATTGAGCGCCCAAATCTACAAAGACTTCGAAAGAGGAGAAGTTTAATGTATTTTGTTTCTGCATTTGGATGAATATACAATGAGGCAGCAATGAATCTGAAAGAATTGTTGACTGTGATTTGTGCCAATGCAATATCGCCTGTGCCAGGTTCCACGTATACACCAAGTCGTTGGGTTATATTGTTTGGTATATTGAAAGGCATAGCACATAGCTTGTTGCTACGACGTTGATAAATTGCAACACCGCCAGCCTTTCTCTTTTGTTGTTGTTGTTGTTCAGTGGGGTTATTATCCATTGCTTCGTGTTCATATGAGATGAGATTATAATTTTCAAGCTGCACAGACTCGTCATTTGTAATCCATGTTTCTGAAACCATAAGAAAATCAGCTCTCGTTAAGACAGGATCCGTTTCAATGTCAAGTTTGTGTGCAACGAGACTTTGCGCATTCATTCCAACGAAGAATATTACAATCGTGTCGTCTTCAATCAAACTGTCGGAGCAATTCATAAACAGTTCAACACGTTTGGTAAGTGTATTAAGTGGATGGCTCTCGAGTCGCAGATATTCATTTCGCATTTCTCTAACAGTTGAGCTGTCGCAACCAAGTCCGTGATAGAATTTAAAGTCGTTGCGCGAGTTCGTAATGTAAAGACCTTCGATGCTTGTTACTCGACTCATTGCAACATAGACCAATTGTATTTGCTGACTTTTGCTGTAGTCATACACAACCGTGTCAAATGTGCCTCCCTGACTTTTGTGTATGGTTATGGCACAAGCGGGTACAATTGGAAATTGCATTCGTTTACAACTTATAGAACCACCGAGTTTGATGTTAGCGCTACGCATACAGATGGGTGTCCAAGTTCGATCTATTAGACCATTGCTGCAAATTACTCTTGGTGCTGCTTTTAGTCTTGCCATTTTGGCGATGTGGGCTTGTGGAAAGTGTAGCCACAATCTGATATAAGGATTGATTTGTGTAGACTCGTCGCGTTGTTGGACTAATTGAACTGCTGTCTCATGAGTGACTTCTTCGATGTACTCAAGTATTCCTATTGCACCATTAACAATTCCATCGTCCACATCAATGTTAGTTGTAATCATATAAGGCATACCACTCTGTAAATTAAGCAGATACGGCAAACCGCCAGTTTCCATCACACTGAGCTTGTGTAATTTGACTCGTGCAGTGCCAAGTTGAGTGCTGTTATTGTAGCCAGTGATCAAATCGGAGGCACTGCTACAAATTCTGTCTGATATTGCAAGTCGGTTGTAAGCATCCACATCATGATTTCTATGGAAGAGACGTATTGAATTTGGTTCGTGTTCCCTACACCATTCACCTGTTCTGAAACGAGACTCGATCGCTGCCATTTCTTCAGAGTCTAAACGTTTTCCATCACCAATCTTCGTCAAAATTTTAGAGAATAAGAGGTCGCTTTGTCGCATAACCTGAGTGAGCGGATAGAAATCAACTGATTGCCACAATACGCACCCACCCAAGTTGTTTCGTGATGATTTATAAACGGGGGTAGCATTTACAGGCGGTAATTGCCGAAAATCTCCAGTCAGAATGATATCCATGCCGCCAAATGGTTGATCATATACGCCCGTAATTTCACTCAGTCTAGAGTTGATTTTATTGAAAACATCGGACCCAATCATACCTATTTCGTCAACTATTACACATTTTACTCCAACGAAGGCAGTTCGGAAACACTGCAAAGCTTCATGGGGCAATGAAGTTGATGTTCGCATTAGACTTATACGAAACGCAGAGTGAACGGTCGTACCCTGCAAATTTACAGCGGCTTTCCAATCGATGCACAAGCAATGTAAGCATCTCGTCGTGTAGTGTGTTGTTGAGTGTATCGATTATAGGTCTCCATGGTATAGCGTGTCACATACGCTATAACACTGGGAACCTGTATTAATTGACTCTGGCCAATTATACAGGCTGCCTTCGTTGTAACAAGCTGAAAATTAATCACATCACCAAACAAAAAAAATTAATATAAAAGGAAACTGTGGAGGGGAGACTGCTGATTTATGCACTCAGTTTTGTTGTATTGTACCACATGACATTTCTTTATTACATAATAACATTAGTTGCTCTACTTAAAGTTCTCAACATATATGGTTCAACAGCTTACAGTTTACAAGATGATTATATATTTTATTCTTACAGAAGGGCCCTCAAAATAAAGATGTACATCGGTTTAATTTTTTCCACGGATCCGGGATTGAATATTACTATATTTAATACTATTATTAGTCTTATTCACGGGTAATTATGCGTGTTGATGCCGATTTCGGCAGGTTAAAGCCGGGTTAATTATTAAGGAGTGTTATCTCAATTTTATTCTCGAATTCTTTTTGGTTTTAAACTATTTATTTGGGGTATTATTGCGGTGTTACATTATCATTTTCTTTAGGGGTTTATGTTTTATTTTAATGTGAGATTTTAAATTATTTTACATTTCTTTTATTTCCTTTTTTATTTTTTAAAATCGTCACATACTCCTCCGCTTAAAAACAGACTCCGGCTGGGGAAAATGTACGTTATTTGGTCAGAACTACGTTATTTGGTACTGTAATGTGACTGATGTTTGGGAGTATTCTTGCCGTTACTGTGTGAAGTTTAATTTAGTACACGATTTGTTTTCTCTATCTCTCTTGAAATTCATTTATTTCTTGTCTTGTTCTCATTCGTGAAATTCCCTTTATCTCGTTCCTTAAAACGCTAACTTAGATTTTAATTCTTAATACTAATTTCCGTAACTCACAATATCGTGGCCCGACTGACATCGGCTTACTCTAACTACATCAGTTAGCTTTCAGCACTCTCTAATGATTACCTTGGCACACTCTAACTATATCAGTTAGCTTTCTGCACCATCATTACCCTTTTCAGTCGGCGCCGTTGTGACTATGTTACGTTACATATATAATTCTTAATTACCTCTAATATAACCTAAAGCGGATCCCATACTCCACTTTAGATTATTTATAATCCTAATTTCTTACGCTACTGAGAGAAGCGGAATTTCACGAAGATAATTTTTATTCTCTCTTTAAATGATCAGCTGTAATACTTAAACAAAGGGGGGCAAAGACTTTACTTTCAACGATCAGCTGTTACGCTGGAATGTGGGTCAAACTAGTTTTCTTCAAACAATGGCATTGTTTATGCGTACGAAGGGGGAAGTCAACTCGAGGGTGAATATATCTCTATTGTTCCATTTAACAACAGCTGACGGACACCTTATTAACTTGCACAGGCTTGCTTCAAAGAGGGGTGGCGTGTGCGATGCGTACGCAATGTTACGGCCCGTTACCAAGCTGAGTTTAGTCTTAAATACTGGCGGCTGGGGAATTATTTTTCAAACAGGCCACAACCGAGGTTTTACATAATTCACATATACTTTTATTATTAATTTCTTATTATTTACTTTGCTCAGATTTAAGAAACTTCTTTTTTCATTTGTTTAGGACTCGGTTGTTTACTTCGGGAAGCATCATTCTATAAAATTAATTAGTACACTTGTTTTATTTAGTCAGTAGTTTATATAACTCATCGTGTCAATAGAAACACGAATTACACATTTATGCAGGCTTGTACAGGAAAACTACAGGTCTTAAATTGTCGCAAAATAGACGAGTTAGAGACTGAATACTTTGACATGTACATACATGAATTGGTATAATACAATCTAATCTTTTCACATATAATTATATACGAGTATGTGCGTAATCTCACACAAAATTTACACTTATAAATATCGTCAATATTATTCATCTATGCTACTTAGCCTTTTTCTTTTTACATACAATTTCCTAACTGAGTGCATAGATCTTCAGAGTAGAGTATTTTGTAAGTGACACTAAGTACACTAACCATTTACACAAAATGAAAGCAAAAAACAGAGTCGCGCATTTTAATAATAAAATTATTTAATTTTTTTTCAAAGCAGAGTTGCGCATTTTATAGCGTGTCACATACGCTATAACACTGGAACCTGTATTAATTGACTCTGGCCAATTATACAGGCTGCCTTCGTTGTAACGAGCTGAAAATTAATCACATCACCAAAAAAAAAAATTAATATAAAAGGAAACTGTGGAGGGAAGACTGCTGATTTATGCACTCAGTTTTGTTGTATTGTACCACATGACATCTCTTTATTACATAATAACATTAGTTGCTCTACTTAAAGTTCTCAACATATATGGTTCAACAGCTTACAGTTTACAAGATGATTATATATTTTATTCTTACAGAAGGGCCCTCAAAATAAAGATGTACATCGGTTTAATTTTTTCCACGGATCCGGGATTGAATATAGTATGTTAATACTGGTCACCTCCCCATATACAAACTTGAAATTGTCCCATTTGAAGAATGGACATTATTTACCTTTTAAAACAATAATGCTTTACAGTTTAAACTTTTACTCTTTTACTACAAATAGTTTTATCAGATTACAGACTACATCTTACATATAATGTCTGTTTTTAAAAGTCTTAAAGTGTTAGTTAAATTGTCTTTTGTTGGTTATAATTTTAGTATCTCATAACCATGGAAGACAAGCCTCCATGTCACCTGTGGTTTCCTGTAGTTGATGCAGATTTGGCTCTTCGGTCCTCGGTGTGTTTACTGAAGGTCTGTCGTTACCTTAGTATCCGGTGACGGTGAAGTTCTTGACGTGAGTTAGATCATTCTGGGTGTGGTACTCTCCTCTTAGATGACTGGTAATAATATTTCGTTGTTAGAATAATTAAAGCAAAAGTTTGTTTCACTGGTATTCACTTTACATGATTATTTATTAGTTGAATTTCACCTTATGGTCCTAGTACTGTATTAATTACATAATTTTCTTATTTAAGATTTGGTAGAGATATCATCGGCGCACAATTTAGTTATTTAGATATTCTTTTACGAACTTTCAACATATTTATCTCTGCGTCGCGATCCAAGGCTGTGCGCAGCTTACGGCGTGAGCGCTCCATTGCAAGTGGGGTTTGTTTATTGGGGCAGGTAAAGTAACTTCGCGTCGTTTACGCTTCACCATAAAAGTAGTTCCACATTCCGATTAATATCTACCGGTTTAATCTTTGACATATTTAATTATACTATGGTATCCTTTACTTTTTATTTTATTATTGTACATCGTTATGTTTTTTATCAAGTTCCAATTTAATACTATTATTAGTCTTATTCACGGGTAATTATGCGTGTTGATGCCGGTTTCGGCAGGTTAAAGCCAGGTTAATTATTAAGGGGTGTTATCTCAATTTTATTCTCGAATTCTTTTTGGTTTTAAACTATTTATTTTGGGTATTATTGCGGTGTTACATTATCATTTTCTTTAGGGGTTTATGTTTTGTTTTAATGTGAGATTTTAAATTATTTTACATGTCTTTTATTTCCTTTTTTATTTTTTTAAATCGTCACAATGGCTACGCGTAACACATAATTTTTCCACTACCGGCTGGCCCAGTGAGATACACTTGGATTGGCGGCGAACCGAATGTATGGATCCGATGTATAATTTCCAATATGAATTCTCGCTGGCGTTTATTAGTACTTCGTAACAGTTTGCAGTAGTCTTCTTTTGAAAGCACATTCGATCGTTTTCGTACAGCAGATATGCCCACAGACAAATCTGCATCGATGTCATCGTTATTCTCTTGGTTGCCATCATTCAATACGCTACTCACAAAATTATCTCGATTTTTTTGCTCCTCATTTGTCGCATTTTCGTCTATATCGTTATGAATATATAATTCTTGAATTTCTAACATCACTTCTTCAATATTTATGTTGGACTCATGTTCACGACGTTTAGTAAGAATTGCGGATTCGTTGGTGTCATAGATCTCGACAAACCTATTACCATCGAGTATATCAACTGTCTCATTTCGAAACGGATAGTATAGCGTAACCATTTCCCGTTTGTAATTGACCACATCACTTATATCATATTGTCTGTAACGTATAACACATGGAACTGACCGCTTTTTATTGATAAATCGAACCTCATCATTCTGATCGGCGTTTGGATCGTCACATTCGTCTGGCTGCTGTTGTACTGACTTCTTTCCAGAATACCAAGCTATGAAATCAGCGAGGCATAGATCTTTTAACGATTCATTGCGTTCCTCATAACGTTCGATTTTAGTTTTGGTCCACACATCCGTACTATCATCAGCCAAATTTTCCAAGTCCATTTGACGTTTCAATTTCCTTGATCGTTGTCGTTCTTGTGGCCACACCGTTGGAATATACACAACTTGACGACTACAATGGCTCATCGATTGACGAAGCAAATACCAGGCCGCCTCCTGTGCCGACATTTCGACCGAATTAAGAACTTTCACACCAATCTTGCGTACTAACTCGGTGAAGTCCAACTCCGGATTCTCTTCTTGTAATTTTATGAGTTCTCGTTGCAAATGACTTATTCCACGATTCGCCTTGTTAACATATTCTACAACATATATCGCACAACTATATTCGTCCAGTATAAATTGCAAGTCACTATTTGAGCCCAACACTCTGGCTAACCACGGATTGAAAGTATTGGTGTAGATTTCAGACATATTACGTTTGAACAACATTGTCGGCCGTCGCAGTGAAGCTCGAATTGTATCGAGGTATTTGCGCTCTGTCAAATGATTGTCTACAAGAAATTCTTCAACACTGTCATACACTTTCTGCTTCAGTATTGTTTTTAAACGCTCAGCTGATTTCTGCATGGTAGCTTTTCTCGGATCACCTTTAGCGAGCGGCAACAGTACCATTGTCTTTCGCATTGGCAAATACGGGATTCCAAAGCGACACGTTGATTCTCCACGCTTGGTACAAGTAAACGTATGCTGGTGCGTTTGATTGGAGTACATATCTGCAGGCAAATCTCCCCTCGATACGCTCGCCAATGTATTCGTCAAGTCAATTGTTCGTGGCATTTCTTCACTGATTGATTCTTTAGGATCATTGTTCAACCACAAGAGTATATGCGCATGTGGACTGCCTCGATGCTGGAACTCGATGCGCTTAAAGTAATCAACGACTCGATACCGATCACCAAATGGATTCGCCTTTGTCTTACTGCACAACATACTCATCAAAATGTCAACCAGTTTGTTAAACACAATGTAACACGTAACTGGATCTTCATTCACCAAATGACACCGCATTGATCTGCTAAGTGCCTCAACATTTTGCACATCTTTATACGAATCACTTAGGCGATGCAACACAGACAGCAAACCTGGCCAACGAATTTCATTTGCACTCAACGTAAGAAACACAGTAGGCTTCCCAAGCTGGCGCATCATTGCAAACAAGTCACGCTTACGATCCTGCCAATACTGCATCGAATTTGGAATGGATTTAAGAAATGACAAATTCTTTTCCATGCAATCACATATGAACTCCTTATCATTTAACATAGCACGAGTCACATTAACTGTGCTGGACGTTTTGAAAGTATGAAACATTCCCTCGACGACTCTCATTCTCAAGATTTTCATCGCCATATACAAGATGTGTTGTGGGGTCACACCTCGCAGATCTTTACGTCTAATTTCACTCGTGGCCATCATATAAGGAGTCACTCTTACACCATCTTTGTAGCGACGATCTATACCCAAGTAAATATTTGGAAACGACAATTCCTCGGCGTGTGTATCGTACACAATATTCAACGGCATACTGTGTTGGCCGGGCGCTATATCAAGACAGTTCTCCTCGTTCCACAGAAGTGTATGTTGGCTGGCCACAATGCAATCCGAGTCTAACACTGGTGCCTCTTCTACACAATCCCCATCATCATCAATTCTGTCGACACATATATTGTCCAACAAAGTTCCATCGATGGTAATTCCATACATACGGTACAACGGCTGTTTCACCAAGTACTGCAGCCATTGCATTACATTGGATTTCCGAACATACCCGCTCAAATATGACGATTTGTGCATTAATTTCCTCTTGATGTTAACATTTATCGCATAAACATCGTCCAACTGTAGAGGCAATTGTTTCACCATATTGTTTACATCAACTGGAACATTTATTACTTGACCAATGATGCCATAACTGCCCTCGTGTCGAAGTCGGCGAATTTGCATGAAAGGCAGCCTAGGTGATATCAACCGTTCCTCTACCGGACTCAACACTGGCAAAGTTTTAGGCCGATCAGGATATTTGAAACCGTTAGACACACTCATGGATGGGATTTTATTAGTATCCAAGCATCGACGGCAATTTACACATGCTACCATAGCCTCCACTACTTGGTCGGGGAACTCGCTGCGCAAAATGTTACAGTGTTTAACTTTAACGAGCTTAAGATCCTTCTTGAACCAAAGTCGATTACAAACATCACAACCAAGTCCAAATTCATTGTCAAAGAACATTTTTCACAAAGTGGCGATCGCATGCAGCATACTTATTTGTCAAATCGAGCGAAAGGTCTGAACGCGCCATTGACGGACCGATGTTACCGTCCGTACGAGTCTCAGTATTGTCATCCTGCATATCAATGGAATCATCGTTGCTTTCTACGCCTATTGGACCACTTTACAAATCCATTCGACACGATGACGAAGTGCTAGGTTGCTCCAAACGTTGTACGCACTCGCTACTTGTAGTGGGCGCTCCACTTCCACCATCCAAATTCGAATTCTGGCGTCTTCTTTCCAATTCCTTTTGTTGCAATCGACGTAGCCGACAACGTTCTATATTTGTAAGTCGTGATGCACCCATTTTGTTCGGAGTTCCAGATTTTACAGCCTTCTTTCTCTTCTGAGGACGCGGCATTTTCACAATATCTCAACATTTTCTGCTTTCCAATGTTAATTTTATATTTCTTGTGTTATTAACGTCTAATTTACGTTCTCAGCTCTCCGTAGACACCTCGATCACTAAAATCGACCAACTCGTTCCGGAGATACAACTGAACTGAGCGCGCGCCGTGCCCACACAAGCCCAAATTTAGACCCCCACGCGCAGCGCTGTGACGTCACCGCGCAACCCCCCCACCGCTCACGACAAACCATTTCCGGTAGTCGACGAAACGGGCTATCCAGTCGTAGTTTTAGATATTCTGTAATCCTTATAGTTTTTGCACACGAGGCCCTCGAAAGTACACAAATATTGGTCGCGGCAAAACCTTACATGACAGAACGAACCATAAGATGTTCATTCGCATTCACATCAAAAACGTTGCAGGTAAACTACCCCTTCCCCTTAACCGATCTTCACCAAAAACAATAGGTCTTGAGTACTCTACAAATCAGGGCTGTATGCAAAAAATTATTTGATTCTGTTTGAATTTGCGGCTGTTATCGTTTGCCATAGAAAATACCCTTGTTAAAACATAAAACGTTGCAGGTAAACTACCCCTTCCCCTTAACCGATCTTCACCAAAAACAATAGGTCTTGAGAACTCTACAATTAAGGGCTGTATGCGAAACATTGTTTGATTCTATTTGAATTTGCGGCTGTTATCGTTTGCCAAAAAAAAAATTACCCTGATAAAAAAACCGTTGCAGGTAAACTACCCCTTTCCCTCAACCGATCTTCACCAAAAACAATAGGTCGTGAGTACTCTACAAATAAGGGCTGTACGCAAAAAATTATTTGATTCTGTTTGAATTTGCGGCAGTTATCGTTTGCCATAGAAAAAAACTACAGATAGACAGACAGACACACACAGACACTTTTCGAAAAACGACTTTTTCATGTTTTGAGTGTAGTACAATCAGAATCTGCAATAATCTCGAACACGATTTTTTTTGCCATCACCATACTTCCATTTCCTTAAGGAATATGGAAGTAAAAGAAATCAACCAGTTAATAAATTACAGGTGCCCATAACAACTATAAAAGAAAGCTACGAAACAGGGACGATACCCTACCCTACCTTACAGAGCGTTTAAAAATTACTTTACTTTTTCCGCCAGTCTGAAGCAAAATCAGCAGTTATAATGGTAGTTATGTTAACTATAAATACTTTATTAAGAAGTCACATAACACAATGGGGAATATATGTATATGGGTATTTCGCTCGTATGTACTTCGCAACTTAAAAATTCAGTTATCCAAACATTAAAGCTACAGGATTATAATTTTAGTATTTTTATAATGTAAGAATAGTTCCTCCTCCTATTCCTATGGCGATACTGCCCGAAGTAGAGCCCTGGCCTCCTCTATCCTGACCCTCCACCTTTCTCTATCAGTAGTAAAGGACTTCCATCCTCGCACTCCCAACATCTCTCTTTCATCCGCAGCGACAGCATCTTCCCATCTTTTCCTTGGACGGCCTTTTGGTCTTTTGCTATCCATACTCCCCATAAGGGTCTTTTAGTTGTTCGTTTGTCATCCGTTCTGACTACATGGCCAGCTCATTGCAGCCTCCTCAGTTTTACGTACACTTCTACCGTTGGTTCATTGAAGTGAAACATATCTCGTCGTTATGGCGTATCCTCCATTCCCCATTTCTATATACGGGGCCCAAGATCTGGAGCTTCCTTTCGAATATCTTCAGGCATTCAATTGCTCTTTGTGTTAATATCCAGGTTTCACAGCCATAGCACAGGATGGGTCGTATGATAGTTTTGTATATGCGCATTTCTGTCTGCCTATGAATAACTCTTGACTTAAAGGTGGTGATAAGCGCAAAGTAGGCCTTAATGAAAGAACAGTTATTCTCTTTAATTCCATAAATTTTAAAATCATTTTGGCCATAAACAAACTTGTAAAAATAGAGAGGCGGTAAATTGTACATTTCAACAGTTCATTGAAATTTAAGACAACTCGTCGCGTATCCGTTCTTAATTGACGTAAATGGATCGTTTGTATTCAGTTTGTAGCTTAGTATACACCGATAAGGCTAATACTTAATTTTTATCTGTACTCTTCATAGTTATAAAAAAAATTATATGTAACGTTTGGTTACGATTTTTTTGAATTACGACGTGAAAAACTTGGTCTGTGAGAAACGGTTTTGTTGTTAGTGACAGATATATAGTGTAAAGAAGTGAAATTATCAGAATTGATTGAATTTAATTTTTAAGGCTCTAGCTTAACAGATTTTGAGAACAGAAGTGTTTCTATAGAGGTAAGTAAACGCGCGGCCATAAGTGTACAAACGCGAGACAACACGTAACGTTAGTACAGTTCACATAAGTTGCTGTATTATTTTTATAACATTTACTTGAGTACTTTATAATTTATAACAAGTGCGTTACATTGAGTTATAATCGTTTATTTAAGCACTAAGTAGGGCTATAAAGCGAGCGCTATGTTTGCTTGGTATAATACTACATTATTTGTGATTCATTCTACATTCATTCTATGTATTACGATACTAATTAATAATTACAACAATTCACAACAGTTATGTTTTACTTTATGTATTCTGTTAAGTAACCGTATTTAATTACTCTCCTACCCAAATAATGTGTGTAGGTGGTGTGTTCATTGGTTTGTTTGTTCCTCTGTAACACTAAAACGGCTGGCCCAGTTTTGATAGACGAGGTATCAAATTAATTGCTTGTCTTGATTTTCGAAGTGTCAACAACAAAGTATGAAATTTGGAAAACAAAATGGCTGACGCTACACTACACACCATATTGTGTAAGATGTAGACAAACCTGTCAAGTTGGGTGTCATTTTAGAATTTACTAACTGTGTCCAAATGGGCGTTGGTGAAACAGCTATCAAGATAACGACCGTTAAAAATTATATCGCTAGTTAACAAACGGTCCGTTTCGAAGAACGTTAACTTCGTTCGTGAAACGAGGTGTGTAGGCCTACGTAAAAAAAACAATAGGAAAAGATTTGCGGGGAAGATACAGTTCGAACAAGAATTACCACTAAAATCAAATGATAGATCAGGGAGCCGACTATAAATATCTAAGGTGAGATATAAGTTACGGCGAGAGCAGATATAGGCTATTATCAGGAAAAATTAACACCTGTTACATAATATGTAGCACTGTAAGAAATAAACTCTGAAAAGGAAAAATCACTAGGAAGGAATAATCTCAAATTAAAGTTTGAGATCAAAGTAGAATCTCTTCTTATTCTTTGCAAATGATTTCAGTTTGTAACCGTTGCTACCCACCTATCACTTCTAACTCCCCTTACGTGCCCACACCACATCACTGTATTTCTTCCTACTTCCTTTTCATTGTATAATCTACATTGCCCCTTTGACAATTTCACCGCAGTATCACATGTTGGGCGGCTTTTTTTTGAAGCTGAATCGATGTTCCGCCTTCAGTATGATGCAACGGAAGTTTGTAATCTCGATGTAGAATGAAGAGAGAGGTTATCAGTTACGCGATGCAAAGTAGTTAGTATCCCAGCAAGTAAGATTAATTTTTTTGAACTCAGTGAAGCTAAAAGATCGGACCGATAAAACGGAAAGGATTGACAGAAGAAATGTAAGGCAGGAAGATGGGTTGTTAGCGGCGCGGCGGCTCAGTTGGAGACGTAACAAGAAACTGAGGATTAGCAGAAATAGAAGCGCAGAAATCAGCTCATAAACACGATACAAATGGCATATACAGACGATACTGCTGTAATAGAGAAACAAGTGATACTAGAAAAAACAATAAGAAGCATAAATAGAGAAGCTAAAGTGAGCAGGAACTTGTTCCCTATAGGCGGCCGCCGGTGGCGTCGTCTAACCAGGAGGCCCCACCTTACTGCTGTAACCGTGTTTCTAACTAAGCTTGCTATTGAGGGAAAAATATATACACAAATACAGGTTTCATTAATCAAAATTATGGAAAAGTTTTTTTTAGGATGCTCAGAATCGTATGTATGCGTTTTCAATACATTTGGATTTCTTCAGAACTACTTAAAGAATACTTTTGTCTCCAGAGATATTTAAAAAAGAAAACAATAAATATTCGTAGCTTTTTCGTAAACTTAAATATGAGAATTCCGATGACGATGTCGACAACAAAGACACTGAAGATAGTGAAGAGGATGAACAAATCGACGAAACTGAAAATACATTAGAAAATCTCAAGACAGTAATTATCTTATGAAAAAAATGATTTAGAAAGTTGTTTTGGGCCATCTTTTCAATAAAGGATTGTCATCCTCTTCTCGCACGCTGAAATATAACAATGTTTTTATCAACAATGTTATCAAATGCGTTCGTTGAAAAGTCCTTTTTAACCTGAAAATTATAAAACATATACCACGATATGTTAAGAAACCAGACTTCAAGTCTTTAAAGTATTGAAAACGATTGGTTATTACTGTTGTTCATAACGATATTGAGACTCCTTCAGCGTTTGTCTGAGGTATTTTAATGCAATTCCCTGCGTTTATCTTAAATGTTTTCACTGTTTAAATGTAGGTAAGATAATATATAAAGAAATGAATAGGCCTACTAGATCAAATTGTTCCTTACAATACACAAAAAAAGCAGAAAAAAATAAATATGGATCCTAAACAGTGCGAGACTGAATTTATTTTAGCACGTAGGCCTATATAACATTTCACTGTTGAAATAATGTAAAATATAAATCACTAGCAAAATACCCGTGCTTCGCTACGGAGTTTCACGTTGTACGTAATTGTACAATTATTGCTCGCTTAATAATATAGGATTAGATAGATTGTACAAATTCTCAACTCTTAGTTTGTTTATTTACATTCTAAGCAACAGCTATTTATTATTTATTTCGAGAAAATCGTTAAAGCCGTTTCCGAGAAAAAAAAGGACATACATTTATTAATTAATTGAACTTCGAAATTTTCTCGACTATAAGAACCTGCAAACAACGAAGTTTTTCAATTTAAAACAGTGATTAAAAACTCAGAACTAAATGTATTCGTGGTTTCCAATAAACTGAGATGTCAACCACTTCATTTACAAAGTATGCAATTCCCGCGATAAATTTCATTATTTGGTTTTTTGCCCCTTAGGAGTGAAAGTTTTTAAAACCGTTTCTTAGTGAGCACCTAAGACCTATGATGAAGCTATGTTCAAAGTTTCATTGATATCCATTCAGTGGTTTCAGAGATATCGTGATCAGTGTGATCAGTGGTATTTGGCTTATATAGATATCTATATCTAGCCGATTTACCCAGCGTTGCTCGGGTTCATAATTTATTCATAGGCTCATAGGCACCTATTCTTGTTCTAACGTTATATTACTTGTATATTGTATAATCTTCCTTATATTGTTACGTTCGCATTCTCACTGGAGGAATACTCTGTAGCGCACCTGTTTAAGAACATGTCATAAACTGTATTCTTATATCTGGTAAGAATTCTGTTGCGCGTGATGCTCCTGCTCGATTTCTAACTCTGGGAGAGGGCGAACAGCTAAATTAGTTTTCAATAAAATGTCTACAGTACTTGCATGCGCTGCGTATTTACTGTCTTTTATCATTCATTGTGTTAATGTTGAAATAAGGCATCTGTTAAATTAGTGTCTCCTAAACTTATTCTAACAATACAATACCTCTATAGATTTCAGCTTATCAATTTTTAAATTCAAACTGAAGCAAGTGCATTTATAATGCCTGAACACTATGATCTGAATACATTTGCTATCAAAACTTTGTTTTTTATACTCGCTTATAACTTACTTCGATCTTAACTTATCCACTTTTAAATTCAAACTGAAACAACTCTGAATTCACACACTATTAAGAAGTTTCTTAAGATGCATACACCACCTTTGATATCATAACCTATATCTTTATTTATAAGAACCGTGGACTCTGGCCCCGCCGTCTTTCACGGGATCCGACCTAAGACTCCCCGGGTTCCGTGGATGAACTCCGCGGAAGGCCCGTCGGACGACTCCCGCGCTATTTCCTACGCGGGAGACTTCCACCGATGCTATGGTAACCATAATCTATTCTATTGGGTTGCCATAGTAACCAGATCTAATAGTTTTTAAGACCCAAAGGACCCCATCGAAAAAAACACCATTCCTATGTTGGTTCTCCCGTCGCGTAAAATAGTTGTGCCAAGTTTGGTTGAAATCGGTGCAGTGGTTTAGGAGGAGATGTGGAAAACCCCAAAGAACCCCCCAAAGGACCCCATCGAAAAAACACCTATCCTATGTTGGTTCTCCCGTTGCGTAAAATATTTGTGCCAAGTTTGGTTGAAATCGGTCCAGTGGTTTAGGAGGAGATGTGGAAGACCCCAAAGAACCCCCCCCAAATGACCCCATCGAAGAAAACACATATTCTATGTTGGTTCTCCTGTCGCGTAAAATATTTGTGCCAAGTTTGGTTGTAATCGGTCCGGTGGTTTAGGAGGAGATGTGAAAGACCCCGAAGAACCCCCCAAAGGACCCCATCGAAAAAAACACCTATCCTATGTTGGTTCTCCCGTCGCGTAAAATATTTGTGCCAAGTTTGGTTGAAATCGGTCCAGTGGTTTAGGAGGAGATGTGGAACATACATACATAGATTCAATGGGGGGGGGGTTGCCCCTTAGGAGTGAAAGTTTTTAAAACCGTTTCTTAGTGAGCACCTAAGACCTATGATGAAGCTATGTTCAAAGTTTCATTGACATCCATTCAGTAGTTTTTGCTCTACGTTGATTCTATGTCAGTTAGTCAGGCAAACGTCCCCTTCTTTTTCCCCCTTTAAAGGTCGAATTTCCAAAAATCCCTTCTTAGCGGATACCTACATCACATAAGGAACCTACATGCCAAATTTCAAGTTTCTAGGTGTTATAGTTTCGGAGATTTCGTGATGAGTCAGTGGTATTTCTCTTTTATATATATAGATTACTGGGGAGGGGGAGATTTGTAAAAATGTTAATCGCTATCAACGTCTCCAAAACGTGGGCCAAATTTATACCACGTTTTTATGGTACCGGTATCCAGGGGCGGACTGGTCAGGTCGGCTGGTCGGCGATCGCCGAGGGCCCCGGGCCCCGAGGAGGCTCAGGGAGCCCCCGAGCCATCAAAATTTTATTTCCAGAAAAAACGAGAAATATATATATTTTTACCGGTATTAAAAATCTTTTCTCGTCTAAATATTGTTGGAAATAAGTCTTCAGGATTTATTTTGGTCAGATTGGAAGTGATCACTTCTCAGCTTTGTTTACATACAGCCTATTTAGTATTTACTAATGGAGGAAAGCGAAGGAGGTTACTGTAGAAGCACGGCAACTGACTGACGCGACGAGTAGTAGGATACTATAATTTTCGTTTGAATGTTATTGCAGCATTCAGGGCTGGGGGGCCCGAAGGCCTGGAAAAGCCTCAGAGCCTTATGTCAAGATTCAAAAGGGGGCCCATGGCATAAACTTGCAGGTGGGCCCGGTTAAAAAAATTACGTTACTGGGGCTATGGATTGGTGGGACGGAGTGACATTGGGGGTCCACCGCCGTAATACACTGTAGAATATTTTTAATTGGGATTTTATGTAGATTTGTAGGGTATAATGTGCGGGCTAAAAGCAAAAGCTGCAATCTCCACTTTTTTCTGAAATCGATATTTTGAAGGCATTGCATACAGTGACCTGTCGGCTTTAAGAAAACTAATCTCTTAGTAGCAAAAACGGCATAGAAACATTTAACATTTAAATTACAAAACTGTCCTTAGAAGCAAAGTCTGCAAACTCCAAGTTCATTTTTCGAAATCTGAGAAGCAAAACCAGCAAAATCCAATTCCACCAATTAGAGCGCTCGATTTCATCATGTGATCTGTGCGGGTAATGGCTGCTTGTTGTTGTCTGAATGGAGTGCTGTTTGTGTGCAAATTTACCTTGCTAAGAATAAGATTTGTAAAAGTGAATGTGTAACATGGAACCTGACCTAGAAAATGGCATTTCAGCTGTGTCACCTAGAAAAGCTAGGAAAAGGCCGAATCGTCCTGAAACCTGGAAAAGGAACGTTGCCAAGAGGTTGAGGTTAGTACTCATTTTAAGAGTAGGCTTAGTTCTCCACGTTTCTCATATTGTAATCCTAGTTTAAATTACTGAAATGTTAGTGTTACCGTACTTTCTAAATGGTTTTCTTACGGTAACGCTTAATTTTGTTCATTACAGGTATGAAGCACAACATCTGCCGACGTATCCATTGTGTGGTCATCATACTAAAAGCTATCGTTGTAGCGTATGAAACAGTGCTTATATTTTCATGATATTTTTTATAAAAACAAAGACAGGCAATCGCAAAACAATTTCATTTTGCAGTACACCAAATCCAAGCAAGTTCAAAGAAGAAGGCCTAAAACAAATGAAAAGACTCCAAAAGCCTTTCATACAAAGTTTTTTGTTAGGAGAAATGATGAAACCGACATGATTCCTGTATGCCAAAATGCCTTCCTACAAATTCTTCAAATAAAAAGATCACGTGTTGAGTGTGTTACAAAGAACTTTCAAAAATGTGGATTTATACCGGAAGAAACCAGAGGAGGAGATCATGTGTCAGCTAAATTCAATGACAAGAAGCAGTCAATTGTTGAGTTTATTTCTTTTTTGGCCTGTAGTGACGTGCATTATTGCCCTTATAAAAGCGGACGCAAGTACTTACCTGCTGACCTTAACATAGCAAAACTACATAAAATGTACAATGAAAAAGTTGAGGACAATAGTTTAAAGGTGAAAGAATGTTACTTCAGGTATATTTTCAACCGAAATTTTAACATTGGCTTTGGCAGCCCACGTTTAGACATGTGTTCAACGTGCATAGAGCTAAAGGAAAGAATGAAACTTGAAAAAGACCCTCAGAAAAAACATGAGCTTCTCGTTCAACGACTCATCCACAAAAAGCGAGCAAAAGCATTTTATGATCATTTGAAAGAACAAGCCCCCGAAGTTATGAATATATCATTTGACTGTCAAAAAACTTTACCTCTACCCAAAGTTCCTGATCAAGAAGCTTATTACAGGCGGCAGCTTTATCTTTATAATCTGACCGTTGTGAAAGGTAGCTCCAAGGATAAGCTTACCAAAGAAAACTGTACCAGCTATTTATGGACTGAGGATCTTCACAAGAAAGGATCTAGTGAAATCGCATCATGTATCTTTCACTTCTTGAACAACACAGACTTCACTGGAAAAACCAAACTGAGGCTCTTTGCAGACGGATGCGGGGGGGCAAAATAAAAACCAAATCATCTTAGCGATGTGCTCAAAATGGCTTTTGGACGCCCTATCAACTCTTCAACATATTGAAATCATTTTCCCAATTCGTGGACATTCATTCATGCCACCAGATAGAATCTTTGGCAACTGTGAGAAAAAGTTCAAATCTTTGCAGCAGATTGAAAACCCTGGTCAATATGTGGAAATAATATCTAGTTTTTCAACTGTTGTAAATGTGGGTACTGACTGTGATGTCCATGACTGGCGAAGTGAAGCATACAGAGTTTTTAAGCCAGTGAATAAATGGGATTTCATGTTCGCTCCGACTAAAAAGTTTTGTATCCAGAGATCAGGTAAAAACCAAAAGCAGGTCGTGATTAAGGATGAGCACTTTTACTATCATGAGGTGTCCGTGTACAGATTTCTAACAAAATCTAATGCAACCGTAGCAGACATTAACCCTAACTTGATTTCTCCTGGAGTTCTGGTGAAGAAAGTAAAACTCTCTGACGTGAAAATACTGCTTGAGGTTCACTATGGCCCTAATTGGATGGAAAACACCAGTTTGGAATATTACAAAAACCTTCTCGAAAAGTGTGATGACCAGAAAACACTCAAGATGAAGCCGAACCTGAGTGTGAAGAAACAGAGGAGTCGCCGGAGACTATTGTGTGAAAAAGATAAGTTGTACTGTAAGTCAGCAATCACTAACACGAACATTTCCAGACAAAGAATTTTACGTATTTCAGTGTTATGTACTAAAAAAGTTACTGTTTAATATGTATTAAAAAGTTCCCTTTTAAACCTCGTGTCATTATTTATTTCCTTCCAAACTGTATAATATTATAGCCTAGGAACGCTAACACTATAGTTAAAGGTGATGAATATAAACATAGTGTTTAGACGATAGCTAGGCACTCTTAGATATAAGTCTACAAAATGTTGATAGCAAAACCAGCAAAGTCCACATTTCAGAAGCAATACTAGCAATCTCCAAACAAATATCCTCTGTAAGTATTTTAAACATGAGTTCAAGCCCTAATTTTTGGCGAATGTATTAGTTTTATACCTTAGAAATTGGAGAAAAATAATCAGCTGTGTACTCTTGGTTTCACCACCTCAAATTTTCTTTTCGCTGTCCTGTAAAATTTGCTGGAGTGGACATTGCAGCTTTTGCTTTTAGCCCCCAATGTTCTTTACAGTAGAAACAAAAAATTAACTCTTTAAGTAAACGGAAAACAACAACAACGTAGAGAAACGTGTATAGTGGGCCTAATGTTATTACAGGTCTATTATAATAATTTTAAAAAAAGTATACGCACAACAAATACGCGCTTGCGCGTTTGTGTGTGTAGCTGCAGGGGGGCCCTTGACTGCTTCCAACCGAGGGCCCCCAGGGATGCCAGTCCGCCCTGTTGACAGTACATTGTTTCTTATTGGAGGCACCGGAAATCTCGTTGCACCCTGTCCCATCTTGGACTTCGGAGTAGCATTTGATGGCAGAACTACGATATGAATCGTAACTCGATTGCGAGATATGACTCAATCGCTAGTAGGCGTACCAATGGTCGGTAAATTAAATTCAGTGAGAGCGGCTGTGAAATAACACCTTTCGGTACCATTCACCAGCCGCCGACTCCTCCACATACATAAATGCGAACAAGTTATATACATAAACGTTAAAATACTATTACAAGAATAAGTAAATATTAAAAATAATTTAATTTATGATAAAAAAATGAACTCACATGCTGAGAGATCGAATTTTGAAATTCTTTTCTAGTGCATAGTTTATTCATCATCACAGTCATCATCATCTTCAAGGATTAAACTAAGGATGGTTCTTTCCGGTCTCAAACAGGCAAAGATTAGAGCTGGTCACTCCAGCGCTTCCTCGGACGTCTCACACATCTCCGTCCCCTCGCTTTATAGTTATATAGTTGTTTGGGGATGCGGCAGTCATCTATTCGGCAAAGTTGTTCCCACCAATTCAGCCGATACTGGGCAATCCTGTCGAGTATACTCATAATATTCAGTTCCTGCCGTATATCTGTGTTACATAGCTTATTATTAGCCTTATATATTTTTACACATCTTTCCAAAGTGTTTAATTCATAACAACAATTTAAAATCAGTGATAGGCCTACATACTTTTTATTATATTATTTATAGTATCGTCAATGAGAATATTTGTGTACATGTTTGAAATGTTGAAAGAGTATAATTTTGTATATTAACATGATAATGTTTTTAGGCTGGGGGTCATTCCACAAAATGCGTGATGCAAAATGTGTAACGTCATCGAAAAATGTAACGCTCCAGGTGATGTTAACACTATATTTTTTCCACACTTTCGATTCCCCACAGTCTAGAAATCTTCGGTCTCTGTCGTTTTTAACATGATAATGTTTGTTATATAGTAAATAAAATATATTTGTTAGTAACATGAATCGGTCAGAAATCCGTACGAACATCGCTGAACAGAAGAGTCTGCAGTTTATGCACATTATACGTTTCAAAAGCCTAAAAACATTATCATGCTTCGATGTTTCGGTTTCGTCGAAATTCTTCTTTCTTTGAATTACAGCATTACATTTCTTTAATTAGTAAGGTATTATCTAAAATACTTTCTTCCCTAAGTAGTTAACAATATTTCTAAAGAGTTGTAAGTTTTTTTGTTTACATTGTACGTTTTCTAGGTAATCCTTGAGTTCGATTCTGGTTTTTATGTTGAAGTTGGAAATTTTTGTTTATGTTTCAAAATTCGGTTTAGCTATTTTATAATTTGTAAAAAAAAGTGACTTATTATACTGCGTTTAATTATAATATAAATATAAAACGATTATCACATTCTACTTTCCAACTAAATATTACGTAAATCATATTGTTACACTGAAAAAATTATCGTTACACTTTGTTTGTATAGGCCTATGTATTGCGACAATACAAGCATATGCTGTAATGTGAATGTATTAAATAAAATAAATATTTAAATTAATTTTAGTAATATGTAATAGACAAGCAGGCGTGAAATTGGAAGCTGAATGATGGACAGGAATCAACAGGAACATCACGCGATTGGCGCTGAGAGCGTGTACACAAGTAAATAGTGTGTGCGTGAAGCCTGTTCAAACCTGAAAGTTTGCAACCTCACCCCAAATAGATGCTAAATTAAAGTTTTATTTAATTATAAGCAAACCGTAAATATTAGAAAGAGTGTAAAGACTTCTTGGACAATAATGTTGTTATTTAATGTGGGAATTATGTTAACGGAAGGTTGGCTAATCTGATCATATTCCAATTCTGCTTGCAAGGCAGACATGACGTCACAGTGCTCTGAGCGTTCGATTACAACAGACGTGACTTACGCTTGTTGCGTTCGGCTGTCATCTTAATTATTTTCATATCACGACTTATTATGTAGGCCTTAGGCCTAAATCATTTCATTTCATGTATTATTCGAGTGTTGCATAAATTGCGTCTTTTTTCTATAATGTAAATTTTTTCTAATGTGATTTCTCAGACGTCATGATGCATAGAAGGCTTAGCTAACCTTCTCAAATTATAAATTCAATTGTACCATTTACGTACAATAAACGTATAAAATTACAGTCCGCTTATCCACAATTATTTTCACCATCCTGGCCAATTTAACTCCACGACATTATTAAAAATGATCAACCAAGGAATCTACACGTCAAGGTTTATAGTTCAACAAAAATATTAATCAAACACAATTCTTAACATTTTTTGGTCACTCCGTGCCTGGATTCATCATTTTAACCTTCTTTATAACTTTATACCTTACCGAGCGGCTTCTCACCTAATTATTTTTTACTCCAATTTCTGGCCATCACGGGCGATTCAGTATGTTCACTGATCCGACCGTGTCGGTATTTATTCAACATTTCTTTCGTCATCGTGATTGAACTTCATAGACAGCACCAGTACATAAAAAAATCCACGTGTTAACGCCTACACGCCAGGTTTTGAGCAGTTTCAAGTTGACAGTAGTCGTCCATCCAGTCCGTGCGTGTCTACCATCTGCTCCACGGCCTCAACGCTGCAAGACATCTCACCGAAGACACGACATCAACGCCATCAGTAAAAGGTGCGTAAAATGACGGAAGAAGGCTTAAGAGTGTTGGTTAAAAAGAGAGGCGGCTTAAAGTCTGCCATAGTGAGAATCAATTCCGCAGTAGTTAACTTTGATAAAAATAGCAATAACAAGCATTTTCTAACTGTAAGACTAGAAAGTTTAAAAAGTTTATCAATAAAATATGATGAGGTCCAGTCTGAGATCGAGCTAATTTCTAGAGACATAAATGCTGCTCAAGAGGACAGAGTCGAGGTTGAAGAGCTTTTATATTCAACCGAGGCTAAGATTTTACAACTAATAGACACTTTCAACATCTAGACTGAATCTCAAACATTAAGCAGTAACATTGTAACATTACAGTTGGAACAACTTAATATCGTACCTGATTTAATGAAGACTTTGGTTAAGAAGCTAACAAGGAGAACATTATCTTCCAAGATGATAGTGAAGAGGAATGACTAGCCATTTTAGACTGACTAGTAAGACAACTGACCGTACCCAAATTAATGATTTAGGCAAAGTGATGCAAAATACTTTCAACCCCAATTATGACATGAACTTTCAATAATGACCAAATAAAGAATTATAAAGACAGACGGCTTATGAACCAGTACTATAAAGAAACAAATCGTTTCATTCAAAGTATCATAATATCAAGATAATCAAAATACAAATTGAGGGATAATAGGCCCAAACATGTAATATTATGTAAAAGAAATATTAGTAAATGATTAAGTTAACTGATGTAATGAAAATATAAACAAACCTTATTATAGATACATGAACCATACAACTAATTGTAACAAATAGTGTTCATAAGATTGTCCAGAAAACAACAAATAATAACTTGTTCACAATAACATTTTTATAACAAGAGTGAAGTCCTTTTAATGACAATAAAATGTAAAACCCTATAAAACCCAATAAGTATGTTTATAAATACAACCTATTAAGAGTTAAGTGAATAGGGTAAACGACAAACATAGTGACAAGTAATGTGAAGCATAACATAGACAGTGTCAGAGTAATTAATGAATTAACTGACAAAAGACTAATTATTTAGTGCAGAATTTATTTTATAAAAATGTGCATGTTATTATGTTTTAGCACATTGTTTTATTATCATGGTATTTGTGTTGTTTTTTGTATGTAGCAGGTGAAACAGTTGTTTTAAAAGAATATCAATTAAATGATATTAATTTCATTTTTTTATGTTAACAAATATAACCATAGAACTGGTGTTAAACAGTGATAAATTGATTGGCAAAGCAAAATAGACTATAAAAAGATGTTGTTGCTAAGTGTCAAACAATTGTACAGTTTGATTAAAAAAACAGTTTATTTGTGCAAAGGTTCAGTAAAATCATAGCCATGTGGGCATGAATTTAAACTAATAGAATAGTATATCTTTTGTTTTGTTAAAATAATGTTATGTGTTAAACAGTTTTTATGATTGTTAAAAGATAATTTAACTGTTAAAGGTTTTAAACATGGTGATGAAAATAACACCAGTACATCGGCCAGGTGAAACCAACTTTTGTAAATTTTAGATAATAATGTTAGGGATTTTATAAAACAAATGTGGAAGGATAAATATATTTATAGTTAACAGTGTACACAACGAATATAGAAACAAAATAATACATCTCAAGTTATTTAAGAAAATTTCAAATAACAAAATTGTAACATCTGTAGTTCTTAAGTAAAAGTAGGCATGTTTAGTGTCTAAATGTCACAAATGTAAAGATCAAAATAATGCTGATAATGGTTTTAAATTCCCATTCAGTACAGAAAAGTTATGTTAATTTAAAGATTTTGAACAAATTTAGATTTTGAAATAATGAAAGTATACGACAATGTATATCCGAATTAACCAACCAGATTCCAAGTTTACCCTTAGCAACCAGAAATTTCGGATAAATAAAATGAGACTTCTTTGACAACGATCTTAGCGGATAGACGCGTTTGTAAAACGTCCTACATAATATAAAATAAACTGTGAAAAAACGATACAAACATATTAATACAGTTAGAGGTACACAACACGAACTTTTTACACCAACAGAAGAACACCCATTATATGAAATAGAAGACCCAAGAACCAGGGAGAAGATTTGAAGTGGACGTGGGCCCTATCTTCAACCAGGAAGCATACAAAGAAGAGGATTTGGTGATTTTGACATTTTATTATATTGTGTAACAACACCCACATTAGTATATACGACTTTTAAATACTAATCAACTAAAGCTACAGACACCATATCACACCAACACTAAGAACACTCACTAATAACACGATTTGAGATTGACACTTTTCAAACACCACAAGAACCTTTGATTTGCATAATAATTATCAAACACCTAAACTGGACATAACCTATTCTAACTAGTAATCACTATACGACTGCCTGCGTGCACGTTACACTCTAACATTGTAATATCCTTTAATTGTAAAACTTGTATTTTGATTTATAGAATAATATTTTGTTTAAATGTAATCCCCGAACCATATACGCCCTGAGATACTTTATTATTAATAGAAACATTAACAAAAGCATTGTTTTGGTCTGAAAAAAATACTGAATATTTACTACTACCAACTGGTAAAAAGAAGACGTATAATTTGCCCCACAATTGTGATTATCCTAATCAAATTTAAGAAACAGTTAACCAGTGTTTTTCTGAATAAAGGATTTCTGTAAGGATATATGTTTGATGTTATATTTGCGTCGTTATTATTGCTGTTCCATTTAGGAAATAAATTCACAGATTGCAGCGGACACGACAGTTGGCAACGGTGAGTGACGTCACGGAAACGAGCGGTATAGTGGGAGCAAGCGGCAAATTACAAAACCATTCGCCGTTCAACATAACACATTAATAATTACAAATCGACGACTCCAGTGCGAGTTAGTCGCTACATTATTTATCTATGTTACAAATTGACACTTCCAACGGGCGGTGTATGTAATTCAAGTGCACACAACATAAAATACAAGTAACCTATTCCTAATAACATTATAAGTAACGAATATTCTACGTTACAACATTCAATTAAAACCTATAAAGCTGCCCTGCTTCACAGGTAACATTCTCGAATGGCAGCACTTTTACTCGATATTTTTAGACTTGGTACATGCTAGATCTGACTTAACTTCAGTGAAAAAATTACATTACTTATATTCATCTCTCAAAAATGAACCACTAGATTTAATCAAGGCTTTGCCTATTTGTAACGAAAATTATTCAATAGCGTTAAGTTTGCTGTCCGCTAGATATGACAATAAATTCATATTAGCTAAATATTATATTCAAAATTTATTAGAAGTGAAGTCTACAACCAAGGACACTGTACAGAGCTTAGCAGAATTTACAAATACCATAACGTCTTCTGTCAATTCTCTGACAGCCATGCAATTGTCAGTGGATTCATTTGAACTTATTGTCATACAGCTATTGTCCACAAAACTTGATCATTCCACATTTAAATTATGGAAAGAATCTATAGATTCTGAAAATCTTCCCAACTTTCAGAGTTTTATACAGTTTCTAAATGCCCGTAGACAATTATTAAAAAACACGTTACCGCTAGAAGCTGGACAGCAGCTTAACAAACCAATTCTAAAATTTAACAATAAGTCTGAAAAATCTAAGTTACGAAACTCTGCTGGCAGCACTGCATTTAAAAGTTATCATTCTATTTCAAATAATTATTCATGCCCATGCTGCAAGGCAAGTCACCCAATTTATATGTGTGACAAATTTCGCGATTTGAGCGTATCGGAACGAGGGAAATTTATCTTAAAGCATAAATGCTGCACTAATTGTTTGAGACCAGATCATTTTTCACCTAATTGCAAGGGCAAGCAGTCATGTAAGATCTGTTCCAGACGACACCATACATTGCTTCATATAAATAATGTGTTAAAACACAGTCCTGCCAGCAGTAGTAATTACTGTTCATTTAAGCTGCAATCAGCGAACAATGTTATCTTATCTACAGCCGTCGTATTCGTTATCGACCGCGCTGGTAACAAGCAACTTGCGCGAATCTTGCTAGATGCAGGATCTCAAGTTAATTTTTGTACTGCATCAATTGCAAAAAAAACTGCAACTTAACTTAACTAAATCTAATATACCAATCTCAGGTATTAATAATGCAACATGTTGCGCTACTAATTTGGTATCAGTTCGTATTGTTTCTCGTTATCAAAGGTTTACTTTTAATGCTCAATGCGCAGTCTTATCTACTTTAACCCACAAACTTCCAGCACAATCTTTTGACTTAAAACATGTTAATATCCCAGATAATATTTTCCTTGCTGACCCAAATTTTAATGTATGAGCTGACATAGACATATTGTTGGGAGCGCAGTTTTATTTAGACTTGATTCAAGCTAAAAAATATGTTCGTGGTCCTAACTTTCCGGTTATACAAGAAACTAAGTTAGGCTATATTCTAGCAGGCAATTTACCTAAGCATTGTCATTCAAAGGGTCCTGCCGTTTCGTTCTTGGCAAGAAACAACGATGATAAAATTCTAGCGTCTCTTGAGAAGTTTTGGGAGACTGAAACCGTCCTTGATAATGCACCCATTATTAACGATTCAGTTTGCGAAGAACATTTTGTTAAGTCTACTGATCGTAATAATGAAGGTAGATTTGTCGTTTCACTGCCATTCGTTTCTGATAATGCCCAGCTGGGTGAGTCCTATGCTACCGCTGAAGCGAGATTTTTAAGTTTAGAACGCAGGTTCAAGCGTGATTCTAAGCTTGCGCGTGAATATGCAAATTTTATTCAGGAATATAAGGATCTTGGCCATATGACGCTGGTTGACGATTGTTCTGTTAATTCCAAGGTTTCAAATACCTACTATTTGCCTCATCATGCCGTTTTTAAACATTCTAGTTCCACGACGAAGCTTCGCGTCGTTTTTGATGGTTCTGCTAAAACTACCAATGGTCTATCTCTCAATGATATTTTGTTAGTGGGCCCAAATGTCCAGCAAGATCTTTTCTCCATTCTTTTGCGATTTCGTGTACACAATTATGTTCTAATCGCTGACATCGAGAAGATGTATCGGCAAATTCTAGTGTCTGATAACGATTGTCATTACCAACGTATTCTATGGCGTGATTCTTCGCTTGAACAATTTAAACATTTCGTGGTGCAAACTGTAACATACGGTACTGCTAGCGCTTCATTCTTGGCAACTCGCTGCCTTATTCAGATTGGTAAGGATAATGAAGCTTCCTTTCCTGACGCTGCTTCAGCTATAATTAATGATTTTTATGTCGATGATTTGTTGACCGGTGCAGACACCATTTCTAATCTGATCAAGTTAAAATCTGACTTAAGTACGTTGTTGAGTCAATATGGCTTTACTCTACATAAATGGGCATCAAATGAACCAAATGTAGTCACTGAGCATAGTAATTTATCACTTCCATTAAACAAACAAGGCAATGTGCGTACGTTGGGCATTCTTTGGAACAACTCTGCAGATTCATTCATGTTTGACATCAAGTCATTTCCAGTTGAGTCAAGTATTTCTAAGAGGAGAATCCTGTCAATTATAGCGGGTATCTACGACCCATTGGGACTCATTGGTCCAATTGTTTTCCTTTATAAACAGTTTATGCAGCAACTGTGGTTGTGCAATCTTGGAGGGATGAGCCAATTTCTGAGCAATATTATATTCTTATTGGCGTTCATTATGCGACAAGTTGTATTTAATTGGTGAAATTATTGTTCCACGCTCCATACGCAGCAAGTCTGAGCCCAAGCTAATTGAATTACATGGTTTCGCAGATGTCTCTGAAAAGGGTTATGGATGTTGCATTTACATTAGAGTTATTTATCAAGATTTAATGGTCTCTTGTCACCTTTTGTGTCCTAAATCTCGTGTGGCTCCACTACGACAGGTGTCATTACCCCGCAATGAGCTCTGTGCTTGTTTGTTGTTATCGCGACTTCTATTCAAGGTCACCCCTGCTCTCCATTCCTTTGTCAATAGCGTACACCTATACTCCGATTCCATGGTATCTCTTTATTGGTTTCATGCTCAGTCTTCTAGGTGGAAGACTTACGTCGCTAATCGTGTTGCTGAGATTCAGCGTCTCACTGAAACCCACACATGGCATCATATTGATTCGCAACATAATCCTGCTGACATTATTTCTAGAGGATGTCACCCTGACGTTTTGCGCGATTGTTCGCTTTGGTGGCATGGTCCTACTTGTCTGTCTCAATCTTCTGAGCCCAATGTTTTTTCACCTTTTTCACCTTCTAATGTGCCGCTTCCTGAATGCTCCGTTGAGGAGAAACAAACCCCCAAGCTTCTCTAATTTCTACCTTACCTATTGATCTCTCTAAGGACTTTTCCTCGTTGCACCGACTGACCCGCGTGTACACTTATTGCTTTCGATTTATCAAAAATGCTAGACCCTCAAAGGCAGAGAAAATTTCGAGAGTTCTTACCCCTACCGAAATTCATTCTACCCTTAACTTTTTCATAAAGCAATCCCAGTCGATCCACTTCGCTACTGAGCTTAATTGCCTTCGAAATGGAGCTTCTGTCTCTATTAGGAGTAAACTGTCTTCTCTTGACCCATTTCTTGATGAGTTTGGCATCATACGTGTCGGCGGACGTCTACAGCAGTCGCAACTACCCTATGATAATAAGCATTCTACTGTCTTGCATCCTTCGGCTCACATCACTCGCCTCATAATTGAGAGTGAGCACATTCGACTTCTCCACGCTGGTGCTCAACTTGTCCATCATTCACTTCGTCAACGCTGGTGGATTATTAACGCCAAGAGAGTGATTCGTTCCATCATTCGTAAATGCGTCAAATGTCTCAGATTTAATACCAAATATCAAGCTCAAAGGCTTGGTGTTTGCCATCTCCCAGGGTTACTCCTTCCAGGCCGTTTTTATTCTGTGCAGTGGATTATGGTGGTCCCTTCATGATCCGTCATGGCGGGCAGAGATCTAGGACTCTGTCCAAGTCATATGTGTCTCTATTCATTTGCTTAGCCACTAGGGCCATTCATCTGGAATTGGTTTCCGACCTTAAGGCCAATGCGTTTATAGCTGCCTTACGTCGCTTCATGGCCCGTAGGGGCATACCTAGCCAATTGTATTCTGACAATGGCACGAACTTTAGGAAGGCCCGCAACGTCTTGCATGACCTTTACAATCTCTGGCATAACAAGGATGCCACCTTAACAATTCAATCATTTGCAACTTCTCATGGTATTAAGTGGTCATTCATTCCTCCTTCGTCACCTCATTTTGGTGGGCTATGGGAGAGCGGTATAAAGAGTTTGAAATATCATTTGCGCCGCGTTGTCGGCAAGTCCATACTCACGTTTGAGGAGTTTACTACGGTTTTATCACAGGTAGAGGCCTGTCTAAACTCACGTCCATTATTTGCCGTTTCATCGGATGTAAACGATCCAGTGCCACTTACCCCTGGCCATTTTTTAATCTGTGCACCATTAACGGCAATACTTGATCCTGATTTGTCACACGTTCCTATCTCTCGTCTCGGCCGTTGGCAACTTCTCCAGAAGTTTGTCCAAGCTATTTGGAAAGCATGGTCGCGCGACTACCTACACCAATTGCAACAGCGTCACAAATGGAAGTTCGCTAAAGAAAACGTTTCCATTGGTGACCTGGTCCTGCTAATCGAGGATAACTTGCCTCCATTAGCATGGAAATTGGGGGTAATCACAGCCACATTTCCCGGAACAGACAATTTAATCAGGGTAGTTGACGTTCGTACGCCTGCTGGCACCTTTCGCAGACCAATTCACAAGTTATGTTTGTTGCCAGCGAGGGACGAACAGTAAACACTACATCAATGTAGCTACTTAACACAATCGTTATGTACGTATCGTTATGTATACGCATATTATACATTTTACATCCTTTCTGTCTATTTTACTGCTATGTATCATTGAATTTGATATCATTATATCAATACTATGCAGTCAATACTATGCATGTACATTATTATGTTCTTTCTTTATTGTATTTACTATTATGTCTCTATCATTGTATTACTATATTGAGTCAGTTTTAGAGGATATTTTCTTTATATAAATTAAAGGATGTCGTTTATTTTCTTTTAAAATTAAATGTATGTATTTATCAAACATATGTTAATGTTTCAAGAAGATTATGTTAGTTATATAAGCACTTTTATTTTTACCATGAGCTTTAGTCTGTATCTTTTCAATACAAAAAATTGCTTTGTTTTACTCAAGCAAGAGTCAATTTATTTAATATGTAAAGCTTCAATTATTTTATATATTTTCTTGTATACAACATTTGATTTATGTATTATGTCTATGGTGGTATTGGTTTTTATGTTATGTATTTTGTTATATAATAATATGCAAGCCATGTATGCATTTGCTGCACATTTTTTATTGATATTTGTGCATTGCTATTTCACTATTCTATGAATTTTTATGTGTTACTTGTAATTGCTCAACACATGCATTACATTTTTGTATGAACACATTTACTGCATTTGGCACTTGTACTATTATATTGTATTTTATGCCTTGTATTCATGTATTTTGTAATTATGCAACACACATATATATTTGCACATATTTTTGTATTTGTATTTTACGATCATGTATCGCACATACATTATTATTCATGTATTTTTGATTATGACATACATGTTATTACGTTTATATACTTGTAACTATTCAACAATGTATCATCTATTTTCGCATGTCAATTTATTTGTCCATTCTTGCAATTGTTTGGTATAGCATGTGCTATTTAATTATTATACTACAGCGTTATGCTTAATCTATGTTTTTATATGCATATAACTTTTTGTAATAATCTTTGTCTATTCATTTTATATGCAATACTATTATGTATAAATCAGCTGGCCTTGACTGGCTTGGATTGTTAATCATGACTTGCATAAATATTTGCAATTTATATCTGGTCCATCAAGGGATGAGTCACAGATTATCCATTATCAAGTTTCATGTTTTGTATTGTATGCATCTCTGCTGATACATGCACGTTTATAATCATGTATGAATCAGTTTGCAAGCCAACTGTGGCCTGTCTAACTTTATCATTATCATTAAGGTTTTATCTCTGAGCAGTTTAATGTTATAATCTTTGTTATCTAACATTTCAGTGTCGACAATTAAGACATCGAACTACTAATGGTTAATATCTATTAGTAAGAACGTACATGTTTGTGTTTTCTTTATAATATAAATTGTTAAAAATGTATTACAAAAAAATCGCTCGATTTTTGCGGGCAGTATTTTGTAATTATGCAACACACATATATATTTGCACATATTTTTGTATTTGTATTTTACGATCATGTATCGCACATATATTATTATTCATGTATTTTTGATTATGACATACATGTTATTATGTTATAATCTTTGTTATCTAACATTTCAGTGTCGACAATTAAGACATCGAACTACTAATGGTTAATATCTATTAGTAAGAACGTACATGTTTGTGTTTTCTTTATAATATAAATTGTTAAAAATGTATTACAAAAAATCGCTTGATTTTTAATGTGTTATTAATAATGTTGTTAATGTTTAATAATGTTGTTATTTAATGTGGGAATTATGTTAATGGAAGGTTGGCTAATCTGATCATATTCCAATTCTGCTTGCAAGGCAGACATGACGTCACAGTGCTCTGAGCGTTCGATTACAACAGACGTGACTTACGCTTGTTGCGTTCGGCTGTCATCTTAATTATTTTCATATCACGACTTATTATGTAGGCCTTAGGCCTAAATCATTTCATTTCATGTATTATTCGAGTGTTGCATAAATTGCGTCTTTTTTCTATAATGTAAATTTTTTCTAATGTGATTTCTCAGACGTCATGATGCATAGAAGGCTTAGCTAACCTTCTCAAATTATAAATCAATTGTACCATTTACGTACAATAAACGTATAAAATTACAGTCCGCTTATCCACAATTATTTTCACCATCCTGGCCAATTTAACTCCACGACATTATTAAAAATGATCAACCAAGGAATCTACACGCCAAGGTTTATAGTTTAACAAAAATATTAATCAAACACAATTCTTAACACTTCTAAAAATGCATAAAAATCAGACACGTGTGCAGTGCGAATTCAATGTAATTATGACGTTCAGTGCGAATTCTGTGCGATTTTTAGAGCATAGTAATTACACTAATGATGCGATAATTATGATAATTATGTATAATATGTGTAATTAAATTAGACAATGTTAGATCACCTTGAAATCCGCATTAGACATTGCGATTGGCAAAAATGTGCGAATATGTTAAATTGGACGAGAGTGGGGGAACAGACGCCGTGGACAGCTTCTGACCTGCAGAATTCTATGACGACAGGTGTGATTTTTTTGGTGAATATAAGTACGAGCCCAGGAGAGCCAAATTTACTCTTCAATCAGTTTTCAATTGCAGCGGTACGCTATGTCCGTCAGAGACGCGAAATTTTAATTACTTCAGACGTAGCTAGACGCTATGTCCAATATCGACAAGATCTTTTGTTTATAAACTGTAAAGTATAATGGACAATACGTTAGTTCAAGTAATAAAAAAAGAACAGTAATTAGGCCTACAATTATCGGACGTCTACAAACAGTCTACAACTACAAACATCAACACTCTAGACAGATGGCGAGAGAACATCTGGATGAACGATTCAGAGCAACACGTCATTCCATTCTACAGCTAGCCGATGGGACCATGAAGGACGAGTGACTGGAGGACGACCAGTGGAACCGGAAAACGCAAGAGGACATCCAGTAGAAGAGGACCTCTGGACAGATCACTGGAGGACATGGGACAATCTGCAGAATTGAGGAACGAAAAACCAATTTATAATTATGAAAGAATAAAGACATTGAAAGACATTAATAAGACAGATCACTGGAGGACATGGGACAATCTGCAGAATTGAGGAACGAAAAACCAATTTATAATTATAAAAGAATAAAGACATTGAAAGACATTAATAAAAAAAAAATTTTAAATTAAAGAGACTTTATGTAGATAGAGATAAGAGAATGTAATTTAACTAGAGTACGAATTTTCTTTAATGATGACCAGTTAATTTAAAGATAATTTAAATCCTTGCTTGGAGAATTAACAATTGATTTAATAATTTTAATTTTTCATTGAAAGCATATAAATTAAATTAATTGGAAATATAGAAGCAGACTAACGATTCAATTAGTTTCTTTAAAATGATTATAAAGCCGTAAGATGTATGCCAAGCATAGAATAATAATGTAAATAAGAACAAATTTATAAAGCACACATTCAGACTGAGTTGTCGAGAATTTATAGTGTAACGAAGAAATGTTTAACATAGAATTGCTAATATAAGACATAAGATATAAAATCTATTTTATGATGAGTGTACGGCAACAAAGAAACATTGAAACAATAGATAATGAATATTTTATGGCGAAGTAAATATTATTTAAATAAAGAAATGAATAAAGAAATGAAGACATGTTATGATTCCTAAAAGGACTACTCTTATTATGATTACACCTGAACTCCAATTATACATACACGGTATCAGTAATGTTGTATGAATGTAAACATAGCACAAATTAATTTACTATTGTATTGGTATAATTTTGTCTCCCAAAAGTACGGGGCTATACAATTCAAATTACATGTAAATGTATACATAAAAGATACCGTTGTATAATTTTGGCGCTCCAAGATCGTGGGGCTATTCAAACACAAATAAATTATATTTACAACATGAATACACAAATAGATATGTATTTATATCGTTGTATAATTTTGTCGCCCGTTAACTTGGGGCACGACACGCCTATATTTAATAAATACATGTATGCTCTATGGTTAAATGTGTGCATAGCATTTTATGTATAATAATTGATGTTTATTTATGAATATTTATGAATATTTTTATATGTTGTTTATTTTGTTGTGTGTATTGTATTGTAATAACGCAACTGGCGCCCACCCCAACAAACAGGTGTAATTGTAATATGAGTATATAAAAATAAATAAATAATAATAATTGAACAATAAATAAATAAATAAAAGCTCGCATACGGTTCACCAATAATAAATTATAAATAAATATTTTAATAATAATTCACCATGGCAGCACCAGAAAGTCTGAACATGGAAGCACTACAAACCATGATGCGTGCTTGGGTAGATGAAATAAGCACAAAACAGACAGAAAATTTGAATGCGAAAATAGACGAACTAAAAGAATTAAATAAAAACCAAACAGAAAGCTTAGAAAATAAACTAGAACAACAGACTGAAAATTTTAAACAGGACACCATAAAAATAACGAAGAAGGTAAAAGAGTTAACAGGAAAGGTTGGTGATACCAACTGACATATTGACACTATCACAGAAAATGTATGTGAAATAATTGTTAAACAAACGGAACACATATATGTGAAACGATGATATGGGAAGAAAACATAATAATTGAAGATACGAAAGAAAATACGTTCGTAATTAATAATGATAATTCTAAAGAAATAATTAACATTAAAGAAGAGAGCAAAATAAAAGTTCACCAATCATACCTTATTGATCGAAATATCCAAATCGCAAGTTACACAAACAATAGTAAATCACATAAGATAAAAACACAGGTGAAGCACTTAAGGCACCACATTTACGGCGAGAAAAAACACGGTAAGTACCGAATGAGTGGTAATTATAATAACAATAATTGTAATCATAATTATAAAAGATACAAAGAGAGAGAGAAGACGCGCACAGCTGATCAGGTAGGGTCAATAATCCAAACTAATGAGAGAGAGCGAAGCGTTTGTAAAGTGAAACTAAGGGGAGATTCTGTGTGGCCGAGAGGCAGGATGAAATTTGTACCCTATAAACAGGTGAGTTACACGGTCAAAACAAACGTTCACGCGGTAAATACGCACAATAAAAGAATGCAAGACGGAAATGTTACATGGCGGGTTATGCTACAAAGAAACAATGAATTTCCTGTAGACGACGGACAATGTATTGTTAACTTAGAGAGGGGTGGAAATCAAACGACACCGCACTCAATGCTCTGTTGTAATGAATAATTATTTTTAAATGAAAAATAATATGACACCATGGAGACCAGAATTAATTATCATTGTAACAAGTAAATAAACAAAACCTATTTAGCAGCAACGGAACTGTACATTTATCCATTCCTGCAGTACATTTTTGATGTTTTATATAATATGCGATTGTATCGATATATTACGATGTGGAAAAGAAGTGTACTAATTTGTAAATTGTCCTATTACTTAATGCAAGGTGAAAATACGTGTTGTTTTCATTTGTGAGGTTAGGTGTCAACGATTTTTGGTTTTTAGTTTATTGCTGAAATAAATAAAAGCCATGGTTGAGGGAAACATAACGTTTAATGTGTTATACAATGCTTCTAACACAGTATCAATTAAATAAAGAATTTAGCGTTTTTGATTTAACAGGTAGGCCTACTTTATAAATATCTCCAAAAGCTCTATAAACGGGTACTTTTAAATCTTCAAAGGTTGTTGCACCAACGTAATAATTTAGTACAAATTAAAATAGTACAAGTGTTGAAAACAACTTTGGAGAGAATTTGACTAATTAGTACAAAATTGTTATACGAGCTGACAGAATGCCATATAGACATAGACAATAAAAATTATATTAAAATACTTATTAAAAGTCAAATATTCGCGTGCAAAGCCGCGGGTAACAGCTAGTATTTAATAAGCATGTTTGTCTGCATCCTATAAGGATTGGCAACTTTTGTTTGTTGATATTGGACGGTTGTCGTAATATCGGCTATGAATGGCTGAATTAAAGAGTAGCGTATCCCTACCTGGCAATATGGAGGTTAGATTAAACAAATTTTAAATGAGTTCACACCTTTTGCCACCTCACAAGCTAACATTTAAACACAAGTCAGAAAAACTTTTACTTATTTCTGTAAGTACTTTTCTCCATTACTTTTTCATTTTGCCTTTTCAATGTGCCACAAAGTTCTATGATTCTACAAGTGAAGGCTATAATTTTCTTATAACCAACCATAGATAGTCCACAAACTGTTAATTCATGCTGGATAACAGAAGTTGATTGTACATTTATTTGTACTGTAATACATGTAGGATTTATTCCGATGAAAGATTTATCACACATTGATACTTTCGAGATACGTAGATATATACACTTATGCAGACACATTGTTTACCCAATTGACAAATAAAAATATAATACCCTTGTAATTACTATATTGCAGATAATATTGGTTCAAAATGGGCGTTTCATCTTATTAAAGACTTCTTTACCCATAGAAATTCTTGTGTCATTGGCCATCTCGCTCCTCCAGTCCTTTTGTTAATCTTATGGTATCTAATGACGCAGATGTTGAGCCTGTAAACTGTGTATCAAACAATCGATTTAATACTCGTAAACAACATACATTTTTGTGACGTGGACAGTAAGCAAGATGGTAGTTACAATTTAACAATACCTGTTTGTAATTATACATATTGTAAAGAGACAAATACAGTAGTTAAATAAGTTATTAATTATTGTTCTGCATACGGAAATGCGACCGGCAGGTATCTGTAAGCGAAAAACGGGTTGAGAGCGGCAGTGGGTTGTTTTGAATAAATTCTCAGTTCAAGCTCTGACAAGGAGGTCTACAAATTATTTCTGGTATTTTGGTTTATACGTTTGATGGAAACAGTAATTTAATTTAGCGTTCTTTAATGTGAATAAGTCTACGTACAGTGAACCACCAATTACAGAATATCCAGAACAACTCGTACAGTAGCCTACTTTCCCTGAAAAGTAAGTACATGAGTATTTTGGGTCAAGAATAATACGCCATTCACATAAATTACAAAGGGGAAGGATAGATATAGAGATAATTTTATTTTCTTTAAAATTTGCATATTTGGATTACAATATCAACTGAAATTTAAACCAGCCACCTACTAGTGGTGTAAAGTGCACGTAATAGTCTCATAACGTACAACATTCAAGTCTGCATCCAACAACAAGAAAATAATGCATGCTGTACCAAATACGGTCGTGTTGCCGCGACAATGTTGTCCTTAAACAACTAAGTACACAAGAGAATTCTTATCAGATGTAAAACAACAATTAATCGAAGTGCTTTATCTCTTAATTTTAATTTTATAGTTTAGCATACAAGTAAAAAACTGTAGGAAGCAGTTAAATAATTGATCCAAAATTACCATTCCAAACCGGGAAGAAACAACTAATCCTAAATTCTTATCACTTGATCTATGAGATTTGCTTGTCTCAGACTTTACACTGTTACTATGAGATCGTCAATATTATCTCTCTCCCTAAGAACTAGTTTTTAACTCTTTTTAAAAAACTTAATTCTGTTGAACTATAACACTTAATACTAGCAGGCAATCAATTTAAAACATTTGGTCCAAGAAAAAAAGAAGAGCGTGGGGACCATGATTTATTTACTTTAGATCTAATGAAGTTACCTTGTTATTGATTTCGTGTTTGGTAATATTAGTCGGGAAATATTTGTCCAGGCTTTGCATAAAAAGCCATCTGCAAAATTTTTTTAACGAATAAGTGTGTCATTCAGGCAACATTTTATTTTTAGAAAATAGAGACAGTTTTAAAGAAAATCCGTTTTGGAAGTGAGAATCCTAATAACAATTTTTGGATTGCTGAAGCAGCTGTCAAGAATTGAGACGGCTGAGTGGAGTGACTACCCCTATAACTCAATGGCGTAAGTCACTTGAGCGAATAAATGCGTAATATAGAATTTTCGAGTAAACAAAATTATTGTTATTCCTGAGAAAATAACATTGTCTTATGTTCTTCTTAGTATGATTTTTACCTTTTCTATACGACTCGTCCGTGTTACTTTATTGTTAATGGAAAGTACCAAATACTTGACTTCATCTACTTGTTCAATAGACGGACAAGTACTATATTTTGATAATCGTATACGCGCGAAATAAATGATTAAGCCTACGCAAATGAAGATTGCGTATCTTGGTTTGAAAACGTATTAACAATCGTTCCATTCCTAGCATACCATTTATTTAACAAAATAAATCTGCGCTGGTGTCGATATAAATCGTTAACCACTAATTTTCATTATACCGGACAGCAATGTAATCGAAAAAAGCAATAATACGACCTTTGATATTCTGGAGAAGCAAGTAGTCCAATAATTAATAAGAATAGGATTACAGGTAATAAATTCATCAAATCACAGAGGTTGCGTTGGCTGGGACATGTGGAAAGACTGTCTGAGGAAAGAATGCCTAAAAGAATGTTGACGGGAAGATTGTATACTATTAGACGTAGAGGCAGACCAAGGATGAAATGGTTGGGTGGCGTAACAGAAGATCTTGCTAGCATGGGAATCAGAGGGTGGAGAGGAAGGGCGGAGAACAGGGAAGGATGGAGGAGTATTGTTGAGGAGGCAAAGCCCATTAAAGGCTGTAACGCCAGATAAGAAGAAGAAGAAGAAGATTACAGGTAATACAGAACTTTACACGACGTGTGACTTCACGGCCATGACTGTACTGTAATCTCGGTCTCTCTGGTTTTCCGAGGTAAATATAAAACCGAGTGATTCTAGGAATCGTAGAATCTGCGGATTATGCAAAAGGTCAGGACGAATGCTGGCAACAGACAAGAAGAGGCTGTTCACAGACGCATCAGGAACAGCAAGAATTTTAAAATAAAAGGGAAGAGTGTTTTACTCTTTTAGTACAGAACACAAATATGTTACTAGTAATCGCTGAAGTTACAAAGTACAATTTATACTTATAAATGTTTACGGCTGCATAAATCTGTTCGCAAAAGGTGTTGTCAAACTTCGGGAAATAATTCTGTTCATTAAACTGAAAGAAAATGTCCAGTAGACATATGCAGCGATAAATGCGTCGTTTTTGCATCTGTACGTCTCTCTATGTGTTAAAAAAGGCATAATTAGCCTACTGTCGACCGAGGTGAGATGTGGTGTTATAATTTGCTATAACACAATACTCTAAACATTTCTTATAAGTGCAAAACAAACCAAAATCTTACCTTAAGAATTTTCAGAATGGCAGCTGACTGAAAATTTTAATTCTAAATTTCTCGAAAATCAGTAGTTATAATAAAAAATGTTTTATTACATAAAAATATTACCAAACAATTTTGTTTTTCTTTTGCAATCCAATAGTTGATCTACCTTACTTACGAAATTTAGATAAAATATAACGCAGACAGTACACTTCTTTCATAACAAAACATTTGGCCTATTTTCCTGATCGTTAGAACCGCGTATGAGCATTTACTTTATTTTACCATGGTTAGTTGCATGAGTAGTTTTTGATGTTCCTTTAGGTTGTTTACCGTGACGTAACAATGTTCAATTCTACTGAATACTAGTGTATTTAGGTCCGTTGGAAACTCATGTCTCAAACGGATGCTCACTCATATTTAGTAGCTGACCGTAAATACGTATACCATGGTCAATATTTTACGGCTTTATAGCCAATGCGAATCTTTGTTATGATGAATAGGGGATGAATTAAAAATAAAACTGAAATAAAAAGTGACGTATATAAAATAAAACTAAATAAAAATAAATGCAGGAAGTGGAAGACATTATACAACCTTTGAATAATATTAAACCCCCAAGAGTTGACTCAATTTCAAATGAACTAATAAAATACGGTGATGTAGAAGGAGAGACGCGTAAATTGATTCGCGAAATGTATGCCTGAAGAATGGAACGTTAGCTTAATAAGAAAGGGAATAAGTTAGACTGCAGAAATTACAAACGTATCTTAATGTTGTGTACAGGTTACAAAATATTCACTCGAATATGGCAGAAAGACTGGAACCATATGTTGAAGGAATATTGGGGAAATATCAAGGTGGCTTCCGAAATGGAAGATCCACTACAGACCAAATCTTCACAGTCAAAATACTGATGGAGAATATGTGGGAAAACAACATGGATCTAACACAAATATTCGTAGATTTTTGGCAAGCGTATGGCAGATAGGAATAAACTTTTTGAAATTATGCTGCACTTTCAAATACAAATTAAATTGGTACAACTGATAAGATTGACAATGATACAGACGACAGTCACAGTCAAACTGCAAACGGATACGACAGAACTTTTTAATGTCACGAGAGGGTTGAAACAAGGCGATGGGCCGGCAGCAACCCTGTTCAACCTAGCACTCGAATACGAGAGCTACAGAAATTGTTAATTGACAGGAATGCTACATTAGAACATAAAATTGTCCAGATCGTAGGATATGCAGACGATATTAAATTATGGCAAGATCCCAAGGAAGAGCAAAAGAGGCCTTCCAGGAACTCAAATATGAAGCAGAAGAGATAGGATTACAGGTGAATACAGATAAAACAAAGGTTATAATTACCACTCGAAGGAAAATCAGGAAACCTGACAGTTTGAGGCCAAGTTCTGCGGAGTCTTCTTGCGTAGGGGCCGTTGTTGTACAGCTGCTCTATTAGTTCATTTTCGTGGTCTGCTACTTGACGGCTATATTTTGTTGCAATCCTCTTTATTTCGTCCTTCATGTCGGTGTGAAGTGTCTGACTGCTGACGTACCGTGGGCCATCTGCTAAAGCTCGCAGCAATTTTAACTGAAATCTTTGCATGCTGTTTAATTTTATGGGTTTGGCGCATCCCCATAGCTGGAGTCCGTAGGACCATATAGCTTTGAACACGGTTTTGTAAAGTAGCAGTTTGTTATTTAATGACAGCTTAGACTTCCGCCCAAGCAGCCAGGACTTGAGGTTTAACTGCCTCCGTTTGATTTGGCTATGGTTCTGTCAGGTAAAGGCCAACGTACTTAATTTTGGTCTTCACTGGCGCAAAGTGATATTAATTGTTAGAGGTGGGCAGATGCCATGTCGAGAAGTAAATGTGATCTGAGCAGATTTCGTTTCTTTGATTTTTGCTCGCCATTTCTTGTACCGTTCACTGAGTAGATTTAGATAATCTACATCATTATAGTCAAGGACGACTTATTTTTGAAGTAATGTGAATTTGTATTCTATATACCGGTATTTATAATTATTTTTTCTCACAATTATTCTTGTTGTAATTAATAATAAATAATAATTGCTTCTTCTATACAAGAATATGCTTTTTATATAATTTACAAATTACTTTGTACTTTATATAAAAGATTTATTCTTGTATAGAAGACGTAAGTATTATCTACACATTTAGTACGTATACGCACTGTGTGTGTGAGCGCGTATAAGCACTGTATTTAATATTTAGTATAAAAAATAATACGTTGGTTGGCCGAGTCGAGCGGAAGAAGTAGACGTGAAAAGTACCTGAAATGGAAGTCATAATAACTGGACGGGAAATATTTGAATAGGTGGACAAACAAAATTCCCCGCGGCGGAGGCGCACAGTCGTCGTTCCGAATGAGTGCAGATATTTGGGGCACGATCCACTACAAACTGGTTCTCGTGTGAGACTCGCAATCGCTACCGTCAGATGTTAAGCCCGGTGGGGAGATTAGAAATCTTTTTGGGCCTCGGGTCAAACATACTGGGAGGCCTCTTCACCCACTTACCGCGTAAACGCTGGCGATTATGTCCCTAATGGAAGGGTACATGTGGTTGTAACAGAATTCGGACGCGTCAGCTGTAGTAATCTAACGCTATTAGTTGTGCAGAAATGTGTGTTATATATTCACTACAAGGTAAACAATCGGTATGGAGAAGCATACATGACTTCCATGTTGTAAGATTTATGTTTAAAATAATTTACTTGAATTCGGTTCGGTAATTTATAAAAAAATATCTCCCACCCTCAAACTAATTTCACTATTTTTAGATATTTTTGTTATTATGGGGTAGTAGTTTAATATAATGTTATTTTCAGTCACTTTATCCATAAAAATTAGGTAGGCTTACTTTATTCTTATAAAAAAACCGACTACGGAGATAATCATCCCTCCTCCGAATCGCTCCGAAGTCACTAATGGACCCTGAACATCTTGCAGAGGGTTCATTCCCTAAAGACGAAAAGTCTGTCTATGAACCGTTCCTCTGTAAACACGTGCAGTTACACTTCCCAGCGATCCACCACGCTAGACACTTTTTCGGCTTGCATGCGTTGTGTTGGTTTGGTTTTCGGCACTTTCCATTTAAAAAGCGTGCAAATGTAAGAAAATAAACATGAATGAGGCCAGAAATAACGCGAATTGTGTGTGTGTGTGTGTGTGTGTGTGTGTGTATCTTGCCTGCCTTTTTATTGCGGTAATCATAATAATAAAATGGAAACGTAAACATTACATAATTGAAATATGGTTGCCTGCCACGAACGATATATTTTCTCTCATACATGATTTAAATTAAAATGAAAAAATATAGAATTTTGTTAAAGTTAAATGAAGTGTTTCCATAGAAACTACGTCTTTGTTGTCAATAACATAGTACACATATAAAACATAAAAATTTACCTCCTCCATCATCAACTACCATTTTAATTTATAAAAAAATAACCCCTTACCCCTTCAACTACCCTTTTCATTTATAGATAGTTCATCTACCTTTCTACAGTGGATTATTATGACCTTCTTTTCAGGATACTTTATTTATTAAAATTAAGTACTTTACTCTTGTTAAAACGTAAAACGTTGCAGGTAAACTACTCCTTTCCCTCAACCGATCTTCACCAAAAACAATTGGCCTTGAGTCCTCTACAATTCATGGCTGTATGCAAAATATTATTTGATTCTGTTTGAATTTGCGGCTGTTATCGTTTGCCATAGAAAAATTCTACACATAGACAGACAGACACACACACAGACACTTTTCGAAAAATGACTTATTTTCATATTTTGATGGTAGTACAATCAGAATCAGCCGTTATCTCGAACACGATTTTTTTCGGCATGACCATACTTCCATTTCCTTATGGAACATGGAAGTAAAACTATTACAAAGTTTTAAAATTTGTCTTATTTGTTAGATTAGTAATTAAAATGTTACGTGTATGTCTACGAATTAATCATACGGCATTCATTAATTATGATAGCAGAGAAAGAACTCTACTATGTCACCTATTTATAATTGTAGTAGGTTTTAATTTGCAAGCCTAAGTCTTCTGTAGTGTGATTTCTTTCTACAGACAATAGCGATTGGAGCGGCTGGCTAAGATATTGTGGCGTTTTATAGCTTTTTGTTTTATCATTTTTTTCATATATATATAGCACTGAAGTACATGTCTGAAAAAAAACCATTGAGAGTTAACCAGTTTTTTGAGAGTCTCGATTGGAACGTTGGGGAGTGTTATAATGTTTGAGGTCTCAAATATCGTCATAATTCAAAACCATATACATAATAGGACAGGTTATATTCTTGTAAAACAATATTCTGTTCTCCACTGTAAGCCAATATAAATTTTAAGTTTTTAAAGCTTTCTTCCGTTTCTCGGTCATGTGAGTCTTCCAAGTGACTCGTACGTCAATCTGTAATCCAAGATAGCCTACGTAGCGTCGGATCGCCCAATTGTTTATAGTCACCGGAGGACAGGAAGAACTAGAACAGAATTGCACGATTGTCGAGTGATTGTGGTGCTTGGCAGTCCATACTTCTCTAATTCGATGTCCGGCAGTGCCGTCGTTATCATCGTTTCCTTCTTCTATTGGTTTCGTAACGTAGGCAGGTTTTGCCCTTCTCATTGGTTTTCCGCCATCCCATGCTTTTATCACATTCCTTTCATCAGCGTCACATTTTCATGCGTGTCAAATCATGATCTACGTTTTTGCCTATGATTCGCCTTCTCATTGGTTTCCGTACTGCAGTTCTTATAGTTTCTCTCTGGTCCTTCTTACATACCACTCCCAATCTGATTTTCGACTTTTCTCGAACCGTTGTACGTTAACTTGTTGTATCACTCGATGTACTTTATTATGCATTAGTATTCTTCACGATTCCTCCTCGTATCTTGTAGACATGAATACATTTTCCTCACAATATTACGTAGCGTCCTCTCTAATGGTCTCGCATCCTCACTGATATAATAAAACATTTATATATTTTTTAGCTCATCTTTCTGCTTAGTGTCTTCGATTTAATTAGTTTTTCCAAAGAAATAACAACACCTGTTTCCACTTACTATTTCTAACTTTATTCAGTCGCTAATCTACTACTACTACATGTGCTATTACTATTACCGCTATCGTCAAATCGTAAAACAATAATTGGAATCAAAATGTTTCAACTGCCTTAGGTGATTACACAAAATTTATTATTATTGTTATTATGATTACTATTATTATTATTGTTATTATTTTGGCTAGTATTTTTATGACCTAAAACACATATAGAAATGTACATGCACTTATATCCTAAAGACTGTTAAAATATGCCATAAATCTGCTATACAATAAGCTTGTGAAAATAAAGAATTATATAAAATAAAACTGGATAGCCCATATTCTAAATCATTGTGGTTTTCTGTCAGATAAACAGTGAACTTATTTTTAACAAAATTCTACTGATAAAGATAAAGAGATACTTTTCAAATCCTCAAATTTAAGGGACCTCTGGTCGACTGCCAACATATCCTTGTATTTTTAGAGAACTATTTTGTACATCGCATAAAGTAACCAGAGCAAACTTGAAATACATCAAATCACTAGTGAAAAGGAAAGTTTTGGATCACTTCCGTCTTATCCAGTAGTTTTTCACTTATATAACGTCAGCAGTTTTACACGCTGTCGCTTGGAACAAAATTTCACGAGCTTTTATTCAAGTACACTTTATAATTTTACGATCCACAATGACCCGTTTCAAGCTGAGTAAGCCGATTCTGATAAGTTAGATTTAATGCTGGCGAAATTTCTCGACAATGTAACTGCAACCGTTCTGACAACTTCTTTATTCTTATATCATGCTCGTAAGTCCTGTAATATACATTCTATCATACATTACTCATCTTATTTTAGTCTTTAATAAAGCTTTGTTCCTATTGCTATTCTTCTTTTCCTCCTCCTCCTCCTCCTCCTTCTTCTTCTTCTTCTTCTTCTTCTTCTTCTTCTTCTTCTTCTTCTTCTTCTTCTTCTTCTTCTTCTTCTTCTTCTTCTTCTTCTTCTTCTTCTTCTTCTTCTTCTCCTTATTATTATTATTATTATTATTATAGTATTGTATTGAGTCGAATTTGCAAGGATTCGGACTACAGATCTCCACATTGAAGACCAAGATGATGACTTTTCATGGAGCTGATCCCATAGCAGCAAAAATTGCTGCAGATGGTACTGTTTGTAGCAAGTCAGTAATTTTGAATATCTGGGCTATAATGTGTTTTACATTACAATGATGTGGTAAAGAAGCTGCATAAGTTCAACCATATGTGTGGGACCATCAGGAGAATTCTAAAATCAACGAGTAAAGAAACACGCCTGAAATTCTACAAGGTGATGGCCGTACCCCACTTATCTATGGGTCTCAGAATTCGACGTAAACGAAATCCCAGACCAGTCGTATTCAAGCGACCGAAATGAGATTTATCAGGCACGTGGCAGGATATAATCTTCAATATCGCAAAAGAAATGCCGATGTACTGTTGGAAATGAATATTATGGGTAATGGAAATGAATATAGGAACTTGATGGGCTTGCCCAGTATCGACTAAAATGGTTGGAACATCTTGACTGAATGGATGGTTCCCGCATCCCCAAACAACTATTGAAGTATAAGCCGAAAGGACGGAGTGGTTTGGGGCGTCCGAAGAAGCGCTGGAGTGACCAACTCTAATCTATCTGTTTGGGATCGGAACAAATCGTTTTTGCTTTAATCCTTGCTCAGGATGATGATTATTATTATTATTATTATTATAAAAATGAATCAAACCTAGAAGTAAACCCTGTGCGTGTACAAATGCCTAGTCCAAAATGATATGTCAAAGGATCCCTGGCTAGTGTCTTAGTAGAAAGGCGGCGGTTTTAGTCGGTGGTCCAACCCTTCGTATGCGTCAATTGCATTCCACCTCACTAAAATATATATGAAAAGGAGACAAAAAGTCTGCTAACGCAGAAATACTCTCTCATCTAGTGGTACATAAAACACAATCATATTTAACAAAAACAGCTTTAATTCAAGTTCTGGTTAAGTATTTATCATAAACATTAAACAATTATAAAAATTACATTCACATGATTTTATGTAACATATCATATAAATCGGAATCATTATTATTGTAATAATAATAATTATTATTATTATGGATATCGTCGTCGTCGTCGTCGTCGTCGTCGTCGTCATCATCATCATCATCATCATCATCATCATCATCATCATCATCATCATCATCATCAGACCCTATTATTACATTGGTTACTGTTTCACATCTAGATACCATTTACACTTATTTTCTCTGCAATCCTGGCCAATAGTGCAATTAAGCTATTTCAGAGGACCATTAATCGTTTCTAGTTTTATCAGGTTTCTACAGTCGTTTCCTTTTTCTCGGCTCCTAGTAAGAGCAGAAAACAAACTGCTTTATTAAAATTCGATTTATACCTCGTTTCTACCTGCTATTATTTCTAGCGTAACAGGATTTCGGTCCGAAAACAATTTACGCTGCTTTTATTTTAGAAATTTAGTAAAACCAGTTTCTTCCCATTTTTATAGAAACTGTAAACGAGGCTGTATTAATTAATTATTATTCGCCGCCGATGTGATATAAATCAATTCACGTATTGGTAGCGTCTGCTTCGATCGCTGTGTAAAATATACACACGCCCACTCGAAAGGAAATGTTCGAGTTGGCTGGGAGCCGGGCAAAAGTAAATACAAAGGTTGTGTGTATGTGTGTGTGTATATATGTGTGTGTGCGTGTGTGAGAGAGAGATCTTATCAGAATCCGTGAATGTTAGTTTTAGGTTGACTTTCTGTTATGATATAGAATCGTGACAGTCGGAACTACTTAACTGCGTGGACGGGTTTCATTCCTTTAAAAGCAGGAACTATGAGAACAAGCACGCATACGAATTTTGTTATCTCTGTATCGATGTGTTTTGAATTTAATTGGGTAAAGTATAGCTAAAACTCGTATGTTTGTCCTGGTGTAGACAGGCCACTCGGATATCGTTTCATCATGAAGTCGTCAATCAATCAAGTACGCCATCGATCGTAATGAATATGCATGATGCCTTGGAAACTTACAGAGCATATGGAGTTTAAAATCAATGCAATTTTCGCTTTATGTTTATCTTAACCATTGTATTTACAACGTACGAGTTAGCTCAACAGTGACAGACGACTTGGATTCGATTGTTTCTTGAGTTTAGTTAAGTGTTTCTATGCTTTAACCGGTACTTTTCCAATAACCTTCTTCTTTTTCTTTAGCACACATCCCAACGTGAACCGTGGCTTCCCACACCAATTTCTCCAATGTCTCCTACCCATTGCCATCTCAGCATAACCCCTCGCATCCATTCGTCTTAGATCTTCCAGCACATCATCCAACCTAGGTCGGCCCCTCTTTCTGCTTTTATAGACTTGCGTCCTCAGGATTTTTCTTTGGCATACGCTGATCATTCATCTGGTCTAGATGACCTAGCTATTGTATTCGTTAAACCTGTACGAATCTTACAATGTCCTCATGCTTCAATAGTCTCCTGGTTGATCCTTATTCTCCATTCGTCGTCTTCTTTAACCGTGCAATAAACACGTCTTACAATCTTTCTTTCAACCTTCTTAGTGTTTCTTGTTCCTTTTTTATCACTGCCCATGTCCCGCCTCCATCAGTAACAACCGGTTTGATAAGTATATTATTAACTAAATGTAATTAATTCACTACCGACTCGGAACACAAAGTTTTTTATGAGTAAGAACGTAAACGTTTTACCTTATAGCCGGAGCAGTTTTCGCTTTTAAAAAGCTTCCTCAGAGGCTGCCGTTGGGAGCACTGCCCGTCTTGTTATTGGCGACGGTATCGACTTTTGAAGGATCAGTTTTCTGTATATACTGAATTTGTTCTGTGTAGTATTAGAATGTCGTCAACGTATCTGTGCCAATATAGTATTTTATGTGAGTGTCTGTCATTGTTTGTGAGGATACTATACAGGGGAAACAAAAGACAATGTGAACAGTTACTAACGCACATAAAAAAACACAACAACATAACCTTCACTGCCGAATACGAACACAACAATAGCATAAACTTCTTAGACCTCTCCATCACAAAATTTGAACACAGGCACAAATTCAGTACATAGGCCTACAGAAAACCGACTACAACTGACACACTAATACACAACTCCTCCAATCACCCAATATAACACAAACTAGCAGCCTTCAGAACTATGATTCATAGACTTAACAACATCCCACTAGATAAAAAAGACTACGAAGACGAACTAAACACGATAAAATGTCTAGCAGAATCCAACGGGTACAACAGAACAATAGTTAGTCAATTAACTCCTACACAAAACACAAAACAAACAACAGACAAAGACAGAAAACAACAAATTAATAACACTAACATACATCAAAAACCAAACTGAAAAAATAGCCCACAAATTCAAAAAAGCAGGATACAGAATCGCATACAAAACTACAAACAAAACAAAACACACACTATCAAAACACACGCACAAAGCACAAAACAAATTCGATCTACCTGGTGTTTACAAACTAAACTGTTCAGATTGCAACAAATTCTACATAGGCCAGACAGGACGTAGTTTCAAACAAAGATACATTGAATCATTGAACACACAAAGGCACAACACTCCACTACCGAATCCACCTTTGCAAACCACCTCATTGAAGCAAACCACACATACAAAAACATCGACAAAACATGAACATTCAACACGTACACACAAAAGGTCGAAAACTAGACACTCTTGAACAATTGGAAATACACAAACACATGAAAACACATAAAAACGACATCCTAAACGAACAAACACAATTCAAATCACATGCATTATTCAAACATATCACACCCCACACACACAACATCGATCCTCCAAAAGTCGATACCGTCGCCAAGAACAAGGCGGACAGTGCTCCCAACGGCAGCCTCTGAAGAAGCTTTTTAAAAGCGAAAACTGGTTCAGGCTATAAGGTAAAACGTTTACGTTTTTATCCATAAAAATCTTTGTGTTCCGAGTCGGCAGTGAATTAATTATATTTAGTTAAGTAATGGATACGTCATGGACAACGAAATGCAAGAAGTACATTATTTTTTATATTTGTGTTACCTACTAATGAGTTTGCATCCCAGTAGTCTAATAATAACATAATAGGCTATACCCTGCATCATGTCATGTATCATCTGTTTACGGACCCTTTATTATTTATCATCCTACCCGCATCTGAACTTATTAACTGCATAGAATGAATTATCCTCTACGCATAAATTATATAGATTTCTTCTCCTTCCTTATGCAGAAATTAGCATGAATTTAGTTTTGCTGATACTCACATTGAGTCCCATTCCAGCGGATTTTTTATTCTGCTCCTTGTATACCTCAACTGGCCGTTGTCTTGATCTGGCTATTATCACACATCGTCAACGTAAGCACAAATTTGGCTTTTTCCCAATAAGCTACCTTCGTTAATGTTTGATATTTCGATTATGCAATAATCGGTTTCGGTATAGGCCTACTGTGAATATCACATCTAAGTTTAGTAAAATAATAGAATGCGTATTAATTTATTGCTAGTTTTCGGTTGTAATCTTTTTTCGTTGTCATATATCTTTTACGCGAATTTTCTTAGCATTATCATAGGTAAACTTGTGTCTGTGGCAGAAAAGTTGGTGTTGTTGGGATAACAGGTAAACTGAAAGACACTCAGGAAAATCGATAGAGCTTTAAAATAATTTTCGTTTTTTGTGTAAATCGCAAAGAAAACGAAAACAAAATAAGACGAGCAGCGTGTTGCTGTACGTTTTCCTATTTTTGACAGAACCCGTTTTTCGCTTAGAACAGTAAATTTTGAACATGTATTTTTTTCATTGAAAGTTATTTGTGTTGTCGACTTTCCCTCGACCTGCATTACATTTACAATGTTTCCAGGATGTTTATGTATGCCGTGTATACGGTTACAGTACAACCAATAAAGTTATGTATTCTGTTTTAATCACAACACGTTTGCAGAAAACGTAATGTTTTCCTTCCTAAGGTTAGGTTCGTTAGGTTAGGTTTAATATTCTATAGTAATAAAATACATATATTATGAAGAACATTTCAAGCGTAGGTTCAGATGTTTCTGAATAAAGAAGAAGAAAAAGCTTGAATTACACAACAATGCTTAGATCAGTTTGCTTCAGTTGCGTTTTTTTGTATGCGTTCTAAGATTTTTTACCGTGGTCAATCTGTTAGGTCTACAATCATTGTAAACGTTATACTTTATACGTTATTAACGTTTTACGTATTACGTATTTTTACGTAGGCCTACCTATTAACGTTTCATTTATTTAGTCATTAGTCGTTACTTTTTGCCAACCACGAGTTTTGTTTTCTTTAAGCAATAAACTAAAATACCGGAAAATTCCCACCTAACCTCACGCACTAACACTAAAATATTTTCGCATTACATGCCCAAACACGTTCATGGACATCAAAGCTTAGGCTTTTACTGAATATATTTTGTTAAAACTACGAAAGAAATAAGGGGAACACAATGAATAAAAGCAGATAGAAAGGAAAATAAATTAAAACAACAAAGAATTCTGTAGTAAATATATTTAAATCACTACCGACTCGGAACACAAAGTTTTTTATGGGTAAAAACGTTTTACCTTATAGCCTGAACCAGTTTTCGCTTTTAAAAAGCTACTTCAGAGGCTGCCGCTGGGAGCATTGTCCCCAGATACATTGAACACACAAAGGCACTACACTCCACTACCGAATACACCTTTACAAACCACCTCATTGAAGCAAACCACACATAGAAAAACATCGACAATGTCCATTCTACACGTACACACAAAAGGCCAAAAACTAGACACTCTTGAACAATTGGAAATATACAAACACGAAAACACATAAAAACGACATCGTAAACGAACAGACTCAATTCAAATTACATGCATTATTCGAATATATCACACCCCATACACACAACATCGATCCTTCAAAAGTCGATTCCGTCGCCAAGATCAAGACGGTCAGTGTTCCCAGCGGCAGCCTCTGAAGAAGCTTTTTAAAAGCGAAAACTGGTTCAGGTTATAAAATAAAACTTTAACGTTTTTACCCATAAAAAACTTTGTGTTCCGAGTCGGTAGTGATTTAATTATATTTAGTTATTTTAAGGACACGTCATGGACAACGAAATCCAAGAATTCGTTGCACTACATGCATGCACATGCATTTATGCAATGCACAGTGCATGTGCATTTAACATTTCTGACCATTACTTTGTACTTCCGGTCTCTAATAACATCTTCCGATACTTTCCCAATAAGCATACCTGTATTTCATATTCAGTGTTTTGAGTATGCGATAGTATCGATATAGGCCTACCACGATGTGAATAAGAAGTGTACCAGTTGTAAATGATTCTATTGGTGACTGAAACGCGAAAATACGTAATGTGGTAATGCGTGAGGTTATGTAAGAATGTTTCCGTTTTTTAGTTTATTGTATTTAAAGAGAAAAACTCCGTGAGATCAAAAACAGAATTAGACAAGAAAATTATCGAGATGGTGTCGCGAGTTAAATGTTTTGGTCGTAAGGTTTGTTTTAATACAGATTGTGATGTGATTATTAAATTAAACAGGTTTAGACATATATGTGGGACAATTCACGGAACAAGATCTGCCTTCGATGCTCTTGTATTAAGAACCGAATACAATTACTTCGATAATTTTATGGGCTGTAATTTCACTTTACACGATAGACAAATAAACGAGAATAGCCTCAAAGATTAAATATTTCTGCTTATGGGGAAAAATAAGAAGTTACAAATTCAGTTGGTGTAGACATTTGGATAGGATAGATAATGAATTATTAGCTCGTGCTGGATATAGAGGTTTTGGCTCCCCCCCCCCCGTAAGATATGATTTCTCGAAGACGAAGATCATACAGCGTAAAACTGGATACAGCGTCTGAAATAAGACAACAGGCACATATTTTGATAATATTTTAAAATAAATATACTGTATTTTATTAACGCAACAATAATACATTTTATCTACAAGCAGACTTTATTTTGACACCATGTTTCTCAGAAGAATCTGCATCAGAACAGGTGTGTGTGAGAGCTTTAGAATTATTGCTCTCATTGGAATGCTAGAGGACGGTGGTGCGTTTTTTGCACTAAGTTATTCGATAGTGGATTGTATGGCATAGTCAGTTTCTTCTTCATCGTCCACTTTTGCTGTCGAGCGTTAGGGTCTTTCACAAACTTCCTAAACAACGTTATAGTAAAGTCATATAACCAGCTTCTCACCATAATCCTTTCATCTAGTTCTTGATGATACTCTTCCTCTTTCTCCCTCCGGCCGAGTTTCTCTTTTCTTTCATTCTCCATCTTTATTATATGGCAACGATAGGTACGGTTTCAGTGCTTTCCACTATCACTGTCTCCTCCTGAAACTATTTCTTGATGGCCGTATGATTCCAAATTTGGACACTGATAGTTCTGCCACTGCTTGCTTCAGAAATCTCTCACACTTGTCTCCTGTCTGGTATTATGTTTATCAAGCAGCTTCAGGCTCTCTGTCTCGTATGTAGTATCGTGGGTAGGAAAACTGACTTGTAAACCTGTACTGTATGTTCCCCTCTGATTTCTTTTTTATGCATAAAAACACTGGAGACATGAATTACTTGTGTACAAGGTGGTTTACAGCCTTGTCGTCTAAGGTTCCTAAAAATTACAAACTTTGCTTCCCAGTTGATGCTTATCATTTGTTTACAAGCCCCTTTAGTTACGTTCACATTGCCGCTTTTGCTAACATTCTTAACTCCGTTACTGATGGCGCTTACTTACTCAGTTTCTGCAGTCTCCAATTCTCTATTATTGACAATTAGTACAGTATATTCGCCACAGACAAAGTATACACAGTCACGTTACAAAATATTCATTTCGGAGTAATTTTAAAACATGCATACGGCTTTCACTTGGGGAGCCTGCAGTAGGTATTTTCCCCTAGGCGAAGAATAAAAGTGTGGCCCCACATCAATTCAACTAAAAACTGGCAAAAATATTACACAGTAAATTGAAAAGAGATTAGTAGCCGTTGTGTTTTAACTTTATATAAACGCACAAATCATAAATTGTTAAGGTACTCACTAGGCCTACATCGTAATAGAACTTCATGATCTTCAAGTAAAAGTATGTAGCAAATTTTAAATTAAAAGCTAGATGAAAGAATGTATTACAAAGTACAATAAAATAGTTAAAAGGAATTTACAGATTATCTTTTTGTTAAACAGAATTTGTCTATGAGCAGCGAGTGAAAAATCACTTAACTTATTTTTAGTGTTACAAAATGAAGAACGAGTATACTGATCACAGTATTCCAGATCTTACCTAATTTAAACGTAATTTAAAAACACCCTTTTAAAAATAAATTAGGACATATGAAAAAATTAAAGACAGTTAGTAAATGCTGTAGAAAGAATAATCGAAATTAAGTAAATTATCAAGGAAACTTAGTAAGTTGTTTGAATAGAATTTTTCGTGCTTTCAGCATGGGAAAGTCTGCAGCCAGTTCGTCTAGTTCAATTTCTTGAGCTAATTCGCTTTGAGCTTATCCTGTGGCCAACACAAGTCTTTTTTTCACTCTTTGAGCTGCCAATGTAAGCTTTTATAAATTTAAGTTTTTAAAACTTTTCTTAGAAATTTGTTCTCTCTCTCTCTCTCTCTCTCTCTCTCTCTCTCTCTCTCTCTCTCTCTCTCTCTCTCTCAAAATTAGGCGCCTCCCAATTTGTATCTCACCTAATGAATGGCGGCCGGCCTTGTTTTTTCGTTACCACCAGTTTGTTCTGCCATATCAATTTGTTTCTAAGAAGAGTTGTTGTTAATACCAAACTGAACAATAAAACTGGTGAGTAAGGAAGTAAACTGTTTGGCGCCATGCCAGATTGAATCGAAAAATTAATTTTTCATACTTTTATTTAGGGCCTCGGGGTTAATGCTAATCGGGCATAGCTAACTTGATTAGCCGTGGGGAACGAGAGAAACGTCATGTAGGTGGTTTTGATCCAAGAACGCGTTCTTAATTTCTAGGTAATACGCACAAACACCACATTCACAAACACGCTCTCACACTCACGCTCGCACCCAGTTAAGACGTATATGGCCGGAAATCAATCTACATGGATCCGGCATTAAATCCACGACGCCATTTCGAGAGCAAAACCTGATCACTACAGTAACCTGAATAACAATACATAATTCGGACACGAGTTTAACTGCAAATGTAAACTTAAAATAGCTTTAATTAAGGACGTCCAAGCGGCATTCTATTCAATAATGAAGTCAATAAACTTTTAGAAAAAAGATTCTGGTGCAGAAAATGTTTTAATGAAGGCCACACTAATTGCACTACAGAATATTTGACATGCATTTTGTAAGATATAAACTTCAAATACCTTTAATGGGATGAATTAAGAACTCGGATTTTAAACATGGCGAGAATTGTTAAAGTTCATGTCCAAAGAATAACAGATGAGTTTCGCCAATTAACAGATTCACAATTGGTGTAAAAATTTGCAGTTCTTAACAACCTCTTTGTCTTATCAGATCTTTCATTAGTTCCAGCAAATCTGTTCAATGTTTCATTTGCTTATTGTTTCCGTGATCTCTTTTTTTTATTCATAATTAGGCCTGCTTCTCTTGCTCCATAATAAAAAAACCTAATCATATCTTCAATTTCAAATTTCTCCAGTCACGTTCCTATTTGTCACGTTTTGCCTGTATGTTTAACTCTCATTGCTTCATACTACTTTCTTCGTTTAATATAAATCAGTATAACAGTGCAAATAAAGTGCATTAATCTGTGCAAATTGAGTGAAATATATGCAGATTACTCGCATGTTTTAATCGTAAGATTCATCAGCATGACCACTGTAAAGTTTAATAGCTTTATTTATCGAGGTCAACTCTAAGACTGGTATCGACTTTGCTTCCTCACAGCCGTCCAACAAAAAAAAGAATGCTATAAATTCGTATTACTTACCTAAAATGCAAATCATGTTTTTAATAAAGACGTTTTTAAATGCAGAAAACAGGTTTCGAAAAATTCTTTGTTCTTCTTAATTTATCTAAATCCAGTATAAAAAAAAATAATAATAAAAAAATAGAGTAAGTTTATATATTGAATTTCTTCTGTAATGGTTTCCTGCAAAAACGTAGTTTTTGCGAGAGGGTTCCGAAGATCAGACAGTGACATCAAAGCATTATCGTTGTTATAAAAGTAACCGTTTTTGTTTAGATTCGCACATTTGTCGATCTATTTCAGCATGCTACCGCATACAGTAAACTGATATAAAACTCTTATTAGTATTGCTATATCGAACACAGAGTTCTTACCTACTTTTAAACATATGTTCTTATAGGCTATAGGCTTAAAACGCTGATTAACTGCAATTTTTCGTTTTAGGGTCTCGGATGTTTACAAAATTAAAGAAACGTTTCTAGAACTGGGGGTTTTAAATTTATGTAAGAATTCATTTTACTCACCGATTGGGATACTTATGATTTTTTATTACTTTATAAATTTAGATCAGAAAAGTGAGTAGCCTACCTATTTATCTCGTTATATTAGTCAGTTTAGAGAGTTAATTTTTTCAGTTACCTTTAATTCTAACAAAAGAAGAAATAAATAAAATATCGGTATGGAGAACCACACATGAGTTCCATGTACTAAGATTTATATTTTAAATCATTTACGAAATGAAATATTTTCATATAAACTACTTCTTTCTACTTACTGATTCAGCCTTAACCACAGCCTTAACAATTCAGGGACGCATGCAAAACATTATTTGATTCTGGTTGAATGTGCGGCAGTTATCGTTCGTCATAGAAACAATTACTTTTGTTAAAACATTAACAGTGGCAAGTAAACTACCCCTTTCCCTTAACCGATCTTCACCAAAATAAATAGGCCTTGAGTCCTGTACAACTCAGGCACATATGTAAAAAATTATTTGATTCTGTTTGAATTTACATCAGTTATCGTTCTTCATGTAAAACGTTCTCTTGTTACAACATAAAATGTTGCTGGTAAACTACCCCTTTCCGTTAACCGATCTTCAACAAAATCAACAGACCTTGAGTTATCTACAATTGAGGAAGGTATGCACAAAATTATTTGATTCTGTTTAAATGTGTGGCAGTTATCGTTCGTCATAGAAACAATTACTCTTGTTAAAACATAAAATGTGGCAGGTAAACTACCCCTTTCCCTTAACCGATCTTCACCAAAATAAATAGAACTTGAGTCTCTACAACTCAGGCACAAATGTAAAAATTATTTGATTTTGTTTGAATTTGCGGCTGTTATCGTTTGCTAAAAATACCCTAGTTAAATCATAAAACGTTGCAGGTAAACTACCCCTTTTCCTTAACCGATCTTCACCAAAAACAATAGGTCTTGAGAACTCTACAATTCAGGGCTGTGTGCAAAAAATTATTTGATTCTGTTTCAATTTTCGGCTGTTATCGTTTGCCATAGAAACAAATCTATAGACAGAAAGACACACACACACACACACACACACACACACACACACACACACACACACACACACACACACACACACACACACACACACACACACACACACACACACACACACACACATTTCGAAAAATGACTTTTTTCATGTTTTGAGGGTAGTACAATCAGAATCTGCAATAATCTCGAACACGATTTTTTTTACCATCACCATACTTCCTCTTCCTTAAGGAACATGGAAGTAAAATCAACACTAATTTAACAATATTATTTAAACTTGTATTAGCTACCACAAATTTTTTATGTACGCATATATAGGTTAATGGAAGCAAATAACTCAATGGCGCTCCCAAGTTCATCGGGTAGGCCAATAATTAAAAAATTAATTACTTCGCTTAATGGAACAAACAAATAAAATTCTAGCGTGTTCATAACGAAAAATACTTTTAAATTACCTAAAAAATCATTGTTTCGTTACAACGGTGACAGAGCGATTAGTCATTTTACGGTTCCTAATTTATCACACATATTAGTTTCTACTGCAGACAACCAAACTAGTTTCATGTGTAACTTCGCACCTACTTCAAATGTTTGTATTGATTTTAATGGACATCATTTGTCTTCTACGAACTGAATCATAGTAAATATTAAAATTCCTAGCACAAAATTTACTTCCCGTTGGACACTACATAAATACTGTTGAAATCTATTATTTTATATTCAAAGTTTACATTCATCAAATTTTATAAATAATAAATAAAATAAATAAACATAATAAATATAATTGTTAACATTAATAAATAAAATTAATACCGAGATCTTCATAAGCAGTATATTCACGGCGTTTTGTATATAAACAGATTGTATATTGTTTTTGTTTGTTTATATGTAACTGTTTCTGCAAACAACAACGGATTAAATTATGCAATATACAGGTAACCAACTTACAGTAGCCTTACCATACATGACAATTCAAACCACCCTCCACAATACAAAATGGCAGCTTTCCACTCACTCTTCAACAGAATGTATTTACTACCCCTAAACACTCAAAGAATAAAAAAAAAATTAATGAAATATGTTATACCAAATTACCGAAGGAAATGGTTACAGTAAAAATACCATAAAGAAAGTAAAAAATAAAATACAACATAAAATAAAGACTGCACACTTAAGAACTGCTCAGAGAGAATCACAAACAAATAATAATTTATTTACCTATTTATTTTTTTTTTTTACCCACTGGGACAGAAGGGCACCCAGTAGAGGAACAAGAGACAAGTATGATAGAACGGTTCATAGAACGTTAGTACATCACACTTGAAAAAGACATAAATATGAGGAATTTATTGTGTCAAGTAAGAAGACGTATGTGACAAAAAATAAAAATAATAAATAAAAGAAAAAGTAAATTTCAAATACTCTGACAAATAATAATAATAATTCTTTTTACAATAGGGAGAAAAATGCTTTAGATACCATCAGAGAAACCCGCCTGTCCTCTGCTGTGTGGGACTTTCACCCACCATTCAGGCACTGATATCCATCCTGGAACCACTTAGCGTATTTCTTCAGGATAGAGCCTACTGCGCTCTTATCGAGCTCCTTCTAATTGTCCGTTTGGTGCTACTGCCCGTTGTGTGCAAGTTGGACCTGTCTTTTCTTTCCTTGTAGAATTACTAAATGAATGTAGAAATGCGGTTCCATTCCCCTTGACACGAAGTATAATTTCAAACTACGTCGCAGGGCGTGAACTGCCCGAGCTTCATCCCTAGTACCATCCTCTCTCTTGGAAAAGCTGGCTTCGTAGGTCTTGGAAAGGAAGAGCTGCGTGTAAATCTAACAAACACAAAAAGAAAAGAAAAAGTTACAAACATATAAAGATATTCAGGCACTAGAAAACGAGTGTCCAATCCAAAATACAACATTACGATCACAATTCAGACAACAAAGCAATAGGTCGAACATTGGCGCAAGGGGGAATCTTAGGAGTCACTCCCTCCTCCGAAGGATAAAGAAAAGAATGTCCTTTATCACAAATTGAAGAAATGTAAGTCAAATTAAATGAGTAGGACAATTAAATATGTGAGAACGAATATTTTTAATTACGGTACGCTACAGCTGTTTTCTGGATACAAAATTTGTTGAAAATATCTAGTATTCATGTAAATATTGCTAACTGTCTGTCGGTTGAGGCTCAAATATTCATCATTTTTTTGAGGTTATTTTTCTTAGCGACTAGGAAAGAGGTAGCTTTTGAATGTTTGTTCACCCGCAATGTGGCACACTCGGTTTACAATATTTACAGCGCAGTAATTTATTCCACAGCAAATTAAACGATTTCTATATTAAATTTTTTTCTACTATGAAAAAACAACTATGGAACTATAAGCCGAGGGGATGGAGAGGTGTGGGACGTCCGGAGAAGCGCTGGAGTGACCAGCTCTAATCTTTTCCTATTTGAGACCGGAACAACCATCCTTGGTTTAATCCTTGAAGATGATGATGAAATATTTTTTCTTGATCTCATACAAATACGTCTGTTGCTGTACGCAGTTCTTACATTCGTATGTAACAACATTTCGTTTTTTTTTTTTAATTTAGTGCTTTATTACCACTTTGAAAACCCAATCAAAAATTAAAATAGATTATTCCGTTATTCTCCTACATGCATAAACCATAAGAGCTAACTCAACGTGAGCGCGTCTCCTATACCGGTGAACATCTCTACGCCAACTTCAACAAAATGCTGCATATTTGTGGACACTGTAGCGCGATTTTCAAAGTTATGTTTTTGAGGCCCCGTAGTGCCCATTTGATGAAAATCTTTAATTCCTTTTTGTGACAAGACGAGAATACCGAGTTATCCCATTTGCTGCAAATATTTACAGACACGTACTGACAAAGGCGATCTTACAAGATATTTGTACAAAACACTATCAGTGTCTCGGGAGAATATGGGAGAAAATTTGATCTCATTTTTTTAGTATTGATTTTATGTTTTACATTTTTAATTAAAACTAAATTAATATCAAATTACGAGTTATTTTTGTACACTGTTGTAGTTTATTTACAACAATTCTCAAACCTCCCTCAGAATCCTTCCAGAATCCCCACCAGAAGGAGATACGGGTTGCTCCCCTCAGGCATATCATTGTAGACTTTGGGAACACAGTAGAGAAAGCAGACGGTCTCGAATGAGTTTGGCGAAGTTTGCTCGTTCCTGACACATAGGAAAGATTGTAGGCTACAAGATGATGTGTCCTCTAATGGACGGAATAAGACTTTCTAACTATCTGGGCAGCTAGACCCTAGACAGGTAGACAGATAGATTCCTTCAAATCTCGATGAGGTATTCAGCATTGTATAGCACGTGAATAGGCCTACCTTTCTCTTATTCTTTGCTTAATTCGTATCGATATCTTTTCTTTCGACAGAAACATAAGATAATGATGATTTGTCAAACCAAGTTCATTTTTGAAAAAAAAAAGAAAGATTGGGTTTCGAGAAAAACTACAAACTATTTCAAAGGTATTTTTAAAGCGGATACTGTTGCGCTCCAACATTAGTAAAAAATTGATTAAGGAAGCCAAAAAGGATGTCAATGTATAATTTTATTCCAAAAGTGGACTAATCGGAGTTTAATTATAGTCAAACGCGGGGAGAGTCAGTTGCTCTAGCTTGTCTACCCGCGTGTAATTACACATACTGTATAATATAATAACCGTATGTACAACAACCGCCAATAGCTCGGGGCGTCGAGCAAATCGTTGGTGGTGTTTAGTAAGTAGTTTGCCTAGCGTCGACCTGTTCTATCCTTGCCTTAGGATCTGTGTCACTCCACGTTTCTACAATTCACTTTCAGGTCGCCTTATGTCAATTGTGTTTAGGAAACATTCCTCGTTTTCTTTACAGTTTTATTTTCTTTTTAGTATTTTATATGGACTTTCTACGATGCCGCAGCCAAAATGTTTACATTGGTAGCGCTTCGACGTAATAAGAGGGCTGTGTGTCTGGGCCAATCAGATTGTCCTAGAAATGACATAAACAACACTTCAGTCTACATGAACGCGGCGTGGCTACAATTGGTATTCGTCAAGTGCAGTTTATGACCTTCAGTGAAGCTGGCCACTCGGCGTAGGCCTTTATTTCAATCACATGCAGAAAACACGTCAGCAACGTAACTTCAAGGGTAGAGCTAAGAAATTAATTACGACTAATACCAACTGCTTTGATAGCCGATGTTAACGGTTAAAAGGAGGCAGTAATAATACATTTATTGAAGAAGTGGCCTCGTTTATCTGTCTAGGGTGTAAGATCATAGTGATGGACGAAGTAAAGCAGAAGTAAGAAAGAAAATTAAACAAACATAAGAGCTTTAAACAAAACATTCGTGACTTCTCAAATTAATAGACTTTAAACTAAGGAAAAGACTTCTGAGGCGTACGTTTGGACTGCTTTACATGGCTACAAAACCTGGACTCTGGTATCTGAAGAAGAGATGAGAATCAATTAATCTGAGACTGCTACCAACTCATGACTAAAACCAGGTTGACTGCTAAGATAACAAGTATAAGTGTTCTAAAAACGGGTGGGAGAGAAGAAAAATCTGTGAAAATCCGTTGTAAAAAGAAGAGTACTCATTATTTAGTGAGACGTTGGGAGCTCCTAAAAACAGTTCTAAAGGGACGCGTGACTGAGGAAAAGCCAAAGATAGATCACAACTGCCTTATACATAACAGATTATAAAGAGAGATACTATACCAGATTATAAATGAGAACACGGTCACTATATTGAACGAAATAAAAAGTATCAGATAAATATCAGCATTAGATAATTTTGCAGTTATTGGAAAAGTTAGGAAACCCCGATTGGTCTACTACTATTTTAGTAAAATAACATTGGAAAGCAGACATCATACAATAAACAGTAAACATTTCGAATTACGCATTGATTTTTTAGTTAAATTTATAACCGTAATGTCTATGATGATAAATAGTTTAGTCATAGCCTTTACGTTTATGTATGTCTCCAAAGATGCATATATTGTAACTCGACGTTTTAATAGCCACACGTTGTTGGCGTCAATTTGTAACTAGACGAGGTAGGTCCTATTGTAGGATATTGCTGTCTGTTTTATTATTATTATTAAAGTTTTGTTTTTGATTATTAATTTTTGTTTTATTGATTTATTCTACCCAATTCAATCTATTATTGAATCCGATATGAATAAATCAGTTCACTTACTCTTTGGCGTCGTTTATTAATTTTGTTTAGATTGTTTATAATGTTTTTTGTTCAGTATCTTGAGTTTGTATCTGAATTAGTTGCGTTGACTTTTCTGCCTTTAGCTGCGGTGAGTCGATCGGTACTTTCCTGTATAGACATGAACATAAACACAATATGTACATGATACTTACTATCAGTCGTAACATGTTGAAGATCTTATATAATATTGTTGGTGAGACTCATTAAATTTGAATGTTCGCTCTGGCTCCTGGTACCAACCGTCTCTTGTTGCTTACCTAAGCTGTAATTCTATTTTTTCCAATAAAGGTCAACACTTTAATTTGTTCATAAAACAATAGTTGTTTATTTAACTCAAGTAGAATAATTATTGTTACAATGTTATTATTTATCTTCCTTTTTTTTTAAATAATTAAAATTGAACATGGACTCTTAAAATAATTAAATGCTCAGGGTGGTATGACTGCATCTGGCAAGTCGATTATTTTCTGTTTGTAAATAATTAGGTTATGATGCTTTATAACATTAGTAGGTTCTTTTAGTCTGCAAGATACACTTCTACAATAAAATGCACTGCTGTAATAATGAGTAGGCGGAGAATAAAAATATTAATTGTTGGTTTAACATAACATAAAATATGAACGATTGTTCATTGTTTACAATTGAGGTTAGCAGCGGTTCATGTACCTTGCTTATTTAAAATTGATTAATTGATGCTTCTTTGAGGCATTACTTATTTAGTATATCATTATAATTTATTAAATTCAGTGTTATGTTCCTGAATAATCTCCAAGATTGGATATAAATGAAACAGGTAATTCAAATTAATTCGATACAACTAGGTTACACTCATGTGTGACTCTGAGTTCAAGTACTACAATTAAATACAATAACATCTTAAAATTATTAATTGTCAGGGTTCATTTTCCCCTCATTGATCATTCAATGTCTTTTCTTAAACTAGTATAATTGATTCAATCAAAGAATTAAAATTGTCATTATTACACTCTTTCATTCTGATTAGTGCTTATTTGATTTTTTTTTTGTAAGTTCCCTTCCTTTTGGAATTTGGGTTATTTAGTAATTAATTCAAACAAATGAAATCCGCTGTTAGCGTTCTTTAATTAATGAATGATTTGCTATATATAATATAATGGTCATTTGCACTGATACTTGCGTAATCTGTTGATTCGAAGAATTAACACTTTTTTAACTTTTTATAATTAATTAATATTTTAATTAATTCTCATAAATGTACTTCACACACTGCCTATACGCATGAACTCCGTAATAGAACACTTAAAAATAGACTGCACTGTCTTCTCGGGTTGACCTAACCTCAACTCGAAGTTTCGAGGTTAGATTGTGTATTAACAGCTGTCGGCTGTCAAACCCACGTTGTGATGGACGTTCCGCTAACGTGGAGTATCTCTCGTTGTTGATGATAGACTAGCTATGGTTACCTGGTCGGGATTCTACACTTCGTATTTTTTAATAAGCTTTGATTGGCTAATTGTCTTTATGTCGTGTACTCTCGGTGAGGTTCGTCAAAATAGACGCTTAACATAGAGTCAGTAGCTGGGTTCAAGATTATGATTTATCGGTCACATACCCAAGCGCAAGGGCTTGTCACTTTTTAATTATTTCTTGTAAGTCAAATATCTTATCTATAATTACACTGACAATATTTTTATCATTCCCATCGTTTCTATTTTTTGATTACGAGTAATTTGCACACCCTCATCATATAGTTCTGATTTGGGGTTGATAAAACCGCACTTGGTATAAATTCATAATACTTTTTAAGTTATTTAATACTTTAAATACATTGTTTTTATCCCATGTTTTCGTGGTGATAACATATTCTTACAGTATTACTCACTTTTCCCTTCTAGTCATGTACAAATAATTATAAAATATCTATTTTCATAGGTTCAAATCCTAGGGTTACTGTTACATATTTTGTTTATCAATAATATTATACTAACAGTAATTGTTAATAACATTTTATTATGGCCTATGCATAATGCATTGGTCATTATCACTTCTGATAGTGTCCTTTTTCTTTATCAATTGGATTTATTACCTTAACTATAGTTTGTTAGGTGAGTTTACTATACTCTAGAAAGTTACAATTTTTACATGAGTTTTAATCCTTTCAAATTATTCTCATTATTGTTTAAATATCTCTTATCAGTGTTTTGATAACACTGTTATTGTTGTTCAGTAGTTCATTCTTCATTTACACTGATAATTGCTTTGGTTTAAATTTACCAAGATTACTTGCATCTAACTGTCAACATGATTTATTTATTAATATTGTTATTATTAGTATTTAGGTGGCTATAATCCTTGGATTTACTTATTTGAACGTTATTCTGCCTCATTCAATGTTATTAGTTGAGTTCCTACTCTTTTATGATAAGTTTACAAGATAATTTTGTTGCATCATGCACCCATTCTAGGTCAGGCATATAGTTATATTAAATTACATCAATTCAACTTTTATATTTCCTTATTACATTATCTATTGCACAATAAATGTTCCTTATATTATCTATTTATGTCACACTATAATACATTTTAATTCAACATTGCTTTAGCCTTATTTTTCTATAGTTTTAGTGAAAACTAGTTGACCAGATTAGGTTATGTTATATTCTAAATATGCAACAATGGATTACTGTCAGTTTTGTATTTCTACATTATATCTGATTTATTTGCCTTTATGTAGCACTGGTATATCTATTGTTTATTATTAGATTACATTTTGTTTATCTTTTACAGTCTTTATTATTGGTAAATTAGTGGTTATTTACAATTTCAATTCCACTTTACAATTGGTCATTAGTGTTTTGGACATAGTCCTTTTTTCAAGTTTACACATCATTTAGCTATGAATAACTCATACTGTTATTCATTCTCTTTATTACTTTTTGTGTTCAATAATTAACTCTTATTGAGTACTGTTTGTATTACATTGTCAAGGAAGGTATTCACTTAATAAGGTTAGGTCAATGTCAATTTTACAGCTTAGGGACTCAAATCATGTTGCTTATTCCATTTATACTTTCTTCTTTTATGATAATTCTTTTATTGGCATATATTAGTTCATTATAATTCATGTTATCTCCCTTTTTGTGTTTGACCTGGATATTTTCTTCTTCTCTTCACTGATTCCTTCCGCACTCTTAACAAGTTTCTTCTTGATTTTGTTTTCATGGGTTTCCTTCTCACTGTTTGATAAGTTTCTTCATGATTTTGTTTTCATGGGTTTCCTTCTCACTGTTTGATAAGTTTCTTCATGATTTTGTTTTCATGGGTTTCCTTCCCACTGTTTGATTATTTTCTTCATGATTTTGTTTTCATGGGTTTCCTTCTCACTGTTTGATCTATTGGGTAATTATGATGTCGTGTCGTCGTTAGTCTTGCTTTATCTTCTTTAGTTGCACATTTACTGGTAATTCCTTCTTCATTTTATTCGCTTGGTTTAACTTCTGATACTTCCTTTATCCATGATTGTATGCTCGACCTTGTAGGTATTCCTAGTTGTAGTGGCGCTTTCAACTCATTTGTGGTACGTTGGTGTTGGTAGTGTATATGTACCATTACAATATATATATATATATATATATATATATATACATCTCGCTATCTATTCGGCTGCCTTAAGTTTTGAAGACAATTAGCTGCCATGAGAAGGAGTGAAATATAAATATATTTGAAGATGTGTATAGTGTTACCAGACCTTAAATTACCCATCTGTAATGTTTATGTTAAAAAAAATTAGTAAACTAATAAGCTTTTAGAAATTGTGTATTTTGCCTGCCGTCAGTTTCCAGTCATCTGGCGCATAACGTATATAGGTTATATTTGGCTGCCAATTTTTATTATTCTTCGAAGTCTTGATGATATTTGGAAGCCAGCAACGTTGCCAAACGTACTTCAGCTACAATCGTCTTAGAATTTTGTTGATATGTTTATTCAACACAATTCGCTTGGTTTGTTTTTGTCATTGTCATGCTGTTGTAGGCTACGTACTAATATTCACTGTTAATTATAATTACATGTCCTTTCTCCAAAATGAAAGAAAATCATTGGGCTGAAATTTCAGGTTGTACTTACCCACCAATTCTACCATAATGTTCATACAGAAATAACATATTCGAGAAGAGGGTTTTTACAGTTTACGAGTTGAGTTTGTTTTATCAGACGCTGCAAGAAGAAATACTGTTTTATGAGTACTTAAATTTTTGTTGACACATTATTTTTTTGATGAAATACACCTTTAATTCAGAAATCTAAGGAAACATAACATACAGTCGAAACATGTTTCTTGAGGTTCCTCGTTTTTGTGCGTTCCGTGTAAGAACACATATTACAGGATTTTTGTATAATTTAATTTGTTATTACAGTTTTTTAATAAAACACACCACTATCGCAGAAATAGCAAAAACATGACGGCTTTTAAAAAAAAAAGGCCACAATTTTGAAAATGCTTCAAGAAATTTTGTTAAAATATGATAGAATAGAAAAATCAATGATAGAATAAGAAACCAAACCAATCGAGACCAAGACCCAGCCAAACCAAACCATACCATAATCCCATTTACTGACCAGATGTGTATAAAAATTAGGCGTTGATTTGAAAACTGTTTTTGAAGTGACCTGCCACAGTGTATGTACAATATATTCATAAATTCACACGCGCGTGCTTTAAAAGTAGTTTATAGCATGCGCGCGCGCACGCACACACACGCACACGCACAAACGGGCGCTATATACTACTTTTTTGGTAGAGATGATGCAAAAACGTTAAGAAAACTCAAATTTTGTTTATTTTGAAAATGTTCCATTTTAATAACTCACTCTTATAGAACGACATTCTTTTACAGCAGAAAAGTAAAAAAAAATAATAAAATTCATAATAAAATACAATTTTTTACATATAACGATATATAAAGAAGTGGGAAAAACGCAATTTATTCGAAATTAAATAATAAACAAATGATACAAATTTACATGAAAATTATCATAAATGACAACAATTTGTCAAATAAGTTTTAAAAAGTGTAAAATCTGTCTTATAAATGAAAGGGAAAACGTATTAGGCCTATATATTAAAGAAGAACATACTAATGCAGATGAAAAATGTGATCGAAATTAATTAATACATAATGATGCAAATCTACTACAAGAATATCATACAGAAAAACATATTTATATCATAGAGAATATCATACCTGTAGAACATTGTACAAAACAGTGTCCCTTTAATAAAGTACAGTGTAGCGCCGTTATCTGTGGTGTAGATTAACTATGGTCTTACCAATTATGTAATTACGGTATACTCTACCTACTGTAGTTGAAAGTTTAGAAAATTTGAGTACAAAATTCAATTTGTTTATCTTTTACTATTTTATTACGTGCGTCAGCAAAGAGATTCAAAAACACGTAAATGCTGTACATTGTAAAATCATGTTTTAATGAAAATACGGTACAGTACCGTATATTTAAAAGTTTGTAAAAGTAAGCTGTTACTCGTTATCGTTGTTTAATAATAATTAAATCTCACGTCATTAACATAAATATGCTGATATTAGATTTCATGCCCTATTGGAAGAGAAACTTTTGCACAAATACTTTCATTGAGCTCCATTTTTCTGGTAACTTTAGTTGTGGATATAATTCATACAGCTGTTCTCTACTTCATGTCTCTTTGGAAGAATTTTTCCTTTAGTGTGAGTTTTAAAGAACTTTCCAACTACCTTGCGTACCTTTTTTAAAACAACATCTTTTTTAGTTACCTTGTTTTTGGTACCGGTTTTTTTGTCTTTACAAGGCTGCAGTACATCCTCGTTGAGTTCTGGCATCGTAATTACGTTGTCCTCTCTGCCGTCTGCATTTCTTGAAGTACCTGATAAAACGTCATGAAGTGGAATATCTTCCGGATATTCATTTTCGCTATCTGAACTGTCACTGAAGTTTGTTGCATTTCTACAGTTTGTAATAAGGTAATCTTCCAGAGGAATATCTATTTCATCCAGCGGCCTACCCTAGTATTGTGCCCCTTCACCTTTCTCCATCATTAGCTACAGCTTTGTAATTTTTGTCGTTTGGAATATGTCATCAGATAATCTGTAGTTGCTTCGGTGTATCGATGAACTATGTCTCATGAAAGTCGCGAGTTGTTCAATATCTTCGTTGGACAAGTGGAAAAGTTGACAGATAGTAGCAAGGTGCTTCCTAAGTGTCCTTGTCGAAATGGCGTCAGGTCTTTGACCTGCAAGCATTGCATATTTTCGAAATAATCTGTATCCGACAATTGTGTTATCACTACCTGGGGGTGCAAAAATATACTTGTTTTCGTCATTTACAAAATTTCGTCTTACGTTCAGAATTAAGTCTATGTGCTTTTGAACATCCAAACTGAATAATACTGGTGTTGCCTTTCTCGTTCCTTTAATTACCATGCGTTTTCACATGTCTAGAAAAATGGATTAATGTAAACAAAATGATCCATTTTTAAGGGAAAATATGGACACTCAATGATAATTATAAAATTAATCATTTCATTGTAAAATGTACCTATATTCCAAGACCTTACAAGAAAATTTCTGGGGGCAGGATAACAGATCTAGATATATGAATTATTCAGCTTTGGTTTTACTGTAATCCGGTGTGAAGAATTCATTATATCATAGATAAACACGTGTAGTCGGGAAGAACTCTTGCGCCAGCATTCAACATAACTCGGTGATAACACAAACACAACTGAAAATATGTGCATACGGACATTCGAATGCCGCAGCGTTGCCAGTTTTCGGCCACGAAATGTCGTAAAACATGCCGTAACATATACATGTCAGGATATACACAGGCGATTGTCACGCTGCCAACGGTTATACCGTGAACTTAAAAAATATATAAATTACAAGTTCTACATAAAATTTGGCGGCCAACATTTTTTCGAAAAATTAATTTTTTTTTGTTCTTGGGAGGTTAAGAAAATGAAATAACTAGACATGATCATTCAGCTGCCATATATGGCAACCAAATACACCCGGCCGCCGAATTTTATGCAATCAGTGCAATGTACGGCCGCCGAATAACTGCAAAAATATGCATATATATATATATATATATATATATATATATATATTGTAGCATGACAGATAATCCACTAAATAATAATTCCAATCTGATCATAATTCAATATAAATTACATTAAATAACAAGAAAATTCAAATGAAAATAATTAAATATCGAAGTAAAATACCACCATCAAAGGAAAAAGTAAAATTAAATAATCACAATGCAACAAAAATGTATCAAGGAAAATAAATCTTAAACAACAAAGATAAAATAAGGTAATACCCAGGTAGGATAGGAGTAGATAAAGAAGATACCCCGAATAAACCAACGGACATGATAAAACCAAATTACCTTGGAGAACCCAAGAAGGAAGAAGTGTGAAGAAACGAACAGGTAGGATAGGAGTAGATAAAGAAGATACCCCGAATAAACCAACGGACATGATAAAACCAAATTACCTTGGAGAACCCAAGAAGGAAGAAGTGTGAAGAAACGAACAGGTAGGATAGGAGTAGATGAAGAAGATACCCCGAATAAACCAACGGACATGATAAAACCAAATTACCTTGGAGAACCCAAGAAGGAAGAAGTGTGAAGAAACGAACAGGTAGGATAGGAGTAGATAAAGAAGATACCCCGAATAAACCAACGGACATGATAAAACCAGATTACCTTGGGGAACCCAAGAAGGAAGAAGTGTGAAGAAACGAACAGGTAGGATAGGAGTAGAGAAAGAAGATACCCCAAATAAACCAACGGACATGATAAAACCAGATTACCTTGGAGAACCCAAGAAGGAAGAATTGTGAAGAAAAGAAAATGTAGGATGGGAGGACTACAAGCTATAGACAAGGAAAACCTATTACAAAGAATGACAAACCCCGAAAAAGATTTAAAATCACCAAAGAAAGTATAACACTCAAAACCTCACATAAAAATGTAAAATAGTTATAAACAAAAGTGTTTAGGGTTGTAAGTAGAAGTGCACCCACTAAAGTTATTATGTAATGAAATAGACAAATCTTCATAATCCCTTATAATTTAGATTTTGGTCTTGGAATATTGTAAAACTCAAGTATAAATAATATCCAAAAGTATAAGTGAACCAGTGCAAGTTATTTCAATATATTCAATAAACTTCAAGTAAAAGTGTAACTGATACTTCAACTATGTACCAATAAACAACTTTAAAGTTTTCTATAAATACAGATATAAAATGTTATGAAGTATTCTTATGAAAACATTACTAATGTTTCAAAGAAGATGACACTTTTTATCAAAAAACATTCTTTAAAATATGAATGATAAAGAGAGCAGGTGGGGAATAAATACAGTGACAGGGGATTAAAATGTAATACTAAGATATAAACAGAAAGGACTGCAACCAAATTAAATTTAAGAAAATAAATATACATGGCTTATTGTGTTTGTGTTAAAGCCTATGAACTCCATATTTCAAGGTGGTGTATAGAATAAGATTTATTATTATTATAAAAATGTTTGTTATGTCACACAGGGTTAATACAGACTAAAATGTCTCAGTATGAATACCATACTATTTTATAAAATGTTTGTTATGTGTTACTAGTAATAGTTAAAACTAAAATGTCTGACTTTAAAGACCAAATAGTTAATTTTAAATATTGTTTTTGTAATATGAGCATGAATACGATGCTACATGTTCTAATAGTTATTTAAGGAGATTTTATTTAATATTATATTAACTTCAGAGAGTCAGAAGGGGTATAGACATAGTATTATTCAAAAAAACAGTATATGTAAAACCAGAAAATCTAGGCCAAATAGTAAATTTCAATAACATTATAATTGAGTAATTAAGTTAAATAAACCAAGTAAATTGATGAGATTTATATAAGGTGAATTAATCACCAAATACTATAACTAAAACTATACTTTAAAAGGATAATATAAAAAGATGTATAAAATTATTAAAAAATTTTGCAAATGTAATGCCGAGCAGCGCAGAGGTCACGCGTGCAGTTGGAAATGGGATGTTTTGGATCACCCGCCGCATAGCCCGGACCTCGCGCCCAGTGATTTTCACTTGTTCCTTCACCTGAAACAATATCTGGCCGGAAAAAAGTTCGATGACGATGACGAGGTAAAAGAAGAGGTCATGACATGGTTCAAAGGGTTGGGGGCAGACTTCTATGACACGGGGATACAAAAGCTGGTTCCCAGACTTAATAGGTGCTTGGATAATGGCGGTAATTATGTAGAGAAATAAAGATATATGTATTTACGTAATTGTCAGTTAATGATTTGTAAATAAATATTTTTAGACCAATTACGACCTTCGTATCTTTACTTTCCGGACACGCCTCGTACTTTAATTACATGCATCGGAAGTGAATAAAAATTGAAACAATACTTTTCTAATATTAAATCGGCTAAGAGATTTCATAAACGAAGGAAGTAAAACAGTTCTTAATTAACATTCGAAGTGTACGGTTGAATTAAGCTCGCGCTAATAACACATATAACGAAACCAAAAATGGCGAATAAAAAATGAGCATAGCCTACAATAAAAAACCGAGAGTTACAGAAATTTTACCTTAAAAATAAATTCAGTGAACACAACCACTACAAACATTGAAAACAATTAATATTGAACCGAATAAGTTACAAGTGAAATAAGGAAATAAAACTATAAAACACTAATTATTCATAACCAAACGAACTTCACAATTTTCGACACACACATAGACAGAAGTGAATACACCTAATCCAAAACATTTAATCGAAGTGAACACAGAACACTTAACCGGGACAACCCTAACAAAACCAGAGACATTATTCACTATTGCGGAGACAAGGAAACACCATCTTTATTAACAGAAAAATCCAGCTACACCATTCCTGTTTATCTTCAGCAGCGAGCAAGCGGCCATTTTGGAACTCCCGTCATGCCTAGCGCCTACGTCGAATAGTATTCAACAAGTCGTTTGGTATAAACTCTTACTTAATAAACATTATATATTATTATCAAAATGTGTATTTTCTAACTATTAAGATATTTTATTGTGAATGTTATACTTTCTATACTTGCCCCTTCTCTGACTATTAATTATAACCGTTAAAAGAAACCTTCCGAAAATATTTATATGAAATAACAGATGCATTAACAATCGATTGCCCCTGTGAAAGAGTCGAGCTATATATGATAATCGATTTTCAATCGATCTTTTGAATAATTGTCAATAAAAAACATAGTAATTCAACAATTTGGTTTTAAATTTATTTCTCAATTTAATAAAAGAGTTTTAGTTAACAACAGGACTAACAGAAGGGCGACCGTTACTCAAGGGAAAGTAATATATACGGAGGAAAAGAAATATCGCCAATCGATTAGTGAATTGAGACAATCCTGTTAACTGGAATTTAGTTACCGAAAACCATAAGCTAGATTATTGACACAAATAACTCCAACAAACTTAAAATTTCAACACTACACCCTTACAAGAATTATTTATTAAATTATTGAACAATAAAACAAACATTTTTTTTTGAAATTTTTTAAAATAAAAAAAATAAAAATAAAAATAAAAATAAAAATAAAAATAAATTTTTTATTTTTTTTATTTTTATTTTTATTTGTTTGGTTACAAATTGGCGCTCACAACAGTGGGGCGTAAAATAAAATAAAGCAAACCCAGCTATATTACATTATTTGTTTCGTTACAATATATATATATATATTTCAACAAAACACAGGATGATGATCTATGAATAAAAATATCAGAGCATGGATGACGGACATTAGCATGTTTTAAATTGATTTATGGAATTTTTGTCAATTAGCTATAATTTTGTATTTAGTGATGGATAAGGACTTGTGTTATACCAAATTCTTTGTAAATTTTTGCTCTATAATGTCATGTACTTTGTGAATATGTGCACGCGTTCGCGTGTGGTGAACCTTCGTTGTTATATCTTCCGCGTTGGTTAACCGATCGGCATGAGACTTGAACAGTGAATTATTTATGAAAATAGCTACATTTTCTATATACTCTGTTGTTCTCAGCTATTTTTTAAATGTGGTTTTTTAGTAATTGAAAACTCAACTTTTCACGCTTATCAATTGAAGAGTAATAAAATTTCTAGATAAAATCTAGACAGGCTCTCGCAGACTTATACAAAGATTCGCCTGCAACGCGTCTATCTTTTGTCCAATCTACCACATAGACAGTCGATTAACCAGTCAGAAGCCCCTAAATGCAGTCAGATCCGTCGATTGTCAGGTGTACTTCGGGCAGTTCATCGGAAGCCGTTGCATAGTGAACGTATGCTCGTCGTCAAGAGTTTTCTTGTTCGAACTGGTTTAATCTAGAGCATCTATAAGTCTTGGGACTCTTTTCGAGTTTGTCGATTAGAACCAAGCGGGTGAACTACCATTTATAATATATTAAGTGCTATTACGTGTTAGTGGAAGATTTTCCGCTTAGGGAGATTTATCTACCGTGATAAATCCTTTTTAACGCGGAACACTTCAAGAATAGCCGGAAGGTGTAAGCATTATACACCGCTTTTAAATAATATCACTCACTATCACCCTGAGTATCAATAATTAATAATAACCATTTGCGAGTGAGTAAACAGACGATTCGGAAAGTGACAATACGTGTGTAACATCTGCATCAGTGTTATCAGTTGTTCGACGAAACCCCGGCGGAGAGAGAGAGAGAGTGTGAGAGGCGGCCGGTGATCTTTGCAGACAGGAATGTAACAGCGGTCACGCCGAGTGTAAAGGAATTCTACGTTTCAAGTAAAACCCTACCAAAACTGAACTATATAAACTCTTTGATAACAATTAAAATAATATTCATGACATTTTGTTTAATTGAAATATATAATATAAACAATTATTTCTTGTGTTATAAATAAATAATTTTTCTCCACCTCCAATATAGACTTGTGCATAATTCCAACACATATAATTATCCTATACAAAAATATTTATTTGTATCGTCGCAATATATATAATATATATATATTTATATATACAGTAAAGCGTCGATAATCCGGACGTCAAAAATCCGGACCTTGTCCACAGAAAAATTCGATTCGTCGGCAGCGGTATCAAAATCGAGATTCCAATAAATCGGGAACGTTTTGCGCAAGCTTGTTCAAATTACTGAATGTCTTTGAGCCTAGCCTCTGTGCAGTGTTATAGTAGACGAACGGTTGGAAGAAAATGTTTTAGATGAAGTTACGTCATTATTAAAGTTAATGCCAGATTTCGAAGATTGCGACGAAAACAATGGAAGCAAGTGGTTAGAAAGTGATAAAAATGACCACGGATATCAAATTTTAAATTATGAAGATATAACTAACACTATAGCTGAGGTCGAGCCCTCAGACGGTAACGAAACGACGAAAGTGAAGACATCGCTGATGAGGCATCAGCCGTGCAGAATTGGAAACCAACGCATTGGAAACTGCAATGTCTTGGCTGGAAAAGCAGCCCGAATGCTCTACTACCCAAATCTTGTTACTAAAGAGACTCAGAGACCTGGTCTCCAATAAAGGCACCTCAAACCTTGTTCAACAAAAATTGACTCCTTTTTTCGTAGTTCTGATCTGTGTAATTAAGTTTCTTCAGAATTTGTGATTAAAAAAATATTTTATACAATATTTGTGTAAGTGTTTGGAATAAATATAGCGAAAATGATGTTTCTAACCTAACGCTGAATTTTCATAAGTACCCCGTCCATCCTTATACTTTAAATAGTAATTTCTTGTATATGTTCGAAAATCCGGACTGGGTCGAACAAAGAGTATGTAAAGTTTTATTGCAATCTTAGTTTTCAAACTTTTGAAGGGGGTCCAAAATTTGCAAGGGGTGTTGACAGATATTAAATTATAAAACATATCCAGGTGGTACGTTGAATGAAATTTCTCATAAGTGGATGCCCCACAGAGACGTTTACAGTTTTATTACAGTTCTGACTTCCGTTTTTGGCCCGTGGTGCACCTAAAGTAAAACATTGCCAGAGTGAACACTAAATTCGAATTTGGGTTAAAATTCCCTTACTTTGATTCTCGGCATTGATTTTTACAACTTTTTAACTTTTGATCCCGTTTTTGGCCTGTGTTGTAAAATTCTGAAATTTCAAAACCCCAACACTTTATTCAGATTATGGTTAAAACTATTTTTAATTTGGTACCCCCAATGTATTTTCCTGATGTTTTCAAAATTTTGACGCCTCAAATTTTTGCGTGACGCCCCTGTTTTTGGTGGGAGGGATCAATCTCAAAATCAATAGGGATCTGTGAGGTAAAATTCACGGACATGCTTGCCAAGTTTTACGAAAACCGGTAGATGCATTCAAAAGTAATCGTAAAAACATACCCCCATATGGATAGGTAGATAGCTAGATAGACAATGGCAGATGATCGATTTAAAAGTGAGGATGACGTAAATGCCTTATGCAGGAGTTATGAATAGATTAAGAGAAAGGCGTGAAAGAGAGAGGAGAACATCTTGCAACTAATGTTTGGATCGATCACAAGCAACTAATTTGCTGTCTCCTCCTGTGTAATGTTACTTCCTTCCTTTTCTTGCCTTAATGTCTGGTTCTACATGTCTGGTTTTGGCTCATCCCTTTTCTGTCATTTCACATTTCATTCCAAACGGTGACACACATCCTTCTGAGATCCTCTTCATTTAAGAGTTCTGCGACTTCCATTCTATGAACGTGTCTGAGCTGATTCGTAGAGACTTTAACTAGCAATAGGATACCTTGGCTGCCTATAGTCACATCAAGCTCTCCGAGAAGTCCACCATTTTCTTGCCATTTTTCTGTAACTGCTCATTTCAAAAGCTCGATTTACGTCGGCGTGCAGCATTCGTAGTCCACGAATCCAATCCATACAAAGGAAACTGGAAATACAAGTGAATTGAGCAGCCTCATTTCGTTTCTTTTTGAGATGTTTACTCCATATTTTAGTCAGCTGCATAGGTGATACAGTTAGGTTACTACACTATACCGCTTTATATACCGTAGTCTAGTACTTTCATACAAAATTTCTTTCTCATTAGTATCCCGCCTCATTCAATGTATTTCAAAATTCCTTCTCGTCGCCCATCTATGGTAACTACATTATGTAGATCTTAGTTACTTTTTCCGTCAATATTAATACCGTTGAACACTTGAGAAAATTTACCAGACAGAGAAAAGCAATATAAATCATGAGTTATAATTTTACCGCATGCGTGACAAACTTACTACGTAAACAATAGTTTTCCAGAAATACGGAGCATCATGTAGAGACTGTAATCCAGTCTCACCATGTCCGCTGAGACTGGATTACATTTTAGTAGTTTATCAAAGAGCATGTGCAGAATGTCATTTAGGGGTGTTCAACAGAAGTAAATTGGTCACCAATCCTTACAATACAGTATATCTGTAGGTACGTAGAATTAATTATTATTGTTTATTATAAACAATATTTAGACTATTTTAAAAAGGCGATAAAAATATCACCTTTTTATACTTTACCTCGGTGAAAAATTTCAGCAGGGGGTTTCGATCTCCTAAAACCCTCTGTTTGCCTACACATACCTGTAAATTGTAAAACATGATCAAGTAATTTTTTTAATTACAAATAGGAATAAAAAATTGTTATAATATTTAGAGATAAAAAATCTTGTCAGATTTCTTATTTTAATAAGTATTTTTTTTGTTCTTTAATGTACCAAGACTGCACTTGAGTTCATAAGAGGGAATTTAACAAATTGTTTCTTCTTAATTTTTTTTAATCACAAAAGACAGTTAAATAATACAGTATCAAGTTAATTTCTAATCGCTGCGAGATTTCTGCGTAGAGGTCACTCGTGTTAGATATAATTAATGGTTACGTGACCGTGAAAGCCGAAGGGAGGTGGTTAGCTAACTAGTTATGTAGAGGAGTGGCCGTTAATCGCTTCCTTGTAACACATTAAAGTTTCGGCTACTCTGCAAACTATTTCCATCTGTTCCGGATTCCCTTATCTAGTTCCCACCGTGCGTCGGTGTCTCCTTCGCTTCTCACGCTGCGCAGTTTCTTTGCTGCGTGTCGTTACATGAGGAACGTGTTTAAGACCCGAATTAGACGCACGGTGTTCTTAATCCCGTGCGATCGCGCGCGCGTCTCTTAGAGGTATAGAAAGGAAGAGAGAGCCGCTAGGAAAGAAAGAGGAAATGGATATTTTCACTGTCTAAGAGTGTCATTCCTGTAACATTTTTTAACTTCTTGTCTTGCTGTCGTCCGGCGGAGGTTGCCAGTCATCTTGGCTATCCGGTAATGGCTTCGATACAGCCGTGCTTAACAAGTGTTAACTGTGCTAATACTAGGCCAGTGTTAATTTCTCGCAGGCGATTAAATTTAGTTTCTGATGGTGAAAACTAGAAGAGAGTGAAGCAACTTGCAAAAAATAGTAGCAAGCTGTGAATTCTCGACGTTCTCATACAAATGCAGAAATTCAGCAACTCTGTAAGTTTTTTTTTTTTTTTTTTTTTTTTTTTTTTTTTTTTTTCTCCGGCAGGGCAGGTGAAAATCTCTATAGACACACTGGAGCCCCGTAGCTCCAGGTAGTGTGGGACTCTAACCCACTAAAAACACCTCCCTTTGCAACAACTGAGCGAGCCCAACAAGTTGCTTTTCTTTAATATTACGTCACGGTTTATGGGGTAGAAGCCCACTGGCTGTTCCCCGGGTTGAGATTATTGTCTTTCTCTCTTTTAGAGTTTTACAGATTTAAATGCACTAATGTGTCACCAAATCTTGGGGCTTCAATCTTTTAAGCCTTCTTAGCGTGTGCGGAGCTTCTTCCACCACGCAAAGCATTTCAGGATTTATATGAGTCTGAATTCTCATGTCATGGTTAACTGCATATTTTGTTACGATTTCACTGACATATTCTACTTTGAGATCTTTGTGCAGATTGTCATTCCTAATATACCAGGGGGCATCAACGATACTCCTAAGTACTTTGTTTTGAAAAGTTTGTATCATTTGAATGTTAGATTTCTTGGTGCATCCCCAGAGCACTCTGTAAGTGAATCATAAACACAATGGCTAAGTGAAAAATGTCTGAGATCTATCCTAGATAAACTACTAACCTAAATCTCTTATTTTAACGTGTAATAATCTAGAAATCTTTGGAAATAAATTACAACTTGGAAAATAAGATTAAATGCTACAATGCAAGGCTTTACAATATCTGATACAGAAAATGACATTAATAAAATTATTATATCTCAGAAGATACATGAGTGAAGCATGTGGAGAAAAAGGCCGAGGAGTGGACGTCTAAATATGTGCTGGGGAAACACTGTATTTTGCGGAAGATATAAGCGACGATCGAGGAGGAAATGGGAGAGTGATGGACATTTAAAAGTGTGGAGAAGGTCAGAACGAGATGAGTGGGCAATTTTCCAAGGTGTGGAGAAGGTCTGGTAAAGGTGGGATTCGAGGATAGAGGAGAGAGGCGTATTGTGGAGGTGGTCAGTGCCTAATTATAAGAACTGTAGGGACAAAATAATAAAAAAATAATAAGAGAGGGGATAAACGACGAGGCCTTTGGTAATAATAGTGAATTGTATTCGTCCTCTGGATCGCGATATACAATCGACGATATACAATCATCATCAAAACACACCAGAAAATTAAGAATACAACGACAATGGTACGACGCATATTTTGTGGTACGACAACATTAAGATCAGCAATAACAAGAACAGCAGTGGTGAAATAGTACAAAATCAAAAACAATCCTTACATATAAACTTATCTCGAAATGAAAGTTGCTCCATCTGTTCTCAGGAATCCACATTGTATTAAACATTCTATTCGTCATTAAACACTATTAAACCCATCTAGAAACAACTGCCGGAAGATGATATGACCGAAAGGTGGTATGACGTATTTAGTGGTATAATATGGAGAGATGAAGTCACAGTTCATATGGGGATAACTACAATCGTCTGGGAAGTGACAGAAGCTAATGGCCAAAAATGGGAAAGGTTTTTGCTCGAATATGGACCTAGTTTCAAACATAAGAAACTTGTTTTACTGACGTCGGGATTGCTAATTTGTAGGGAGCTTGGTTTGCTTCGCATGAAATTCATTCGGCGTATTGTTCTCAGCTCCGTCTTGGATGGCGAACCTTGGTCAGTAACACGTACACGTAAACTACACAGACAAGACCCATCCCCACCCCACCGTGCGTGGTTAAATACAATACTGCCTTCTCTCTGTCAGCCACGCTACAGCTACAGAATAGTTCCAAAAGTAAGGTACACTTAAAAGAAACAAATACTTTTTATTACAACTACTTTAAATTATACACCAAAGTGAAAGCTTTCTTATAATAAATCTATATCTATAAAAATGAATGTTTGTTTCTTTCTTTGTCCCGTATGCGTTCCTATACCATTCATCCGATTGCGATGAAACTTCGGTGAGTTGTTGTGCGCACGCCGGCGAAGGTTTATGAATTTTTTTCAATGGGGCCCTTTGGGGGGTTCTTGGGGTCTTCCACATCCCTCCTAAACCACTGGACCGATTTCAACCAAACTTGGCACAAATATTTTATGCAACGGGAGAACCAACATAGGGTAGGTGTTTTTTCGATGGGGTCCTTTGGGGGTCCTTTGGGGTCTTCCACATCTTCTCCTAAACCACTGGACCGATTTCAACCAAACTAGGCACAAATATTTTACGCAACGGGAGAACCAACATAGGATAGGTGTTTTTTTCGACGGGGTCCTTTGGGGGGGTCCTTAGGGGTCTTCCACATCTCCTCCTAAACCACTGGACCGATTTCAACCAAACTTGGCACAAATATTTTACGCAACGGGAGAACCAACATAGGATATGTGTTTTTTCGATATGATCCTTCGGGGGTCCTTTTGGGGGTCCTTTAAGGTCTTTCACATCTCCTCCTAAACCACTGGACCGATTTCAACCAAACTTGGCACAAATATTTTACGCAAAGGGATAACCAACATAGGATAGGTGTTTTTTCAATGGGGTTCTTTTGGGGGTTCTTTGGGGTCTTCCACATCTCCTCCTAAACCACTGGACCGATTTCAACCAAACTTGGCACAAATATTTTACGCAACGGGAGAACCAACATAGGATATGTGTTTTTTCGATATGATACTTCGGGGGGTCCTTTGGGGTCTTCCACATCTCCTCCTAAACCACTGGACCGATTTCAACCAAACTTGGCACAAATATTTTACGCAAAGGGAGAACCAACATAGGATAGGTTTCGATGGGTTTCTTTTGGGGGTTCTTTGGGGTCTTCCACATCTCCTCCTAAACCACTGGACCGATTTCAACCAAACTTGGCACAAATATTTTACGCAACGGGAGAACCAACATAGGATATGTGTTTTTTCGATATGATACTTCGGGGGGTCCTTTGGGGTCTTCCACATCTCCTCCTAAACCACTGGACCGATTTCAACCAAACTTGGCACAAATATTTTACGCAAAGGGAGAACCAACATAGGATAGGTGTTTTTTCGATGGGGTTCTTTTGGGGGTTCTTTGAAGTCTTCCACATCTCCTCCTAAACCACTGGACCGATTTCAACCAAACTTGGCACAAATATTTTACGCAACGGGAGAACCAACATAGGACAGGTGTTTTTTTTCGATACGATCCTCTGGGGGGTCCTTTGGAGTCTTAAAAAACTAACTTATTAGATCTGGTTACTATGGCAACCCAATGGAATAGATTCTGTTCTAAATATATTATCGCATTAAATTGAAGACCACGCGAACGAAGTCTTTATATATTATATATATACAAACACTTTCTTTCTTTGAGTGGCATTACAACGCATGCCGGGTACCCGCTAGTAAATTATATATCAAACAGTTTGCTGTTTATTTTTCAATGTAATCTATAAAGCGGTTTAAGCATTTGTTCCAACGTGACACTAATTTTGAAACACCCTCTTCATAAAAATTTACGTTCAAATCTGTCACTCAGTATACTGTCTCACTTTCACTTCTTTTTCATTAAGCCTACTAGAGGAAAGGACATCTCCATCACTGCTTTGATTATATAAAGCGACGTTTTGGCTAAAAATAAATTCGTAGCCGCCTTCAGGCAAAAACAAACACTAAAACATTATAAATACAAAATAATACTCTGTCTCACAAGCGACATAGAGTCAAACATACTAAAGTATTTACATAACAAACAAAAAAATAAATAAATAATACCAACTATGTAATCTATAAGTGCATTCGCCATTATTATGATTTGTACCATATAATTTGTCTGTTTACCGTCAGTTTGTGTCAGATTTCTCTATTTCATTTACAATGCAATGAAAATGTATGCAGTAAAGTCTTAAAATCAAATAAAATAGTAAAGTAATTGTATTCCGAAAATAAAGTGTGTTTAATGTAGTCATTAAATAATTATGGTAACGTTAAGCTGACCGAAGCGTGTATAACCTTCAAAGTGTTTGCTGTTTTTGTGTGTGTTAAGTGTTCAGGTACTTCTTATTTTTGTGTTCGGTTAATTGATTTGATAAAATGAATAGTGGTTAATCTATCTTAAAAATAATTTTTTCTTCTCTCTCTATTAAAGATAAATGCAAAATTAAGAAACTCTGTAGGCCGCTTCTCGTTTTAAATATTAAACAGAAATATTTAACTATCCTTTTATTTTAACTATATATTTTTAGAATAATTTACAAATAGCATAAACACAACTTAATATTAGGCCTACTAAAAGTTGTCAATATTTATGTCTTCATGTTGCGACTCACCCCGTGTGTTATTTGGAATGGGATAATTGCTCTTATCTTAGTAGAAACATTTAGACATCGAACCCCCAACTGACAGAACCACGAGCCGCCACTGGTGCGGACGAACTCGATGAATACCTTCTTACCTTGATTAGCGATCTCGGGCTTTGCAGGATTGGAATCTCCTTGGTTTTTATTTTTGGAGGGATGGAATGATGTTATTTTTTTGGACTCCGGACTTCGAAGAGACTCGCAATAGCGGAATGTGAGAGACTTCAACCTGTCGGTTGGGAGTCAGGAATTGCCCCCCACAACGAGCAGGGCGCCTCAAACTGCCCAGGAAGAGTCTCCGGAGACTGCCGATACGTCGAGTCACGGGAGAGAGCAGAAAAGGAGGAAGCACTCACAAAAGCCGGCACTAGGCACACCTAAAGCAAGCGCAACCTCCCTCAGTCTATCGCCGTGGTTCGGCACGGACAAGGTGTAGGCAGGCTTGTTGGTATTGTTACTAACAATTTTGCTTTCAAACCATTCCATTTATATATATTAGCCAATTCAGAGGATAGGGATGAACCCATCGGTCTCCTTTTGTCAATAACCAATCTGTCAATCACTGATGTCTTTTAAAGAAATTTTCACTTCTTTCGTCAGAGAAAACTCGTCTTCTTGAAAAATGTCACTTCAGCTTCCTCAACTGATGCAGATCCCAGGGAACCAGATCGAGACTGTATGGGATGTGCTCAAGAGTCTTCCACCCCATATCCTGCTTTCTTAAAGTGTTCTCTTAGCAGAATGAGGAGTTGCACTGTCATGCTACAGGCTTTCACCTCGGGTCAGCTTTCCAACACGTTTGGAACGAATGGCTTATTTACATGAACTTATACTGTAACCGTAAACTTAAACAATTTCTTTGTGGATTTCTGTAGGGTTTTCCCATACGTTAATACGTTTTTGCATACCTTTTTGAATTAAAGAGAACTCAAGGTCTGTTGATTTTGTTGAAGATCGGTTAAGGAAAAGGGGTAGTTTACCAGCAACATTTTATTTTTTAAGAAGGGTAATTATTTTTTGACGAAAGCTAACTGCCGTAAATTCAAAGAATCAAATAATTTTTTGCATACCGCCCTGATTTGTAGAGTACTCAAGACCTTTTGTTTTTGCTGAAGATCGGTTAAGGGAAAGGGGTAGTGTACCTGCAACGGTTTTTTTAATCAAGGGTAATTTTTTTCTATGGCAAACGATAACAGCCGCAAATTCAAACAGAATCAACTACTCTTTTGCATACTGCCCTGAATTGTAGAGTTCTCAAGACCTATTGTTTTTGGTGAAGGTCGGTTAGGGGAAAGGGGTAGTTTACCAGCAACGTTTTTTTATCAAGGGTAATTTTTTCTATGGGAAACGTTAACAGCCGCAAATTCAAACAGAATCAAATAATGTGTTGCATACAGCCTGAACTGTGGAGTTATCAAGACCTGTTGGTTTTTGTGAAGATCGGTTAAGGGAATAGGGTAGTTTACCTGCAACACTTTGTATGTTTTAACAAGGGTAATTTTTTCTATGACGAACGATAACTGCCGTAAATTCAAACAGAATCAACTACTCTTTTGCATACCTTTTTGAATTATACAGAACTCAAGGTCTGTTGATTTTGTTGAAGATCGGTTAAGGGAAAGGGGTAGTTTACCAGCAACATTTTATGTTTTAAGAAGGGTAATTTTTTTTACGAAAGATAACTGCCGTAAATTCAAAGAGAATCAAATAATTTTTTGCATACCTTCCTGAATTGTAGAGAACCCAAGGCCTATTGATTTTGGTGAAGATCGGTTAAGGGAAAGGGGTAGTTTACCTGTGACATTTTATGTTGTAACAAGAGAAATGTTTTCATGACAAACGATGACTGCCGCACATTCAAACAGAATCAAATAATTTTTTGCATGCATCCCTGAATTGTTGAGGACTGAAGGTCTATTGATTTTGGTGAAGATCGGTTAAGAGAAAGGGGTAGTTTACCAGCAACGTTTTATGTTTTAACAAGAGTAAAGTACTTAATTTTGATAAATAAAGTATCCTGATAAGAAGCTCATAATAATCCACTGCAGAAACGTAGATGAAATATCTATAAATGAAGAGGTTAGGTGAACGGGGTGGGGGTAATTTTCTATTAATGAAAATTATAGTTGAAGGTGGAGGGGAGAATTTTTTAGATGTGTACTATGTTATCGGCAACAAAGAAGTAGTTCTTTGTTAAAATTCCTTCCCGGGCTGTGTAGCCGTAGTCCAATGTTTTCTGCAAAACCAGACTTTTCGGCAGTGCCATCGACTGCCATTATCAGTGAAAATCGAGTGCGAAAACGTGATGTGGTATACGTTAGTGACCACAGTACTATGGTTAAGGCTGAAGCAATAAGTAGAAAGAAGTAGTTTCTATGGAAATATTCCATTTCGAATATGATTTTAAATATAAATCTTAGAACATGGAAGTCATGTATGGTTCTCCATGCCGATATTTTTATAACCTTGCACACTCAGATTTGATACTTTAGTACACTTTCACTCAGCCAGACATAGGACTGACCCATTCTTCTTTCGTGCTAACAATACACTGTTACCATTTTCTTTTGAATTTGAATAGTTTGGCCAATTTTTCTAATTTCTGATTGGCTAATTTGACTGAATTTTGAGGTCACATGACCTAATATTTCTTACAATACAGATTTTTTTCTCCCTGGTACATATTACTCTCTATTTGTTAAATAGTTTATCTGGTACCGTTTATCTTAATTTAATTTACAGCATGTAATTCTTTGTTTTATTACAATTAAAATGATACCAAATATGGCCTGTGTGTGTGTCATAATAAATGTTCTGAGTTTTTACAAAATTATGCTGTTTAAGCTATTTGGGTTTTTTGACCATCACAAAATCATATTATATTTCTGGAATTTGTCACTACCTTTGATTTCTTAGGGAAAACAATCTAACAGTGGCAATTTTATGGTTTACCCCTATTAATCCCTAGTGTTTTACACTTTTGGTTAATTAATTTTATATCTTTATAAGTTAATTTCTATGTTTACGTGATAGTGTATGCTTCTGATTATATCATTTGTTTTTTTTAGTTAATTTAAAAAATCTTGCAATTAAATACAAAATTCCTCTGAAAATTACAAATTACTCTCCTCCTTCTACATTAACATTTTTTAACAAACCATTTATTCCTATCCCATGCTTCCATGGTTAACATTTTTTAACAAATTTCTTCTAACATCAACATAGATTTTATAACATAGTTAAACATATAACATAACATAAGAACTGGTTATTAACATTAAAATTATTTCTGTCATATCATCTGATATGTTGCTTATCTACTAGTTCCATTCGATTTGACTAGTTATTTATTATAGTAATTAGTTAATAAGCTTTAGGTATTAGTGTTCCCTAAAAGAAATAACATTGTTTATCACCAAACTAATTGGGATTCAATTATTTACCTGGCTTATAACCTATGACACCTATGGTCATCAACAAGATTGATTATCAAGATAATAAAATTATTTTGTAAAAATGAAAAAACAATAATAAGCTTAATGCTTCATGTATGAATAGGTAAGTACCCTTGGTTATTAAACATTATCATCTTTCCAAGATTGTTTGTACTCATTTTATATTTCTCACTTTTGTGTTTCTTCACTCTTTTTTTTTCTCTACACTTCACTTTTACATTTTACACTGGTGTCACTTTTCCTTATTTAATATAGTTCACAATATTGTTTTCTTATAAGGTACTTTACATAAAGTTTTTCTTATTCACAAATGTATTGTACTTCTTATTTATGTTAGTTTCTTTATTACTTTTAACTTTCTAAGGTTTTTATTATTTATTATTATGATTTTCATCTTTTTTTCCATTGGGTTTGCTTAAGTTTACTCTTATGGGCTCATCTGTTTCTGTCACGTTAAAATATACATCGTTTTATTTTAAGTAAAGTAAGTAAAGTATCAATCCCTTGCCACTGCGTCAATCCAGCGATGCTTGGGTCTTCCGACAGGCCTTCTACCCTCGATTTAACTAAATAGTACCTTCCTAGATATACGGTTGGCTTCCATCCTAATGATGTATCCTGCCCATTGTAATCTATGGAGTCGGCTGGTAGTGACCAGATCATTGTTTTATATACCTTGTATTGTTCCTCGTTGTGACGTAGTCTCCACATTCCATTGACTTGGATTAATACATATATTTTCCTCAAAATTCTCCTTTCAAAGGTATTTGACTATGTTAGCGCCTCGTTTATTCAGAGTCCAAGTCTTGCTGCCATATGTTATCACTGGTCTAATTATAACTTTATATAATGTGACCTTGGATTGCTCTATTTGCGGGGTGTATCCTTTTCCTCATTTTATTTATTTCTTCACTATCTTCTGCAATCGAACATCCAAAATATTTAAACCCATTAACTATTTCCAGGTTTAGTGGTTCGATTTCAAACTGGTAAATTTTCCTGATTTTCCTTCGAGTGGTAATCATAAACTTTGTTTTATCTGTATTCACCTGTAATCCTATCTCTTCCCCTTCACCTTTCAGTTCTTGGAAGGTCTCTTTTGCTCTTCCTTGAGATCTTGCCATAATACAAATGTCGTCTGCATAACCTACGATCTGGACCATTTTATGTTTTAATGTTGTACTCCTATCAATTGACAATTTTTTGATCACACATTCGAGAGCTAGGTTCCACAGGGTTGGTGCCAGCCCATCGCCCTGTTTCAACCCTCTCGTTACAAAACACTAAGAATCATACATCATCTATTAGGTAGGTAGTCAGTAAAGGATGTTCGAAATTTGAATGTAAATGAATTAACAGTTAAGTATTTAATTAATTCTCTTGTTGCTGCATCCTCTTCGTTCACTTATTAATTTAATAATATATATAATACTTTCACTTATGAACTTACTGTTGTCACTTCTCAAACATTTCAAGATGTTGTCTCTCTTCTTCAGTGGGTTTAGTACTCAACCCACTGAAGAAGAGAGACAACATCTCGAAACGTTTGGGAAGTGACAACAGTAAGTTCATAAGTGAAAGTGTTATATATATATTATTAAATTTAATTAATATAATGGAAGTATCACATGGATAATGCATGCAAATATAATTATGAAAAAATGATGTACTTCATATACATATCAGAAGTAAATGACGAACTATTCTCTTTATGTAATAAGCCTAGTTACTAAACAATATATATTTTTAAACGTTTCTTATCATAGTGGGACGAAATGGAGCGGCATTTGAAACATCTCTTAGGTATAAAACCAACATAACGGCCGTCCAATTTGACCTTTCCAAAATTTGCCCCCTGTAGGCAATTGCCTACTTTGCCTATGCATAAATCCGCCTCTGGTGCTAGTGTCGATAAATTTAAGAGACATGCAATGTTGGATTTATCTTATCGTTGCATGTAAGTGTCGCTCAATCTAAGATCATGTGAAAAGTTGAGCCATTGAGTTTTTTTCCATAAATGCCATTTCAATGTACAGGTACTCATCACAGTAACGCATGACTTGTATATTTGTATTATTCTGAAATAAAAACATTAACAATAATAATCATAGCCAATAAAACATGATAACAACAAAAATAGTAACCATGTTTTCAGGAGGCAGCTACGTCTGTACATTCAGTACACAATGTTCGGTTCAATAATTTAATAAAAACTCATAACACATACAATCGAGCACGTGTACAGTAAAGAGAAACAATTACTTCTAACAACAGAAAGCAGAAACGTTTAATGTATGTAAGCCCCCAGTGTGACGTCATAAGAACACGTCTCAAATCGGTCCATTTGATTCAATATTTATAAGTATCAACACTGTGTTAAAACATTAACATCTAAACTCCTTAATTTAATCTAATAGTTACAAATGGAAATTATACGGTATTAATGAATCTGGAAACTCACAAATTAAAAGGTAAGCAAAACAAGGAAAATACAACTTAATGTGAGCACGCACAAAAAGATTAGGCTATATAATATTACCTTGCACCGGCAGACTGAGGTATTAAAATGCATTATTATTCTATTAAAATATAAGATTTAATAGTGATTTTACTAAGAGTATTGTAAAGGTACATATAATCACCATACAGTTAAATACCCACATAAGATGTATTTAAAATAAAGAACTAACACTGAAGAGAAGAAAGGATAAAAGAGGTGTAAAGAAAAGTGTATTTTAATATGATTATCTGGTCAACTAAAGAAAAGTAATAATAAAAGCAACAGTTGAAAGTAGAACAAGAGACCTAGAGAGCAAAACTTATAAAATCACAGTACAATACGATTTAACTCCAATGACCCAATAGATGGTAAGTGAGAGGATACAAACACCAAATACTATAATCACAACAAGGACATAACACACCAATTATTATGATCCCAACAAAGACCCAAGAATACTGAATACTATAATCCCAACAAGGACCCAAGAACACCAATTATTATGATCCCACATGGACTAAGAAGACAGAAGAAGAGGATAGAAGAAAATGAAGAAAGAAGAACCAGTAGTGCCAGAACAATAAGTGTATACAAGTCAAGAAAAGTGTTTACAAAGGAGTACCTGAAAACATAGTGAAACACCTAACAAACTATGACTAGTGACTTGACACTGACCTGTAAATATAAAAATATGCTCAATAATAATGAAAGAAGAGAAAGACATAATGATTGTATAAAACCTAACTAATAGTAGGGTAATAGAGTCAAAATAAACTCAATGCATAATACCCCAAATTACATGCTAAGTAGACCAGCATTAATAGCTGATTATTCTATAAATAAACAAGATAAGAATGAGGAAGATAATAAATAATGGTCAGATAAGACATACTGTGCAAATACCTGTGGGTGAAACTTGATAACTATAGCAAAAGATAGAAATGACAGTAAATTTGCATGATGCATTGTTGTCAACATACAGGGGTTCTAACTAACCTCACATATGGTACAGAACCACGTGCAAATACAAATAAGTGGTAGTAAAAGCCTGAAGTATAGTAAGTAAATTACCACAATGAGAAAAGACATTATAGAGGTAATCCTAATACTAAATGTAGTTAGATTAAGAGTGTTATTAGTGCATATAAAGGGTAAATACATGGGACTGACAGAGACAGCAAAAGTGTACACACACAAAACACCACAAAACCACTTTAATTTAATTAAACAGGAAAAACCTATTGTATAGAAAGGTCAAATAACTCCTGTTACTACTATTACTGGGTATTACTAATTATATAAGATGACAAACAAGTCAGAATAAATTTAAATTCATGCAAGTGTCTGATCACACTAACTGTAAGAAGTAAAAACACTTCAATCAAGTTAAAACCTGTATATTAGGAAAATTCCAACATAAAACAATAATCAGTCTTATCCAATAATGATAACTATCAAGTATGAGGCATTAAAACATAAAACTAAGTTAATTATTTGCAATTTTGAGAATGACCTATGTCTAGGCCAATGACCTACTTAGCTAAAAACATTCAAAATAAGAAATATATACAGTGTACACCAAATCTGAGGTGTACAAAACATATAAAAGACATGTCATAAGATTTATTTAACAAAAGAAATAATCAGAGTGGGCGAATTGTAGAAACAAGTATGTAATTAAAACAATCCCAAACATAGGCCATAAGAGCTCAAACCTAAAACTGGCAAATCATTGTATTAAGACAAAAATAACAATTATAATTGTAATGCAAGTACATCTAAGGTTAAAGATGATCAATGTACACCATATACAAACAGAATCTAAACAAATAATATTTTAACGGAAATTCAGAATAAACAAATAGATAAAATAAATAATAAAATTTTTAACAATACCGTAAGGTGGGGTGACTTTGCCTGGTTTTTGAAATTCTGGTTTTTTTAAATTAATTATTTTTGTCTGGGATATTTAACTTTTAAATATAAAATTGTGAAACACCCTTAAAACCATTAGTTTCATAGACCATACGATGTACAATCAAAAATATGTAGGGATATATTTATTAAAAAAGACAATACCCAACCAGGCAAACTCACCCCTTAATCAGGGTGACTTTGCCTACACCACATTTTCTAGTAATGCCACACTAGTAATGCCCCTAATAATAGGAGACAGAGCAATGTCACCAACAGAAAACTGATTTTAAATGGTTAAACATTATGTATATGATATTAATTGATGACTCGTTGGGCACTTGGTGAAACATATTAATACAAAGGTTTTGTAAAATATATAAAAACACTTGGTAAGTTTCACAAATTTTTTTTAATTAACTCTGACAGCTGTTTCGACTAACTTAAGCCATTGTCAAAGAGCGAGTGAATGAAATTACTGAACACAGGATGTTAGAGTAGTGTAGGTGGTAAACATCTGTTTAGGGCGTATCTGGAACATCTGTGTTGTGATGGCGAGGGGTGGGGAGTGTGTGCATGAGACAAGGGAAGGTCTGGTGTCTTTAAAAACTAAATACAATCATGAATGCAAAATATAAAATTAACTGAACTAAATATAAACTGAATGCAAAATTTAAAATAATGATGAACATTCAAAATAATATAAAATAAACTAAACTAAATAACAGATTTTAATAAAGGGGATACACAAAATTCAGTCTGTTCATTGGTTAAATTTTTGTTATTTTTTATTGCTTTTTTAATTTCTAAAATTTCTAACAAATCCATTTTTCTACCTTTTTGTATGTTGTGGAGTAGTGTTATGTTTTTTGTGTCTATAAAGTGATTGTGTTGTAAGCAATGATCTGCAAAACCTGTATTAGATGTATTGGTTAAAATCGCCTTCTTATGTTCAGAAATGCGATGTTTCAGAGCACGGCCACATTGTCCGATATAAATAGCATCGCATTCTGCACAGTGTATTTCATAAACTCCATTTTTCTCCAGTGTATTAGATTTTTCTTTATTATTGACTAGTAGTGAAAAAAGATTACGTTTGTTTACTGATACCATGTTAAGACCATGGTTTTTTAACCTATTATTAATCTTATCTGTTATACACGGAATGTAATTTGTTAAGTGAAATTTTTTGTTACCCTGATCTGGCTCTATGGAATAAAATTCTTTTAAAGTAATTTTCTTCTGTTTTTTTAAAATTAAAGAATTAATTATTCTTTCATCATAACCATTATTTTGTGCTATGGCTTTTATAATATCTACCTCTTTATTGAAATTTTCTTTGGATAAAGGAACTATAAGGAGACGATTAACCATTGCATGAAAACTGCTTAATTTTATGTGCCATGATGTTAGTGATTGTTTATGTATAACGGTATCTGTAAAAGTAGGTTTTCTATATATCTGAAAACTAAGATTATTTTGTGATCTAGTAATGGTAAGATCCAAAAAATTTAAACTTTTCATATTTTCTGTTTCAAGTGTAAATTGCACGCTACTATAAAAGGAATTAATATAATCTAAGAACATAATATTAATTCCTTTTATAGTAGCGTGCAATTTACACTTGAAACAGAAAATATGAAAAGTTTAAATTTTTTGGATCTTACCATTACTAGATCACAAAATAATCTTAGTTTTCAGATATATAGAAAACCTACTTTTACAGATACCGTTATACATAAACAATCACTAACATCATGGCACATAAAATTAAGCAGTTTTCATGCAATGGTTAATCGTCTCCTTATAGTTCCTTTATCCAAAGAAAATTTCAATAAAGAGGTAGATATTATAAAAGCCATAGCACAAAATAATGGTTATGATGAAAGAATAATTAATTCTTTAATTTTAAAAAAACAGAAGAAAATTACTTTAAAAGAATTTTATTCCATAGAGCCAGATCAGGGTAACAAAAAATTTCACTTAACAAATTACATTCCGTGTATAACAGATAAGATTAATAATAGGTTAAAAAACCATGGTCTTAACATGGTATCAGTAAACAAACGTAATCTTTTTTCACTACTAGTCAATAATAAAGAAAAATCTAATACACTGGAGAAAAATGGAGTTTATGAAATACACTGTGCAGAATGCGATGCTATTTATATCGGACAATGTGGCCGTGCTCTGAAACATCGCATTTCTGAACATAAGAAGGCGATTTTAACCAATACATCTAATACAGGTTTTGCAGATCATTGCTTACAACACAATCACTTTATAGACACAAAAAACATAACACTACTCCACAACATACAAAAAGGTAGAAAAATGGATTTGTTAGAAATTTTAGAAATTAAAAAAGCAATAAAAAATAACAAAAATTTAACCAATGAACAGACTGAATTTTGTGTATCCCCTTTATTAAAATCTGTTATTTAGTTTAGTTTATTTTATATTATTTTGAATGTTCATCATTATTTTAAATTTTGCATTCAGTTTATATTTAGTTCAGTTAATTTTATATTTTGCATTCATGATTGTATTTAGTTTTTAAAGACACCAGACCTTCCCTTGTCTCATGCACACACTCCCCACCCCTCGCCATCACAACACAGATGTTCCAGATACGCCCTAAACAGATGTTTACCACCTACACTACTCTAACATCCTGTGTTCAGTAATTTCATTCACTCGCTCTTTGACAATGGCTTAAGTTAGTCGAAACAGCTGTCAGAGTTAATTAAAAAAATTTGTGAAACTTACCAAGTGTTTTTATATATTTTACAAAACCTTTGTATTATGTATATGTACTTGCCCAACATATCGTGTTATCCAAAATGTGTCAAATGATATATAATACACTTATAAATTTGTTTTCTTTTAAAATTATTTTCTTCAATTAGCAATTATTTTCAAAACATATTTACAAACCTAAACATATTTACATTTACATCTTGACAAAAAAAAATATTCAAATAGAAATCATATTTACAAAACATTCAAGGTCCAAAACTGTCTATTTCATGAACATAACAGAAACCTCTTCTGGTTTCCTGCACATCAATTTTTTAACAACATCACACCTATTATACAAGAGTTTATCTTCTTTGGATGGCCACTTCCAAGCTTTTTTCCCTTTCTCCATGCATTTCACTGTTAAACCTTGTACAGAAGCATTTAACACTTGACCAGGAAACAGTCCTTCATTATACTTTACAATAACATAATCGCCAACGCAATAATCACTTTTACCAGTCACTGAAGCTTGACAAACACTATCACCATTCAAAACTTCATCAGCCTCATCTACTTCTTCTTCCCTTGTTATTATTGATACATTGAAAGAAGAATTGCCAGATTATACAATGCTAAATAAATCATTATCGACATCTTGAGAAGAACCGGAACATACAAAGTCGTTCAGACAAATACTTTTACCAGGAGGCACATTAAGTTTTTTCGTTGTGTTCGTGATTTTTAAATAATTCCTCTCTTCTTTTTTAAATGTTCAAGGAAAGCTTTCCCAACATCAACAGACAGTGTTGTATCACCTGAGGATATACTACTGCAATCATCAGATGGAAGTCTTTTCAGAATTTCATTGCAGTCGATGGGGAAGATGCTGCATTTCCTGAAACCTGATGGTACAATCTCTTTAAATTTAGGCTTCATTTGTCCCCCTGGTTTTTTGGTATAAATACCCTTTATTTTGTTGGACAAGGTCCTAAGAGGTATACCAAACGTTTGGCTGGCCGTTGTTTTGGGCATCCCACTTTTAACAGCTTCCATACATTCCTGAAGAGCATCTTTTGAGTAATTCCCATAAGAACGGCTCCCAAGTTGTTTTACATATAATCGTGGCATACTTTCTGTAAGCAAAAAAAAAGCAAATTACCAGTAAATAATTGTAATTATAATAATTGTAAAAAGCTATTAACTTAGTTTAAATAAATTGCGATGGCTTTGATGTTCGGATTTCTTTAAATGTTATTTATTGAAATATGTAAACAAATGATGTACTTTTTTAAAAGAAAATAGAAGACCTATTAGTATTTCTCTAAACTAAATTCAAGAATATCTTGTTTATTTTGTAAAGATAATATTTAGATAAGTGGACAGTGCTTCCGAAAATATAACCTCAAAATTTACGAGTTTATATGGGGTGACTTTGCCTGGTTACCAATAAGCAGTCACCCCACTGCTGTATCGATTTTGTACCCGAGTCAATAAAATTAGCATAACTAGTTTATAATTGCAATTATGTTCTTCTAATTCGTAAGATCATTCAACAATACATAACTAGATATATTAAAACACTTACCTTTGCCAAATTCCTTCTAACAACAGAATAATGTACTGAAGTTGAACCATAAACATTCCAGCCCATGCCTGTATGATTTCGAAATTTACTCATTTACCAACTGTACATCCGAAGATACATCGTTCTCTTTGTACTCCATAGAATATAAACTAAAAATTGACTGTAGAGTGCATGGTCACTGTGTTGTTGGGAACACTGAATGAGTGGGAAATTTGAATTCAATATTTTTTCAGTGTTTGTAGGCAAAGTCACCTCAAGTAGGCAAAGTCACCCCACCTTAAGGTAAATAAAAAATAGTAACGCCAGAAGAAAAGATACGTTACAGTATACATATACAATAATTTTAATTGTCTTGATTGTTCATCTTTTCTTTCACAGCACTATCACTTTACTAAAAATGAACTTTATCTTGTGAAAAACTTACTTTTTTCGTCGGACGCGTTTCGGCTTAAGTATCCGCCTTCTTCAGCTGTTTCTGGCTGAAGAAGGCGGATACTTAAGCCGAAACGCGTCCGACGAAAAAAGTAAGTTTTTCACAAGATAAAGTTCATTTTTAGTAAAGTAATAATTTTAACTCTAATATATTTGTAACCGTATAATTGTTTCCTCGTTCGTCAGACCCTGGCCAACAATTTTCGCCTCGGGTGGTACACCCTTAAACATTACGTTTTGTCCGTTTTGTCTTTTTTTTTAAGACTTTGTTAAAGTTAAGAAACGGTCTGCCACAAATCGTTGGTTTTGTTGTTGTCGTTTCCCTTTTTAAAAAAGTTCACACAATTTTATCGAAAGTCGTTTATCTCTTAAAGTCAGATTGGTACCATTTCAGTTTAAACTTTGGAGTATGCCATATCTTGGTCATCTTTGATTTAAATCTACAATTAATGTCAAAATGATTTTTTTCTCAGTTGAAGTAAGCTTTATTGCAACAGAAGTTTAAGTAAATAATTGCATTTAAACCCTCACTTACTAATACAAAATTTATAGGTTCATTATAAACAATGTTTCTTCATAAAGTGAAGGAAGCGTTTCTGTCTGTTTACAATGGAAGATTTCACTGAAATTTTTTAATGAAATTGAACGTGGTAATTATAATAATATAGACGTAATTTCACAAAAAGTGAGAAATATTCGGCCAAAAGTTAATTATTTCAATTCCTGTGATGAAGAAGAACTGTTTACACATGTCTGTCTATACAAGGCAACTGCTAATGTGGTTTAAAAAAAAAATTAAACGTCTAATTCAGAACCGAAAAAGTGTTATTTTTCCCTAAGGATATGATTTGGATCACATTAAAGTATTTTTCATTAGTAACAATATTTTTAAAATGTAAGTCTGCTTAAATTGTTTTATATGTTATGAACGATCTCCCTGAAAATATTATTCAAATAATAAGATAAAGAAATATAAATAGTATAACAGGCTACCCTAAAGTCCATATATTATAGCCTACAGGCTATCGTAGGCCTACTAATAGAACTATGTGCTAACACAACCAAGGGCGGATCCAAGGAGGGGCGATGCCCCCCCCAAAAGGTCTAAAATTTCGGAAATTTATTTCAAGAAAAAATGTAGAGTAAATTTTTCAAATTGTGCACACAAGGGACTCATCTCGCGTTCAATCATTTCGTTATTTGAAGTCGAAATGATGTTAAAGGTTCTGCTCGATACCGCTAAGATGGCGGTAGCGATCACTCAGTATTTCAGATATTCACTGCATGTTGCGCATGTTGTGTTCTTAACCGCTAATTTTTCGCGCGTTTTACGTTTCTATACTGTTGTAGACAGGTGATGTATGGGTGAAATGTGACGTCACTGCGGTAAAAACGCTGTTTGCGGCAGTTTTATGAACGTCTCATTTCTAACTCTCGTATCATAACCATAACACAGTTTTATATTTCACCCTTTCTTCCATTCATAGATAGACAGACCGTGAGACTGAACAGACGACATCGAAAATAGATTATGGTGAGCATTTATTTCTTCTTTTTGAAACTCTATTCGTTATTGACTGACAAGTTGAAAGTTTAGCAAAGCTAATGAAATGTATTGAATTTAGTCTATTAACTTATTATGGTTACGTTTATAAATTATAAAATTGTTCAGCTGACTAATGTTTTCCTAAATACCAACTAAGTTTATTTGTACCCAAAGATTAATATTCGCATTTTTTTAACTTATTACTAAAATATTTAAAAGCCATAAAAAACAGGTTATGCCGGCGATAAATAAATTCATCAAATTTCACTTATAGGTTATGTAAAGTTGGTCATTGTTTGTCATATATATTGAAACTTACATATCTTTTTCTGAAAATGTATGCAGTTGAGTAGTGAAATTTCGAGAAAGTCAGCAGTTTCAGAGTTCAGAGTAGGCCTACTGTACAATGTACCAGGTGACCATGAATTTTTAGTGGTGAAAATACAGCTTTATTTTATGCATTATCAAAAATGTTTTATTGTAGAAGTAGCTTGGAAATATATATAAAACAGATAACTTTGGTTTGGTTTAGACTAAAATATCTTTCAAAAGTAGTTAAATAAATAAAATATTAACTTTTCAAAACGTCTGTTACAATCAGATGCTCCTAATTTGAATGATTTTTAACTTTTTAACAGTTGTGCAATTTTTTTTTTAACTTGAGGAAGGTTTTATTTAATTTTTTTTAACGTTCGTCGCGTTTTGAGGATTATTTTCAAAAGAAACCTTTGCGGTAATGCATAAAAAAGCCGTAATTTTATCACTAAAAATTTGAGTTAATATCAAGCAGAAATCTCAAATGCAATGTACTTTTTATACTCGTTCTGAAAACGAAGTAACTGATGATTCGTAGCCAAATTGTGAGCACCTTGAAGGCCCTGATGAGTTACAATATTCTTTGAATTGCGTCTTATTACCTACCGTATCAAAGTTCTAATATTATTTTTAAAATATCTGTGTAACCAAGTGATTATTTTCGAAAGTGTATTATACATCGTTAATTAAATTTTTTTGGTTTAAATAAAAACCAGAGTAATTTTCCTAAAACTCCAGAGAACTCTATTACCTTAGAACAAGCTACAGTTCTGAGTTTCAATGTTTCAATTTGGGCTTATGCAAACAAAAATAGTTAGACCTCAGTGTGGTAGAGCTACACAATCTATTCAATAATATCTGCACTACAAAAGTTTTATAAATCAAATGCAATATTATGAGAAAGAAAATATCGTGTTAATTATTATCGTATTTGATAAGTTTTCAACACCATATTTGTAAAAATTTTTATTAGTAATTAATTTCTGATTGTAGGCGAGTGCTTCAAAAGGCAGTAATAAACGAAAAAATTCAAAGAAAATTGATACGTATTTCTTTCCTACAAATAAGAAAAATCGCCTCCCTGATGAACTGTAAATACTTTATCAGCAAAAGATATCAATACTGCAAACCATAATATAAACAGAGAAACTAATGACACATCCTCGGGCTCGGCACTAAAATATTTTTTTGATAAAACAATAACTAACCAATTACCTGACGATTGCCGTCAACGTCTAACACATGCGTGAGAGTCTCCACAGCTGAACAAGATCCAGAGATTCCGACAGGAGTTTTTGTTGATGAGAATAATATATCTGAAAATCATGACATCACTTACGATATTGGCAATTATTTGGAGAAGCCAATTGATGATTTGCTGAAAAGAAATATTATACTGCACCCTTGGGTTCCACCAAATGATTACGCTTTTCCGTATTCATTACATGAAAAAAAAGGCAAGCCAGAGAAACGTTATGCAAGTCACAAGCATTTAAATGGCTAGTCTTCTCAGATATGAAAAAAGGCCTTTTTTGCAAATATTTCCCGTTTTTTGTAAACTCTGGGCTTGGAGGATACCAGAAAAATGTACCTTTGAATTACTTAATTAAACAGCCCTTAAATAAATTTGCTAAACTACTAGAGAAAAAAGGAGCCTTAGCACTTCACGAAAAAAATGATTATCACAAAAATGCGGTTTTGGCTGCCGAAGAATTCATGAGAATTGGAAAAAACATCGAACTATCTGTGATAAACCAAGTCAGTGCTCAAAGACTTAGGCAAGTTAAGGAAAATCGGTCTCGTTTAAGACCAATAGTCGAAACTATTATTTTTCTAGGACGTCAAAACATCCCCTTACGTGGTCATCGAGACGATGGACGTTTAGAGACTCATATAGTGTAGTAAACGAAGGTAATTTCCGTGAAATGCTAAGATACCGTATTAATTGTGGAGACATCGAACTTAAAAAGCATCTAGAAGAATCTTTTTCTCGAGCTACGTATATAAGCAAGACAACCCAAAATGAGCTCATCGAGTGTTGTGGAGAAGTCATACTGTCACACATCATCAAACAAGTTAAGAATGCAGGAGTCTATAGTTTAATGTTTGATGAGACCACTGATGTGTCTTGCATATCACAAATGAGTTTAATAATAAGATATACTGATGGGAAACATATTTTTGAATCATTTGTCAAATTTGTAGATGTATATAAAGAAATCTGTGACACGAATGATAACGAAAAAGAAACTGCAGAGATAAAATCAACAGGCTTGAATCTAGGGAAACTAGTTATTAAAATAGTAAAATCTCTAAATTTGGATCTCAAAGACTGCGTCGGTATATCTACAGACGGATGTTCTGTAATGGTTTCAGAAATTCATGGAGCTGTGAAGACTGTGATGGAAGAAGCCACTAATGCTGTTTATACGCCTTGCCACAATCATAATTTAAATCTGTCGATTTCCAAATCTTCCAAAGTACAAGCAGATAGGAACGCTGTTGGTTTTATGAAAGAGACAATAACCTTTTTTAATTCACCCAAACGATTTCGGAATCTGAATAATATATTAGGACACGATCTTTCTCAACTTTGCGAAACCCGTTGGGTCGAGCGTCATGATGGTGTGCTTTTACAATTTAGGTCTTCACTTCCAAAAATTGTAAAAGCACTACAAAGTATTAGTACGTGGAGAGACAGACAAACATCTACAAAAGCTAAAGCATTGCAGATAGCTCTTTGTGACAGCGAATTTTTGGTCGCATTAGTATGCCTGTCAGATATATTAACCTGTACTCTTCCTCTGAGTCGATTTTTTCAGAGAGTTGAGATCGATTTAAAATCTGCGCAGGATATGCTGAATGACACTTTGAAAATTCTGAGTACACGGCGTGAAAATTGCGAAACCGTATTTGCGACAATTTATCAAGAAATATGTGGTATAGCTGAAGAACTGCATGTTGAACTAAAATTACGACGTATATCCGGTAATCAGAATTACAGAGAAAATTATTCAAGCGATAATTCTATTAGTTACTTCAGGCAGTCAATATATGTACCAGTCCTAGACAATGTAGTAGAGGACTTGAAATCTCGTTTTCCTTGTGAAACTTTGGAACTTTATAATCTGTCAGTTTTATTTCCCGATTTCAAAAGATTTTACAAAGATAATGGGGAATCAGTTCAAATACTTGCAGAGAAATATTCACCACTTCTTAATAAACCTGTAGATATGGTCAAACAATCGATTACCTCTGAGTTGGAATTGTGGAGTCTCAAGTGGGAACGCGAACCAAATATTGGCTCTCGAAGTGCACTCGATTTATTAAATGAATGTGATAAAGATATTTATCCGTACATTCATTTTCGTCTAACGGTTTTGGCTACGTTAACATTTTCAGTAGCACCTGCAGAAAGATCTTTCTCGTGTCTTAGAAGGCTTAAAACCTGGCTTAGATCGGAGATGGGAGAAGAAAGACTTACAGGACTAGCTTTATTAAATATACACTGTGACGTAAAAGTAGATCCAGAGATTGTTATAGATACCTATGCAAACAAAAGAAAACATCGTCTGCAGTTTATTCTATAACATTTATGTATTTAATCTTTTTTATGTGTATCTTTTTCATATTCATCCTAGAATATCTAGTGCATTTAATACAAAAAATTTTCCTTTAGCTGCTAATGAAATTATTTTAAAGGAAATTTTTTTTGTAAAACGCCTCATCACTTTAATTAGTTTCATTATTGTTTCATTAGAACATTAAATTTTACCGTCATCTTATTTATTAAACATCGTAAATAGAATAAAATGATGATTATACTGCACTACTGCACATAGTATGTTTCAATAACCTTGTAAAATATAGATTCCTTTAATTCCTTTACTATTCACTTAACGTGTAACTAGTAAAATTCCATTAACTACATCCTTGATTTACCGAAATAGTTAAACAATTTAGGATATAAGTAAATATTATATTTTGAATATTATATACGGGATTTAGGCCTACTATATGAAATTTCTTACATCCAAAAAAGAGTTAGCTCTGTTATTTTGTCCAACAATGTTTTCATTGCATAAAAATGTCAATAAATAACAAACTCACCTTATACTATAATAATGTAATCATAAAATTATTCTTAATATGCATAAAATGAACAGAGAAAATTTTCATAACAATATTATAGCAATATTATTATGTGAAAATATTTTTTAATTTGCAATTACATTTTTTACTGCCTACACGTAACTTTCATAGGCAATGTTATCTTAAAAATGTAATTCTTATTTAATCCCTTGATCTCGGGTCATTGAAAGGAGCACATCTTTAACCTTTTCATTTTTTAATATAATTTTTACCATTTATATAGTATTTTCCTGTATAGAATTTAGATTTTTCTTCAGTTTCTCGCTTCCTGTCGATTGTAAATGCCGACAATTCTCAAAGTCAAATGTATCATTTCATTTCGACAAAATAAAGCAGTTTATTCTATAATTAAAGTTGGTTTCAAGCTTCAATTTAAAAACGCCTATACTATACTATATGTAAACCGCTTTAAAAAACAAGGTTAAAAATTATGTTCTCATGAATAACGAACTTGTATTTGAAAATTAATAAAGCGAATGTAAGACGAATATTTTACATTTTAATTAGGGCATTTTGAGGGTTATTCATGTGCGAAAAATCATAGATGTATCCTAATCAAGACCTGATTGAGTTAATGTCTCATCTCTTATTTAGGAATTCTATGCATAAGACGATCATTTAGTATAATAAATATTCCAATGAGAATAAACAAGTGTTCCAACATAACAGAATTTCGTTAATGAAAGGAAAAAGATAAAATTAATGGGAATAAGTCTATATTAAATTCTTAGCTTTAGAAACCTCAACCAAACCGAACCTATCCTAGCATTACTTACAAAATTTCGCCCCCCCCCCAAAAGCCACCTCTGGATCCGCCCCTGAACACAACTAACTATGTTATTAACTATGAAGTATGTTATTAAACACAACTAACTTCTGTACACTATGTGTTACTGTTATGAATAATACAAAGTAATAAAAGGTAGAAAGTAGTACCAACAAATAATTTGTAGAGTTACCAGACGTCCGGTTGTTTATATACATGTCTGGCGTCTGGGAAGTTTAACAAAAACTGAAGAAATGTCTACTTGCTCACTGGATATGTGTATTACTTTTGTATTATACTTCAAATGAGCAAATGTTGAATACATGTAAATCTGTGAAATCGAAGCAGCTTTAAACGAAGCTTCTAAAACTACGTAAAATAGAATGAGACGATTCTTCTTCAAACGACCTATTGTAATTGTAATTTTATATTAAAAAAACGGTGTTTTCTGTTTTATGAGACAGCTTATTATCATGCGTTAAGAGAAAGTGTTTTAATTCTGCTAAACAATGTATTTTCGTTTATTATACTAAATTATGTTCACATTAAAATTCTCAAGTACAATATTTGAAATTGATATTAGTGTGTTTATTTGATAAGCCTGTCTACTCACAAGTGTTAGTATGTTTGTGTTTTTTTTTTTAGTTGAGACTCATTTTCACGAAGTTTTTAGTCAAATGTAATAAATTCGCGCTGAAGTTACATTTACGTAAAGCGTGTAAATGTATTTAATTAATACAAACAAAAATAATAAAAACTGTTTCCATACATAAAGCATAATCAAACAAAACATTTAGATTAGTTCTAACAAGTGATTAGTTTATTTCCATACATAAAGCATAATCAAACAAAACATTTAGATTAGTTCTAACAAGTGATTAGTTTGTTCGCATCACGACATAATACGCAACAGTGTGTAAAACAGTACTTTTATAAGGAGCAGTTGTACGAATTATACGCCTATTGTTTGTACAATAAATTACTTACCACGTTTAAGTTTATAAATGCTGGTTTTTAAAATAAAAAATTATTTTTTTCGTGTGTCCGATTTTCTTGTCGTGAGTCCGTTTTTTCGTATGAAAATGTCTGACTCTGGAATGTTTACCCAAACCTATTGGTTTTGTATTTTTGAATGGTAGATATACAGCTAAAGAAAGCGTTTGTACTCTTTACTCAGTATTTTCAAATTACCGGGCATATAAATTACAGTATTAGTACTATCCGCTTCAGCAGCTCGACTGAATTATCTGCTGAAGTCCAGTCCTCTACTGTACAGATCTGAGCCTCTCGCTGTCTGCGAGTGAACTTCTTGCTGTAGGAGGAACGCGTCGCTGATTTACTGACGAAGATAGTAATTGTTGGTAAGGCGAACGCATACGTGTAATCTAAATATAAACTACTGCTGCGAGAACACAATTAATCTAACACTATACCAAACATACACACGAAACTATACAAACTACCTTACTCCGTTATGAAACGGCGGCTTTAAGTAAGTTATTAAGTTTTATGACAGGTATTAAAATTAATGGGTTCTTAAGATTACTAGGTATAAATTGTACTGACATATCTAAATTGTTATTAGAAGGAGCCATAGAGATAACTCAGAACAGAGGGCGGCGGTACACACGTTTGGTAATCTTTCATTTCCTTTCGCTGTTCAAAAGGAGGAAGCAATTCTTTGGCTTCTAGTTTATCGAATAAAAAATGCTCTTAAGCTTGGTCTGTTTACAAACAATTCTAATTTTAGAATGAAAAGAAAAACAAATTATAATATGACGGTACCCATTAAGATATAGGTATTAGAGAAAACATATTCATCTAGTCTAGCTTACAAAGTGCAGAGCAAAAAAACTGTCCGTATGAGAGTATAAAGCATCTGATTAATAAAATTAAGTTCAGAAATGGGCTGAGTTTAAACGACTATTCACGTTTAGATTTGAGTAGCAGTATCACCCCAAAACTGATGAAACTAATGGTAGCAAAAAACCTCATTGATTAATCTAAAATACGACAGTGATAATTTAAGCCGACTTACTTAATCAGACATAATTTTAGTTAATTAAAATGAGCTCAATTAAAGTCATTGGTAAATACGTTTACAAAATAAATTGTAGTTTTTGTTAGTGGACTGAAGACCTTGGTAGGATGGGAGATTCGCGCTTTATCTAGCTTTCGACTCAGTGGTCCGCTATCGTCTTAAGATTCGAAACTAATACAGTGTATTGCACAATTTTTACAGTACTAAAAGCATCAATAAATTTACAGCAAAAGAAGATGGTTGTGTAGCGACACAAATTACCCTCGGAATACTAGGATGACACCAGTCCTAGCACAAGGATTCAGCCTGACGACCCCCCCCCCACCCATCCATCCTAACACCTTCACCACAGGGCTCTAAATAGCGAATTCAAACCGGCGATCAAGTTGACCCCTCGTGCCCCTCCTAGCGCTATCTCTGTAAAAAAATGAACAGTATGTAATCAGAAAGAAGGCCCCTTTTTGATAGATATGTGCTCTAAAATTCTAGCAGGTCTCAGAATCGAATATACATAAATATACATATAAACAGGAAATAAAAATCAGAAGAATCGTCAATAACTATTTAATAACTCGTCAATAGTTATTTTAACGGTATTTATTAAAACAAATTATATTCGAGCACAAATCTAAATGGGATTGCGATGTTCAGGTCAATAATATAACACTAAAACCAGAACAAGGTTTTTAAAAAAATGTACTCCAAAATATAGGGGGGGGGGCTTAAAATCGAGTGGGTCTTATTTCTGAGTAAATACTGTAAGCTTGATAATACAGTGAAACTCACAGTAAAAATCAATGTTTTTTTTTACGTGAAGAAATAGCACTGTACCAAAAATGCATTTCATACATGTAAAAATATTACTTATTAATCAGATAACAAAATAAATAGAACATTTTGGAGAAGAGATAACGTTAATAACGGAATATTAAGAAAACAAATACTGGTTAAATCGCTGGAAGAAAAAAATAGGCTTACTGGTCGGTCTAAACGTTGATCAAATATTTAAGTGTAACAAGCAATGCTGCTAAATCCATCAAGCAAAGATTACGAAGGAAAAGACGATAATGATTTATTGCTTCTTCAATGGAACATTTGCATACATAATAATAAAAAATTGGCCCCTACGTTAACGCTGCTGGCTTCCACGTTCCTGATTTGCTGAAGTCAAGTTGCGTCTGTTTTCACTCTATAATTTATATAGAAACATCATTTGTTTCCGTCAACTCTGTGTTAGGACAAGTAGAAACACAGGCCAAACCAAAATCGTAATTATTATTATTAGGCCAAACATTCACGTGAATAAGAGCGTTTCCTTCAGTGGATCTCCTCTGGTTCTACTTTCGCGGCGAAAAATTGTGCCTGATTTAAGGGTTTATTTTTCTTGATTATAAGTTTTTGTCTTTTTGATAAATTCGGTGACACGGTTCACTCTTACCTGTTCCCGACCATTCCTATTCAGTTTTGGTCTCCAAGCCGATACCCGCATTCCTAACACCCGCTCCTGGTTCTATCCCCTTCACCTTATTTTGGGACTTCCTCTGTGCCTGTCCCTCATTGGTGCCAAGCCCATTTGTAATGCTAAGTTATTTATTGTTATGTTATTTTTAACTTGATACTTATTTTATGTTATGTTATGTATTATCTCTTATGTAATTTATTATTAGTTATTTATTATCTGTAATGATTACTGTTCCACTAAAAAACTTGAGCAGTAAAGATGATGAGCCTGTAGAGGAATACGAACAAGAATTTGTGACTTATTTGCAACCATTTAGTACAAAAAACGGAGTGTTTGGGTAAAGAACTAAATTACAAAACGTAAATAGTTAGGACGGCTAAATCTATTTTGCGTAACTGATCAACAGTTATTTTAACAATATTTATTAAGGCAAATTATATTACAGAACAAATTAATGGCATTGAAGTGTTCAGGTCAATAATATAACACTAAAACTATTTAATATTTTTTAAAAGCTTTTTAAAAAATTCACTACAAAATATAAAGGGACATAAAAATCTAGTGGGACTTATTTTTGAGAAACTGCTGTAGCTTGACAATACAGATCAGTGATTTTATTACGTGAAGAAACTGTACCAGATAATGTATTTCATGTATGTATTTAGCGATGAAAACTTCAAATTGCATTTTAGATTGACCAGATCGCAGCTGATAGTGTATCATACTTGAGACTTCCCTAAACTCCGAGTGTGAACGAACAATTTCAATAAAATTATTTTGCTTCGATCACTAAACGAATCGAACAAATAAATAGATTACAGAAAGCTAAACGAAGGACTCAAACACTTTTAGTCGGTTGTAATAATGTGTCCTATTGTTATAGGATGATATTTTGCTGCTGGCTTCCAGTTGGGTATTGAGGCATCAAAGGCTAGGGGAAGACAACCCTGAATAAATATTACCGAAAGTCTTGGCCCGTAAGTGGGCAGCTACATCTATAGTGTACTCAGCCGGACGGAGGTAATATCCAGACTGCCCAAACAAGTCTGGAAATACAAACCTATAGGATACAGGTATGTGGGTAGGCCCAGGAAGATATGGCTGGAGGGTCTTTGAAGACGGAACAGACAGCACCTTGACTATACCGTGTAGTGAATATGAAGATGATGATGGCGATGACTCAAACCCTCTCCGTACTTTCAGTTGGTAGACGACTATAACGAAATCCTGCTTGCTTTCTTTTCGAAGCGAAGCGAGCTAGGTCTCGGAAGTCACTTCGAACAGCCAAATCATAGCACAATTCTGTAAGCTGACATTCATTTGTACAGAGACAGAATTTTCCGAAACACAGCTCAGCACAGTACAGTATTAGAGTAACAGGAGTTCATGTTCCCGTATTTTTGCTTCACTGTAGTATGTGCTCTATGTTTCTTTCAAACATGCTCAGCTTAGCTTCTTCGCAAATGATTTCTACAGCGTTTGTCACTACACGTGTATTCACTGCTCTATATATTAACTTTGTTTCCCTGCTTATACTTTTTTTGTAATCTTTGATGAGTTCGTGACACTACCAGTATTGTCTTCTCCCTGTATGCATAAATTCTGTTATCTCCTACTATTACCACTCATCCCCAAAGGCAAACCTTGTCGCTGCAGGCCCACTGCTGTCCTCTTCAAGAACTGCATCACTCCCTAATGATCATACTTTCCAAGTACGACAAATCAGACCATTCCCGCAGTCTTTTCTCTACACCTAACCTTCAAGAATGCGATGCCGGAGCGTATGTCTGAAAAATGTTGCTCCCATAATGCCTACAGCGTTTAGTGAAGCCGTTGTCTCCTTCAGTCCATTCTAATAAAGCTCCTCATTACTCCTTCTCTCTAGACAACTTGTATTGCTTGTTTTGGTGAGTCTTCTCTAAAACCACATTTCCACAACTTGAAGCCTTCTTCTCTCCTGAAACTGCCCCACCCAGAAAGCCGAAGACTCACGCACATACAAAGACATTTAACGAAAAACATTTAACCGATACAAACACACTTCAAACAAAGAATTTAATAAAGAACTTCCTGGTCTCAATACTAACATATTTATTGTGCAACGAGGTTATTTTATTCTGACGGTTTTGTTTTGCCAATACTATTCTTCTTTTAACCTCCTGACGAATGCTCCTATATTTATTAGCAGCAGCAACTGCCCGATCAATAAGTATTGCTTTTCCATAGTTTGGTAACGTTCGGTTTCATCGTTTTTTTCTTGATTTGGTAATATTTTAGCTGTTCTTCTTCAAGAATGTAATGTAAATGTCGATTGTAGCGGGCAGAGTACACGCTTACGTTCATGTGATTTTGTACGATACATTCAAAGTGTGTGTAATTTCACTGAGTTCTGTCCAGTAATTTGAATGCGTTATTTTTTATGCTATAAATGGCTGCTCTGCCAATATTCGAAGGGTAGGTGATATATTTCATTTAATTGATATATGCAATACTTTGAACCAGCTTCTTCTTAACTTACGTTTCTATCCGTTCAAAATTCCTGTCATGACATTATTTTTCATTTTCATTTCATTTTTAATATTATTTTGATCCGTTCACTTTTATCCCTCATTGATCAAAATATTTATGTTTAAAATGCAAGCAATAAGATCAAACCAAATACAAATCTAACAAAATAAACAATTTCAAACAGACCTAGTAGCAGTAAATCTGTGTATCCAAGGATTCCCGGATTCCCACAGCTATCATTGTACGCCTACTCCCTATCGTCACTGATTCTCTGCTAGAGCGGTTTAGGCCTTTCTCATTCTTTTATTCCACTATCTTCTTGGACGTCCACCCTCTTGTCTCCAACCATGTGGTATAACATCTTCTCCTGTGTTATAACTTAGGGAACCCGCAATAATTGGTTCTGCCAATTATTCAGGCTGCCTTACTTGTGACGAGCTGAAAATTAATCAGAACAACACACAATAAATATACAAGGATTCAGGGAAGGGGAGACTGTTGATTTATGCACTCAGTATAGTAGGTACTCCTGATGACATCTCTTTATTACATATTGTATTATTTTCTCTACTTAAAATTCTCGACACATATGCTTCAATAGCTTACAGTTTACATGATGATTATATTTTATTCTTTACAAGGCCCCCCAAAATAAGATGTACATGAATTTAATTAATGCTCCGGATCCGGGATTTCCTCTAATACGTTAAGAATGGTTACCTCGCCATATAAAGCTTTAAAATTTTGCCATTTGAAGAATGGTCTTTATTAATCTTTTAAACAATAAGGCTTTACAGTTTAGAGCTATAACTCTTTTACTAGGAATAAGTATACAAGTTATGAGTATACAATTACTGTTATACAATTACTTAAAATGTCTTAATGTGGTTAAATTAATTGTCTTTTGTTGAATATAATATTTAGTATTTCATAAGCACGGAAGGCTTGCCTCCGTGTCACCTTTTTTGATGTCTTCCAGCTCTGCGTTATTCCAATCGTAGGTCCTCGGTTGCAGCATGTTTGAAGTAGGTCAGGTATCTCTCATTATCTTCGTATCCGGGAATGGTGTAGTCCTGAAGTCTTTTAGATCATGGTGTCTCCTGGTTCTCAGCTCTTGGCTAACTGATAGTAATAGCTCGTTGATCTGAATGATTAACACAAAGTTTCATTCACCTGTATCCACTTCACATGATAGTTTGATTGTAGCACTTCACTTCATGGGATTACCACAGTTTTAGTTACATAAGTATTATATTTTAAGATTTTTGAAGAGATGTCACCGGCGCTAAATTTTAGTTATTCATTCTCACTCGTTTACACCATATTTATATGAGTCGCGGTTCAACTACATTAACGCAACACATTGTTTAATAGTAAAAAGAATGCCTCTGTGTCTTAACTGACGGATTAATTACATTTTGTAATAAACTATTTTTAACGTTGCACATATCGGCAGTACACAGCTTACTGTTTGACCGCTCCATAGCAAGTGGGCGAAAATAGTTAGGGGTGAGAGTAGTAATCTCGCGACAGTTCAATTCAACATAAAAGTAGTTCCAAGTTTCTTTTTTATTTAAAGGACTAAAATTAGATTAAATTATTAAGTAGGGAGATTCTTAGTTACAATTGCTCTCAAAGTACATTTGAGCCGCTCATCACCAAAGACATCACAACAAAAATTTTTAACTTTCCAAATCTGACACATTTTCCAAGTTTGACATCCACCAAAAAAAAAATTTTAAAAACTACAACTTACCTTGATGACCGGCTCACTTGTTCACTCGAACTAGGAGAAGACTCCTAGTGGAAGAATGTCCACATGCGGGGTAACCATTGGGGAATCGGACGAATGAGGTGACCTCAAATTTTTGTTTTGTTTTGTTTAAATTCAACAATTACCAATTTATTGCTTCTGTTTGAAATAATAAATCATATACAATATTTCATGTGACAGCACTCCATTAGGAGTATATAAAATACACACCATATTTAAAATATATGACATCGTATTCAGAATTTTAATTTCAAAATATTCAAAATTCAATATTTAAAAAAAACATTCCATTAAAATTATATAAAATCTGTAAAACCTTTAAACTCTCTTACATGGCATGCAAATCACCATTGACATGCACCTTTTTACCTTCACCCATAGAATTTCCTTATTTGGAACTAAATACATTAACATTGATAAGTACCAAGAGTAAATCCAGAGGTTTTAGAAATATAACATTTAATAACACTAAGTCTTTTTTTTTTTTTTTTAGTCCCCCTCTGGTTGTACTATAAACACTTTCAATAATATCAACAATTTTATAAACCATTTAACAAGCATTAACAAGCAATTCTATCATACAACGATTTAAACAAACATATTACATAACGACATGCGCCCTCTGAAATCTAATTCAAAATTTAAAGAAAGAGAATCATATAATTAGGAAAAAAATAATGGAAACCTAAGATAGATGATTATACCCTCTGCGTGGAATTCACAAGTGCATGTGCTCAGTTTTCCCTAAACCTGCATAAACTTGAGTAGCACAAAGGCTTGCAGATTTCAGAGTGCACCATTATTAAGAAACTAACAAATAATCAGGTACATATATCTCTCAGCCATGTAATATGTTGTGTGCATGGAATTATGAGCCTATACCTATACAAAAGAATTTTCACAGTGACTGTAAATGGATAGAGAATGAAATTAAATATGAGTATATACATCTACCAAAGATTTGTAAAAGGTCACTGTACATTGATAGAGAATTAACAATACTATGAGCATATAAATCTACAATTCTTATAAATATATAAATAGTGAAAATTCCATCTTGTACAGCAGTTCAGTCATTTTTATTAATAGGCAGAATGCCCCTGAATTACAGTTCTAGTACAGGGCTATGTATTGTTACAATTGTAGGTGATCTGCAACTCTTTTCATAATCGGATTTACAAGTTCCACTAAAAGGCTGCCACAATATAAGTTCCCCACAGATTAGAGTAAAAAAGGTATACTAGAAATTACATGTTTCCACAATTAACACACAAGACATTTATATGAACACACTGAATATGAGCATTTAAGGAACTCGGCTGAATTTTGCTTCACTCGGCCCATGAGCACACTGGCCAATTCCTAACACATTTTCTTAAGTTTTTTATTTTTGTTTTCATTTTTTTTTTTGTAGGTAAAAATTTTGCACAGAAGCTATTACAGTCGAATAAGAAACTAGTCACATAAGACACTAGTAAGGTTCACCAGACCTTTCTTTTATTAAAAACTTGCGTTCAAAAATTTGCAATGAGTGCAGAAACCTGTCTATTATATTCCCAATATATAGAGAAGAAAAAAAATATCCAGAATTAAGCAACAGTTGTTCTTTTTTTTTTTAGGCCACACTTGGCTCCAAAACAAGCAGCGCAAAAACGCATCCCAGGCAAAATTTAATAATTTTTATTTTTCCATACCTGTACGATTTTGCAAAGTGTCACTTACAATTGAGTTCCTCAACTTACTCACACATAAATCACATCTCGGTCTTCACAGGATCACGGCCGCCGGCGCAGAGACCCGCCGGCACACGTTACACTCAGCCTGCCATGATTAATTAAAAAAACCCAGGCCTTATAAAAAAAAATAAAGCAACTTTTCAAACGCCGATCGCTAAGACCGCACGTGGCGAGAACAGCTCCTGAATAGAACCGCTGACAACAACCCAACAACGAGTCAAGACAAAACACCACAGCTGATAACTACAGCTGGCCGATTTCCAAAGGCGCACTACAAACCACAACGGAATACAGCAGGCTCACTCTAGCAGCGGCAAAAGAAAGATACCCTAGTCCGACGTTACAGCGACGTCTACTAGATGGCAGGAGCGTAACAAACAGTCGCCGTAACGTCTTATAGATAGCGAAGAGAACCTGTCCAAGGCGAACTACCAAATGCAAGAAAATATCGCCCGGAATCCGTAGAACCGCTACTTGCCGTAACCTACGTACGGCACACCCCCACAACAAAAGGAGTCCAACGGGTTGGACGACACTGGGACTGCCACCACCGGAGGAAAAGCGGGGACTGACTAAAAACAAATAAAAAGATAAAATCCGGCGAAAGTGGAAAACGAAAGGACACCAGAAGGAAGGACGAGGTGTGTGTGGGTGTGTAGCTGGGTGTGTGTAAGTGTAGAAGATACGGGGAGTGTGAGCGGCCGCGGCCTAAAGCAAAGAAAGAAGAAAGGAAAGGAGAGAAGCTAAAATACCGATAAAACGTTTAAAACCCCAATTAACCCCACCTAAAACAATAAAACACTAAAAAAATAAAACCATAAAACACAATCCCTCCAGCGAAGCCCCCCGAAAACCAAACCCGAGGACCCTAACTAATCCTAACTGGGGTGAACAATACTAATTTACCTCTAACGGAAGCTCCATCTGCGCACACGCCTTCAAATGGGACACATGGGCCACCCTCACCTTCATCCCATCCTCCGGATCCACCAGGCTGGCAGTGACGGGCGAGACAAACTCAGAAATCCGGAAGGGTCCCAACCATCTATAGCAGAGCTTGGCAGCGCGACCCTCCACCTTAGAGCTGAGCGGGTGGCTCCTGCAATAAACCAGCTGACCCACCTTAATAGGGTTGGGAACTCTCCCAGCATTATAGCGACGCCGCACGCGCTCGTGCGATCGGAGCAGGGCTCTCCTCACATCCTTCCACCTGTGAACGACCCCTTCGTTAGGCAAATCCGGGAGAAGATCCTCCAGTTTCCACAAATTACCAAGGGGATGAGCGGGGGAGAAACCAAACATGACCTCAAAAGGCACGGCACGATGGCTTTCATGAAGGGACGAATTGAACGCAATCTGCAACCACTGGAGATTCTGGTCCCACGTATTCTGCTGCTCCGCGTGATAGGCGATAAGAGCGGATCTCAGATTGCGGTTGAATCGCTCTGCGTGGGAAGGTTGCGGGTGGTAGGGGGAAGTGGTTACATGCCGGATGCCGTGCCGGAAACACATGTTTCGGAATTGCCTCGAGATGAATTGCGGGCCATTGTCTGAGACAATGATGGAGGGAAGCCCGAAATGCTGAAAAATACTGATCTGAAGGGCTACGATGGTATTGGCAGTACTAGCCTGACGCAAGGGAAGTAGCCAGACATACTTGGAGAAGGCGTCCACACAAACAAGGAGGAACGAATTCCCGGCTTTGCTACGCGGGAAAGGACCCACGTAGTCGATGAAAACCTTCTCCATCGGTCTGCCAGCCACCTCAGAAGACAGCAACCCCAACTTAGTGTTCTGAGCGGGCTTGCTCAGACTGCACAGATGACAACACTTCACCCGGGTGGCGATGTCCCGGTCCATGCCTTTCCAGATGAAGTTCTTTCTGATCGCGGCGATGGTCTTTGAAACACCCAAATGGCCTCCAACCGGGGAATCATGATAATATTGGAAGACCATGGGTATCAGCTTGCTCGGCAGCACTATCTTAGGGACCCGTCCTCTACGTTCCTTGCAGCAGAGGACGCCCTTGGACAGATGATATGGAGCCTTCATCTCGCCTGATTTGATTCTATCGATGATGGGACCCAACACCTCATCATCAAGCTGATGAGGGATAACTTCCGTGAAGGCGAGGGGGAACTCCAGGAGTACGGCGCATGGTTCATTTATTGGCTCCTCACTGGGTAGGTGATACATACGGGACAGAGCGTCGGCAACAACATTTTGGGTCCCCCTTATATGTTGTGCCCGAAACTTAAAAGAAGAGATCTTGACCACCCAGCGGCCTAGTTTACCCAGTTGACGGGGGTGCGCCAGAAGCCACGAGAGAGCCTGATTGTCCGTCTCTAATAGGAACTCAGCGTGTTCCAAATACCTCCTAAACTTGTCAAGGGCGAAGACTACCGCCAAACACTCTAACTCGTATACCGAGGATTTCTTTTCAGGGTTGGTAAGGGTCCTGGATACAAATGCAACTGGCTGCCGAGCACCATCCACCTCCTGAGAGAGCACGGCCCCGATCGCCACAGAGCTGGCGTCGGATTGCACAATGAAGGGCTTCGTGAAATCGGGCATCCGAAGCACGGGCGGCGACAAAATGGACTCCTTTAGGGACTCGAAGGCACGTTGCTGTGCGTCTCCCCACACGAATTTGGCCCCTTCTTTCCTTAAGGAATTTAGGGGAGCCGCAATCTCAGCAGCCCCCGGGATGAACCGCCGGTAAAAATTCACCATGCCCACGAAGCGGGCCACCCCTTTAGCATCCCGTGGAGGAGGAAAATCCCGAATTGCCTGCGTCCTCTCTGGATCAACCGTGACCCCTTTATGAGAGACAAGGTGACCGAGGAAAGAAATTTCCTCCTGGGCAAATTTCACCTTGTCGGGATTCACTGTAAGCCCCGCGCGCCTCAAGCGACACAACACCTCACGGAGATGGTTCATGTGTTCTTCAAGAGTGGAGCTGTAAATGAGCAGATCGTCCAGATAATTAAACACATATTGGAATTTAATGTCGTGGAACACGGAGTCTAATAGACGGGTTAACGTCTGCGCACCAACCGCCAGTCCCATGGGGACTCTCTTGTATTGGTACAAGTTCCACGGCACGCAAAAGGCAGTAAACGGCCGAGAATCCCTGTGTAAGGGTATCTGGTGGTATGCTGAATTCAGGTCGAAAATGGTGAAATATCGGGCCTGCGAAAACCAGTCAAAGGCCGAATGCAGGTCCGGGAGGGGCACCGACTCAACTTCAATATTCTGATTCAATTTTCGATAATCGATGACCAGCCTATGCTTCCCTCCCGGTTTAGGCACCAGGAATGCTGGACTGGCATAGGCCGACGTGGAAGGTTCAATAACCCCCTGGTCCAACAATTCCTTCACCTTCTCACGCAAGATGGTCATCTTAGGCGGAGCGAATTTATACGGGTGCGAACGGACACCGCGGAGTCGCACAGGCGGATCCGATACTCCAAATTGTGAGTGAGTCCGAGGTTGGCGGTCAGCACCTCGGGGAACTCATCACACAATTTACGGAAAGCAGTTTGTAGAGATGGGCTTAAAGTATTAATGTACGCCGGGGGTTGAAGTTCTTCAAGACCTTCCCCCGCCTCATCCCGATATCCCAGAAAGGGGATGCGTACTGCACGGTTGAACTTAAAGAAGCATACGTGCCCCTGGATATCGAGAACCATGCCACTTTTCATAATAAAATCCGCACCCACAATACAGTCCACGCTCAAGTTCGGAGCCACGAGAAACTCCCAAACCCACGAAAAATAGTTTATTTTAAATTTAAAAGCCACCAATATGGAGGTCGGCAAGACCTCCCTCGAGGCCGTCCAACATACCACCGACGAAGGAGTATTCGACCGGATCAATGACTCCCGGACCAACTGCTGGTAAACACGGTAGGAGATAAGACACCGTGCCGATCCGGAGTCCACCAGGGCCTTAACCCGGCCCTTCCCGACCTCCAGCTCCAAAAATGGACACACGGAGAGACCCGGACGAATCGGCTTGGGATCGGCCTCCCCGGATGGGTGTCCCGTCTCAACTGCACATAACGGGACCTGGGATGCGACATCGCTACCAAACGTGGGGAGGGACCGGCGTCCCCTCAATCCCCCCCACGCAGGCCGTTTTTTGATGGACGGTTTTCCCGCGAGACCTCCGATCGTTTGAGGGGGCAATTCCGGGCCAAGTGCCCCATCTTCCCACAGGAATAGCAGCGGACTTCCCGCCTCTCAGAGTCGCCACCACGTTGCTCTTTCCAAGGGTGGCCACCACGTTGCTCTTTCCAAGGGTTGCCACCACGTTGCTCCCGGGTAGGCCGCTGCTGACCAGATGAGGAACAGGGGACAGGGAATTCGGAACGGCCGGAGCGAGCCTCATCGTTCATCTGGATGGTGCGGGCGAAGACACAAGCCTCGCTAAGATCAGCGAAGCTGCGCGGTCGCTCCAAAAACACCAACCTTGACCTCTCCTGCGGATTAAGGCCCTCCAAGATAACCCGCACCACCTCAGCCTCCGACACATCCACCCGCAGCACACGGGCAGCACTTTTGATCGAGTTTATAAATACGTTCAACTGTTGCCCTTGCCCCTGAACTCTGTAGGAAAATCGCTGCCGCATCCGGTCACGCAGCCTCCCGGGGATAAACAGTTCCAACACATCTTTGTGGAACGCCTCAAAATCCCCGCCCGCGCCCAGATGCCAGACCACACGATCCAGCAGGGGCGCCCGACAATACGGGTAAATCAAATTTAACAGGGCAGCGCCGGTCACCCCAGGGACATCAAAAATGCCGAAAACCCCTTCAAGGAATTGGACAAGCTGGTCAGGGTCCAAACCGTCGACCACTGGAAGCCGACGGAGGAGGTCATAAATGGGGTTCGGCAACGATTCATACTTAACACTAGCAGGTGCAGTACCCAACCCTCGAGGCACTTCCACATGCTCCCCCTGAAATCCCTGGGGGCGACTGCCCACCGAAATAGACGGACGTTCCTCCACCAGAGCGCTACAAGGCTCCCCTAGGAGACCCACCCGCTCAGGGGCCACGGTCTGGCGCATGGGCATCTCCTTCAGGTTACTAGGGCTTTCGGGAGCCTCCCCAGGTAGACCAATCTTTGACTGGAGGGCCGACGCCGTCCGCCTACCCTCCTCCTCCAGATCATCCTGCAAAAGCAAATTACTCAGGCGGGCGGACAAGTGGTGCATCCTTTGGGTCACCCGCTGCCAAACACGGGTGGAACTCCCCATATATTCCGAGTCCTCCATCAGGGTGGAGAACTCGGTCCACTTGTCCTCACACACGGCCAGCTCCTCCTCCAAATCCTCGATTTCGACCCTCCGGATGGGAGCGTCACCCACCAGCAGTTCCCGCAGTTGACGCCGCAAGGACGCCACGTCCCTCTGGGGAACCCCACCCCGCAAACGTATCTCGAAAAGGAGTTCGTCCTTTGTGAAATATTCGGGCACCAGACCGCGGCCTTCACGACTCCTACTCTGCTCCTGCTCCGCCATAGTATCCAACAACAAGAAACTGAATTCAACAAGAGCTGACAATCAAGGTGCCTCAGGGTCCCCGACCCGGCACCTGACCAACAATGAAGACCAAGATGAAGTGCGATACGACAACAAAGACAACCATGATCACACAAAAACACAAACAAACAAATAAACACTCAAGAACCCCCAAAACCATCAGAAATCGCCAGGCTGTGCTCAACCCCCCCCTAGGGGTCCCGGCCCGGCAACCGCACCCAAAGGCCAAGATTTACAGCACTAATAACATATCATACTTGACATAACTTGTCCGACTAAGATTTTGAGGTCACCTCATCCGTTTCCAGATTTCGGTTCAGAGGTGGCCAGGACTACGTCCAACCACGCTCTGCTACCATTTGTGAGCCGCTCATCACCAAAGACATCACAACAAAAATTTTTAACTTTCCAAATCTGACACATTTTCCAAGTTTGACATCCACCAAAAAAAAAATTTTAAAAACTACAACTTACCTTGATGACCGGCTCACTTGTTCACTCGAACTAGGAGAAGACTCCTAGTGGAAGAATGTCCACATGCGGGGTAACCATTGGGGAATCGGACGAATGAGGTGACCTCAAATTTTTTTTGTTTTGTTTAAATTCAACAATTACCAATTTATTGCTTCTGTTTGAAATAATAAATCATATACAATATTTCATGTGACAGTATTCCATTAGGAATATATAAAATGTATAACATATTTAAAATATATGACATCGTATTCAGAATTTAAATTTCAAAATATTCAAAATTCAATATTTAAAAAAATATTCCATTAAATTATATAAAATATGCAAAACATTTCAAAACTCTTACATGGCATGCAAATCACCATTGACATGCACCCTTTTACCTTCACCCATAGAATTTCCTTATTTGGAAATAAATACACTAACCTTGATAAGTACAAAGAGTAAATCCAGAGGTTTTAGAAATATAACATTTAATAACACTAAGTCTTTTTTTTTTTCTTTTAGTCCCCCTCTGGTTGTACTATAAACACTTTCAATAATATCAACAATTTTATAAACCATTTAACAAGCATTAACAAGCAATTCTCTCCTACAACAATTTAAACAAACATATTACATAACGACATGCGCCCTCTGAAATCTAATTCAAAATTTAAAAAAGAGAATCATATAATTAGGAAAAAATAATGGCAACCTAAGATAGGTAATTATACCCTCTGCGTGGAATTCACAAGTGCATGTGCTCAGTTTTCCCTAAACCTGCATAAACTTGAGTAGCACAAAGGCTTGCAGATTTCAGAGTGCACCATTATTAAGAAACTAACAAATAATCAGGTACATATATCTCTCAGCCATGTAATATGTTGTGTGCATGGAATTATGAGCCTATACCTATACAAAAGAATTTTCACAGTGACTGTAAATGGATAGAGAATGAAATTAAATATGAGTATATACATCTACCAAAGATTTGTAAAAGGTCACTGTACATTGATAGAGAATTAACAATACTATGAGCATATAAATCTACAATTCTTATAAATATATAAATAGTGAAAATTCCATCTTGTACAGCAGTTCAGTCATTTTTATTAATAGGCAGAATGCCCCTGAATTACAGTTCTAGTACAGGGCTATGTATTGTTACAATTGTAGGTGATCTGCAACTCTTTTCATAATCGGATTTACAAGTTCCACTAAAAGGCTGCCACAATATAAGTTCCCCACAGATTAGAGTAAAAAAGGTATACTAGAAATTACATGTTTCCACAATTAACACACAAGACATTTATATGAACACACTGAATATGAGCATTTAAGGAACTCGGCTGAATTTTGCTTCACTCGGCCCATGAGCACACTGGCCAATTCCTAACACATTTTCTTAAGTTTTTTATTTTTGTTTTCATTTTTTTTTTTGTAGGTAAAAATTTTGCACAGAAGCTATTACAGTCGAATAAGAAACTAGTCACATAAGACACTAGTAAGGTTCACCAGACCTTTCTTTTATTAAAAACTTGCGTTCAAAAATTTGCAATGAGTGCAGAAACCTGTCTATTATATTCCCAATATATAGAGAAGAAAAAAAATATCCAGAATTAAGCAACAGTTGTTCTTTTTTTTTTAGGCCACACTTGGCTCCAAAACAAGCAGCGCAAAAACGCATCCCAGGCAAAATTTAATAATTTTTATTTTTCCATACCTGTACGATTTTGCAAAGTGTCACTTACAATTGAGTTCCTCAACTTACTCACACATAAATCACATCTCGGTCTTCACAGGATCACGGCCGCCGGCGCAGAGACCCGCCGGCACACGTTACACTCAGCCTGCCATGATTAATTAAAAAAACCCAGGCCTTATAAAAAAAAATAAAGCAACTTTTCAAACGCCGATCGCTAAGACCGCACGTGGCGAGAACAGCTCCTGAATAGAACCGCTGACAACAACCCAACAACGAGTCAAGACAAAACACCACAGCTGATAACTACAGCTGGCCGATTTCCAAAGGCGCACTACAAACCACAACGGAATACAGCAGGCTCACTCTAGCAGCGGCAAAAGAAAGATACCCTAGTCCGACGTTACAGCGACGTCTACTAGATGGCAGGAGCGTAACAAACAGTCGCCGTAACGTCTTATAGATAGCGAAGAGAACCTGTCCAAGGCGAACTACCAAATGCAAGAAAATATCGCCCGGAATCCGTAGAACCGCTACTTGCCGTAACCTACGTACGGCACACCCCCACAACAAAAGGAGTCCAACGGGTTGGACGACACTGGGACTGCCACCACCGGAGGAAAAGCGGGGACTGACTAAAAACAAATAAAAAGATAAAATCCGGCGAAAGTGGAAAACGAAAGGACACCAGAAGGAAGGACGAGGTGTGTGTGGGTGTGTAGCTGGGTGTGTGTAAGTGTAGAAGATACGGGGAGTGTGAGCGGCCGCGGCCTAAAGCAAAGAAAGAAGAAAGGAAAGGAGAGAAGCTAAAATACCGATAAAACGTTTAAAACCCCAATTAACCCCACCTAAAACAATAAAACACTAAAAAAATAAAACCATAAAACACAATCCCTCCAGCGAAGCCCCCCGAAAACCAAACCCGAGGACCCTAACTAATCCTAACTGGGGTGAACAATACTAATTTACCTCTAACGGAAGCTCCATCTGCGCACACGCCTTCAAATGGGACACATGGGCCACCCTCACCTTCATCCCATCCTCCGGATCCACCAGGCTGGCAGTGACGGGCGAGACAAACTCAGAAATCCGGAAGGGTCCCAACCATCTATAGCAGAGCTTGGCAGCGCGACCCTCCACCTTAGAGCTGAGCGGGTGGCTCCTGCAATAAACCAGCTGACCCACCTTAATAGGGTTGGGAACTCTCCCAGCATTATAGCGACGCCGCACGCGCTCGTGCGATCGGAGCAGGGCTCTCCTCACATCCTTCCACCTGTGAACGACCCCTTCGTTAGGCAAATCCGGGAGAAGATCCTCCAGTTTCCACAAATTACCAAGGGGATGAGCGGGGGAGAAACCAAACATGACCTCAAAAGGCACGGCACGATGGCTTTCATGAAGGGACGAATTGAACGCAATCTGCAACCACTGGAGATTCTGGTCCCACGTATTCTGCTGCTCCGCGTGATAGGCGATAAGAGCGGATCTCAGATTGCGGTTGAATCGCTCTGCGTGGGAAGGTTGCAGGTGGTAGGGGGAAGTGGTTACATGCCGGATGCCGTGCCGGAAACACATGTTTCGGAATTGCCTCGAGATGAATTGCGGGCCATTGTCTGAGACAATGATGGAGGGAAGCCCGAAATGCTGAAAAATACTGATCTGAAGGGCTACGATGGTATTGGCAGTACTAGCCTGACGCAAGGGAAGTAGCCAGACATACTTGGAGAAGGCGTCCACACAAACAAGGAGGAACGAATTCCCGGCTTTGCTACGCGGGAAAGGACCCACGTAGTCGATGAAAACCTTCTCCATCGGTCTGCCAGCCACCTCAGAAGACAGCAACCCCAACTTAGTGTTCTGAGCGGGCTTGCTCAGACTGCACAGATGACAACACTTCACCCGGGTGGCGATGTCCCGGTCCATGCCTTTCCAGATGAAGTTCTTTCTGATCGCGGCGATGGTCTTTGAAACACCCAAATGGCCTCCAACCGGGGAATCATGATAATATTGGAAGACCATGGGTATCAGCTTGCTCGGCAGCACTATCTTAGGGACCCGTCCTCTACGTTCCTTGCAGCAGAGGACGCCCTTGGACAGATGATATGGAGCCTTCATCTCGCCTGATTTGATTCTATCGATGATGGGACCCAACACCTCATCATCAAGCTGATGAGGGATAACTTCCGTGAAGGCGAGGGGGAACTCCAGGAGTACGGCGCATGGTTCATTTATTGGCTCCTCACTGGGTAGGTGATACATACGGGACAGAGCGTCGGCAACAACATTTTGGGTCCCCCTTATATGTTGTGCCCGAAACTTAAAAGAAGAGATCTTGACCACCCAGCGGCCTAGTTTACCCAGTTGACGGGGGTGCGCCAGAAGCCACGAGAGAGCCTGATTGTCCGTCTCTAATAGGAACTCAGCGTGTTCCAAATACCTCCTAAACTTGTCAAGGGCGAAGACTACCGCCAAACACTCTAACTCGTATACCGAGGATTTCTTTTCAGGGTTGGTAAGGGTCCTGGATACAAATGCAACTGGCTGCCGAGCACCATCCACCTCCTGAGAGAGCACGGCCCCGATCGCCACAGAGCTGGCGTCGGATTGCACAATGAAGGGCTTCGTGAAATCGGGCATCCGAAGCACGGGCGGCGACAAAATGGACTCCTTTAGGGACTCGAAGGCACGTTGCTGTGCGTCTCCCCACACGAATTTGGCCCCTTCTTTCCTTAAGGAATTTAGGGGAGCCGCAATCTCAGCAGCCCCCGGGATGAACCGCCGGTAAAAATTCACCATGCCCACGAAGCGGGCCACCCCTTTAGCATCCCGTGGAGGAGGAAAATCCCGAATTGCCTGCGTCCTCTCTGGATCAACCGTGACCCCTTTATGAGAGACAAGGTGACCGAGGAAAGAAATTTCCTCCTGGGCAAATTTCACCTTGTCGGGATTCACTGTAAGCCCCGCGCGCCTCAAGCGACACAACACCTCACGGAGATGGTTCATGTGTTCTTCAAGAGTGGAGCTGTAAATGAGCAGATCGTCCAGATAATTAAACACATATTGGAATTTAATGTCGTGGAACACGGAGTCTAATAGACGGGTTAACGTCTGCGCACCAACCGCCAGTCCCATGGGGACTCTCTTGTATTGGTACAAGTTCCACGGCACGCAAAAGGCAGTAAACGGCCGAGAATCCCTGTGTAAGGGTATCTGGTGGTATGCTGAATTCAGGTCGAAAATGGTGAAATATCGGGCCTGCGAAAACCAGTCAAAGGCCGAATGCAGGTCCGGGAGGGGCACCGACTCAACTTCAATATTCTGATTCAATTTTCGATAATCGATGACCAGCCTATGCTTCCCTCCCGGTTTAGGCACCAGGAATGCTGGACTGGCATAGGCCGACGTGGAAGGTTCAATAACCCCCTGGTCCAACAATTCCTTCACCTTCTCACGCAAGATGGTCATCTTAGGCGGAGCGAATTTATACGGGTGCGAACGGACACCGCGGAGTCGCACAGGCGGATCCGATACTCCAAATTGTGAGTGAGTCCGAGGTTGGCGGTCAGCACCTCGGGGAACTCATCACACAATTTACGGAAAGCAGTTTGTAGAGATGGGCTTAAAGTATTAATGTACGCCGGGGGTTGAAGTTCTTCAAGACCTTCCCCCGCCTCATCCCGATATCCCAGAAAGGGGATGCGTACTGCACGGTTGAACTTAAAGAAGCATACGTGCCCCTGGATATCGAGAACCATGCCACTTTTCATAATAAAATCCGCACCCACAATACAGTCCACGCTCAAGTTCGGAGCCACGAGAAACTCCCAAACCCACGAAAAATAGTTTATTTTAAATTTAAAAGCCACCAATATGGAGGTCGGCAAGACCTCCCTCGAGGCCGTCCAACATACCACCGACGAAGGAGTATTCGACCGGATCAATGACTCCCGGACCAACTGCTGGTAAACACGGTAGGAGATAAGACACCGTGCCGATCCGGAGTCCACCAGGGCCTTAACCCGGCCCTTCCCGACCTCCAGCTCCAAAAATGGACACACGGAGAGACCCGGACGAATCGGCTTGGGATCGGCCTCCCCGGATGGGTGTCCCGTCTCAACTGCACATAACGGGACCTGGGATGCGACATCGCTACCAAACGTGGGGAGGGACCGGCGTCCCCTCAATCCCCCCCACGCAGGCCGTTTTTTGATGGACGGTTTTCCCGCGAGACCTCCGATCGTTTGAGGGGGCAATTCCGGGCCAAGTGCCCCATCTTCCCACAGGAATAGCAGCGGACTTCCCGCCTCTCAGAGTCGCCACCACGTTGCTCTTTCCAAGGGTGGCCACCACGTTGCTCTTTCCAAGGGTTGCCACCACGTTGCTCCCGGGTAGGCCGCTGCTGACCAGATGAGGAACAGGGGACAGGGAATTCGGAACGGCCGGAGCGAGCCTCATCGTTCATCTGGATGGTGCGGGCGAAGACACAAGCCTCGCTAAGATCAGCGAAGCTGCGCGGTCGCTCCAAAAACACCAACCTTGACCTCTCCTGCGGATTAAGGCCCTCCAAGATAACCCGCACCACCTCAGCCTCCGACACATCCACCCGCAGCACACGGGCAGCACTTTTGATCGAGTTTATAAATACGTTCAACTGTTGCCCTTGCCCCTGAACTCTGTAGGAAAATCGCTGCCGCATCCGGTCACGCAGCCTCCCGGGGATAAACAGTTCCAACACATCTTTGTGGAACGCCTCAAAATCCCCGCCCGCGCCCAGATGCCAGACCACACGATCCAGCAGGGGCGCCCGACAATACGGGTAAATCAAATTTAACAGGGCAGCGCCGGTCACCCCAGGGACATCAAAAATGCCGAAAACCCCTTCAAGGAATTGGACAAGCTGGTCAGGGTCCAAACCGTCGACCACTGGAAGCCGACGGAGGAGGTCATAAATGGGGTTCGGCAACGATTCATACTTAACACTAGCAGGTGCAGTACCCAACCCTCGAGGCACTTCCACATGCTCCCCCTGAAATCCCTGGGGGCGACTGCCCACCGAAATAGACGGACGTTCCTCCACCAGAGCGCTACAAGGCTCCCCTAGGAGACCCACCCGCTCAGGGGCCACGGTCTGGCGCATGGGCATCTCCTTCAGGTTACTAGGGCTTTCGGGAGCCTCCCCAGGTAGACCAATCTTTGACTGGAGGGCCGACGCCGTCCGCCTACCCTCCTCCTCCAGATCATCCTGCAAAAGCAAATTACTCAGGCGGGCGGACAAGTGGTGCATCCTTTGGGTCACCCGCTGCCAAACACGGGTGGAACTCCCCATATATTCCGAGTCCTCCATCAGGGTGGAGAACTCGGTCCACTTGTCCTCACACACGGCCAGCTCCTCCTCCAAATCCTCGATTTCGACCCTCCGGATGGGAGCGTCACCCACCAGCAGTTCCCGCAGTTGACGCCGCAAGGACGCCACGTCCCTCTGGGGAACCCCACCCCGCAAACGTATCTCGAAAAGGAGTTCGTCCTTTGTGAAATATTCGGGCACCAGACCGCGGCCTTCACGACTCCTACTCTGCTCCTGCTCCGCCATAGTATCCAACAACAAGAAACTGAATTCAACAAGAGCTGACAATCAAGGTGCCTCAGGGTCCCCGACCCGGCACCTGACCAACAATGAAGACCAAGATGAAGTGCGATACGACAACAAAGACAACCATGATCACACAAAAACACAAACAAACAAATAAACACTCAAGAACCCCCAAAACCATCAGAAATCGCCAGGCTGTGCTCAACCCCCCCCTAGGGGTCCCGGCCCGGCAACCGCACCCAAAGGCCAAGATTTACAGCACTAATAACATATCATACTTGACATAACTTGTCCGACTAAGATTTTGAGGTCACCTCATCCGTTTCCAGATTTCGGTTCAGAGGTGGCCAGGACTACGTCCAACCACGCTCTGCTACCATTTGTGAGCCGCTCATCACCAAAGACATCACAACAAAAATTTTTAACTTTCCAAATCTGACACATTTTCCAAGTTTGACATCCACCAAAAAAAAAATTTTAAAAACTACAACTTACCTTGATGACCGGCTCACTTGTTCACTCGAACTAGGAGAAGACTCCTAGTGGAAGAATGTCCACATGCGGGGTAACCATTGGGGAATCGGACGAATGAGGTGACCTCAAATTTTTTTTGTTTTGTTTAAATTCAACAATTACCAATTTATTGCTTCTGTTTGAAATAATAAATCATATACAATATTTCATGTGACAGTATTCCATTAGGAATATATAAAATGTATAACATATTTAAAATATATGACATCGTATTCAGAATTTAAATTTCAAAATATTCAAAATTCAATATTTAAAAAAATATTCCATTAAATTATATAAAATATGCAAAACATTTCAAAACTCTTACATGGCATGCAAATCACCATTGACATGCACCCTTTTACCTTCACCCATAGAATTTCCTTATTTGGAAATAAATACACTAACCTTGATAAGTACAAAGAGTAAATCCAGAGGTTTTAGAAATATAACATTTAATAACACTAAGTCTTTTTTTTTTTCTTTTAGTCCCCCTCTGGTTGTACTATAAACACTTTCAATAATATCAACAATTTTATAAACCATTTAACAAGCATTAACAAGCAATTCTCTCCTACAACAATTTAAACAAACATATTACATAACGACATGCGCCCTCTGAAATCTAATTCAAAATTTAAAAAAGAGAATCATATAATTAGGAAAAAATAATGGCAACCTAAGATAGGTAATTATACCCTCTGCGTGGAATTCACAAGTGCATGTGCTCAGTTTTCCCTAAACCTGCATAAACTTGAGTAGCACAAAGGCTTGCAGATTTCAGAGTGCACCATTATTAAGAAACTAACAAATAATCAGGTACATATATCTCTCAGCCATGTAATATGTTGTGTGCATGGAATTATGAGCCTATACCTATACAAAAGAATTTTCACAGTGACTGTAAATGGATAGAGAATGAAATTAAATATGAGTATATACATCTACCAAAGATTTGTAAAAGGTCACTGTACATTGATAGAGAATTAACAATACTATGAGCATATAAATCTACAATTCTTATAAATATATAAATAGTGAAAATTCCATCTTGTACAGCAGTTCAGTCATTTTTATTAATAGGCAGAATGCCCCTGAATTACAGTTCTAGTACAGGGCTATGTATTGTTACAATTGTAGGTGATCTGCAACTCTTTTCATAATCGGATTTACAAGTTCCACTAAAAGGCTGCCACAATATAAGTTCCCCACAGATTAGAGTAAAAAAGGTATACTAGAAATTACATGTTTCCACAATTAACACACAAGACATTTATATGAACACACTGAATATGAGCATTTAAGGAACTCGGCTGAATTTTGCTTCACTCGGCCCATGAGCACACTGGCCAATTCCTAACACATTTTCTTAAGTTTTTTATTTTTGTTTTCATTTTTTTTTTGTAGGTAAAAATTTTGCACAGAAGCTATTACAGTCGAATAAGAAACTAGTCACATAAGACACTAGTAAGGTTCACCAGACCTTTCTTTTATTAAAAACTTGCGTTCAAAAATTTGCAATGAGTGCAGAAACCTGTCTATTATATTCCCAATATATAGAGAAGAAAAAAAATATCCAGAATTAAGCAACAGTTGTTCTTTTTTTTTTAGGCCACACTTGGCTCCAAAACAAGCAGCGCAAAAACGCATCCCAGGCAAAATTTAATAATTTTTATTTTTCCATACCTGTACGATTTTGCAAAGTGTCACTTACAATTGAGTTCCTCAACTTACTCACACATAAATCACATCTCGGTCTTCACAGGATCACGGCCGCCGGCGCAGAGACCCGCCGGCACACGTTACACTCAGCCTGCCATGATTAATTAAAAAAACCCAGGCCTTATAAAAAAAAATAAAGCAACTTTTCAAACGCCGATCGCTAAGACCGCACGTGGCGAGAACAGCTCCTGAATAGAACCGCTGACAACAACCCAACAACGAGTCAAGACAAAACACCACAGCTGATAACTACAGCTGGCCGATTTCCAAAGGCGCACTACAAACCACAACGGAATACAGCAGGCTCACTCTAGCAGCGGCAAAAGAAAGATACCCTAGTCCGACGTTACAGCGACGTCTACTAGATGGCAGGAGCGTAACAAACAGTCGCCGTAACGTCTTATAGATAGCGAAGAGAACCTGTCCAAGGCGAACTACCAAATGCAAGAAAATATCGCCCGGAATCCGTAGAACCGCTACTTGCCGTAACCTACGTACGGCACACCCCCACAACAAAAGGAGTCCAACGGGTTGGACGACACTGGGACTGCCACCACCGGAGGAAAAGCGGGGACTGACTAAAAACAAATAAAAAGATAAAATCCGGCGAAAGTGGAAAACGAAAGGACACCAGAAGGAAGGACGAGGTGTGTGTGGGTGTGTAGCTGGGTGTGTGTAGTCGCCGTAACAAACAGTCGCCGTAACGTCTTATAGATAGCGAAGAGAACCTGTCCAAGGCGAACTACCAAATGCAAGAAAATATCGCCCGGAATCCGTAGAACCGCTACTTGCCGTACACCTACGTACGGCACACATTATAGTGATCTAGTTTAATTATTTAAATAATAATCAATTTACAATTATTTTTAGTTAGTTAAGGGGTCGGAAAACAAGTTGATTCTGGTTAGCGCCTGTTTATGCAGGGTAAATTAACAAGCTTTACCCTTTCTGTACAATCGTATTCCTTTTAATATATTATTAGACTTTTTATTTAAATATTATTATTATTTAATGATTACAATAAGCTTTAGGTTAAAATGTGAGATTTTATTAAACACTTAAAATTTATCAACCTATACATTATCAACTAAATTAATTAATTTATTTTTATAAATAAAATCGTCACATACTCCGCCTCTTAAGAAACACAGACTCCTGATAATTTGGTCAGCAATGTACCGGGAGTATGCTTGGGGAGTACCGTGTGTAATTTCTGTATTATTATTATTATTTATTATTAGTGCAAGGTTTGTTTTTTCTATCTCTCTTTAAATGATCTTGTTCTCATTTAAATGTTCCCCTTCGTGAAATTCCCTTTATCTCACTTCTTACAGTACTAACTTATAATACTAATTTCCCTAATTTCTCGTAACTCACAATATCGTGGCCCGACTGACATCAGCTTACTCTAACTCTACAAGTTAGCTTTCAGCATTCATTAATGATCTCTTGGCACCTTTCTGCCTCATCATTATCCTTTTCAGTCGGCGCCGATGTGACTTGTTACTTTACATGTATACAATTCTTTCTTGATTATATACCATAGACTTACTTCTAAAATAATCTAAAGAGGATCCCATACTCCACTCTAGATTATAGTTACTTGAGAGAAGCGGAATCTCACGAGGGTAATTCTTATTATCTCTTTAACAATAACTAAACAAACTATGCGGAAGGGAGACACTTTACACAATGCATTGTATTTCACGCGCGGTGGTATTCATTGTTTAGGGAGGCAACGGTTTATCACAATAGGGAGAGTGCGTGGCTGCTTACTACAAATTTCTTAACACGCTTTATTGTTCTCTTACTGGCCACAACTGGGGTGTTCACGATATGCAACTATACTTTTATTATTATTTACTTTGCTCTTATTTACTGCTACAAGTTACACACATTTAGTTTAACTTAAGATTTATTCAGCCTTATTATTACTTTGGGGGGTTTAAAACTACCTAGAATTATTTCCTATCGACTTACCATATTTATTTAGGACATTTTATTTACTTTGTTTTTTTTTTTTTGGTTCAGTTTACAAGTTTACTGTTTTGGGACATGGGGTTTAATTTTTTTATTTAACAAGGGAGGGTTAACTGAGTCATTTATTTATTTGAAATTTAAGTCATAATATTATTTGCTCTACTATACTATACACAATTATTTCCTAAACACTTTAGTACATGGTGAACATTTATTAACAGTTATTATTAAACATTTGCATTAGTTACTATACAACGCTATCTTTTTTTTTACACACAAATATAAAAATATAAATCAATCGTATTCTTACTCTTTCATTAATAAACAATCAAAATGAGATGACAAGCTTTGTCATTTTACATTGGTAGAGAGAGAAAAATCTCACACAGGCTTAAATATGCGTACGGCAAAAGGGGGAATCTACGGCTACTACACACAGGAAGAGACACGCTTCTTATAACAATAGAACTAACAAAGAGGGTGTCGTTGTAGTTTAACTCAACTATGGGGGAGGTTCACTATGACAGTTTACACACACACACAGGCGCAGACAAGAATTCAACTGGTCTGATATTGTTTACAAACCGACAGGTTGATGAATGAACTTTTTGACAAGCACGTACCTGCTGTTATATTGTATTCTTGGGGCGTTTTTAGTTAACATTATGTTCATTCCTATATCTAAATAATATTTAAATTACTTATTTACTATACTATTATAATAACTATTATCGTTTAAATTTTATTTAATATTTTAGACACATTTTAAAGTACATGAGTGAATAAATCAACAGCTTATGTGTGTGGGTTTATCGGGACACAATTACTTCTTAAATAACACAAGTCACAAAATTTTTTACAAAGGAGTCGCAAAATTTAAGCAAATTAGCAGAGTGGCGCAATTTATAACATCTTCTCCTGTGTTATAACTTAGGGAACCCGCAATAATTGGTTCTGCCAATTATTCAGGCTGCCTTACTTGTGACGAGCTGAAAATTAATCAGAACAACAAACAATAAATATACAAGGATTCAGGGAAGGGGAGACTGTTGATTTATGCACTCAGTATAGTAGGTACTCCTGATGACATCTCTTTATTACATATTGTATTATTTTCTCTACTTAAAATTCTCGACACATATGCTTCAATAGCTTACAGTTTACATGATGATTATATTTTATTCTTTACAAGGCCCCCCAAAATAAGATGTACATGAATTTAATTAATGCTCCGGATCCGGGATTTCCTCTAATACGTTAAGAATGGTTACCTCGCCATATAAAGCTTTAAAATTTTGCCATTTGAAGAATGGTCTTTATTAATCTTTTAAACAATAAGGCTTTACAGTTTAGAGCTATAACTCTTTTACTAGGAATAAGTATACAAGTTATGAGTATACAATTACTGTTATACAATTACTTAAAATGTCTTAATGTGGTTAAATTAATTGTCTTTTGTTGAATATAATATTTAGTATTTCATAAGCACGGAAGGCTTGCCTCCGTGTCACCTTTTTTGATGTCTTCCAGCTCTGCGTTATTCCAATCGTAGGTCCTCGGTTGCAGCATGTTTGAAGTAGGTCAGGTATCTCTCATTATCTTCGTATCCGGGAATGGTGTAGTCCTGAAGTCTTTTAGATCATGGTGTCTCCTGGTTCTCAGCTCTTGGCTAACTGATAGTAATAGCTCGTTGATCTGAATGATTAACACAAAGTTTCATTCATCTGTATCCACTTCACATGATAGTTTGATTGCAGCACTTCACTTCATGGGATTACCACAGTTTTAGTTACATAAGTATTATATTTTAAGATTTTTGAAGAGATGTCACCGGCGCTAAATTTTAGTTATTCATTCTCACTCGTTTACACCATATTTATATGAGTCGCGGTTCAACTACATTAACGCAACACATTGTTTAATAGTAAAAAGAATGCCTCTGTGTCTTAACTGACGGATTAATTACATTTTGTAATAAACTATTTTTAACGTTGCACATATCGGCAGTACACAGCTTACTGTTTGACCGCTCCATAGCAAGTGGGCGAAAATAGTTAGGGGTGAGAGTAGTAATCTCGCGACAGTTCAATTCAACATAAGAGTAGTTCCAAGTTTCTTTTTTATTTAAAGGACTAAAATTAGATTAAATTATTAAGTAGGGAGATTCTTAGTTAAAATTGCTCTCAAAGTACATTATAGTGATCTAGTTTAATTATTTAAATAATAATCAATTTACAATTATTTTTAGTTAGTTAAGGGGTCGGAAAACAAGTTGATTCTGGTTAGCGCCTGTTTATGCAGGATTAATTAACAAGCTTTACCCTTTCTGTACACTCGTATTCCTTTTAATATATTATTAGACTTTCATTTAAATATTATTATTATTTAATGATTACAATAAGCTTTAGGTTAAAATGTGAGATTTTATTAAACACTTAAAATTTATCAACCTATACATTATCAACTAAAATAATTAATTTATTTTTATAAATAAAATCGTCACAGTGGTTTTCACTCATAAACTTTATACGGTCATCTTTCATTGTTCGCACAGAGCACATGAGAGAACCACTTAATCCTCGCTGATCTAACCTGTGTTACTGTCAGATGGACGACATTCATTTTCTTTCTAATCTTTTCATTCGTAAAACAATCTTGTCTACGTTATAAGTAATTAAATTCTTCACCACTGAGTCTCCTTTTCAAGTCCACAACTCACTTCCATTCGCCAAATCTTACTCTCATCCATGGTTTTTCTTAGACATACCTTTACCTTTGGTAATATCTCATATCCAATATCTCCTACCCAGGTTCCGGCGTCTGTAGTCCATCCTATTCCAGCTTTATTTATTAATAATCCGAAGTATTTAAATTCTCTTCCCTATATTTGAATTCCCATATAGTGGTCGGCTAAGGCGTAGTGCTGGCCACACTCTCTTCCTTGTACAGTGTCCGAGCTCCTAAACTGCTTCCGTTGTAAAAAAACCATTATTTAGTCAAAACTAAATCAGGAAAAATTGACTGTTTGGAAAAAACTTGTAAGCTCATGAGGTTAGGCAGGATTATTAGCGAGGATATTAAGAAAAAAATAAGATAGTCAAAGAAGACTCATTAAGCTCTGAAGAGTAAAGATTGGCGTGACACGGGTATATTAGCAGAAAAGCCAATAATATTAGACTGGTAATATGAGATTTACAGAGTTTGGACCAATTAGGGAGAAGGAGACGTGGAAGGTAGATGACGAGGAGATGTAAATACGGGTCTTTTAAGACAGAGAAGAGGAACAGAAATAGAGAGGGATTACGAAGAGAGGAGAAAGGTGAAGACAGCAGTCTCAATGTCAACTCACGGAGGAACGACAACTCGATGCAAACCACATATTGGTACCTGCGACACAAACCACATTTTGGTTCTTTGAAGTTGAGGCTGAGAATGCTGCGACAGAGGGAGTATCAACTGTGGTTGAGGCGGTGGTGGTGACTGCGGTGGTGTAAGTGGCAGCGGTGTTCTAGGACGTGACGGTTGAGGCACCGACTGTGGCTGCGGCTGAATGTCACTGTGGACAAAAAAAGGACATACAAATCATGTACAGTCGTGAAAAAAAAGAAAGTATGTACGCATAAGAAGAAGACTTACATAGTTACATCGATAACAGGGAGCGATGCTGACGATGAGACGTCATCGTCATCACTATCATCGACGTAGTCCATGGAATCGTCATTCAGCACCACCGTTGATATGTCAATGTCAACGTCGCACTCCATAATACCTTCATCCAACTCCACCGTTTCGTCATTGCTAAAAAAAAAGTACAAATTTAATACCAGATGTAGACGCAATAGTACAAGTGAATGTTAATAAAAACGAACGTACCGACTCGTGCCGGGTTGAGGAGATGGGGACCGGGTCCGCAGCAGGTAGACCGTCAGCGCAGCAGCTGGTCCGTCAGTATCGCTAAAAAGAAAACAATAAATTGAACACCTGATGTAAATGTGATAGTACAAGAGATTGTTAATGAAAACAAACGTACCGACTCGTGCTGGGTTGAGGAGATAGGGGAGGACTCGCAGCAGCAGCAGCAGCAGCAGATGGACCGTCAGCATCACTGAAAAAAAGTATAAATTGAACACCAGAGGTAAACGCAATAGTACAAGAGTTTGTTAATGAAAACGGACTTACCGACTTGGACGTGTGAGCTCCAGCAGAACACGCTGGCTGCGTACTGTGAGGAGATAGGGGGGGACTCACAGCAGCAGCAGCAGCAGAAGGTGGAGGTGGACCGTCAGCATCACTGAAAAAAAAGTGTAAATTGAACACCGGAGGTAAACGCAATAGTACAAGAGATTGTTAATGAAATCGGACATACCGACTCGAGCCGGGTTGAGGAGATCTGATCCCAAGCAGAGCACTACGTAACCGTTGCGAACTATAAAAGAAAAAAACAGTAAGTCAGTCGAATGGAATATTCTGTTTGTACACATTAAATAAATAAAAAATATTGTATTTACCGTCGTACTCGTTGCTCCTCTGGCAGACGTTTGTTCACTTTGTTGTTCATTCTGTTAAACGTAATAAAAGTTGTAAAATAATTAGGTAAAGAACATAATGAAGTGTGTGTGTGTGTGTGTGTGTGTGTGTGTGTGTGTGTGTGTGTGTACTGCTGAACATCAACGTAAGTACTTACATGCAAGATGTAAAACAAACAAACTGATTGTGATAATCATCACGACAAAAGACTTATATATATATATATATATATACATATATATGGGTATGCTCGACGGGAGTCTGCTACAGACAGAGTCCCCCCACCCTCACACACGCTGCAAGGTCAGACAACATCTTGTTTAAAATTAAACGCATATTCCCCCTCCCTCGCAAAGCTCTCGTCGATTACATCACCCACGGCTTGCGTCCTGTTTCACAAGGTTAAACAAATTTATGTACACATGAATAAGACCCCCCACCCTCACAACGTTCACACGCAACGATAACATATGGGCAGTCAGCATCTTGATGTAAGCGAATTAAAAAGTAACTGCACATGTACATAGCGTGTGAATGTCTCAGCGGGAGTCGATTATATCAACCACTGCTTGCATCCTGTATCACAAGGTTAAACAAATTAACTGTTGCCGTCTAGTCGCCTACCTCCCCCTACCCAGTGATGATCTATTGAATGTAGTACTTTTTATACATGAAATACGACTTTATTCTTACCGTTAGTTATTGGTCTGTGTACTTCTGTCTCTTTGCGTTAGGACCAGCAGCGTCGTCGGAGAGCGTATGTTTACGCGTTCTGTAGTGTCCGTACGCGAATGAAGTTACGCCGTCGTCCAGTAAGTACCTCTTGTCGTCATAAGGTGACAGGGTAAGTTTTGTTACACGTTGCGTGTACAGCTTATGACGATCGCTTCGTATACACTCGGCAGAGGTGAAAACCGTACGACTATCGAAAAGACACTCGCTGTACAATCGATGACGTAACCTTTTTTTTATTGCTGTCCTTGGTACACCTTTCGCCACCTTTTCGTCGGTGCAGTCGGACAACAGGAGCGAGTAACATTTTGCTCTGAGTCCGACAAATTCCATGATGGGTTTCCCATTGGTTTCATCCTTGAACTTCCCCACGACTTTTTTGTTGTCGTCGCAATGACAAGGATGATCCGCGGGATAGTCCGACGTGTCGAAAAGTGGAGATCCTCTTTCATATCTGCGTACATGTCGTCAGTCTGTATGCTGTAAAGCAAACTGTCCGTGTCAGTCATTAGTAATGTCAATCGTCGACAGTACTTGGCGACAGCGTACCGATAATGAAAATCGTACATTATCAATTTGCTGACATCGAGTACTGTGAAGCCGACGTACACCGGACGGGAAAGGAATATCGTTCTGTTTCGTAAGGCCAGTCCGACCAAGTCATCGGTGTAGCGGATCATACGCTTTAGCCGTGGATTGGAAACCAGTTTCTGCAGCCGTCGTTTGTTAGAGACTAGTTGGAAGTCTATTCGTTTCCTCACGTTCTCCAGCGATTTTCCATAGACGGCGTTGACCATCAGTTTGAAAAAATCCTTTTCAAAACTGTTGGTGGCTGCTGCTCTCTTTTACGTGTTGAAATCGATAAACGGTTTCAACCACGCTCTCTGTTTAAAACTCAACACCCTATGGATCGCTTTCAATTCTAGGCCAAGACTCAGATAAAACTTTAAATTTCGAAAATGGAGAACGTATTATTGCTTGTCGTCCAAAGTTGTCAGCAACTTGGGAACGGACGACGAAGGCGTTTCCGATCCGCTATACACTTCTGTATAGTGTAGTCGTGTGTGGAGTCGTCGAGAGTACGGTGAAAGTGTGTCTTACTTGACGCAGGAACGAACGGGGGCCAGCGGATAATCGGAGTGGAGGTCCTGAAGTTCAGGTGGATAGTGTAGGTCGACCTCGAGTATGTAGCCCGTGTCACGTCATCGCTCAGAGTACGCACGTCTAGTGAGTCGATCTCGTTACGATCGAGTCATCTGAAGTCGGCGCAAGGGAGCGGCTGTGACATGGCCGCACCGTAAAGGTTGTTGCAGTTGGTGTACAGTATGAAAGAGGTCGGCTTTGAAGCATCGTACTGATCGGCGATTAGCGGGTTGTTGGCCTTGACATGGCGGTTGGGTACCATGCTAACGCCGCCGCGAATGGCCGATTCGATAAAGAGATGCTGATCTATATCCGTCAACAGCTCCAGTCGCACTCCGGTCATCTTTAACATCGCGTGCCAAGCGACGTCAGGAAGCGAGTAAAGATGAGCCGGATCAATCTGGTTGTACCGCATGGCCATCTCACGGAACGCCTCGAAGACGTCAGCCAGCAGCAGTACGTCTGTTTTAAGATACAGATAGTGATATTCGCCCAGCGTACGGATTCCGAAAGTCCGCCACACGTTCTGCGCGTGAGCGTAATCTTCGTCCGACACTGACGATTCACGTAGCCTGTTGAAAAAGTTTTCGCGTGCGTCGAACTTCTCGCTACCCGTCATGTAATTGTAAGGGTACACGCACTTACGTAAGAGTAACTCGAAGTGTTCTTCGAAACATTGCTTCGTTAAAGCGAAATCCGCACCCCTCGCGTACGAAGCGTTCACTAGTGGTAGCGATACAAGCGAGATTGTCGTACTTACCCAACCCTTGTATCAAGTGATGTGCGTCGTAACCTCGTTAAGTTATGGAAAAAGACGGGTATGTGTTGTGGAGTCTTGTAGTTGAGGTTACAGACGTTGTGGGCTGCGCCCACGTATCGTCCAGTCAGACGACAATGGTTGCGCACTTGTCGTCGTCGGTCAGTGGCTTTTCGCAGAGATGGCATAAGACGGCATCCGCGAAAGATACACGTCATGGTCACTCATAGTCATGGGCACGATGGTACGCATGATCCTGAACAGTTCACGCTCTTCGGCGACCAGTTTTTCGAGTAAGGTCTCTACCACGTTCTCGCCGCAATAAACGACCTGGGGTTTGAAAATATTACGTTCGTGGTTGACTATGAGGTAGGAGAAACCTGAAGGAATGTGAGGAATGTGTAACGACTCCGTTGTGGTGGACGATGTGTGCGGAGGAGCGTCGCAGCGATGACAAGGGACGATGAAAGATTCAAAGTCTGAGTATATCGCAAAAGGGACCTTATGGCAGTAGGTGTAATTTTTGAAACACATCACCTTCTCCTCCTCCTTCATGGGTAAACGAATTCTCTGTTCGCCGTACGGTGAACAATGGGGGACGTGTTCGGTAAATAGTCGTTCTTCGCAGAACCTGTGCAGACAGTAATTACAATAGAAAGAACGGCCGTTGTGTTTGGTTAGTGAAGATAGTAAGCGACTTGTATTTTTTATTAAGCAGTAATGTTTTCGGTCGGAAGTGGTAAGAAGTAATAGATTAACGTGATGTTGTCTGCCGCTGGAAGGTGTTAATCTTAACGGGTAAATTTCATTTTCTTCGTAACCGAAAATATTTATAGAAACGTCAGTATTGTCTCGTTCGAACTTTACAGTGTCGCATAGACGGGTGGGATAAGTTATACCATAAGTGATGATACTGTGGATATGTGATCTGTATTTGGATACACGCTCGCTGTCTCTGTGTTGTGGAAACAGTGCGGTCAACACCGACCATACGAAACACATTTGATCGCCTGTATTATTCACGTTGATGATGGATTTAGTACGAGACAATTCGGGGGGGGGGGTGTACGGATGAAACTGGAGGGGGCCAGCGGTTGGTACCGTGAGAGAACGAGTTCTAAGGAGACGATGTGGTCCAACGCCCAACCGCTACCCTCACGTGTGAATTTATAAATTGATTTCCACCCATCAGGTTTTTACTGCTACGAATGTCCTGTAAAGTTCTGTCTAGGGCTTCTCTCCCTCGTTTGTGAGCCATGGTGCATTCATCCCAAACTATCAACTTGCACTCTTTCAAGACCTTGGCAGTGTCATTTTGTTTTGAAATGTTGCAGAGTGGAGTCTGGGAGATGTTTAAATTCAGAGGCAGTTTAAAGGCAGAGTGAGCTGTTTTACCTCCATCCAGCAATGTAGCTGCTATACCTGAAGAAGCCACAGAGATGGCAATCTTTCTGTCTTTCCTAACGCTGGCAAGAAGTAGGTTTAGTAGGAACGTTTTTCCAGTGCCACCAGGTGCGTCGAGAAAAAACAGCTGACCGAGTCCATCATCAATGTTGGCAATGAGCTCATTGTAAGCGTTCTTCTGATCCGCATTAAGTTTAGGAAAGTTCTCAGCAACCATATCAGAAAGCTGAACTGTATTGTAGGAGAGCTCTTTCAAGTACTCGCGATTGACTGTAATAATGTTTGTGTCTTGAGTTGGTGGAGGTAAACCGAAGTCTTGGAGAGATTGGTTTGACATAGAAAAGATCATATTTTCAAGACATAGTAAGCATTTATTATAAACTGTGTCCTTGCAAAGTTCAATCTCTAAACCATGACTTTCAATCTCAATCTGCCTTCTTATGTCCTCTGATAGACTTTCATTGTGTTTTTCCCAAAGTGCTAAGGGATCTGCAACTTGGCAAAACACCAATATTACAGCAAACAGCTCTCGGATCTTGTGAGGCGAATCTGAAGTGGAAGCTTCTTGCAGGGTTAGGTCCCATTGCATGTCGTCTTCCAACAACCCTAATGCTCTACAGGCAGACTGGTACGTAGGATGAACTATACCAGATACCATTTTAAGATCATTGAAACACGTTGGTCCTCGAATCTCGTGTAGCAGGAGACCCAGATAGAAACACTCGACATTGTTAGGATGTACAGTATATACCCTCCCAAGTACATGATCTTTTTTTACTCCTGGATGTCCTGGAACGCCTTTTCCTTGCTTTCTTCTGCAAAACTGGTTATTTTTCCAGACATAGTATGTTGAGACCTTACAGTAAAGAAGGCCTCTGGCAAAGGAATCGGTTTTGCAGAGTTCGAAAAATGCTGATAATGTGGTTTTTGGTGGATGTTGGATTTTGTCCAGAAGGTTGTCGGAAGTGAAAAATACCCTCTGGCCGTTCTCAAGGTGGACTGCTAACTGCACTACTGGTGGGAACCTTTCATGAATAGGAAAACAGAAAATACGCCAAGCCGCTTCGGAAGTGCTGATGTAGCGACCTGATTCGTACTTAGAAACTTCATCCCACTCATTCTCCAACCTAAACGCTGCCTGATCACTGCCTTTGTTCACATATTTACAAATATACTTTATCGACTTGACGGAGTTGCACAGTTCAACATTTATGTGGGCTAAGAAAGAGCGGGACAGTACAGGATTGTACGGTACCACCCATTGGTTGTCACGATCAACTCCTTTAATGTTGACCGAGAAACCACCATTGGCAGGAGACCGTCGGCGATACTGGGGGTAACCGTCATCCGCAGTTTGAGTTTGTGTTGCTAAAGGCCGAGGATATCTCTTGGTGCATTGGCCGTTTAACATGCAGGGCGAGTTTCTGTTAACATTTCCACAAGGGCCATGAATCATTGTGGATTTAACAATGTCATGAAGGGCAGGATCGACTTCAGGATCAGGGATCTCTGCACTTATCACACTGTCGATTTGATGGGGCATGATCCTATCCTGCAGCCAGAGCAGTATGTGCACGTGCGGTAAACCTCTTTTTTGCCATTCCACAGTTAACATGTAACACCTTGTTGGACCGAAAACATTGCCTTTTGTCAAGACATGCATCATTTTCTTTACTTTGAGGTGAAATATTCTGGCAATAATATCGTGTCTGTCTTGAGGCTTTGTCGTGCACTTAATGCTTCTTGTATTTCGGTCCATTTAGGGTTACATGTAAATGTGATGAACAGATCAGGACGGCCGTACTTGCGTACATATGTCATGGCGTCCTGAGTCCGCTCGTGCATGTAACGGGGTTCACCTGTAAAGCTGTAAGGTAAAACAACCATTTTGCCTATATTATTGGCTTGCCATCATTTTTGCACATGGAGTCCCGCAGATGCACATAGTTTTCGGTCCGCAGCTTACTCTGATTGTTCCTTACGAAGTTGAGTCTTTCTGTCTCAATTTTGGCGTACATGTCAACCAAAAATTGATTCAGGAGACTGCGATAAAGTAACAAATAATTTTGCTGGCCATCTCTCTCCATTATGCGGAATGAGTAAAATTCTGAAGCTGAAACAGTTTTTTTTAGAAGGGCTTTAGTGTTTGGGTCGCACTGTGGAATGGCAATGGAGTAACCATCTTCCCCACGACAGAACATAAGTGGATACTCCAAAGCGTCATAAGATCGATGAGTTTCACTTATGCACTGTAACTTAGAGTCTCTGCTGTGGAGAATGATGTCCCTTTTTGCAAACCCCTGGCCTTCGATCACTAAAGCCACCTCGCTTGTTGTGGGTGCATTGAACTGACCCCTATGTCCATCTACGGGCTTTCTGTCTGCATGGATTACTACTTTGAACTCCTGGCCTTCTGGAACACTTTCCAATGCTGTTTTGAAATCTTTTATGTAAGAATTGTGATTGTGAAGCACTTTTTGTTGAAGTTTGGCAACTAACCAAGGCTTTACGTTTGGAAAATTATTACACCTAGTGTTTGTCCCCTTTTCGTCGTCTCCAAGGAAATATATTTGTAAAAATGAGGGATTGTTTGGAGGTGAAAACAACAAACTCCCTATCCTGTGGTAGACTTGACCTTGTACTTTAAAAGTTGGCGTGAAGTTCCCTTCTTTTATTTCTTTGGCTCCGAAAGATGTCATTTGGAAACAACCATTATATTTTCTTATGTTTACCAAAAAGTGTTCAGACTCTGGATGTTCACTTGTGAGAAGGCTGTGGAGAGGTTCTGGTAGTTCTTTAATGAAAGGAAGGTGGACTTTTCCGTTGCTACAACATAACCCAGGAATTTCCTCTTTCCACTTTTTAGCATTACACCATTTACACTGTATAAAACCACCAATAGATAAAATCTTGTCATCGTTGTAGTCAGTATTACAGTCATATTTAAAGCCCGACAAAGATTTTATCCTCCAGGGAATAAGTGACCTCTTTTCATTGTATTTTCTCACCGCTTCTCTGTTTACTTGTGGATGTTTTTCTGTGTATTTGGAAACAGATGCTCGGTGTACTTCAGGATTGCTTTTATTATAGTTTTTAACTGCTGTGATATGAACTTCAGGGTTTTTACTTCACTGTTCCTTTAGGAAATGGAAGTATGGTGATGGCAAAAAAAATCGTGTTCGAGATTATTGCAGATTCTGATTGTACTACACTCAAAACATGAAAAAAAGTCATTTTTCGAAAAGTGTCTGTGTGTGTGTCTGTGTGTCTATCTGTGTCTGTAGATATTTTTTCTATGGCAAACGATAACACCCGCAAATTCAAACAGAATCTAATAATTTTTAGCATACAGCCCTGATTTGTAGAGTACTCAAGACCTATTGTTTTTGGTGAAGATCGGTTAAGGGAAAGGGGTAGTTTATCAGCAACGGTTTTTTTTAATCAACGGTAATTTTTTTTTTGGCAAACGATAACAGCTGAAAATTCAAACAAAATCAAATAATTTTTTGCATGCAGCCCTGATTTGTAGAGTAGTCAAGATCTATTGTTTTTGGAGAAGATCGGTTAAGGGAAAGGGGTAGTTTACCTGCAACGTTTTATGTTTTAACAAGGGTATTTTATATGGCAAACGATAACAGCCGCAAATTCAAACAAAATCAAATAATTATTTGCATACAGCCCTAAATTGTAGAGTTCTCAAGACCTATTGTTTTTGGTGAAGATCGATTAACGGAAAGGGGTAGTTTACCTGCAACATTTTATGTTTTAACAAGGGTATTTTCTATGGCAAACGATAACAGCCGCAAATTCAAACAGAATCAAATAATGTTTTGCATACAGCCCTGATTTGTAGATTACTGAAGACATATTGTTTTTGGTGAATATCGGTAAAGGGAAAGGGGTAGTTTACCTGCAACATTTTATGTTTTAACAAGGGTATTTTCTATGGCAAACGATAACAGCCGCAAATTCAAACAGAATCTAATAATTTTTAGCATACAGCCCTGATTTGTAGAGTACTCAAGACCTATTGTTTTTGGTGAAGATCGGTTAAGGGAAAGGGGTAGTTTATCAGCAACGGTTTTTTTTTAATCAACGGTAATTTTTTTACTTCCATATTCCTTAAGGAATGGAAGTATGGTGATGGCAAAAAAAATCGTGTTCGAGATTATTGCAGATTCTGATTGTACTACACTCAAAACATGAAAAAAAGTCGTTTTCCGAAAAGTGTCTGTGTGTCTGTCTGTCTGTCTGTCTGTGTGTAGATTTTTTTTCTATGGCAAACGATAACTGCCGCAAATTCAAAGAATCAAATAATTTTTTGCATACAGCCCTGATTTGTAGAGTACTCACGACCTGTTGTTTTTGGTGAAGATCGGTTGAGGGAAAGGGGTAGTTTACCGGCAACGGTTTTTTTTTATCAAGGGAAATTTTTTTTTTGGCAAACGATAACAGCCGCAAATTCAAACAGAATTAAATAATGTTTCGTATACAGCCCTGAATTGTAGAGTTCTCAAGACCTATTGTTTTTGGTGAAGATCGGTTAAGGGAAAGGGGTAGTTTACCTGTAACGTTTTATGTTTTAACAAGGGTATTTCCTATGGCAAACGATAACAGCCGCAAATTCAAACAGACTCAAAAGATTATTTGCATACAGCCCTAAATTGTAGAGGGCTCAAGACCTATTGTTTTTGGTGAAGATCGGTTGAGGGAAAGGGGTAGTTTACCTGCAACATTTTATGTTTTAACAAGGGTATTTTCTATGGCAAACGATAACAGCCGCAAATTCAAACAGAATTGAATAATGTTTCGTATACAGCCCTGAATTGTAGAGTTCTCAAGACCTATTGTTTTTGGTGAAGGTCGGTTAAGAGGAAGGGGTAGTTTATCAGCAACGTTTTATGTTTTAAAAAGGGCAATTTTTTTATGACCAACGATAACTGCAGAAAATTCAAAGACAATCAAATAATTTTTTGCACTTTCCTGAGTTGTAGAAAACTCAAGGTCTGTTGATTTTGGTGAAGATCAGTTAAGGGAAAGGGGTAGTTTACCTGTAACGTTTTATGTTTTAATAAGGGTATTTCCTATGGCAAACGATAACAGCCGCAAATTCAAACAGAATCAAATAATGTTTTGCATACAGCCCGGTTTTTTAGAGTACTCAAGATCTATTGTTTTTGGTGAAGATCGGTTAAGGGGAAGGCGTAGTTTACCTGCAACGTTTTTTTATCAAGCGTATTTACTATGGCAAACGATAACAGCCGCAAATTCAAACAGAATCACATAATTGTTTGCATACGTCCCTGAATTGTAGAGGTCGCAATGACTTTCGATTTTGGTGAAGATCGGTTAAGGGGAAGGGGTAGTTTACCTGCAACCTTTTACGTTTTAACAAGAGTAAAATACTTGAAAATTTATTTAAACTTTTTGAAACAATGGTAATTGTTAAAAATAAAATAATTTTGTTGCCAGGCAATAAAATTAAAATTTGTTCATTTTAATGTAATATAATATTTTTCATTTAATACAGCAATAAAAAGGCAGGTAAGACACACACACACACACACACACACACACACACACACACACACACACACACACACACAAAATTCACGTTATTTCTGGCCTCACTCATGTTTATTTTCTTACATTTGCACGCTTTTTAAATGGAAAGTGCCGAAACCCACACCAACATAACGCGTGCAAGCCGAAATTTTTTTAAGGAATCACTAAAAGGACGGTGGTTCAAATCGGACGCTGAGGTAGAGTTTGCTGTAACCGAATGGTTCCACAAACAGCCGTAAGAATTTTACTAGCAGGGAATCTACAGGTTAGCGCAACAGTGGAACTCATGTCTTAATGTTATTGGAGACTTCTTTTAAAATCGTTGAATAAAAAATGCTTTACGGCTCTATACGTGTTTCTATTGAACAATCCTTGTATTAGTCATACACAATAATACAACTGATTGAACTTGAAATTTTTAAACTTGATTAGTTTCTATATATATGTTTAATGTTACAAATAATTCAAATAACAATCTTGATCATCTGTTAGTTCAGCGGAATAACAGTGACACTTTTAATAACCGCATAAAATAAACACTTAGAAACAACACAGGCGCTTTAACTTAACTGTTTGGACCACAGAAGTGAGGCATGCCTCAACGCTCTATGTGTACAGCGCGGGACAATCCCCCCTCCCTACACTTCCCTATCACACCACTACATTGCTTACATACGATGTATACAAAAAACGCTGAGGCAAGTTCAGGTTGCCTCATTCGCTTTAAACGAACTATGCCGAATCTCACCTGTCACCATCTAGCGGTCGCTCAATAAAGCACGTTTCGGTTTAATAAATTTGACAGTCGCAGTAACAATGTATAATCTTTACGTTATGTAGTTCATACGTATTTATAATTTTTATTCTACAGAATTTTTAGGGTAGGCATTGCCTCAATTGCCTCCATGTAACTTCGCCACTGATATATATGTGTACAACGTTATCGGCAACAAAGAAGTAGTTTTTGTTAAAATTCCTTCCCGGGATATTTGGCCGTAGTCCAATGTTTTCTACAAAACCAGGCATTTCGGCAATGCCATCGACTTCCATCATCAGTGAAAATCGAGTGCGATAACGTGAGGTGGTATACGTTAGTGACCACAGTACTGTGGTTAAGGCTGAAGCAGTAAGTAGAAAGAAGTAGTTTCTATGGTAATATTTCATTTCGAAAATGATTTTAAATATAAATCTTAGAATATGGAAGTCATGTATGGTTCTCCATACCGATATTTTTCTATGGCAAACGATAACAGCCGAAAATTTAAACAAAATCAAATAATTTTTTGCATGCAGCCCTGATTTGTAGAGTACTCAAGACCTATTGTTTTTGGAGAAGATCGGTTAAGGGAAGGGGTAGTTTACCTGCAACGTTTTATGTTTTAACAAGGGTATTTTCTATGGCAAACGATAACAGCCGCAAATTCAAACAGAATAAAATAATTATTTGCATACAGCCCTAAATTGTAGAGTTCTCAAGACCTATTGTTTTTGGTGAAGATCGATTAAGGGAAAGGGGTAGTTTACCGGCAACATTTTATGTTTTAACAAGGGTATTTTCTATGGCAAACGATAACAGCCACAAATTCAAACAGAATCAAATAATGTTTTGCATACAGCCCTGATTTGTAGAGTACTCAAGACCTATAGTTTTTGGTGAATATCGGTTAAGGGAAAGGGGTAGTTTACCAGCCACCTTTAATGTTTCAACAAGGGTAATTTTTTATATGACGAACGATAACTGCCGTGAATTCTAACAGAATCAACTACGTTTTTGCATACCTCTTTGAACTAAAGAGAACTCAAGGTCTGTTGATTTTGTTGAAGATCGGTTAAGAGGAAGGGGTAGTTTATCAGCAACGTTTTATGTTTTAAAAAGGGCAATTTTTATGACCAACGATAACTGCAGAAAATTCAAAGAGAATCAAACAATTTTTTGCACTTTCCTGAGTTGTAGAGAACTCAAGGTCTGTTGATTTTGGTGAAGATCAGTTAAGGGAAAGGGGTAGTTTACCTGTAACGTTTTATGTTTTAACAAGGGTATTTCCTATGGCAAACGATAACAGCCGCAAATTCAAACAGAATTAAATAATGTTTCGTATACAGCCCTGAATTGTAGAGTTCTCAAGACCTATTTTTTTTGGTGAAGATCGGTTAAGGGAAAGGGGTAGTTTACCTGTAACGTTTTATGTTTTAACTAGGCTATTTCTTATGGCAAACGATAACAGCCGCAAATTCAAACAGACTCTAAAGATTATTTGCATACAGCCCTAAATTGTAGAGGGCTCAAGACCTATTGTTTTTGGTGAAGATCGGTTGAGGGAAAGGGGTAGTTTACCTGCAACATTTTATGTTTTAACAAGGGTATTTTCTATGGCAAACGATAACAGCCGCAAATTCAAACAGAATCAAATAATGTTTTGCATACAGCCGTGATTTGTAGAGTACTCAAGATCTTTTGTTTTTGGTGAAGATCGGTTAAGGGGAAGGGGTAGTTTACCTGCAACGTTTTTTTATCAAGCGTATTTACTATGGCAAACGATAACAGCCGCAAATTCAAACAGAATCAAATAATTGTTTGCATACGTCCCTGAATTGTAGAGGTCGCAATGACTTTCGATTTTGGTGAAGATCGGTTAAGGGGAAGGGGTAGTTTACCTGCAACCTTTTACGTTTTAACAAGAGTAAAATACTTGAAAATTTATTTAAACTTTTTGAAACAATGGTAATTGTTAAAAATAAAATAATTTTGTTGCCAGGCAATAAAATTAAAATTTGTTCATTTTAATGTAATATAATATTTTTCATTTAATACAGCAATAAAAAGGCAGGTAAGACACACACACACACACACACACACACACAAAATTCACGTTATTTCTGGCCTCACTCATGTTTATTTTCTTACATTTGCACGCTTTTTAAATGGAAAGTGCCGAAACCCACACCAACATAACGCGTGCAAGCCGAAATTTTTTTAAGGAATCACTAAAAGGACGGTGGTTCAAATCGGACGCTGAGGTAGAGTTTGCTGTAACCGAATGGTTCCACAAACAGCCGTAAGAATTTTACTAGCAGGGAATCTACAGGTTAGCGCAACAGTGGAACTCATGTCTTAATGTTATTGGAGACTTCTTTTAAAATCGTTGAATAAAAAATGCTTTACGGCTCTATACGTGTTTCTATTGAACAATCCTTGTATTAGTCATACACAATAATACAACTGATTGAACTTCAAATTTTTAAACTTGATTAGTTTCTATATATATGTTTAATGTTACAAATAATTCAAATAACAATCTTGATCATCTGTTAGTTCAGCGGAATAACAGTGACACTTTTAATAACCGCATAAAATAAACACTTAGAAACAACACAGGCGCTTTAACTTAACTGTTTGGACCACAGAAGTGAGGCATGCCTCAACGCTCTATGTGTACAGCGCGGGACAATCCCCCCTCCCTACACTTCCCTATCACACCACTACATTGCTTACATACGATGTATACAAAAAACGCTGAGGCAAGTTCAGGTTGCCTCATTCGCTTTAAACGAACTATGCCGAATCTCACCTGTCACCATCTAGCGGTCGCTCAATAAAGCACGTTTCGGTTTAATAAATTTGACAGTCGCAGTAACAATGTATAATCTTTACGTTATGTAGTTCATACGTATTTATAATTTTTATTCTACAGAATTTTTAGGGTAGGCATTGCCTCAATTGCCTCCATGTAACTTCGCCACTGATATATATGTGTACAACGTTATCGGCAACAAAGAAGTAGTTTTTGTTAAAATTCCTTCCCGGGATATTTGGCCGTAGTCCAATGTTTTCTACAAAACCAGACATTTCGGCAATGCCATCGACTTCCATCATCAGTGAAAATCGAGTGCGATAACGTGAGGTGGTATACGTTAGTGACCACAGTACTGTGGTTAAGGCTGAAGCAGTAAGTAGAAAGAAGTAGTTTCTATGGTAATATTTCATTTCGAAAATGATTTTAAATATAAATCTTAGAATATGGAAGTCATGTATGGTTCTCCATACCGATATTTTTCTATGGCAAACGATAACAGCCGAAAATTTAAACAAAATCAAATAATTTTTTGCATGCAGCCCTGATTTGTAGAGTACTCAAGACCTATTGTTTTTGGAGAAGATAGGTTAAGGGAAAGGGGTAGTTTACCGGCAACGTTTTATGTTTTAACAAGGGTATTTTCTATGGCAAACGATAACAGCCGCAAATTCAAACAGAATAAAATAATTATTTGCATACAGCCCTAAATTGTAGAGTTCTCAAGACCTATTGTTTTTGGTGAAGATCGATTAAGGGAAAGGGGTAGTTTACCGGCAACATTTTATGTTTTAACAAGGGTATTTTCTATGGCAAACGATAACAGCCACAAATTCAAACAGAATCAAATAATGTTTTGCATACAGCCCTGATTTGTAGAGTACTCAAGACCTGTAGTTTTTGGTGAATATCGGTTAAGGGAAAGGGGTAGTTTACCAGCCACCTTTAATGTTTCAACAAGGGTAATTTTTTATATGACGAACGATAACTGCCGTGAATTCTAACAGAATCAACTACGTTTTTGCATACCTCTTTGAACTAAAGAGAACTCAAGGTCTGTTGATTTTGTTGAAGATCGGTTAAGAGGAAGGGGTAGTTTATCAGCAACGTTTTATGTTTTAAAAAGGGCAATTTTTTATGACCAACGATAACTGCAGAAAATTCAAAGAGAATCAAATAATTTTTTGCACTTTCCTGAGTTGTAGAGAACTCAAGGTCTGTTGATTTTGGTGAAGATCAGTTAAGGGAAAGGGGTAGTTTACCTGTAACGTTTTATGTTTTAACAAGGGTATTTCCTATGGCAAACGATAACAGCCGCAAATTCAAACAGAATTAAATAATGTTTCGTATACAGCCCTGAATTGTAGAGTTCTCAAGACCTATTGTTTTTGGTGAAGATCGGTTAAGGGAAAGGGGTAGTTTACCTGTAACGTTTTATGTTTTAACAAGGGTATTTCTTATGGCAAACGATAACAGCCGCAAATTCAAACAGACTCTAAAGATTATTTGCATACAGCCCTAAATTGTAGAGGGCTCAAGACCTATTGTTTTTGGTGAAGATCGGTTGATGGAAAGGGGTAGTTTACCTGCAACATTTTATGTTTTAACAAGGGTATTTTCTATGGCAAACGATAACAGCCGCAAATTCAAACAGAATCAAATAATGTTTTGCATACAGCCGTGATTTGTAGAGTACTCAAGATCTTTTGTTTTTGGTGAAGATCGGTTAAGGGGAAGGGGTAGTTTACCTGCAACGTTTTTTTATCAAGCGTATTTACTATGGCAAACGATAACAGCCGCAAATTCAAACAGAATCACATAATTGTTTGCATACGTCCCTGAATTGTAGAGGTCGCAATGACTTTCGATTTTGGTGAAGATCGGTTAAGGGGAAGGGGTAGTTTACCTGCAACCTTTTACGTTTTAACAAGAGTAAAATACTTGAAAATTTATTTAAACTTTTTGAAACAATGGTAATTGTTAAAAATAAAATAATTTTGTTGCCAGGCAATAAAATTAAAATTTGTTCATTTTAATGTAATATAATATTTTTCATTTAATACAGCAATAAAAAGGCAGGTAAGACACACACACACACACACACACACACACACACACACACACACACACACACACACACACACACACACACACACACACACACAAAATTCACGTTATTTCTGGCCTCACTCATGTTTATTTTCTTACATTTGCACGCTTTTTAAATGGAAAGTGCCGAAACCCACACCAACATAACGCGTGCAAGCCGAAATTTTTTTAAGGAATCACTAAAAGGACGGTGGTTCAAATCGGACGCTGAGGTAGAGTTTGCTGTAACCGAATGGTTCCACAAACAGCCGTAAGAATTTTACTAGCAGGGAATCTACAGGTTAGCGCAACAGTGGAACTCATGTCTTAATGTTATTGGAGACTTCTTTTAAAATCGTTGAATAAAAAATGCTTTACGGCTCTATACGTGTTTCTATTGAACAATCCTTGTATTAGTCATACACAATAATACAACTGATTGAACTTCAAATTTTTAAACTTGATTAGTTTCTATATATATGTTTAATGTTACAAATAATTCAAATAACAATCTTGATCATCTGTTAGTTCAGCGGAATAACAGTGACACTTTTAATAACCGCATAAAATAAACACTTAGAAACAACACAGGCGCTTTAACTTAACTGTTTGGACCACAGAAGTGAGGCATGCCTCAACGCTCTATGTGTACAGCGCGGGACAATCCCCCCTCCCTACACTTCCCTATCACACCACTACATTGCTTACATACGATGTATACAAAAAACGCTGAGGCAAGTTCAGGTTGCCTCATTCGCTTTAAACGAACTATGCCGAATCTCACCTGTCACCATCTAGCGGTCGCTCAATAAAGCACGTTTCGGTTTAATAAATTTGACAGTCGCAGTAACAATGTATAATCTTTACGTTATGTAGTTCATACGTATTTATAATTTTTATTCTACAGAATTTTTAGGGTAGGCATTGCCTCAATTGCCTCCATGTAACTTCGCCACTGATATATATGTGTACAACGTTATCGGCAACAAAGAAGTAGTTTTTGTTAAAATTCCTTCCCGGGATATTTGGCCGTAGTCCAATGTTTTCTACAAAACCAGACATTTCGGCAATGCCATCGACTTCCATCATCAGTGAAAATCGAGTGCGATAACGTGAGGTGGTATACGTTAGTGACCACAGTACTGTGGTTAAGGCTGAAGCAGTAAGTAGAAAGAAGTAGTTTCTATGGTAATATTTCATTTCGAAAATGATTTTAAATATAAATCTTAGAATATGGAAGTCATGTATGGTTCTCCATACCGATATTTTTCTATGGCAAACGATAACAGCCGAAAATTTAAACAAAATCAAATAATTTTTTGCATGCAGCCCTGATTTGTAGAGTACTCAAGACCTATTGTTTTTGGAGAAGATCGGTTAAGGGAAGGGGTAGTTTACCTGCAACGTTTTATGTTTTAACAAGGGTATTTTCTATGGCAAACGATAACAGCCGCAAATTCAAACAGAATAAAATAATTATTTGCATACAGCCCTAAATTGTAGAGTTCTCAAGACCTATTGTTTTTGGTGAAGATCGATTAAGGGAAAGGGGTAGTTTACCGGCAACATTTTATGTTTTAACAAGGGTATTTTCTATGGCAAACGATAACAGCCACAAATTCAAACAGAATCAAATAATGTTTTGCATACAGCCCTGATTTGTAGAGTACTCAAGACCTATAGTTTTTGGTGAATATCGGTTAAGGGAAAGGGGTAGTTTACCAGCCACCTTTAATGTTTCAACAAGGGTAATTTTTTATATGACGAACGATAACTGCCGTGAATTCTAACAGAATCAACTACGTTTTTGCATACCTCTTTGAACTAAAGAGAACTCAAGGTCTGTTGATTTTGTTGAAGATCGGTTAAGAGGAAGGGGTAGTTTATCAGCAACGTTTTATGTTTTAAAAAGGGCAATTTTTATGACCAACGATAACTGCAGAAAATTCAAAGAGAATCAAATAATTTTTTGCACTTTCCTGAGTTGTAGAGAACTCAAGGTCTGTTGATTTTGGTGAAGATCAGTTAAGGGAAAGGGGTAGTTTACCTGTAACGTTTTATGTTTTAACAAGGGTATTTCCTATGGCAAACGATAACAGCCGCAAATTCAAACAGAATTAAATAATGTTTCGTATACAGCCCTGAATTGTAGAGTTCTCAAGACCTTTTTTTTTGGTGAAGATCGGTTAAGGGAAAGGGGTAGTTTACCTGTAACGTTTTATGTTTTAACTAGGCTATTTCTTATGGCAAACGATAACAGCCGCAAATTCAAACAGACTCTAAAGATTATTTGCATACAGCCCTAAATTGTAGAGGGCTCAAGACCTATTGTTTTTGGTGAAGATCGGTTGAGGGAAAGGGGTAGTTTACCTGCAACATTTTATGTTTTAACAAGGGTATTTTCTATGGCAAACGATAACAGCCGCAAATTCAAACAGAATCAAATAATGTTTTGCATACAGCCGTGATTTGTAGAGTACTCAAGATCTTTTGTTTTTGGTGAAGATCGGTTAAGGGGAAGGGGTAGTTTACCTGCAACGTTTTTTTATCAAGCGTATTTACTATGGCAAACGATAACAGCCGCAAATTCAAACAGAATCAAATAATTGTTTGCATACGTCCCTGAATTGTAGAGGTCGCAATGACTTTCGATTTTGGTGAAGATCGGTTAAGGGGAAGGGGTAGTTTACCTGCAACCTTTTACGTTTTAACAAGAGTAAAATACTTGAAAATTTATTTAAACTTTTTGAAACAATGGTAATTGTTAAAAATAAAATAATTTTGTTGCCAGGCAATAAAATTAAAATTTGTTCATTTTAATGTAATATAATATTTTTCATTTAATACAGCAATAAAAAGGCAGGTAAGACACACACACACACACACACACACACACAAAATTCACGTTATTTCTGGCCTCACTCATGTTTATTTTCTTACATTTGCACGCTTTTTAAATGGAAAGTGCCGAAACCCACACCAACATAACGCGTGCAAGCCGAAATTTTTTTAAGGAATCACTAAAAGGACGGTGGTTCAAATCGGACGCTGAGGTAGAGTTTGCTGTAACCGAATGGTTCCACAAACAGCCGTAAGAATTTTACTAGCAGGGAATCTACAGGTTAGCGCAACAGTGGAACTCATGTCTTAATGTTATTGGAGACTTCTTTTAAAATCGTTGAATAAAAAATGCTTTACGGCTCTATACGTGTTTCTATTGAACAATCCTTGTATTAGTCATACACAATAATACAACTGATTGAACTTCAAATTTTTAAACTTGATTAGTTTCTATATATATGTTTAATGTTACAAATAATTCAAATAACAATCTTGATCATCTGTTAGTTCAGCGGAATAACAGTGACACTTTTAATAACCGCATAAAATAAACACTTAGAAACAACACAGGCGCTTTAACTTAACTGTTTGGACCACAGAAGTGAGGCATGCCTCAACGCTCTATGTGTACAGCGCGGGACAATCCCCCCTCCCTACACTTCCCTATCACACCACTACATTGCTTACATACGATGTATACAAAAAACGCTGAGGCAAGTTCAGGTTGCCTCATTCGCTTTAAACGAACTATGCCGAATCTCACCTGTCACCATCTAGCGGTCGCTCAATAAAGCACGTTTCGGTTTAATAAATTTGACAGTCGCAGTAACAATGTATAATCTTTACGTTATGTAGTTCATACGTATTTATAATTTTTATTCTACAGAATTTTTAGGGTAGGCATTGCCTCAATTGCCTCCATGTAACTTCGCCACTGATATATATGTGTACAACGTTATCGGCAACAAAGAAGTAGTTTTTGTTAAAATTCCTTCCCGGGATATTTGGCCGTAGTCCAATGTTTTCTACAAAACCAGACATTTCGGCAATGCCATCGACTTCCATCATCAGTGAAAATCGAGTGCGATAACGTGAGGTGGTATACGTTAGTGACCACAGTACTGTGGTTAAGGCTGAAGCAGTAAGTAGAAAGAAGTAGTTTCTATGGTAATATTTCATTTCGAAAATGATTTTAAATATAAATCTTAGAATATGGAAGTCATGTATGGTTCTCCATACCGATATTTTTCTATGGCAAACGATAACAGCCGAAAATTTAAACAAAATCAAATAATTTTTTGCATGCAGCCCTGATTTGTAGAGTACTCAAGACCTATTGTTTTTGGAGAAGATAGGTTAAGGGAAAGGGGTAGTTTACCGGCAACGTTTTATGTTTTAACAAGGGTATTTTCTATGGCAAACGATAACAGCCGCAAATTCAAACAGAATAAAATAATTATTTGCATACAGCCCTAAATTGTAGAGTTCTCAAGACCTATTGTTTTTGGTGAAGATCGATTAAGGGAAAGGGGTAGTTTACCGGCAACATTTTATGTTTTAACAAGGGTATTTTCTATGGCAAACGATAACAGCCACAAATTCAAACAGAATCAAATAATGTTTTGCATACAGCCCTGATTTGTAGAGTACTCAAGACCTGTAGTTTTTGGTGAATATCGGTTAAGGGAAAGGGGTAGTTTACCAGCCACCTTTAATGTTTCAACAAGGGTAATTTTTTATATGACGAACGATAACTGCCGTGAATTCTAACAGAATCAACTACGTTTTTGCATACCTCTTTGAACTAAAGAGAACTCAAGGTCTGTTGATTTTGTTGAAGATCGGTTAAGAGGAAGGGGTAGTTTATCAGCAACGTTTTATGTTTTAAAAAGGGCAATTTTTTATGACCAACGATAACTGCAGAAAATTCAAAGAGAATCAAATAATTTTTTGCACTTTCCTGAGTTGTAGAGAACTCAAGGTCTGTTGATTTTGGTGAAGATCAGTTAAGGGAAAGGGGTAGTTTACCTGTAACGTTTTATGTTTTAACAAGGGTATTTCCTATGGCAAACGATAACAGCCGCAAATTCAAACAGAATTAAATAATGTTTCGTATACAGCCCTGAATTGTAGAGTTCTCAAGACCTATTGTTTTTGGTGAAGATCGGTTAAGGGAAAGGGGTAGTTTACCTGTAACGTTTTATGTTTTAACAAGGGTATTTCTTATGGCAAACGATAACAGCCGCAAATTCAAACAGACTCTAAAGATTATTTGCATACAGCCCTAAATTGTAGAGGGCTCAAGACCTATTGTTTTTGGTGAAGATCGGTTGATGGAAAGGGGTAGTTTACCTGCAACATTTTATGTTTTAACAAGGGTATTTTCTATGGCAAACGATAACAGCCGCAAATTCAAACAGAATCAAATAATGTTTTGCATACAGCCGTGATTTGTAGAGTACTCAAGATCTTTTGTTTTTGGTGAAGATCGGTTAAGGGGAAGGGGTAGTTTACCTGCAACGTTTTTTTATCAAGCGTATTTACTATGGCAAACGATAACAGCCGCAAATTCAAACAGAATCACATAATTGTTTGCATACGTCCCTGAATTGTAGAGGTCGCAATGACTTTCGATTTTGGTGAAGATCGGTTAAGGGGAAGGGGTAGTTTACCTGCAACCTTTTACGTTTTAACAAGAGTAAAATACTTGAAAATTTATTTAAACTTTTTGAAACAATGGTAATTGTTAAAAATAAAATAATTTTGTTGCCAGGCAATAAAATTAAAATTTGTTCATTTTAATGTAATATAATATTTTTCATTTAATACAGCAATAAAAAGGCAGGTAAGACACACACACACACACACACACACACACACACACACAAAATTCACGTTATTTCTGGCCTCACTCATGTTTATTTTCTTACATTTGCACGCTTTTTAAATGGAAAGTGCCGAAACCCACACCAACATAACGCGTGCAAGCCGAAATTTTTTTAAGGAATCACTAAAAGGACGGTGGTTCAAATCGGACGCTGAGGTAGAGTTTGCTGTAACCGAATGGTTCCACAAACAGCCGTAAGAATTTTACTAGCAGGGAATCTACAGGTTAGCGCAACAGTGGAACTCATGTCTTAATGTTATTGGAGACTTCTTTTAAAATCGTTGAATAAAAAATGCTTTACGGCTCTATACGTGTTTCTATTGAACAATCCTTGTATTAGTCATACACAATAATACAACTGATTGAACTTCAAATTTTTAAACTTGATTAGTTTCTATATATATGTTTAATGTTACAAATAATTCAAATAACAATCTTGATCATCTGTTAGTTCAGCGGAATAACAGTGACACTTTTAATAACCGCATAAAATAAACACTTAGAAACAACACAGGCGCTTTAACTTAACTGTTTGGACCACAGAAGTGAGGCATGCCTCAACGCTCTATGTGTACAGCGCGGGACAATCCCCCCTCCCTACACTTCCCTATCACACCACTACATTGCTTACATACGATGTATACAAAAAACGCTGAGGCAAGTTCAGGTTGCCTCATTCGCTTTAAACGAACTATGCCGAATCTCACCTGTCACCATCTAGCGGTCGCTCAATAAAGCACGTTTCGGTTTAATAAATTTGACAGTCGCAGTAACAATGTATAATCTTTACGTTATGTAGTTCATACGTATTTATAATTTTTATTCTACAGAATTTTTAGGGTAGGCATTGCCTCAATTGCCTCCATGTAACTTCGCCACTGATATATATGTGTACAACGTTATCGGCAACAAAGAAGTAGTTTTTGTTAAAATTCCTTCCCGGGATATTTGGCCGTAGTCCAATGTTTTCTACAAAACCAGACATTTCGGCAATGCCATCGACTTCCATCATCAGTGAAAATCGAGTGCGATAACGTGAGGTGGTATACGTTAGTGACCACAGTACTGTGGTTAAGGCTGAAGCAGTAAGTAGAAAGAAGTAGTTTCTATGGTAATATTTCATTTCGAAAATGATTTTAAATATAAATCTTAGAATATGGAAGTCATGTATGGTTCTCCATACCGATATTTTTCTATGGCAAACGATAACAGCCGAAAATTTAAACAAAATCAAATAATTTTTTGCATGCAGCCCTGATTTGTAGAGTACTCAAGACCTATTGTTTTTGGAGAAGATCGGTTAAGGGAAAGGGGTAGTTTACCGGCAACGTTTTATGTTTTAACAAGGGTATTTTCTATGGCAAACGATAACAGCCGCAAATTCAAACAGAATAAAATAATTATTTGCATACAGCCCTAAATTGTAGAGTTCCCAAGACCTATTGTTTTTGGTGAAGATCGATTAAGGGAAAGGGGTAGTTTACCTGCAACATTTTATGTTTTAACAAGGGTATTTTCTATGGCAAACGATAACAGCCGCAAATTCAAACAGAATCAAATAATGTTTTGCATACAGCCCTGATTTGTAGAGTACTCAAGACCTGTAGTTTTTGGTGAATATCGGTTAAGGGAAAGGGGTAGTTTACCAGCCACCTTTAATGTTTCAACAAGGGTAATTTTTTATATGACGAACGATAACTGCCGTGAATTCTAACAGAATCAACTACGTTTTTGCATACCTCTTTGTACTAAAGAGAACTCAAGGTCTGTTGATTTTGTTGAAGATCGGTTAAGAGGAAGGGTAGTTTATCAGCAACGTTTTATGTTTTAAAAAGGGCAATTTTTTTATGACCAACGATAACTGCAGAAAATTCAAAGAGAATCAAATAATTTTTTGCACTTTCCTGAGTTGTAGAGAACTCAAGGTCTGTTGATTTTGGTGAAGATCAGTTAAGGGAAAGGGGTAGTTTACCTGTAACGTTTTATGTTTTAACAAGGGTATTTCCTATGGCAAACGATAACAGCCGCAAATTCAAACAGAATTAAATAATGTTTCGTATACAGCCCTGAATTGTAGAGTTCTCAAGACCTGTTGTTTTTGGTGAAGATCGGTTAAGGGAAAGGGGTAGTTTACCTGTAACGTTTTATGTTTTAACAAGGGTATTTCCTATGGCAAACGATAACAGCCGCAAATTCAAACAGACTCAAAAGATTATTTGCATACAGCCCTAAATTGTAGAGGGCTCAAGACCTATTGTTTTTGGTGAAGATCGGTTGAGGGAAAGGGGTAGTTTACCTGCAACATTTTATGTTTTAACAAGGGTATTTTCTATGGCAAACGATAACAGCCGCAAATTCAAACAGAATCAAATAATGTTTTGCATACTGCCCTGATTTGTAGAGTACTCAAGACCTATTGTTTTTGGTGAAGATCGGTTAAGGGGAAGGCGTAGTTTACCTGCAACATTTTTTTATCAAGCGTATTTACTATGGCAAACGATAACAGCCGCAAATTCAAACAGAATCAAATAATTGTTTGCATACGTCCCTGAATTGTAGAGGTCGCAATGCCTTTCGATTTTGGTGAAGATCGGTTAAGGGGAAGGGGTAGTTTACCTGCAACTTTTACGTTTTAACAAGAGTAAAATACTTGAAAATTTATTTAAACTTTTTGAAACAATGGTAATTGTTAAAAATAAAATAATTTTGTTGCCAGGCAATAAAATTAAAATTTGTTCATTTTAATGTAATATAATATTTTTCATTTAATACAGCAATAAAAAGGCAGGTAAGACACACACACACACACACACACACACAAAATTCACGTTATTTCTGGCCTCACTCATGTTTATTTTCTTACATTTGCACGCTTTTTAAATGGAAAGTGCCGAAACCCACACCAACATAACGCGTGCAAGCCGAAATTTTTTTAAGGAATCACTAAAAGGACGGTGGTTCAAATCGGACGCTGAGGTAGAGTTTGCTGTAACCGAATGGTTCCACAAACAGCCGTAAGAATTTTACTAGCAGGGAATCTACAGGTTAGCGCAACAGTGGAACTCATGTCTTAATGTTATTGGAGACTTCTTTTAAAATCGTTGAATAAAAAATGCTTTACGGCTCTATACGTGTTTCTATTGAACAATCCTTGTATTAGTCATACACAATAATACAACTGATTGAACTTCAAATTTTTAAACTTGATTAGTTTCTATATATATGTTTAATGTTACAAATAATTCAAATAACAATCTTGATCATCTGTTAGTTCAGCGGAATAACAGTGACACTTTTAATAACCGCATAAAATAAACACTTAGAAACAATACAGGCGCTTTAACTTAACTGTTTGGACCACAGAAGTGAGGCATGCCTCAACGCTCTATGTGTACAGCGCGGGACAATCCCCCCTCCCTACACTTCCCTATCACACCACTACATTGCTTACATACGATGTATACAAAAAACGCTGAGGCAAGTTCAGGTTGCCTCATTCGCTTTAAACGAACTATGCCGAATCTCACCTGTCACCATCTAGCGGTCGCTCAATAAAGCACGTTTCGGTTTAATAAATTTGACAGTCGCAGTAACAATGTATAATCTTTACGTTATGTAGTTCATACGTATTTATAATTTTTATTCTACAGAATTTTTAGGGTAGGCATTGCCTCAATTGCCTCCATGTAACTTCGCCACTGATATATATGTGTACAACGTTATCGGCAACAAAGAAGTAGTTTTTGTTAAAATTCCTTCCCGGGATATTTGGCCGTAGTCCAATGTTTTCTACAAAACCAGACATTTCGGCAATGCCATCGACTTCCATCATCAGTGAAAATCGAGTGCGATAACGTGAGGTGGTATACGTTAGTGACCACAGTACTGTGGTTAAGGCTGAAGCAGTAAGTAGAAAGAAGTAGTTTCTATGGTAATATTTCATTTCGAAAATGATTTTAAATATAAATCTTAGAATATGGAAGTCATGTATGGTTCTCCATACCGATATTTTTCTATGGCAAACGATAACAGCCGAAAATTTAAACAAAATCAAATAATTTTTTGCATGCAGCCCTGATTTGTAGAGTACTCAAGACCTATTGTTTTTGGAGAAGATCGGTTAAGGGAAAGGGGTAGTTTACCTGCAACGTTTTATGTTTTAACAAGGGTATTTTCTATGGCAAACGATAACAGCCGCAAATTCAAACAGAATAAAATAATTATTTGCATACAGCCCTAAATTGTAGAGTTCTCAAGACCTATTGTTTTTGGTGAAGATCGATTAAGGGAAAGGGGTAGTTTACCGGCAACATTTTATGTTTTAACAAGGGTATTTTCTATGGCAAACGATAACAGCCACAAATTCAAACAGAATCAAATAATGTTTTGCATACAGCCCTGATTTGTAGAGTACTCAAGACCTGTAGTTTTTGGTGAATATCGGTTAAGGGAAAGGGGTAGTTTACCAGCCACCTTTAATGTTTCAACAAGGGTAATTTTTTATATGACGAACGATAACTGCCGTGAATTCTAACAGAATCAACTACGTTTTTGCATACCTCTTTGAACTAAAGAGAACTCAAGGTCTGTTGATTTTGTTGAAGATCGGTTAAGAGGAAGGGGTAGTTTATCAGCAACGTTTTATGTTTTAAAAAGGGCAATTTTTTATGACCAACGATAACTGCAGAAAATTCAAAGAGAATCAAATAATTTTTTGCACTTTCCTGAGTTGTAGAGAACTCAAGGTCTGTTGATTTTGGTGAAGATCAGTTAAGGGAAAGGGGTAGTTTACCTGTAACGTTTTATGTTTTAACAAGGGTATTTCCTATGGCAAACGATAACAGCCGCAAATTCAAACAGAATTAAATAATGTTTCGTATACAGCCCTGAATTGTAGAGTTCTCAAGACCTATTTTTTTTGGTGAAGATCGGTTAAGGGAAAGCGGTAGTTTACCTGTAACGTTTTATGTTTTAACTAGGGTATTTCTTATGGCAAACGATAACAGCCGCAAATTCAAACAGACTCTAAAGATTATTTGCATACAGCCCTAAATTGTAGAGGGCTCAAGACCTATTGTTTTTGGTGAAGATCGGTTGAGGGAAAGGGGTAGTTTACCTGCAACATTTTATGTTTTAACAAGGGTATTTTCTATGGCAAACGATAACAGCCGCAAATTCAAACAGAATAAAATAATGTTTTGCATACAGCCGTGATTTGTAGAGTACTCAAGATCTTTTGTTTTTGGTGAAGATCGGTTAAGGGGAAGGGGTAGTTTACCTGCAACGTTTTTTTATCAAGCGTATTTACTATGGCAAACGATAACAGCCGCAAATTCAAACAGAATCACATAATTGTTTGCATACGTCCCTGAATTGTAGAGGTCGCAATGACTTTCGATTTTGGTGAAGATCGGTTAAGGGGAAGGGGTAGTTTACCTGCAACCTTTTACGTTTTAACAAGAGTAAAATACTTGAAAATTTATTTAAACTTTTTGAAACAATGGTAATTGTTAAAAATAAAATAATTTTGTTGCCAGGCAATAAAATTAAAATTTGTTCATTTTAATGTAATATAATATTTTTCATTTAATACAGCAATAAAAAGGCAGGTAAGACACACACACACACACACACACACACACACACAAAATTCACGTTATTTCTGGCCTCACTCATGTTTATTTTCTTACATTTGCACGCTTTTTAAATGGAAAGTGCCGAAACCCACACCAACATAACGCGTGCAAGCCGAAATTTTTTTAAGGAATCACTAAAAGGACGGTGGTTCAAATCGGACGCTGAGGTAGAGTTTGCTGTAACCGAATGGTTCCACAAACAGCCGTAAGAATTTTACTAGCAGGGAATCTACAGGTTAGCGCAACAGTCGAACTCATGTCTTAATGTTATTGGAGACTTCTTTTAAAATCGTTGAATAAAAAATGCTTTACGGCTCTATACGTGTTTCTATTGAACAATCCTTGTATTAGTCATACACAATAATACAACTGATTGAACTTCAAATTTTTAAACTTGATTAGTTTCTATATATATGTTTAATGTTACAAATAATTCAAATAACAATCTTGATCATCTGTTAGTTCAGCGGAATAACAGTGACACTTTTAATAACCGCATAAAATAAACACTTAGAAACAACACAGGCGCTTTAACTTAACTGTTTGGACCACAGAAGTGAGGCATGCCTCAACGCTCTATGTGTACAGCGCGGGACAATCCCCCCTCCCTACACTTCCCTATCACACCACTACATTGCTTACATACGATGTATACAAAAAACGCTGAGGCAAGTTCAGGTTGCCTCATTCGCTTTAAACGAACTATGCCGAATCTCACCTGTCACCATCTAGCGGTCGCTCAATAAAGCACGTTTCGGTTTAATAAATTTGACAGTCGCAGTAACAATGTATAATCTTTACGTTATGTAGTTCATACGTATTTATAATTTTTATTCTACAGAATTTTTAGGGTAGGCATTGCCTCAATTGCCTCCATGTAACTTCGCCACTGATATATATGTGTACAACGTTATCGGCAACAAAGAAGTAGTTTTTGTTAAAATTCCTTCCCGGGATATTTGGCCGTAGTCCAATGTTTTCTACAAAACCAGACATTTCGGCAATGCCATCGACTTCCATCATCAGTGAAAATCGAGTGCGATAACGTGAGGTGGTATACGTTAGTGACCACAGTACTGTGGTTAAGGCTGAAGCAGTAAGTAGAAAGAAGTAGTTTCTATGGTAATATTTCATTTCGAAAATGATTTTAAATATAAATCTTAGAATATGGAAGTCATGTATGGTTCTCCATACCGATATTTTTCTATGGCAAACGATAACAGCCGAAAATTTAAACAAAATCAAATAATTTTTTGCATGCAGCCCTGATTTGTAGAGTACTCAAGACCTATTGTTTTTGGAGAAGATCGGTTAAGGTAAAGGGGTAGTTTACCTGCAACGTTTTATGTTTTAACAAGGGTATTTTCTATGGCAAACGATAACAGCCGCAAATTCAAACAGAATAAAATAATTATTTGCATACAGCCCTAAATTGTAGAGTTCTCAAGACCTATTGTTTTTGGTGAAGATCGATTAAGGGAAAGGGGTAGTTTACCGGCAACATTTTATGTTTTAACAAGGGTATTTTCTATGGCAAACGATAACAGCCACAAATTCAAACAGAATCAAATAATGTTTTGCATACAGCCCTGATTTGTAGAGTACTCAAGACCTATAGTTTTTGGTGAATATCGGTTAAGGGAAAGGGGTAGTTTACCAGCCACCTTTAATGTTTCAACAAGGGTAATTTTTTATATGACGAACGATAACTGCCGTGAATTCTAACAGAATCAACTACGTTTTTGCATACCTCTTTGAACTAAAGAGAACTCAAGGTCTGTTGATTTTGTTGAAGATCGGTTAAGAGGAAGGGGTAGTTTATCAGCAACGTTTTATGTTTTAAAAAGGGCAATTTTTTTATGACCAACGATAACTGCAGAAAATTCAAAGAGAATCAAATAATTTTTTGCACTTTCCTGAGTTGTAGAGAACTCAAGGTCTGTTGATTTTGGTGAAGATCAGTTAAGGGAAAGGGGTAGTTTACCTGTAACGTTTTATGTTTTAACAAGGGTATTTCCTATGGCAAACGATAACAGCCGCAAATTCAAACAGAATTAAATAATGTTTCGTATACAGCCCTGAATTGTAGAGTTCTCAAGACCTATTGTTTTTGGTGAAGATCGGTTAAGGGAAAGGGGTAGTTTACCTGTAACGTTTTATGTTTTAACAAGGGTATTTCTTATGGCAAACGATAACAGCCGCAAATTCAAACAGACTCTAAAGATTATTTGCATACATCCCTAAATTGTAGAGGGCTCAAGACCTATTGTTTTTGGTGAAGATCGGTTGATGGAAAGGTGTAGTTTACCTGCAACATTTTATGTTTTAACAAGGGTATTTTCTATGGCAAACGATAACAGCCGCAAATTCAAACAGAATCAAATAATGTTTTGCATACAGCCGTGATTTGTAGAGTACTCAAGATCTTTTGTTTTTGGTGAAGATCGGTTAAGGGGAAGGGGTAGTTTACCTGCAACGTTTTTTTATCAAGCGTATTTACTATGGCAAACGATAACAGCCGCAAATTCAAACAGAATCACATAATTGTTTGCATACGTCCCTGAATTGTAGAGGTCGCAATGACTTTCGATTTTGGTGAAGATCGGTTAAGGGGAAGGGGTAGTTTACCTGCAACCTTTTACGTTTTAACAAGAGTAAAATACTTGAAAATTTATTTAAACTTTTTGAAACAATGGTAATTGTTAAAAATAAAATAATTTTGTTGCCAGGCAATAAAATTAAAATTTGTTCATTTTAATGTAATATAATATTTTTCATTTAATACAGCAATAAAAAGGCAGGTAAGACACACACACACACACACACACACACAAAATTCACGTTATTTCTGGCCTCACTCATGTTTATTTTCTTACATTTGCACGCTTTTTAAATGGAAAGTGCCGAAACCCACACCAACATAACGCGTGCAAGCCGAAATTTTTTTAAGGAATCACTAAAAGGACGGTGGTTCAAATCGGACGCTGAGGTAGAGTTTGCTGTAACCGAATGGTTCCACAAACAGCCGTAAGAATTTTACTAGCAGGGAATCTACAGGTTAGCGCAACAGTGGAACTCATGTCTTAATGTTATTGGAGACTTCTTTTAAAATCGTTGAATAAAAAATGCTTTACGGCTCTATACGTGTTTCTATTGAACAATCCTTGTATTAGTCATACACAATAATACAACTGATTGAACTTCAAATTTTTAAACTTGATTAGTTTCTATATATATGTTTAATGTTACAAATAATTCAAATAACAATCTTGATCATCTGTTAGTTCAGCGGAATAACAGTGACACTTTTAATAACCGCATAAAATAAACACTTAGAAACAACACAGGCGCTTTAACTTAACTGTTTGGACCACAGAAGTGAGGCATGCCTCAACGCTCTATGTGTACAGCGCGGGACAATCCCCCCTCCCTACACTTCCCTATCACACCACTACATTGCTTACATACGATGTATACAAAAAACGCTGAGGCAAGTTCAGGTTGCCTCATTCGCTTTAAACGAACTATGCCGAATCTCACCTGTCACCATCTAGCGGTCGCTCAATAAAGCACGTTTCGGTTTAATAAATTTGACAGTCGCAGTAACAATGTATAATCTTTACGTTATGTAGTTCATACGTATTTATAATTTTTATTCTACAGAATTTTTAGGGTAGGCATTGCCTCAATTGCCTCCATGTAACTTCGCCACTGATATATATGTGTACAACGTTATCGGCAACAAAGAAGTAGTTTTTGTTAAAATTCCTTCCCGGGATATTTGGCCGTAGTCCAATGTTTTCTACAAAACCAGACATTTCGGCAATGCCATCGACTTCCATCATCAGTGAAAATCGAGTGCGATAACGTGAGGTGGTATACGTTAGTGACCACAGTACTGTGGTTAAGGCTGAAGCAGTAAGTAGAAAGAAGTAGTTTCTATGGTAATATTTCATTTCGAAAATGATTTTAAATATAAATCTTAGAATATGGAAGTCATGTATGGTTCTCCATACCGATATTTTTCTATGGCAAACGATAACAGCCGAAAATTTAAACAAAATCAAATAATTTTTTGCATGCAGCCCTGATTTGTAGAGTACTCAAGACCTATTGTTTTTGGAGAAGATCGGTTAAGGTAAAGGGGTAGTTTACCTGCAACGTTTTATGTTTTAACAAGGGTATTTTCTATGGCAAACGATAACAGCCGCAAATTCAAACAGAATAAAATAATTATTTGCATACAGCCCTAAATTGTAGAGTTCTCAAGACCTATTGTTTTTGGTGAAGATCGATTAAGGGAAAGGGGTAGTTTACCGGCAACATTTTATGTTTTAACAAGGGTATTTTCTATGGCAAACGATAACAGCCACAAATTCAAACAGAATCAAATAATGTTTTGCATACAGCCCTGATTTGTAGAGTACTCAAGACCTGTAGTTTTTGGTGAATATCGGTTAAGGGAAAGGGGTAGTTTACCAGCCACCTTTAATGTTTCAACAAGGGTAATTTTTTATATGACGAACGATAACTGCCGTGAATTCTAACAGAATCAACTACGTTTTTGCATACCTCTTTGAACTAAAGAGAACTCAAGGTCTGTTGATTTTGTTGAAGATCGGTTAAGAGGAAGGGGTAGTTTATCAGCAACGTTTTATGTTTTAAAAAGGGCAATTTTTTTATGACCAACGATAACTGCAGAAAATTCAAAGAGAATCAAATAATTTTTTGCACTTTCCTGAGTTGTAGAGAACTCAAGGTCTGTTGATTTTGGTGAAGATCAGTTAAGGGAAAGGGGTAGTTTACCTGTAACGTTTTATGTTTTAACAAGGGTATTTCCTATGGCAAACGATAACAGCCGCAAATTCAAACAGAATTAAATAATGTTTCGTATACAGCCCTGAATTGTAGAGTTCTCAAGATCTATTGTTTTTGGTGAAGATCGGTTAAGGGAAAGGGGTAGTTTACCTGTAACGTTTTATGTTTTAACAAGGGTATTTCTTATGGCAAACGATAACAGCCGCAAATTCAAACAGACTCTAAAGATTATTTGCATACAGCCCTAAATTGTAGAGGGCTCAAGACCTATTGTTTTTGGTGAAGATCGGTTGATGGAAAGGTGTAGTTTACCTGCAACATTTTATGTTTTAACAAGGGTATTTTCTATGGCAAACGATAACAGCCGCAAATTCAAACAGAATCAAATAATGTTTTGCATACAGCCGTGATTTGTAGAGTACTCAAGATCTTTTGTTTTTGGTGAAGATCGGTTAAGGGGAAGGGGTAGTTTACCTGCAACGTTTTTTTATCAAGCGTATTTACTATGGCAAACGATAACAGCCGCAAATTCAAACAGAATCACATAATTGTTTGCATACGTCCCTGAATTGTAGAGGTCGCAATGACTTTCGATTTTGGTGAAGATCGGTTAAGGGGAAGGGGTAGTTTACCTGCAACCTTTTACGTTTTAACAAGAGTAAAATACTTGAAAATTTATTTAAACTTTTTGAAACAATGGTAATTGTTAAAAATAAAATAATTTTGTTGCCAGGCAATAAAATTAAAATTTGTTCATTTTAATGTAATATAATATTTTTCATTTAATACAGCAATAAAAAGGCAGGTAAGACACACACACACACACACACACACACAAAATTCACGTTATTTCTGGCCTCACTCATGTTTATTTTCTTACATTTGCACGCTTTTTAAATGGAAAGTGCCGAAACCCACACCAACATAACGCGTGCAAGCCGAAATTTTTTTAAGGAATCACTAAAAGGACGGTGGTTCAAATCGGACGCTGAGGTAGAGTTTGCTGTAACCGAATGGTTCCACAAACAGCCGTAAGAATTTTACTAGCAGGGAATCTACAGGTTAGCGCAACAGTGGAACTCATGTCTTAATGTTATTGGAGACTTCTTTTAAAATCGTTGAATAAAAAATGCTTTACGGCTCTATACGTGTTTCTATTGAACAATCCTTGTATTAGTCATACACAATAATACAACTGATTGAACTTCAAATTTTTAAACTTGATTAGTTTCTATATATATGTTTAATGTTACAAATAATTCAAATAACAATCTTGATCATCTGTTAGTTCAGCGGAATAACAGTGACACTTTTAATAACCGCATAAAATAAACACTTAGAAACAACACAGGCGCTTTAACTTAACTGTTTGGACCACAGAAGTGAGGCATGCCTCAACGCTCTATGTGTACAGCGCGGGACAATCCCCCCTCCCTACACTTCCCTATCACACCACTACATTGCTTACATACGATGTATACAAAAAACGCTGAGGCAAGTTCAGGTTGCCTCATTCGCTTTAAACGAACTATGCCGAATCTCACCTGTCACCATCTAGCGGTCGCTCAATAAAGCACGTTTCGGTTTAATAAATTTGACAGTCGCAGTAACAATGTATAATCTTTACGTTATGTAGTTCATACGTATTTATAATTTTTATTCTACAGAATTTTTAGGGTAGGCATTGCCTCAATTGCCTCCATGTAACTTCGCCACTGATATATATGTGTACAACGTTATCGGCAACAAAGAAGTAGTTTTTGTTAAAATTCCTTCCCGGGATATTTGGCCGTAGTCCAATGTTTTCTACAAAACCAGACATTTCGGCAATGCCATCGACTTCCATCATCAGTGAAAATCGAGTGCGATAACGTGAGGTGGTATACGTTAGTGACCACAGTACTGTGGTTAAGGCTGAAGCAGTAAGTAGAAAGAAGTAGTTTCTATGGTAATATTTCATTTCGAAAATGATTTTAAATATAAATCTTAGAATATGGAAGTCATGTATGGTTCTCCATACCGATATTTTTCTATGGCAAACGATAACAGCCGAAAATTTAAACAAAATCAAATAATTTTTTGCATGCAGCCCTGATTTGTAGAGTACTCAAGACCTATTGTTTTTGGAGAAGATCGGTTAAGGTAAAGGGGTAGTTTACCTGCAACGTTTTATGTTTTAACAAGGGTATTTTCTATGGCAAACGATAACAGCCGCAAATTCAAACAGAATAAAATAATTATTTGCATACAGCCCTAAATTGTAGAGTTCTCAAGACCTATTGTTTTTGGTGAAGATCGATTAAGGGAAAGGGGTAGTTTACCGGCAACATTTTATGTTTTAACAAGGGTATTTTCTATGGCAAACGATAACAGCCACAAATTCAAACAGAATCAAATAATGTTTTGCATACAGCCCTGATTTGTAGAGTACTCAAGACCTATAGTTTTTGGTGAATATCGGTTAAGGGAAAGGGGTAGTTTACCAGCCACCTTTAATGTTTCAACAAGGGTAATTTTTTATATGACGAACGATAACTGCCGTGAATTCTAACAGAATCAACTACGTTTTTGCATACCTCTTTGAACTAAAGAGAACTCAAGGTCTGTTGATTTTGTTGAAGATCGGTTAAGAGGAAGGGGTAGTTTATCAGCAACGTTTTATGTTTTAAAAAGGGCAATTTTTTTATGACCAACGATAACTGCAGAAAATTCAAAGAGAATCAAATAATTTTTTGCACTTTCCTGAGTTGTAGAGAACTCAAGGTCTGTTGATTTTGGTGAAGATCAGTTAAGGGAAAGGGGTAGTTTACCTGTAACGTTTTATGTTTTAACAAGGGTATTTCCTATGGCAAACGATAACAGCCGCAAATTCAAACAGAATTAAATAATGTTTCGTATACAGCCCTGAATTGTAGAGTTCTCAAGATCTATTGTTTTTGGTGAAGATCGGTTAAGGGAAAGGGGTAGTTTACCTGTAACGTTTTATGTTTTAACAAGGGTATTTCTTATGGCAAACGATAACAGCCGCAAATTCAAACAGACTCTAAAGATTATTTGCATACAGCCCTAAATTGTAGAGGGCTCAAGACCTATTGTTTTTGGTGAAGATCGGTTGATGGAAAGGGGTAGTTTACCTGCAACATTTTATGTTTTAACAAGGGTATTTTCTATGGCAAACGATAACAGCCGCAAATTCAAACAGAATCAAATAATGTTTTGCATACAGCCGTGATTTGTAGAGTACTCAAGATCTTTTGTTTTTGGTGAAGATCGGTTAAGGGGAAGGGGTAGTTTACCTGCAACGTTTTTTTATCAAGCGTATTTACTATGGCAAACGATAACAGCCGCAAATTCAAACAGAATCACATAATTGTTTGCATACGTCCCTGAATTGTAGAGGTCGCAATGACTTTCGATTTTGGTGAAGATCGGTTAAGGGGAAGGGGTAGTTTACCTGCAACCTTTTACGTTTTAACAAGAGTAAAATACTTGAAAATTTATTTAAACTTTTTGAAACAATGGTAATTGTTAAAAATAAAATAATTTTGTTGCCAGGCAATAAAATTAAAATTTGTTCATTTTAATGTAATATAATATTTTTCATTTAATACAGCAATAAAAAGGCAGGTAAGACACACACACACACACACACACACACACACACAAAATTCACGTTATTTCTGGCCTCACTCATGTTTATTTTCTTACATTTGCACGCTTTTTAAATGGAAAGTGCCGAAACCCACACCAACATAACGCGTGCAAGCCGAAATTTTTTTAAGGAATCACTAAAAGGACGGTGGTTCAAATCGGACGCTGAGGTAGAGTTTGCTGTAACCGAATGGTTCCACAAACAGCCGTAAGAATTTTACTAGCAGGGAATCTACAGGTTAGCGCAACAGTGGAACTCATGTCTTAATGTTATTGGAGACTTCTTTTAAAATCGTTGAATAAAAAATGCTTTACGGCTCTATACGTGTTTCTATTGAACAATCCTTGTATTAGTCATACACAATAATACAACTGATTGAACTTCAAATTTTTAAACTTGATTAGTTTCTATATATATGTTTAATGTTACAAATAATTCAAATAACAATCTTGATCATCTGTTAGTTCAGCGGAATAACAGTGACACTTTTAATAACCGCATAAAATAAACACTTAGAAACAACACAGGCGCTTTAACTTAACTGTTTGGACCACAGAAGTGAGGCATGCCTCAACGCTCTATGTGTACAGCGCGGGACAATCCCCCCTCCCTACACTTCCCTATCACACCACTACATTGCTTACATACGATGTATACAAAAAACGCTGAGGCAAGTTCAGGTTGCCTCATTCGCTTTAAACGAACTATGCCGAATCTCACCTGTCACCATCTAGCGGTCGCTCAATAAAGCACGTTTCGGTTTAATAAATTTGACAGTCGCAGTAACAATGTATAATCTTTACGTTATGTAGTTCATACGTATTTATAATTTTTATTCTACAGAATTTTTAGGGTAGGCATTGCCTCAATTGCCTCCATGTAACTTCGCCACTGATATATATGTGTACAACGTTATCGGCAACAAAGAAGTAGTTTTTGTTAAAATTCCTTCCCGGGATATTTGGCCGTAGTCCAATGTTTTCTACAAAACCAGACATTTCGGCAATGCCATCGACTTCCATCATCAGTGAAAATCGAGTGCGATAACGTGAGGTGGTATACGTTAGTGACCACAGTACTGTGGTTAAGGCTGAAGCAGTAAGTAGAAAGAAGTAGTTTCTATGGTAATATTTCATTTCGAAAATGATTTTAAATATAAATCTTAGAATATGGAAGTCATGTATGGTTCTCCATACCGATATTTTTCTATGGCAAACGATAACAGCCGAAAATTTAAACAAAATCAAATAATTTTTTGCATGCAGCCCTGATTTGTAGAGTACTCAAGACCTATTGTTTTTGGAGAAGATCGGTTAAGGTAAAGGGGTAGTTTACCTGCAACGTTTTATGTTTTAACAAGGGTATTTTCTATGGCAAACGATAACAGCCGCAAATTCAAACAGAATAAAATAATTATTTGCATACAGCCCTAAATTGTAGAGTTCTCAAGACCTATTGTTTTTGGTGAAGATCGATTAAGGGAAAGGGGTAGTTTACCGGCAACATTTTATGTTTTAACAAGGGTATTTTCTATGGCAAACGATAACAGCCACAAATTCAAACAGAATCAAATAATGTTTTGCATACAGCCCTGATTTGTAGAGTACTCAAGACCTATAGTTTTTGGTGAATATCGGTTAAGGGAAAGGGGTAGTTTACCAGCCACCTTTAATGTTTCAACAAGGGTAATTTTTTATATGACGAACGATAACTGCCGTGAATTCTAACAGAATCAACTACGTTTTTGCATACCTCTTTGAACTAAAGAGAACTCAAGGTCTGTTGATTTTGTTGAAGATCGGTTAAGAGGAAGGGGTAGTTTATCAGCAACGTTTTATGTTTTAAAAAGGGCAATTTTTTTATGACCAACGATAACTGCAGAAAATTCAAAGAGAATCAAATAATTTTTTGCACTTTCCTGAGTTGTAGAGAACTCAAGGTCTGTTGATTTTGGTGAAGATCAGTTAAGGGAAAGGGGTAGTTTACCTGTAACGTTTTATGTTTTAACAAGGGTATTTCCTATGGCAAACGATAACAGCCGCAAATTCAAACAGAATTAAATAATGTTTCGTATACAGCCCTGAATTGTAGAGTTCTCAAGATCTATTGTTTTTGGTGAAGATCGGTTAAGGGAAAGGGGTAGTTTACCTGTAACGTTTTATGTTTTAACAAGGGTATTTCTTATGGCAAACGATAACAGCCGCAAATTCAAACAGACTCTAAAGATTATTTGCATACAGCCCTAAATTGTAGAGGGCTCAAGACCTATTGTTTTTGGTGAAGATCGGTTGATGGAAAGGGGTAGTTTACCTGCAACATTTTATGTTTTAACAAGGGTATTTTCTATGGCAAACGATAACAGCCGCAAATTCAAACAGAATCAAATAATGTTTTGCATACAGCCGTGATTTGTAGAGTACTCAAGATCTTTTGTTTTTGGTGAAGATCGGTTAAGGGGAAGGGGTAGTTTACCTGCAACGTTTTTTTATCAAGCGTATTTACTATGGCAAACGATAACAGCCGCAAATTCAAACAGAATCACATAATTGTTTGCATACGTCCCTGAATTGTAGAGGTCGCAATGACTTTCGATTTTGGTGAAGATCGGTTAAGGGGAAGGGGTAGTTTACCTGCAACCTTTTACGTTTTAACAAGAGTAAAATACTTGAAAATTTATTTAAACTTTTTGAAACAATGGTAATTGTTAAAAATAAAATAATTTTGTTGCCAGGCAATAAAATTAAAATTTGTTCATTTTAATGTAATATAATATTTTTCATTTAATACAGCAATAAAAAGGCAGGTAAGACACACACACACACACACACACACAAAATTCACGTTATTTCTGGCCTCACTCATGTTTATTTTCTTACATTTGCACGCTTTTTAAATGGAAAGTGCCGAAACCCACACCAACATAACGCGTGCAAGCCGAAATTTTTTTAAGGAATCACTAAAAGGACGGTGGTTCAAATCGGACGCTGAGGTAGAGTTTGCTGTAACCGAATGGTTCCACAAACAGCCGTAAGAATTTTACTAGCAGGGAATCTACAGGTTAGCGCAACAGTGGAACTCATGTCTTAATGTTATTGGAGACTTCTTTTAAAATCGTTGAATAAAAAATGCTTTACGGCTCTATACGTGTTTCTATTGAACAATCCTTGTATTAGTCATACACAATAATACAACTGATTGAACTTCAAATTTTTAAACTTGATTAGTTTCTATATATATGTTTAATGTTACAAATAATTCAAATAACAATCTTGATCATCTGTTAGTTCAGCGGAATAACAGTGACACTTTTAATAACCGCATAAAATAAACACTTAGAAACAACACAGGCGCTTTAACTTAACTGTTTGGACCACAGAAGTGAGGCATGCCTCAACGCTCTATGTGTACAGCGCGGGACAATCCCCCCTCCCTACACTTCCCTATCACACCACTACATTGCTTACATACGATGTATACAAAAAACGCTGAGGCAAGTTCAGGTTGCCTCATTCGCTTTAAACGAACTATGCCGAATCTCACCTGTCACCATCTAGCGGTCGCTCAATAAAGCACGTTTCGGTTTAATAAATTTGACAGTCGCAGTAACAATGTATAATCTTTACGTTATGTAGTTCATACGTATTTATAATTTTTATTCTACAGAATTTTTAGGGTAGGCATTGCCTCAATTGCCTCCATGTAACTTCGCCACTGATATATATGTGTACAACGTTATCGGCAACAAAGAAGTAGTTTTTGTTAAAATTCCTTCCCGGGATATTTGGCCGTAGTCCAATGTTTTCTACAAAACCAGACATTTCGGCAATGCCATCGACTTCCATCATCAGTGAAAATCGAGTGCGATAACGTGAGGTGGTATACGTTAGTGACCACAGTACTGTGGTTAAGGCTGAAGCAGTAAGTAGAAAGAAGTAGTTTCTATGGTAATATTTCATTTCGAAAATGATTTTAAATATAAATCTTAGAATATGGAAGTCATGTATGGTTCTCCATACCGATATTTTTCTATGGCAAACGATAACAGCCGAAAATTTAAACAAAATCAAATAATTTTTTGCATGCAGCCCTGATTTGTAGAGTACTCAAGACCTATTGTTTTTGGAGAAGATCGGTTAAGGTAAAGGGGTAGTTTACCTGCAACGTTTTATGTTTTAACAAGGGTATTTTCTATGGCAAACGATAACAGCCGCAAATTCAAACAGAATAAAATAATTATTTGCATACAGCCCTAAATTGTAGAGTTCTCAAGACCTATTGTTTTTGGTGAAGATCGATTAAGGGAAAGGGGTAGTTTACCGGCAACATTTTATGTTTTAACAAGGGTATTTTCTATGGCAAACGATAACAGCCACAAATTCAAACAGAATCAAATAATGTTTTGCATACAGCCCTGATTTGTAGAGTACTCAAGACCTATAGTTTTTGGTGAATATCGGTTAAGGGAAAGGGGTAGTTTACCAGCCACCTTTAATGTTTCAACAAGGGTAATTTTTTATATGACGAACGATAACTGCCGTGAATTCTAACAGAATCAACTACGTTTTTGCATACCTCTTTGAACTAAAGAGAACTCAAGGTCTGTTGATTTTGTTGAAGATCGGTTAAGAGGAAGGGGTAGTTTATCAGCAACGTTTTATGTTTTAAAAAGGGCAATTTTTTATGACCAACGATAACTGCAGAAAATTCAAAGAGAATCAAATAATTTTTTGCACTTTCCTGAGTTGTAGAGAACTCAAGGTCTGTTGATTTTGGTGAAGATCAGTTAAGGGAAAGGGGTAGTTTACCTGTAACGTTTTATGTTTTAACAAGGGTATTTCCTATGGCAAACGATAACAGCCGCAAATTCAAACAGAATTAAATAATGTTTCGTATACAGCCCTGAATTGTAGAGTTCTCAAGACCTGTTGTTTTTGGTGAAGATCGGTTAAGGGAAAGGGGTAGTTTACCTGTAACATTTTATGTTTTAACAAGGGTATTTCCTATGGCAAACGATAACAGCCGCAAATTCAAACAGACTCAAAAGATTATTTGCATACAGCCCTAAATTGTAGAGGGCTCAAGACCTATTGTTTTTGGTGAAGATCGGTTGAGGGAAAGGGGTAGTTTACCAGCAACATTTTATGTTTTAACAAGGGTATTTTCTATGGCAAACGATAACAGCCGCAAATTCAAACAGAATCAAATAATGTTTTGCATACTGCCCTGATTTGTAGAGTACTGAAGACCTATTGTTTTTGGTTAAGATCGGTTAAGGGGAAGGCGTAGTTTACCTGCAACATTTTTTTATCAAGCGTATTTACTATGGCAAACGATAACAGCCGCAAATTCAAACAGAATCAAATAATTGTTTGCATACGTCCCTGAATTGTAGAGGTCGCAATGACTTTCGATTTTGGTGAAGATCGGTTAAGGGGAAGGGGTAGTTTACCTGCAACCTTTTACGTTTTAACAAGAGTAAAATACTTGAAAATTTATTTAAACTTTTTGAAACAATGGTAATTGTTAAAAATAAAATAATTTTGTTGCCAGGCAATAAAATTAAAATTTGTTCATTTTAATGTAATATAATATTTTTCATTTAATACAGCAATAAAAAGGCAGGTAAGACACACACACACACACACACACACACACACACAAAATTCACGTTATTTCTGGCCTCACTCATGTTTATTTTCTTACATTTGCACGCTTTTTAAATGGAAAGTGCCGAAACCCACACCAACATAACGCGTGCAAGCCGAAATTTTTTTAAGGAATCACTAAAAGGACGGTGGTTCAAATCGGACGCTGAGGTAGAGTTTGCTGTAACCGAATGGTTCCACAAACAGCCGTAAGAATTTTACTAGCAGGGAATCTACAGGTTAGCGCAACAGTGGAACTCATGTCTTAATGTTATTGGAGACTTCTTTTAAAATCGTTGAATAAAAAATGCTTTACGGCTCTATACGTGTTTCTATTGAACAATCCTTGTATTAGTCATACACAATAATACAACTGATTGAACTTCAAATTTTTAAACTTGATTAGTTTCTATATATATGTTTAATGTTACAAATAATTCAAATAACAATCTTGATCATCTGTTAGTTCAGCGGAATAACAGTGACACTTTTAATAACCGCATAAAATAAACACTTAGAAACAACACAGGCGCTTTAACTTAACTGTTTGGACCACAGAAGTGAGGCATGCCTCAACGCTCTATGTGTACAGCGCGGGACAATCCCCCCTCCCTACACTTCCCTATCACACCACTACATTGCTTACATACGATGTATACAAAAAACGCTGAGGCAAGTTCAGGTTGCCTCATTCGCTTTAAACGAACTATGCCGAATCTCACCTGTCACCATCTAGCGGTCGCTCAATAAAGCACGTTTCGGTTTAATAAATTTGACAGTCGCAGTAACAATGTATAATCTTTACGTTATGTAGTTCATACGTATTTATAATTTTTATTCTACAGAATTTTTAGGGTAGGCATTGCCTCAATTGCCTCCATGTAACTTCGCCACTGATATATATGTGTACAACGTTATCGGCAACAAAGAAGTAGTTTTTGTTAAAATTCCTTCCCGGGATATTTGGCCGTAGTCCAATGTTTTCTACAAAACCAGACATTTCGGCAATGCCATCGACTTCCATCATCAGTGAAAATCGAGTGCGATAACGTGAGGTGGTATACGTTAGTGACCACAGTACTGTGGTTAAGGCTGAAGCAGTAAGTAGAAAGAAGTAGTTTCTATGGTAATATTTCATTTCGAAAATGATTTTAAATATAAATCTTAGAATATGGAAGTCATGTATGGTTCTCCATACCGATATTTTTCTATGGCAAACGATAACAGCCGAAAATTTAAACAAAATCAAATAATTTTTTGCATGCAGCCCTGATGTAGAGTACTCAAGACCTATTGTTTTTGGAGAAGATCGGTTAAGGGAAAGGGGTAGTTTACCGGCAACGTTTTATGTTTTAACAAGGGTATTTTCTATGGCAAACGATAACAGCCGCAAATTCAAACAGAATAAAATAATTATTTGCATACAGCCCTAAATTGTAGAGTTCTCAAGACCTATTGTTTTTGGTGAAGATCGATTAAGGGAAGGGGTAGTTTACCGGCAACATTTTATGTTTTAACAAGGGTATTTTCTATGGCAAACGATAACAGCCACAAATTCAAACAGAATCAAATAATGTTTTGCATACAGCCCTGATTTGTAGAGTACTCAAGACCTATAGTTTTTGGTGAATATCGGTTAAGGGAAAGGGGTAGTTTACCAGCCACCTTTAATGTTTCAACAAGGGTAATTTTTTATATGACGAACGATAACTGCCGTGAATTCTAACAGAATCAACTACGTTTTTGCATACCTCTTTGAACTAAAGAGAACTCAAGGTCTGTTGATTTTGTTGAAGATCGGTTAAGAGGAAGGGGTAGTTTATCAGCAACGTTTTATGTTTTAAAAAGGGCAATTTTTTTATGACCAACGATAACTGCAGAAAATTCAAAGAGAATCAAATAATTTTTTGCACTTTCCTGAGTTGTAGAGAACTCAAGGTCTGTTGATTTTGGTGAAGATCAGTTAAGGGAAAGGGGTAGTTTACCTGTAACGTTTTATGTTTTAACAAGGGTATTTCCTATGGCAAACGATAACAGCCGCAAATTCAAACAGAATTAAATAATGTTTCGTATACAGCCCTGAATTGTAGAGTTCTCAAGATCTATTGTTTTTGGTGAAGATCGGTTAAGGGAAAGGGGTAGTTTACCTGTAACGTTTTATGTTTTAACAAGGGTATTTCTTATGGCAAACGATAACAGCCGCAAATTCAAACAGACTCTAAAGATTATTTGCATACAGCCCTAAATTGTAGAGGGCTCAAGACCTATTGTTTTTGGTGAAGATCGGTTGATGGAAAGGGGTAGTTTACCTGCAACATTTTATGTTTTAACAAGGGTATTTTCTATGGCAAACGATAACAGCCGCAAATTCAAACAGAATCAAATAATGTTTTGCATACAGCCGTGATTTGTAGAGTACTCAAGATCTTTTGTTTTTGGTGAAGATCGGTTAAGGGGAAGGGGTAGTTTACCTGCAACGTTTTTTTATCAAGCGTATTTACTATGGCAAACGATAACAGCCGCAAATTCAAACAGAATCACATAATTGTTTGCATACGTCCTGAATTGTAGAGGTCGCAATGACTTTCGATTTTGGTGAAGATCGGTTAAGGGGAAGGGGTAGTTTACCTGCAACCTTTTACGTTTTAACAAGAGTAAAATACTTGAAAATTTATTTAAACTTTTTGAAACAATGGTAATTGTTAAAAATAAAATAATTTTGTTGCCAGGCAATAAAATTAAAATTTGTTCATTTTAATGTAATATAATATTTTTCATTTAATACAGCAATAAAAAGGCAGGTAAGACACACACACACACACACACACACAAAATTCACGTTATTTCTGGCCTCACTCATGTTTATTTTCTTACATTTGCACGCTTTTTAAATGGAAAGTGCCGAAACCCACACCAACATAACGCGTGCAAGCCGAAATTTTTTTAAGGAATCACTAAAAGGACGGTGGTTCAAATCGGACGCTGAGGTAGAGTTTGCTGTAACCGAATGGTTCCACAAACAGCCGTAAGAATTTTACTAGCAGGGAATCTACAGGTTAGCGCAACAGTGGAACTCATGTCTTAATGTTATTGGAGACTTCTTTTAAAATCGTTGAATAAAAAATGCTTTACGGCTCTATACGTGTTTCTATTGAACAATCCTTGTATTAGTCATACACAATAATACAACTGATTGAACTTCAAATTTTTAAACTTGATTAGTTTCTATATATATGTTTAATGTTACAAATAATTCAAATAACAATCTTGATCATCTGTTAGTTCAGCGGAATAACAGTGACACTTTTAATAACCGCATAAAATAAACACTTAGAAACAACACAGGCGCTTTAACTTAACTGTTTGGACCACAGAAGTGAGGCATGCCTCAACGCTCTATGTGTACAGCGCGGGACAATCCCCCCTCCCTACACTTCCCTATCACACCACTACATTGCTTACATACGATGTATACAAAAAACGCTGAGGCAAGTTCAGGTTGCCTCATTCGCTTTAAACGAACTATGCCGAATCTCACCTGTCACCATCTAGCGGTCGCTCAATAAAGCACGTTTCGGTTTAATAAATTTGACAGTCGCAGTAACAATGTATAATCTTTACGTTATGTAGTTCATACGTATTTATAATTTTTATTCTACAGAATTTTTAGGGTAGGCATTGCCTCAATTGCCTCCATGTAACTTCGCCACTGATATATATGTGTACAACGTTATCGGCAACAAAGAAGTAGTTTTTGTTAAAATTCCTTCCCGGGATATTTGGCCGTAGTCCAATGTTTTCTACAAAACCAGACATTTCGGCAATGCCATCGACTTCCATCATCAGTGAAAATCGAGTGCGATAACGTGAGGTGGTATACGTTAGTGACCACAGTACTGTGGTTAAGGCTGAAGCAGTAAGTAGAAAGAAGTAGTTTCTATGGTAATATTTCATTTCGAAAATGATTTTAAATATAAATCTTAGAATATGGAAGTCATGTATGGTTCTCCATACCGATATTTTTCTATGGCAAACGATAACAGCCGAAAATTTAAACAAAATCAAATAATTTTTTGCATGCAGCCCTGATTTGTAGAGTACTCAAGACCTATTGTTTTTGGAGAAGATCGGTTAAGGTAAAGGGGTAGTTTACCTGCAACGTTTTATGTTTTAACAAGGGTATTTTCTATGGCAAACGATAACAGCCGCAAATTCAAACAGAATAAAATAATTATTTGCATACAGCCCTAAATTGTAGAGTTCTCAAGACCTATTGTTTTTGGTGAAGATCGATTAAGGGAAAGGGGTAGTTTACCGGCAACATTTTATGTTTTAACAAGGGTATTTTCTATGGCAAACGATAACAGCCACAAATTCAAACAGAATCAAATAATGTTTTGCATACAGCCCTGATTTGTAGAGTACTCAAGACCTATAGTTTTTGGTGAATATCGGTTAAGGGAAAGGGGTAGTTTACCAGCCACCTTTAATGTTTCAACAAGGGTAATTTTTTATATGACGAACGATAACTGCCGTGAATTCTAACAGAATCAACTACGTTTTTGCATACCTCTTTGAACTAAAGAGAACTCAAGGTCTGTTGATTTTGTTGAAGATCGGTTAAGAGGAAGGGGTAGTTTATCAGCAACGTTTTATGTTTTAAAAAGGGCAATTTTTTTATGACCAACGATAACTGCAGAAAATTCAAAGAGAATCAAATAATTTTTTGCACTTTCCTGAGTTGTAGAGAACTCAAGGTCTGTTGATTTTGGTGAAGATCAGTTAAGGGAAAGGGTAGTTTACCTGTAACGTTTTATGTTTTAACAAGGGTATTTCCTATGGCAAACGATAACAGCCGCAAATTCAAACAGAATTAAATAATGTTTCGTATACAGCCCTGAATTGTAGAGTTCTCAAGATCTATTGTTTTTGGTGAAGATCGGTTAAGGGAAAGGGGTAGTTTACCTGTAACGTTTTATGTTTTAACAAGGGTATTTCTTATGGCAAACGATAACAGCCGCAAATTCAAACAGACTCTAAAGATTATTTGCATACAGCCCTAAATTGTAGAGGGCTCAAGACCTATTGTTTTTGGTGAAGATCGGTTGATGGAAAGGGGTAGTTTACCCTGCAACATTTTATGTTTTAACAAGGGTATTTTCTATGGCAAACGATAACAGCCGCAAATTCAAACAGAATCAAATAATGTTTTGCATACAGCCGTGATTTGTAGAGTACTCAAGATCTTTTGTTTTTGGTGAAGATCGGTTAAGGGGAAGGGGTAGTTTACCTGCAACGTTTTTTTATCAAGCGTATTTACTATGGCAAACGATAACAGCCGCAAATTCAAACAGAATCACATAATTGTTTGCATACGTCCCTGAATTGTAGAGGTCGCAATGACTTTCGATTTTGGTGAAGATCGGTTAAGGGGAAGGGGTAGTTTACCTGCAACCTTTTACGTTTTAACAAGAGTAAAATACTTGAAAATTTATTTAAACTTTTGAAACAATGGTAATTGTTAAAAATAAAATAATTTTGTTGCCAGGCAATAAAATTAAAATTTGTTCATTTTAATGTAATATAATATTTTTCATTTAATACAGCAATAAAAAGGCAGGTAAGACACACACACACACACACACACACAAAATTCACGTTATTTCTGGCCTCACTCATGTTTATTTTCTTACATTTGCACGCTTTTTAAATGGAAAGTGCCGAAACCCACACCAACATAACGCGTGCAAGCCGAAATTTTTTTAAGGAATCACTAAAAGGACGGTGGTTCAAATCGGACGCTGAGGTAGAGTTTGCTGTAACCGAATGGTTCCACAAACAGCCGTAAGAATTTTACTAGCAGGGAATCTACAGGTTAGCGCAACAGTGGAACTCATGTCTTAATGTTATTGGAGACTTCTTTTAAAATCGTTGAATAAAAAATGCTTTACGGCTCTATACGTGTTTCTATTGAACAATCCTTGTATTAGTCATACACAATAATACAACTGATTGAACTTCAAATTTTTAAACTTGATTAGTTTCTATATATATGTTTAATGTTACAAATAATTCAAATAACAATCTTGATCATCTGTTAGTTCAGCGGAATAACAGTGACACTTTTAATAACCGCATAAAATAAACACTTAGAAACAACACAGGCGCTTTAACTTAACTGTTTGGACCACAGAAGTGAGGCATGCCTCAACGCTCTATGTGTACAGCGCGGGACAATCCCCCCTCCCTACACTTCCCTATCACACCACTACATTGCTTACATACGATGTATACAAAAAACGCTGAGGCAAGTTCAGGTTGCCTCATTCGCTTTAAACGAACTATGCCGAATCTCACCTGTCACCATCTAGCGGTCGCTCAATAAAGCACGTTTCGGTTTAATAAATTTGACAGTCGCAGTAACAATGTATAATCTTTACGTTATGTAGTTCATACGTATTTATAATTTTTATTCTACAGAATTTTTAGGGTAGGCATTGCCTCAATTGCCTCCATGTAACTTCGCCACTGATATATATGTGTACAACGTTATCGGCAACAAAGAAGTAGTTTTTGTTAAAATTCCTTCCGGGATATTTGGCCGTAGTCAATGTTTTCTACAAAACCAGACATTTCGGCAATGCCATCGACTTCCATCATCAGTGAAAATCGAGTGCGATAACGTGAGGTGGTATACGTTAGTGACCACAGTACTGTGGTTAAGGCTGAAGCAGTAAGTAGAAAGAAGTAGTTTCTATGGTAATATTTCATTTCGAAAATGATTTTAAATATAAATCTTAGAATATGGAAGTCATGTATGGTTCTCCATACCGATATTTTTCTATGGCAAACGATAACAGCCGAAAATTTAAACAAAATCAAATAATTTTTTGCATGCAGCCCTGATTTGTAGAGTACTCAAGACCTATTGTTTTTGGAGAAGATCGGTTAAGGTAAAGGGGTAGTTTACCTGCAACGTTTTATGTTTTAACAAGGGTATTTTCTATGGCAAACGATAACAGCCGCAAATTCAAACAGAATAAAATAATTATTTGCATACAGCCCTAAATTGTAGAGTTCTCAAGACCTATTGTTTTTGGTGAAGATCGATTAAGGGAAAGGGGTAGTTTACCGGCAACATTTTATGTTTTAACAAGGGTATTTTCTATGGCAAACGATAACAGCCACAAATTCAAACAGAATCAAATAATGTTTTGCATACAGCCCTGATTTGTAGAGTACTCAAGACCTATAGTTTTTGGTGAATATCGGTTAAGGGAAAGGGGTAGTTTACCAGCCACCTTTAATGTTTCAACAAGGGTAATTTTTTATATGACGAACGATAACTGCCGTGAATTCTAACAGAATCAACTACGTTTTTGCATACCTCTTTGAACTAAAGAGAACTCAAGGTCTGTTGATTTTGTTGAAGATCGGTTAAGAGGAAGGGGTAGTTTATCAGCAACGTTTTATGTTTTAAAAAGGGCAATTTTTTATGACCAACGATAACTGCAGAAAATTCAAAGAGAATCAAATAATTTTTTGCACTTTCCTGAGTTGTAGAGAACTCAAGGTCTGTTGATTTTGGTGAAGATCAGTTAAGGGAAAGGGGTAGTTTACCTGTAACGTTTTATGTTTTAACAAGGGTATTTCCTATGGCAAACGATAACAGCCGCAAATTCAAACAGAATTAAATAATGTTTCGTATACAGCCCTGAATTGTAGAGTTCTCAAGACCTGTTGTTTTTGGTGAAGATCGGTTAAGGGAAAGGGGTAGTTTACCTGTAACATTTTATGTTTTAACAAGGGTATTTCCTATGGCAAACGATAACAGCCGCAAATTCAAACAGACTCAAAAGATTATTTGCATACAGCCCTAAATTGTAGAGGGCTCAAGACCTATTGTTTTTGGTGAAGATCGGTTGAGGGAAAGGGGTAGTTTACCAGCAACATTTTATGTTTTAACAAGGGTATTTTCTATGGCAAACGATAACAGCCGCAAATTCAAACAGAATCAAATAATGTTTTGCATACTGCCCTGATTTGTAGAGTACTGAAGACCTATTGTTTTTGGTTAAGATCGGTTAAGGGGAAGGCGTAGTTTACCTGCAACATTTTTTTATCAAGCGTATTTACTATGGCAAACGATAACAGCCGCAAATTCAAACAGAATCAAATAATTGTTTGCATACGTCCCTGAATTGTAGAGGTCGCAATGACTTTCGATTTTGGTGAAGATCGGTTAAGGGGAAGGGGTAGTTTACCTGCAACCTTTTACGTTTTAACAAGAGTAAAATACTTGAAAATTTATTTAAACTTTTTGAAACAATGGTAATTGTTAAAAATAAAATAATTTTGTTGCCAGGCAATAAAATTAAAATTTGTTCATTTTAATGTAATATAATATTTTTCATTTAATACAGCAATAAAAAGGCAGGTAAGACACACACACACACACACACACACACAGCACAAAATTCACGTTATTTCTGGCCTCACTCATGTTTATTTTCTTACATTTGCACGCTTTTTAAATGGAAAGTGCCGAAACCCACACCAACATAACGCGTGCAAGCCGAAATTTTTTTAAGGAATCACTAAAAGGACGGTGGTTCAAATCGGACGCTGAGGTAGAGTTTGCTGTAACCGAATGGTTCCACAAACAGCCGTAAGAATTTTACTAGCAGGGAATCTACAGGTTAGCGCAACAGTGGAACTCATGTCTTAATGTTATTGGAGACTTCTTTTAAAATCGTTGAATAAAAAATGCTTTACGGCTCTATACGTGTTTCTATTGAACAATCCTTGTATTAGTCATACACAATAATACAACTGATTGAACTTCAAATTTTTAAACTTGATTAGTTTCTATATATATGTTTAATGTTACAAATAATTCAAATAACAATCTTGATCATCTGTTAGTTCAGCGGAATAACAGTGACACTTTTAATAACCGCATAAATAAACACTTAGAAACAACACAGGCGCTTTAACTTAACTGTTTGGACCACAGAAGTGAGGCATGCCTCAACGCTCTATGTGTACAGCGCGGGACAATCCCCCCTCCCTACACTTCCCTATCACACCACTACATTGCTTACATACGATGTATACAAAAAACGCTGAGGCAAGTTCAGGTTGCCTCATTCGCTTTAAACGAACTATGCCGAATCTCACCTGTCACCATCTAGCGGTCGCTCAATAAAGCACGTTTCGGTTTAATAAATTTGACAGTCGCAGTAACAATGTATAATCTTTACGTTATGTAGTTCATACGTATTTATAATTTTTATTCTACAGAATTTTTAGGGTAGGCATTGCCTCAATTGCCTCCATGTAACTTCGCCACTGATATATATGTGTACAACGTTATCGGCAACAAAGAAGTAGTTTTTGTTAAAATTCCTTCCCGGGATATTTGGCCGTAGTCCAATGTTTTCTACAAAACCAGACATTTCGGCAATGCCATCGACTTCCATCATCAGTGAAAATCGAGTGCGATAACGTGAGGTGGTATACGTTAGTGACCACAGTACTGTGGTTAAGGCTGAAGCAGTAAGTAGAAAGAAGTAGTTTCTATGGTAATATTTCATTTCGAAAATGATTTTAAATATAAATCTTAGAATATGGAAGTCATGTATGGTTCTCCATACCGATATTTTTCTATGGCAAACGATAACAGCCGAAAATTTAAACAAAATCAAATAATTTTTTGCATGCAGCCCTGATTTGTAGAGTACTCAAGACCTATTGTTTTTGGAGAAGATCGGTTAAGGGAAAGGGGTAGTTTACCGGCAACGTTTTATGTTTTAACAAGGGTATTTTCTATGGCAAACGATAACAGCCGCAAATTCAAACAGAATAAAATAATTATTTGCATACAGCCCTAAATTGTAGAGTTCTCAAGACCTATTGTTTTTGGTGAAGATCGATTAAGGGAAAGGGGTAGTTTACCGGCAACATTTTATGTTTTAACAAGGGTATTTTCTATGGCAAACGATAACAGCCACAAATTCAAACAGAATCAAATAATGTTTTGCATACAGCCCTGATTTGTAGAGTACTCAAGACCTATAGTTTTTGGTGAATATCGGTTAAGGGAAAGGGGTAGTTTACCAGCCACCTTTAATGTTTCAACAAGGGTAATTTTTTATATGACGAACGATAACTGCCGTGAATTCTAACAGAATCAACTACGTTTTTGCATACCTCTTTGAACTAAAGAGAACTCAAGGTCTGTTGATTTTGTTGAAGATCGGTTAAGAGGAAGGGGTAGTTTATCAGCAACGTTTTATGTTTTAAAAAGGGCAATTTTTTTATGACCAACGATAACTGCAGAAAATTCAAAGAGAATCAAATAATTTTTTGCACTTTCCTGAGTTGTAGAGAACTCAAGGTCTGTTGATTTTGGTGAAGATCAGTTAAGGGAAAGGGGTAGTTTACCTGTAACGTTTTATGTTTTAACAAGGGTATTTCCTATGGCAAACGATAACAGCCGCAAATTCAAACAGAATTAAATAATGTTTCGTATACAGCCCTGAATTGTAGAGTTCTCAAGATCTATTGTTTTTGGTGAAGATCGGTTAAGGGAAAGGGGTAGTTTACCTGTAACGTTTTATGTTTTAACAAGGGTATTTCTTATGGCAAACGATAACAGCCGCAAATTCAAACAGACTCTAAAGATTATTTGCATACAGCCCTAAATTGTAGAGGGCTCAAGACCTATTGTTTTTGGTGAAGATCGGTTGATGGAAAGGGGTAGTTTACCTGCAACATTTTATGTTTTAACAAGGGTATTTTCTATGGCAAACGATAACAGCCGCAAATTCAAACAGAATCAAATAATGTTTTGCATACAGCCGTGATTTGTAGAGTACTCAAGATCTTTTGTTTTTGGTGAAGATCGGTTAAGGGGAAGGGGTAGTTTACCTGCAACGTTTTTTTATCAAGCGTATTTACTATGGCAAACGATAACAGCCGCAAATTCAAACAGAATCACATAATTGTTTGCATACGTCCCTGAATTGTAGAGGTCGCAATGACTTTCGATTTTGGTGAAGATCGGTTAAGGGGAAGGGGTAGTTTACCTGCAACCTTTTACGTTTTAACAAGAGTAAAATACTTGAAAATTTATTTAAACTTTTTGAAACAATGGTAATTGTTAAAAATAAAATAATTTTGTTGCCAGGCAATAAAATTAAAATTTGTTCATTTTAATGTAATATAATATTTTTCATTTAATACAGCAATAAAAAGGCAGGTAAGACACACACACACACACACACACACAAAATTCACGTTATTTCTGGCCTCACTCATGTTTATTTTCTTACATTTGCACGCTTTTTAAATGGAAAGTGCCGAAACCCACACCAACATAACGCGTGCAAGCCGAAATTTTTTTAAGGAATCACTAAAAGGACGGTGGTTCAAATCGGACGCTGAGGTAGAGTTTGCTGTAACCGAATGGTTCCACAAACAGCCGTAAGAATTTTACTAGCAGGGAATCTACAGGTTAGCGCAACAGTGGAACTCATGTCTTAATGTTATTGGAGACTTCTTTTAAAATCGTTGAATAAAAAATGCTTTACGGCTCTATACGTGTTTCTATTGAACAATCCTTGTATTAGTCATACACAATAATACAACTGATTGAACTTCAAATTTTTAAACTTGATTAGTTTCTATATATATGTTTAATGTTACAAATAATTCAAATAACAATCTTGATCATCTGTTAGTTCAGCGGAATAACAGTGACACTTTTAATAACCGCATAAAATAAACACTTAGAAACAACACAGGCGCTTTAACTTAACTGTTTGGACCACAGAAGTGAGGCATGCCTCAACGCTCTATGTGTACAGCGCGGGACAATCCCCCCTCCCTACACTTCCCTATCACACCACTACATTGCTTACATACGATGTATACAAAAAACGCTGAGGCAAGTTCAGGTTGCCTCATTCGCTTTAAACGAACTATGCCGAATCTCACCTGTCACCATCTAGCGGTCGCTCAATAAAGCACGTTTCGGTTTAATAAATTTGACAGTCGCAGTAACAATGTATAATCTTTACGTTATGTAGTTCATACGTATTTATAATTTTTATTCTACAGAATTTTTAGGGTAGGCATTGCCTCAATTGCCTCCATGTAACTTCGCCACTGATATATATGTGTACAACGTTATCGGCAACAAAGAAGTAGTTTTTGTTAAAATTCCTTCCCGGGATATTTGGCCGTAGTCCAATGTTTTCTACAAAACCAGACATTTCGGCAATGCCATCGACTTCCATCATCAGTGAAAATCGAGTGCGATAACGTGAGGTGGTATACGTTAGTGACCACAGTACTGTGGTTAAGGCTGAAGCAGTAAGTAGAAAGAAGTAGTTTCTATGGTAATATTTCATTTCGAAAATGATTTTAAATATAAATCTTAGAATATGGAAGTCATGTATGGTTCTCCATACCGATATTTTTCTATGGCAAACGATAACAGCCGAAAATTTAAACAAAATCAAATAATTTTTTGCATGCAGCCCTGATTTGTAGAGTACTCAAGACCTATTGTTTTTGGAGAAGATCGGTTAAGGTAAAGGGGTAGTTTACCTGCAACGTTTTATGTTTTAACAAGGGTATTTTCTATGGCAAACGATAACAGCCGCAAATTCAAACAGAATAAAATAATTATTTGCATACAGCCCTAAATTGTAGAGTTCTCAAGACCTATTGTTTTTGGTGAAGATCGATTAAGGGAAAGGGGTAGTTTACCGGCAACATTTTATGTTTTAACAAGGGTATTTTCTATGGCAAACGATAACAGCCACAAATTCAAACAGAATCAAATAATGTTTTGCATACAGCCCTGATTTGTAGAGTACTCAAGACCTATAGTTTTTGGTGAATATCGGTTAAGGGAAAGGGGTAGTTTACCAGCCACCTTTAATGTTTCAACAAGGGTAATTTTTTATATGACGAACGATAACTGCCGTGAATTCTAACAGAATCAACTACGTTTTTGCATACCTCTTTGAACTAAAGAGAACTCAAGGTCTGTTGATTTTGTTGAAGATCGGTTAAGAGGAAGGGGTAGTTTATCAGCAACGTTTTATGTTTTAAAAAGGGCAATTTTTTATGACCAACGATAACTGCAGAAAATTCAAAGAGAATCAAATAATTTTTTGCACTTTCCTGAGTTGTAGAGAACTCAAGGTCTGTTGATTTTGGTGAAGATCAGTTAAGGGAAAGGGGTAGTTTACCTGTAACGTTTTATGTTTTAACAAGGGTATTTCCTATGGCAAACGATAACAGCCGCAAATTCAAACAGAATTAAATAATGTTTCGTATACAGCCCTGAATTGTAGAGTTCTCAAGACCTGTTGTTTTTGGTGAAGATCGGTTAAGGGAAAGGGGTAGTTTACCTGTAACATTTTATGTTTTAACAAGGGTATTTCCTATGGCAAACGATAACAGCCGCAAATTCAAACAGACTCAAAAGATTATTTGCATACAGCCCTAAATTGTAGAGGGCTCAAGACCTATTGTTTTTGGTGAAGATCGGTTGAGGGAAAGGGGTAGTTTACCAGCAACATTTTATGTTTTAACAAGGGTATTTTCTATGGCAAACGATAACAGCCGCAAATTCAAACAGAATCAAATAATGTTTTGCATACTGCCCTGATTTGTAGAGTACTGAAGACCTATTGTTTTTGGTTAAGATCGGTTAAGGGGAAGGCGTAGTTTACCTGCAACATTTTTTTATCAAGCGTATTTACTATGGCAAACGATAACAGCCGCAAATTCAAACAGAATCAAATAATTGTTTGCATACGTCCCTGAATTGTAGAGGTCGCAATGACTTTCGATTTTGGTGAAGATCGGTTAAGGGGAAGGGGTAGTTTACCTGCAACCTTTTACGTTTTAACAAGAGTAAAATACTTGAAAATTTATTTAAACTTTTTGAAACAATGGTAATTGTTAAAAATAAAATAATTTTGTTGCCAGGCAATAAAATTAAAATTTGTTCATTTTAATGTAATATAATATTTTTCATTTAATACAGCAATAAAAAGGCAGGTAAGACACACACACACACACACACACACACACACACAAAATTCACGTTATTTCTGGCCTCACTCATGTTTATTTTCTTACATTTGCACGCTTTTTAAATGGAAAGTGCCGAAACCCACACCAACATAACGCGTGCAAGCCGAAATTTTTTTAAGGAATCACTAAAAGGACGGTGGTTCAAATCGGACGCTGAGGTAGAGTTTGCTGTAACCGAATGGTTCCACAAACAGCCGTAAGAATTTTACTAGCAGGGAATCTACAGGTTAGCGCAACAGTGGAACTCATGTCTTAATGTTATTGGAGACTTCTTTTAAAATCGTTGAATAAAAAATGCTTTACGGCTCTATACGTGTTTCTATTGAACAATCCTTGTATTAGTCATACACAATAATACAACTGATTGAACTTCAAATTTTTAAACTTGATTAGTTTCTATATATATGTTTAATGTTACAAATAATTCAAATAACAATCTTGATCATCTGTTAGTTCAGCGGAATAACAGTGACACTTTTAATAACCGCATAAAATAAACACTTAGAAACAACACAGGCGCTTTAACTTAACTGTTTGGACCACAGAAGTGAGGCATGCCTCAACGCTCTATGTGTACAGCGCGGGACAATCCCCCCTCCCTACACTTCCCTATCACACCACTACATTGCTTACATACGATGTATACAAAAAACGCTGAGGCAAGTTCAGGTTGCCTCATTCGCTTTAAACGAACTATGCCGAATCTCACCTGTCACCATCTAGCGGTCGCTCAATAAAGCACGTTTCGGTTTAATAAATTTGACAGTCGCAGTAACAATGTATAATCTTTACGTTATGTAGTTCATACGTATTTATAATTTTTATTCTACAGAATTTTTAGGGTAGGCATTGCCTCAATTGCCTCCATGTAACTTCGCCACTGATATATATGTGTACAACGTTATCGGCAACAAAGAAGTAGTTTTTGTTAAAATTCCTTCCCGGGATATTTGGCCGTAGTCCAATGTTTTCTACAAAACCAGACATTTCGGCAATGCCATCGACTTCCATCATCAGTGAAAATCGAGTGCGATAACGTGAGGTGGTATACGTTAGTGACCACAGTACTGTGGTTAAGGCTGAAGCAGTAAGTAGAAAGAAGTAGTTTCTATGGTAATATTTCATTTCGAAAATGATTTTAAATATAAATCTTAGAATATGGAAGTCATGTATGGTTCTCCATACCGATATTTTTCTATGGCAAACGATAACAGCCGAAAATTTAAACAAAATCAAATAATTTTTTGCATGCAGCCCTGATTTGTAGAGTACTCAAGACCTATTGTTTTTGGAGAAGATCGGTTAAGGGAAAGGGGTAGTTTACCGGCAACGTTTTATGTTTTAACAAGGGTATTTTCTATGGCAAACGATAACAGCCGCAAATTCAAACAGAATAAAATAATTATTTGCATACAGCCCTAAATTGTAGAGTTCTCAAGACCTATTGTTTTTGGTGAAGATCGATTAAGGGAAAGGGGTAGTTTACCGGCAACATTTTATGTTTTAACAAGGGTATTTTCTATGGCAAACGATAACAGCCACAAATTCAAACAGAATCAAATAATGTTTTGCATACAGCCCTGATTTGTAGAGTACTCAAGACCTGTAGTTTTTGGTGAATATCGGTTAAGGGAAAGGGGTAGTTTACCAGCCACCTTTAATGTTTCAACAAGGGTAATTTTTTATATGACGAACGATAACTGCCGTGAATTCTAACAGAATAAACTACGTTTTTGCATACCTCTTTGAACTAAAGAGAACTCAAGGTCTGTTGATTTTGTTGAAGATCGGTTAAGAGGAAGGGGTAGTTTATCAGCAACGTTTTATGTTTTAAAAAGGGCAATTTTTTATGACCAACGATAACTGCAGAAAATTCAAAGAGAATCAAATAATTTTTTGCACTTTCCTGAGTTGTAGAGAACTCAAGGTCTGTTGATTTTGGTGAAGATCAGTTAAGGGAAAGGGGTAGTTTACCTGTAACGTTTTATGTTTTAACAAGGGTATTTCCTATGGCAAACGATAACAGCCGCAAATTCAAACAGAATTAAATAATGTTTCGTATACAGCCCTGAATTGTAGAGTTCTCAAGACCTATTTTTTTTTGTGAAGATCGGTTAAGGGAAAGGGGTAGTTTACCTGTAACGTTTTATGTTTTAACTAGGGTATTTCTTATGGCAAACGATAACAGCCGCAAATTCAAACAGACTCTAAAGATTATTTGCATACAGCCCTAAATTGTAGAGGGCTCAAGACCTATTGTTTTTGGTGAAGATCGGTTGAGGGAAAGGGGTAGTTTACCTGCAACATTTTATGTTTTAACAAGGGTATTTTCTATGGCAAACGATAACAGCCGCAAATTCAAACAGAATCAAATAATGTTTTGCATACAGCCGTGATTTGTAGAGTACTCAAGATCTTTTGTTTTTGGTGAAGATCGGTTAAGGGGAAGGGGTAGTTTACCTGCAACGTTTTTTTATCAAGCGTATTTACTATGGCAAACGATAACAGCCGCAAATTCAAACAGAATCACATAATTGTTTGCATACGTCCCTGAATTGTAGAGGTCGCAATGACTTTCGATTTTGGTGAAGATCGGTTAAGGGGAAGGGGTAGTTTACCTGCAACCTTTTACGTTTTAACAAGAGTAAAATACTTGAAAATTTATTTAAACTTTTTGAAACAATGGTAATTGTTAAAAATAAAATAATTTTGTTGCCAGGCAATAAAATTAAAATTTGTTCATTTTAATGTAATATAATATTTTTCATTTAATACAGCAATAAAAAGGCAGGTAAGACACACACACACACACACACACACACACACACACACACACACAAAATTCACGTTATTTCTGGCCTCACTCATGTTTATTTTCTTACATTTGCACGCTTTTTAAATGGAAAGTGCCGAAACCCACACCAACATAACGCGTGCAAGCCGAAATTTTTTTAAGGAATCACTAAAAGGACGGTGGTTCAAATCGGACGCTGAGGTAGAGTTTGCTGTAACCGAATGGTTCCACAAACAGCCGTAAGAATTTTACTAGCAGGGAATCTACAGGTTAGCGCAACAGTGGAACTCATGTCTTAATGTTATTGGAGACTTCTTTTAAAATCGTTGAATAAAAAATGCTTTACGGCTCTATACGTGTTTCTATTGAACAATCCTTGTATTAGTCATACACAATAATACAACTGATTGAACTTCAAATTTTTAAACTTGATTAGTTTCTATATATATGTTTAATGTTACAAATAATTCAAATAACAATCTTGATCATCTGTTAGTTCAGCGGAATAACAGTGACACTTTTAATAACCGCATAAAATAAACACTTAGAAACAACACAGGCGCTTTAACTTAACTGTTTGGACCACAGAAGTGAGGCATGCCTCAACGCTCTATGTGTACAGCGCGGGACAATCCCCCCTCCCTACACTTCCCTATCACACCACTACATTGCTTACATACGATGTATACAAAAAACGCTGAGGCAAGTTCAGGTTGCCTCATTCGCTTTAAACGAACTATGCCGAATCTCACCTGTCACCATCTAGCGGTCGCTCAATAAAGCACGTTTCGGTTTAATAAATTTGACAGTCGCAGTAACAATGTATAATCTTTACGTTATGTAGTTCATACGTATTTATAATTTTTATTCTACAGAATTTTTAGGGTAGGCATTGCCTCAATTGCCTCCATGTAACTTCGCCACTGATATATATGTGTACAACGTTATCGGCAACAAAGAAGTAGTTTTTGTTAAAATTCCTTCCCGGGATATTTGGCCGTAGTCCAATGTTTTCTACAAAACCAGACATTTCGGCAATGCCATCGACTTCCATCATCAGTGAAAATCGAGTGCGATAACGTGAGGTGGTATACGTTAGTGACCACAGTACTGTGGTTAAGGCTGAAGCAGTAAGTAGAAAGAAGTAGTTTCTATGGTAATATTTCATTTCGAAAATGATTTTAAATATAAATCTTAGAATATGGAAGTCATGTATGGTTCTCCATACCGATATTTTTCTATGGCAAACGATAACAGCCGAAAATTTAAACAAAATCAAATAATTTTTTGCATGCAGCCCTGATTTGTAGAGTACTCAAGACCTATTGTTTTTGGAGAAGATCGGTTAAGGTAAAGGGGTAGTTTACCTGCAACGTTTTATGTTTTAACAAGGGTATTTTCTATGGCAAACGATAACAGCCGCAAATTCAAACAGAATAAAATAATTATTTGCATACAGCCCTAAATTGTAGAGTTCTCAAGACCTATTGTTTTTGGTGAAGATCGATTAAGGGAAAGGGGTAGTTTACCGGCAACATTTTATGTTTTAACAAGGGTATTTTCTATGGCAAACGATAACAGCCACAAATTCAAACAGAATCAAATAATGTTTTGCATACAGCCCTGATTTGTAGAGTACTCAAGACCTATAGTTTTTGGTGAATATCGGTTAAGGGAAAGGGGTAGTTTACCAGCCACCTTTAATGTTTCAACAAGGGTAATTTTTTATATGACGAACGATAACTGCCGTGAATTCTAACAGAATCAACTACGTTTTTGCATACCTCTTTGAACTAAAGAGAACTCAAGGTCTGTTGATTTTGTTGAAGATCGGTTAAGAGGAAGGGGTAGTTTATCAGCAACGTTTTATGTTTTAAAAAGGGCAATTTTTTTATGACCAACGATAACTGCAGAAAATTCAAAGAGAATCAAATAATTTTTTGCACTTTCCTGAGTTGTAGAGAACTCAAGGTCTGTTGATTTTGGTGAAGATCAGTTAAGGGAAAGGGGTAGTTTACCTGTAACGTTTTATGTTTTAACAAGGGTATTTCCTATGGCAAACGATAACAGCCGCAAATTCAAACAGAATTAAATAATGTTTCGTATACAGCCCTGAATTGTAGAGTTGTCAAGACCTATTGTTTTTGGTGAAGATCGGTTAAGGGAAAGGGGTAGTTTACCTGTAACGTTTTATGTTTTAACAAGGGTATTTCTTATGGCAAACGATAACAGCCGCAAATTCAAACAGACTCTAAAGATTATTTGCATACAGCCCTAAATTGTAGAGGGCTCAAGACCTATTGTTTTTGGTGAAGATCGGTTGATGGAAAGGGGTAGTTTACCTGCAACATTTTATGTTTTAACAAGGGTATTTTCTATGGCAAACGATAACAGCCGCAAATTCAAACAGAATCAAATAATGTTTTGCATACAGCCGTGATTTGTAGAGTACTCAAGATCTTTTGTTTTTGGTGAAGATCGGTTAAGGGGAAGGGGTAGTTTACCTGCAACGTTTTTTTATCAAGCGTATTTACTATGGCAAACGATAACAGCCGCAAATTCAAACAGAATCACATAATTGTTTGCATACGTCCCTGAATTGTAGAGATCGCAATGACTTTCGATTTTGGTGAAGATCGGTTAAGGGGAAGGGGTAGTTTACCTGCAACCTTTTACGTTTTAACAAGAGTAAAATACTTGAAAATTTATTTAAACTTTTTGAAACAATGGTAATTGTTAAAAATAAAATAATTTTGTTGCCAGGCAATAAAATTAAAATTTGTTCATTTTAATGTAATATAATATTTTTCATTTAATACAGCAATAAAAAGGCAGGTAAGACACACACACACACACACACACAAAATTCACGTTATTTCTGGCCTCACTCATGTTTATTTTCTTACATTTGCACGCTTTTTAAATGGAAAGTGCCGAAACCCACACCAACATAACGCGTGCAAGCCGAAATTTTTTTAAGGAATCACTAAAAGGACGGTGGTTCAAATCGGACGCTGAGGTAGAGTTTGCTGTAACCGAATGGTTCCACAAACAGCCGTAAGAATTTTACTAGCAGGGAATCTACAGGTTAGCGCAACAGTGGAACTCATGTCTTAATGTTATTGGAGACTTCTTTTAAAATCGTTGAATAAAAAATGCATTACGGCTCTATACGTGTTTCTATTGAACAATCCTTGTATTAGTCATACACAATAATACAACTGATTGAACTTCAAATTTTTAAACTTGATTAGTTTCTATATATATGTTTAATGTTACAAATAATTCAAATAACAATCTTGATCATCTGTTAGTTCAGCGGAATAACAGTGACACTTTTAATAACCGCATAAAATAAACACTTAGAAACAACACAGGCGCTTTAACTTAACTGTTTGGACCACAGAAGTGAGGCATGCCTCAACGCTCTATGTGTACAGCCTCAATTGCTTGCCTCAATTGCCTCCATGTAACTTCGCCACTGATATATATGTGTACAACGTTATCGGCAACAAAGAAGTAGTTTTTGTTAAAATTCCTTCCCGGGATATTTGGCCGTAGTCCAATGTTTTCTACAAAACCAGACATTTCGGCAATGCCATCGACTTCCATCATCAGTGAAAATCGAGTGCGATAACGTGAGGTGGTATACGTTAGTGACCACAGTACTGTGGTTAAGGCTGAAGCAGTAAGTAGAAAGAAGTAGTTTCTATGGTAATATTTCATTTCGAAAATGATTTTAAATATAAATCTTAGAATATGGAAGTCATGTATGGTTCTCCATACCGATATTTTTCTATGGCAAACGATAACAGCCGAAAATTTAAACAAAATCAAATAATTTTTTGCATGCAGCCCTGATTTGTAGAGTACTCAAGACCTATTGTTTTTGGAGAAGATCGGTTAAGGTAAAGGGGTAGTTTACCTGCAACGTTTTATGTTTTAACAAGGGTATTTTCTATGGCAAACGATAACAGCCTCAAATTCAAACAGAATAAAATAATTATTTGCATACAGCCCTAAATTGTAGAGTTCTCAAGACCTATTGTTTTTGGTGAAGATCGATTAAGGGAAAGGGGTAGTTTACCTGCAACATTTTATGTTTTAACAAGGGTATTTTCTATGGCAAACGATAACAGCCGCAAATTCAAACAGAATCAAATAATGTTTTGCATACAGCCCTGATTTGTAGAGTACTCAAGACCTATTGTTTTTGGTGAATATCGGTTAAGGGAAAGGGGTAGTATACCAGCCACCTTTAATGTTTCAACAAGGGTAATTTTTTATATGACGAACGATAACTGCCGTGAATTCTAACAGAATCAACTACGTTTTTGCATACCTCTTTGAACTAAAGAGAACTCAAGGTCTGTTGATTTTGTTGAAGATCGGTTAAGAGGAAGGGGTAGTTTATCAGCAACGTTTTATGTTTTAAAAAGGGCAATTTTTTTATGACCAACGATAACTGCAGAAAATTCAAAGAGAATCAAATAATTTTTTGCACTTTCCTGAGTTGTAGAGAACTCAAGGTCTGTTGATTTTGGTGTAGATCAGTTAAGGGAAAGGAGTAGTTTACCTGCAACATTTTATGTTGTAACAAGAGAAATGTTTCCATGACGAACGATAACTGCCGCACAGTCAAACCGAATCAAATATTTTTTTGCATGCATCCCTGAATTGTAGAGGACTGAAGGTCTATTGATTTTGGAGAAGATCGGTTAAGAGAAAGGGGTAGTTTACCTGAAACATTTTATGATTTAACAAGAGTAAATTACTTAATTTTTATAAATAAAGTATCCTGATAAGAAGCTCATAATAATCCACTGTAGAAACGTAGATGAAATATCTATAAATGAAGAAGTTAAGTGAACGGGGTGGGGGTAATTTTCTATTATTAAAAATTATAGTTGAAGGTGGAGGGGAGAATTTTTTTATATGTGTACTACGTTGTCGGCAACAAAGAACTAGTTTTTTGTTAAAATTGCTTCCCGGGCTGTTTAGCCGTAGTCCAATATTTTCTGCAAAACCAGACTTTTTGGCAGTGCCATCGACTGCCATCATCAGCGAAAATCGAGTGCGAAAACGTGAGATGGTATACGTTAGTGACCTCAGTACTGTGGTTAATGCTGAAGCAATAAGTAGAAAGACGTAGTTTCTATGGAAATATTTCATTTCGAATATGATTTTAAATATAAATCTTAGAACATGGAAGTCATGTATGGTTCTCCATACCGATATTTTTCGTTGTACTTTTTAACTGCCTTTCTATTTACTTCAGGATTATTCTCTGAATACTTTTTGACAGCTTCTCTGTGCCTTTTTTTTTTTTTTTTGCTGGAGTCACTGAACCTGGCACGACGTTGCCTTCCTCGTCGCTTCGTACAGGGAGGAGCAACTTCACTTACATGAGAGTGGTCCTGGGTTTCTGGTTCTGTTACTTCGTCAGGCACTGGAGGAGGGCTGTGAGAAGCAGTTGTTGGTAACAGCACGTCTACCGGAAATAATGTAGGTGGCGTCTGCATTAGGGACGTTTGTTGGTCATAAGGTGTTGGCATTTCATCTACTGGAATGATTGGCTCAAAGTGTGCCGACATAATGGGGCCTGAACACTTCATTCTTATAACTGGCTTCCCTTCATCGGGCCCCCCAAATCTCAAGATCAACGCGCCATCTCGATATACTTGAATATCATATGGGTAAAGTTTCACTGCAAGAAGCGTATGTGGTGCGAAGAGACATATGAGATTGGTATTGTGTCTTAGTTCTGTAATTTATGGTCCCACACGGCATCATAGTAAAGTGCTTGAACCGTCGCCAGTTGTTGGAAATGTGTTGCACGACAGTGGCCCGCAAATCATTAGCTTGTGAGTCAGTATCGTACATGAGGCATGATAATGAGTAAAAGAAACATGATCCATCACCTGTCATGGGAACTATTCGATGAGGCACCACTACACCATCGATGGATATGTGTTCCATTGTACCTTAAGAAAAAGAATAACCGAATAATTGCATAATTGCATATTTACGCAATGTTAATTGCATAACTAACAAGTAAAAATATTAACACTCACCTTGGTATGAATATAACTGGCTGTAGAAAAAAATACACTAAAAAATACACTGGGAAGTATACTTCCCATAGCCCATTAAAGGGTTAAACGAATTTTGCGGAAAATGTGACCGCGTCCAATCGATTTCTGGTATCAAAATACCCATAAGTACCAACTTTCGAGAAAATCGTTCAATACAATTATTGCTCGCTTAATAGTATAGGATTAGATAGATTGTACAAATTCGCAACTCTTAGTTTGTTTATTTACATTCATAGCAACAACTATTTTTTTTTTTCGAGAAAATCGTTAGAGCCGTTTTCGAGAAAAAAAGGACATACATTTCGTTACATAAATTAATTTATAAATTATAAATTAATTTATTAATTGAACTTCGAAATTTTCTCGACTATAAAAACCTGCAAACAACGAAGTTTTTTTCAATTTAAAACAATGATTAGATAGATTGTACAAATTCTCAACTCTTAGTTTAACTCTTAGTTAATCAATTGAACTTCGAAATTTTCTCGACTATAAGAACCTGCAAACAACGAAGTTTTTTTCAATTTAAAACAATGATTAAAAACTCAGGACTAAATGTATTCGGGGTTTCCAGTAAACTGAGATGTCAACCACTTCATTTACCAAGTATGCAATTCCCGCGATAAATTTTAGTATTTGGTTTTTTGCCCCTTAGGAGAGAAAGTTTTTAAAACCGTTTCTTAATGAGCACCTAAGACCTATGATGAAGCTATGTTCAAAGTTTCATTGATATCCATTCAGTGGTTTCAGAGATATCGTGATCAGTGAGTCAGTCAGTAGCATTTGGCTTATATAGATACATTTATCCCCACTTACGATATCTATGGAATCACTCCTGCTCGTGATCCCATATCTACTCAGTTGAATTTTTTTTTTTATAAAAATAACTCATTGAGATTAAAATGTTGAACCCTCATACTACGATCTCGCTCAGCGCAACTTTCTTTGTATCTTAGCCTACAAAACGCAAAAATATCTTACAAATGCTACTTAAAGAAACGATATTATAAATTTATTGAATGCCTTTGTTTAATAGCCTACATATTTTTACTCGAAAGTGAAAGCCCAGTCATAACTTCATAAGTCACTTTTAAATATGTAACTATGATTGATAACTTATTTATCATATCGGTTTTCAGGCAGATCGTTCAGAATGAAAGGGCCAGGGTGCCAAAAAGTGGCTGCCTACTCAAGCAACGCTAAATGATTTTTTCCCGAAACGGCCAAAAGATGATGATATACCCATGCCTCTCAGCTCGATCCAGACTCAGATGGAAGAACGTAAGGCAATTCACAATGTTTCGGATTCACTAGCTCCAACCACGTCAGCTACTAGAATTTACGACAACTCAACAGTTAATTCAGAGATTAGCGGAGTGTGTTATGGTTATGATATAGGAAATTTTATTGGTAAAATGCTTGATGATTTTACAAAGGAACAGCTTATACTCAACCACTGGAGACCTCCCAGAGATTACATATTTCCTTGCTCTGTAGTGAAAAAAAAAAACGGAAAAGAAAGTTACAGGCGACCTTCTCACGATTTGTTTAACGAATTTGAATGGTTAGTTTTCTCTGAAGTTCGGAAAGGACTTTTTTGTGTTTATTGTGCCCTTTTCTCAACTTCACAAGCTGGTGGAATGCAGCTTAAAAATCTTGTTACTCAACCTGTGACTGACTTTAAACATCTTTTTGTGACGTCTCCCTTGTTAAGATGTCACAAATGTCGGGAACCAGTTCAATTTGTTACCTGTTAATTGAACTAGCTGCCGTTGTTAGTAAATCTTAATCACTAACAAATTATAACACTTTACTGTTCAGGAATTAAGCAAGGATTGTATAAATTTATTCACTCGTTGGGTGTTAGCAAAAACATCTCTTTATTAACATATTTATCTCTGATACTTTACTTTACTTTTAAACTCAGATTCTAAAAATGTCTGCATTAAATATTTTGAAAATTTACTTCTTATTCTTTTTTATATCAAAAGCATTCAGCTAGATATTGTTTTCAGTACCACGGATCCGGGACTCAACTTAGTTATATTTTTATTACAACTTCAACCAAATTATTAGAAGAATAATTTCGGTTGTAAATTTTAATATTAATTTAAATCTAAACATCTTAATGTCATTACTACTTCATTACAGTGATTACAAAAATATATATATTAAACTTTAAATTATCAAAAGTTCTTTACTGTTCTTTTGTTACTGGTCTTGTTGTTTTACAATGAATTTGTGTTACAAATATTATGTTTTGATATCACCTGAATGTAACATGTGTATGCTGTGGGGTCCATGATGGTCATCTTCAGTCCCCTTCTAGGGTGTGATCCACGGTTCCTCTTGATGTTCCATGAGGCTGATTGTTTCTGGTAGTCTCTTCCTAGACGATTAGATTTCGGTACTAGAAGTTCACCCGGTTGCTGTTTGTGTTTTCTTCTTTTGGAGTCGGTTGATTACATTTTACTTTTAGTTACAGTTCTTATTTTGTCAGCACTAAAATCTGGTAAGTAACATTTCTCACCACTTACAGTTTGCTAAGAGATGTGTCGGCTAAGTTTCCTTTTTTTTTATTATTCTTTACATATTTCTTCACGCACTACATTATAATTTTGTTTTTATTATTATTATTATACTACATAAGTCAACTCAAACTCATTATAAACTTGATTAAATATTGTTTAACGGTATACACCTATGTGTATGTTTACAAGACAGCAGCTACATCCTTACATCTCGGTGTCTATCGGGCGAATGCAAGCAATGTTTGGCGGCAAGGGTCAGTAGCTGGCGCGGTTTTACGCACTGAGAAAATAGTTCGTTCTTTTAAGTTATATTAATTATTTACTAATTAAATCGTAATACATTATTTTACCTTTCGGTTACGAATTAGGAATTTCTTTATCTATTTAGTACGTATTTTATTTAATTAAAGTAATTATTATTATTAGCTAAATAACACCGTTCTTAACGTGTTGGTACGGGACAATTTGCACGTTGTGGCATGAATCTAGGCATAGGTAAGGGGTGGATAATACTCTTACTTATATTGAAAGCAATTTTTGATTTGTGCGATTTAAACATTACTTTAAAATCGTCACATCCTCCTGCACTTAACGATGAAGATGGGGTGGTGGGGTAATAATTAAATCTAATAAACACAATTACATTTGGGGACAGAATTTCATACTGAAATTTCTCTCTCTCAGATTATTTTTATGTATCAATTGATTATCTTACAACTTATACAAAATATTTAACTTCTAATACATCTATTACATATAAAATACACAAAAACATAAATCTACCTTATTTAAAAATCTTACATCTACTATCGGTTTTTTTTTATTTCTCCACTCGTTTTACGGAGTTATACTCATGAGTAGGCTACTAATAATAATCCCGTATTGTAATAACAATCGAATTACTTTTAGTTTACTTTGCTAGGAATTTGTTTTTTCTTTCTCGTCAGCTGACTTCTCATTCTTTATATCCTTCTCGCAGGACTTTAGCTAAGGTTGATCAGGCCTCGCTATTATTCGTACGAGGGTTTTGAGTTTATACTCATTTACAATATAGTATGTTGCAAAATCTTATAGTATTCCTGTATAAGTATATACAACATATTTTATTCTCAATACTTAAATAGTATTCTCGGTTTTCTATCTTTCTCGTAGTCGTGCTTCTGTATTTTGACACGAAAAACATTTTTTTATTTGAGACAGATCGCTTCTGCGAACGTAATTTTCTGTATTGGGTTCATACAGAGCTACAGTAACGGGGGTGATGAATTTATGAATTTTGTAGGGGCCACACCATCGGTACGATACTTTGGAAGTGGTCCTATCAACGGCTTTACTCATTGGATGCGTTTTATACATTACTAAATCACCTATCTTATATTCTATTTGCCTATTATTCCGCTAATGGTATTTCCGTGATTTTTGAAAATTCGCTCTCAAATTTGCACGAGCTTCGTTCCATATTTTTCTTACGTTATTCGTATTCATGTCACGGGGAAATAACTCACGGATTTTCCATTTCGTGGTTAACGGATGGTTGGGTTTATATTTGTAGAGTAAATCAAATGGTGTTGATTTATGGCCTTCATGATACGCTGAGTTGAACGCAAATTGTATCCACGATACATTTTGATCCCAGGTTGTCTGGTCTTTAGCGTGATAAGATATTAGAGCTGATTTTAAGTTACGCAAGTATCTTTCTGCTAGGTTTCCTTGCGGTCTGTACTCGGTCACTGTAATATGATTTATCCCTAATTTAAAACACATGTCGTTAAATTCTTTCGACTTAAACTGAGGTCCATTGTCAGATATTAGGTTTACGGGCGTACCATAATCTTTAAATAGTCTTTCTTGTAGAATTTTTATTGTCGTAGATGCTAATGCAGGTCGCATAGGATACATCCACACGAATTTAGTGAAGGAGTCTACACAAATTAATAGCATGGTATTTCCGGATTTAGAACGGGGATAAGGTCCAGAATAGTCTATGTATATCTTCGAGAAGGGGGTTGTGGGTATCTCTGAGATTAATTTTCCTACTTGACTGATTCTTGCTGGCTTGCTCAGGGCACAGATTTCGCATTCTTTCACGAACTTTTTTATTTCGCTGTTCATGTTTTCCCAATGGTATTCCTTGCGAATACGATGTATAGTTTTCCTAATTCCCATATGAGCTCCAATGGTCGATGAATGGTAGTATTCCATTAGCATAGGTTTGATTATTTCCGGGGCGATTATTTTCAGTAATTTTCCGTTAGCCTTTTTAAAACAAAGTACTCGTTTACTCAATGTATATTTGTCAGAATAATTTCCTTTTTCTATTTGTTCTATTATTTTGCACAATTTCGGATCCTTTTGTTGGTGGTATGCGATATCCTTAAATGCAAGGGAAAGTTAGTAATTAGTGTATTAACGGTAGGGGTTTCAACATTTTCTTCGCCTGATCTAGTATTGGGTAATTGGAACATGCGGGATAGAGTATCGGCTACTACATTTTGAGTACCACGAATATGTTGTACTTTGAACTTGTAGCAATTCAATCTTAACACCCATCTTCCGATACGACCTAACTGTTTTGGGTGGTTCAATAACCATGACAAAGCTTGATTGTCGGTTTCTAGTAGAAATTCCTTATTTTCCAAAAATGGTTTGAATTTGTCAAAGGCGAATACTACGGCTAAACATTCAAGTTCATAGGCTGAGAACTTCCTTTCTTGCTCGGTCAATGTACGGGATGGATAGCTGATCGGGAGTCTAGTATTATTTATTTCCTGGTATATTACGGCTCCTAATGCTACACTTGAACTGTCGGTCTGTACGACAAATGGTTTACTGAAATCTGCTAACTGCAGTACCGGTGGGGATATTATGCTTTCTTTAAGTGTTTCAAACGCGTCTTGGTGTCGAGTAGTCCACTCGAATTTCGCTCCTTTCTTTCTTAAAGCATTCAATGGGGCTGCTATATCCGCTAAGTGGGGTATGTACTTGTGAAAATAATTAATCATACCTAAAAATCGAGCTATACCTTTGGCGTCTCTCGGTGGTAAGAATTCTCGGATTGCGCGTGTACGTTCGGGATCGATGCTAACCTTACCTTCGGCAGATACTATGTGACCTAAGAAGGAGAATTGATTTACTGCGAAATTAACTTTACTCGGGTTTACCGTTAGTCCAGCTTTCTTTAACCTGGATAATACTTCACGCAAGTGATCAATATGTTGATCCATTGACTCACTATATACTACTATATCGTCGAGATAGTGATATACAAATTTAAATTTAACATCATGAAAAATTTTTTCTAACAGTCTGCTACATACTGAAATTCCTTGTGATATACCGAATGGTACTCTAGTAAATCGGTATAGATTAAATGGGACAGCAAAAGCAGTTAAATGTTTTGATTCCTCAGCTAGTGGGATTTGATGAAATGCTTGGTTGAGATCCATTATAGTGAAGATTTTCGCTTTTGTAAAATAGTGAAACGCGCTGTGAATATCGGGCAGAGGTATCGATTCAAATTCTATACTCTTATTTAGCTGTCTATAATCCACGACAAGTCTATGTTTGTCAGTTCCTTTTGGTACTAGGAATGCAGGTGATGAGTATGGAGAAGTTGACGGTTCAATGACGTGCTGATCAAGGAGTTTGTTAATGTAGTTTCTCATTATTTCCATCTTGGGCGGTGATAATTTGTATGGGTGAAATCGTATTACTTTGTTGTCACTAAGATTTATTTTATATTCGATTAAATGCGTTAATCCTAACTTGGGAGTGAGTACTGTAGAAAATTCCCTTATTAACTTTTGAATTCTTAGTCTCTCATTTCCTTTTAAATGATTCAGACTAGATTCTTTGTGCTCTGATTGAATAGTTGAGGCTTCACATTTAACATCGTTACTTGACTCGGAGTCGCACTGCGAACTGATATTTTCGAGTACGATCAAATCTGAAGAAATATTGTTTTGCATACATATCGAGGATTAAGCCAGTTTTACTTATGAAATCAGCGCCTAGTATTAAGTTTTGTCCTAACACTTCAGCTACTAGTAGGGGAATATACCAAGTAAAATTCTTTATTTTTAATTTCACCGTGATACTGCGCGATATCTTTAGGTTTTGTTTATTTGCGGTTGCACACTTTATGTTCACGTTTTGGCTACGTTTAATCAGATTATGACTATCTAATACTGTGGCTAACTGTTGACTAATTATACTACGGGTAGATCCGGAATCAATTAAACCAAGGGTATTCGTTGCTCCAAGGTCTATCTGTACATAGGGTAGTTGGCAGATACTTGTTTTACATGCACCAATAGAGTTGCACTTCTCAATAAATCTTGTTAGGTAAGGGTCTATGCGTTTATTTTTATTTATTTTTACTCTATGATTATTATTGTTTTTACCTTTCCTTCTGGTACTGCGGAAGACGTAGGATTTTCGTTCTTCCACCTTCACATGTTTTTTGATTGGTCGGTTTTCTGTTGGTAGCGCTTTTGTTTAGATACCTTGCTAATGTGTCCGGCATTTCCACAGTTATAACATCTTCTTTCCTCATTTACTTCGCTCGTAGGTTGTCGGGGTTTTGATCTAGAGTATGAAATATGGGGGTAGCTTTGGGTTTTATATGTACTTACGAATCGCTTATCGGGGTAGGTTCGGGTATCTGTTCCAATTGGTAGAGTTCGGAGTGAATCTCTATGTTGAGTCTGGGACATAGAAACGCGTCTGTGCTGGTCAGAATACCAGGCGTTGGACGAATGTATACAACATAGTTCTAGTTCGGTGAAAGTGGTTGGTCGCTTCATGAGTGCTAGGCGAGATCGCTCCTCGGGGGATAGTCCGACTAAGATATTGTCTACTAACTGTTGTTCACTCCATTTGACTTGCAGCAATAAGGCAGATTCTCTTATTTCAGATATATAGTAAGCTAATCTCTCGTATGTTCCTTGTACACGAAGTACTAGATTCCGCTTCAATTCTTCGTAGATACCGGTGGGAATAAAATGTCTTATTAGGGTTGTATGAAGTTCTTCTACTGGGTGATTATGCCTTAGGGATTCTAACACACGATCTTTTAAAGGAGATCTACATTTAGGTAAAATTACTTGTAAAATCTGGTCATCCCTTAGTTGTCGCAGATCTTTTAATTGCAAAAGATGCTTGAGAAAATCTAGGAGATTTGTAATATTCAGCCCATCAGTGATTGGTATGTCCGACAAAATATGTTCTACAGGGTGGGTTATCTTTCCATAAGGCTCTGTAGTTAGATTAAATTGAGTCGTCATTCGCGGTTTTTCCGCAGATTGATTCGTCGGCAAGTGAGAAGGTAAATCGTAGGTACGAGACATATTCTCTAGTTCATTAGGGAGTAGCGTAACGTTTGCTGGTTGGATATTTGCTTGTCTATCAGTTAACCGTTCTTTAAATGGATCAATATTGGATTCCTGCAGAAACTGAAACTTTACAGTACCGGTTTGCTGTTCTTGAGTAGGAGATTGGGTAGGGGAAATATTTAGTTTCGTCATTGCTTCTTCAATCTCTTCTAATCTAAACGATTCAGATCTTCGACGTAATTCGCGCATTATCTCGGGTAATTGTTGTAATGCTTCCTCCGCGAATTTTTGTACATCCTGTGGGGTAACTTTATCACCGGGCCAATTCAACAAATTGGTGATACGGCGGGTCAGATGTTCGATTCTTTGGGTGGTGCGTAAAATCACTGCGGGGGATTTTTCATCACGCAGGGTTTGTGCGATCGAAGTTAGTTCTGTATACTTGTTATAGCATGTTTCCTTTTCGCTTTCAAAATCTAAAACACTTAAACGATTTAATAATGAGGGTTTGTCCGGTTTATTTTCACGTAACGTTTTGCGAAGTTCCGCGACAGTTACATCTGAGTATGGAAGACCACGCAATAATGCTTCATAGCTTAATTCGTCTTTCAACAACAAGTCGGGGTTAAATTGAGCCATTTTTGTTAATAACGTCGTTTAAATAAACGAAGTATTACGTACGACAAATCTTATATCAGCTTAAACACTTGTAAAGCTCGACTACATTTAAATACATACATATATCTCTTATTACACATAGATTCTTATATTAATTAATCAAAATAAACTTATCTCACAACAATTCAATTTTCTGTACTGACATATATAATTAGTCAAAACAAAACACTAATATCATTGTATAGTAGAGAGAAATTTCACATACGAAAAGTTCATTCCTTTAACAATAGCACAGAGGGTCAGCTGTTTTGGGGAGTCGCATTGTTTGCATAGGGTGGTAACACAGGTAGGAGAATTCAGAACAGGAAAAACTCGTGTCTAGGATTGTCTGTTAGGTTAGCGAGGGGAGGTTTTGAATGAGATGCGTGCATACAAAAGGGGAGAATTTACATTTCTCAACACGTATTTAAAATGAACTAGCTTGTTCATACCGACAGGTTTAGAATGGAATATTTACCAGCGATGACTTGTTTATTACGGCAATGTCACGATACTAATATTATTATATCTTAATTGAAATTTACTCATTTTTTTTGATTTCAGAGTGAATAAATTTATGTTTGTCAAAGTTATTGTTAAAGAATTATAACAATATACAATATAATTATTAAAACAACAACACAATACATAATTATTATTATATTTTACAAAGTAGCGGTGGCGCAATTTTGATCGTCACGATGCTCGCAACTATTTTAACTTAAGCAGAGTCGCGCAATTTTGTGACGTCTCCCTTGTTAAGATGTCACAAATGTCGGGAACCAGTTCAATTTGTTACCTGTTAATTGAACTAGCTGCCGTTGTTAGTAAATCTTAATCACTAACAAATTATAACACTTTACTGTTCAGGAATTAAGCAAGGATTTTATAAATTTATTCACTCGTTGGGTGTTAGCAAAAACATCTCTGTATTAACATATTTATCTCTGATACTTTACTTTACTTTTAAACTCAGATTCTAAAAATGTCTGCATTAAATATTTTGAAAATTTACTTCTTATTCTTTTTTATATCAAAAGCATTCAGCTAGATATTGTTTTCAGTACCACGGATCCGGGACTCAACTTAGTTATGTTTTTATTACAACTTCAACCAAATTATTAGAAGAATAATTTCGATTGTAAATTTTAATATTAATTTAAATCTAAACATCTTAATGTCATTACTACTTCATTACAGTGATTACAAAAATATATATAATAAACTTTAAATTATCAAAAGTTCTTTACTGTTCTTTTGTTACTGGTCTTGTTGTTTTACAATGAATTTGTGTTACAAATATTATGTTTTGATATCACCTGAATGTAACATGTGTATGCTGTGGGGTCCATGATGGTCATCTTCAGTACTCTTCTAGGGTGTGATCCACGGTTCCTCTTGATGTTCCATGAGGCTGATTGTTTCTGGTAGTCTCTTCCTAGACGATTAGATTTCGGTACTAGAAGTTCATCCGGTTGCTGTTTGTGTTTTCTTCTTTTGGAGTCGGTTGATTACATTTTACTTTTAGTTACAGTTCTTATTTTGTCAGCACTAAAATCTGGTAAGTAACATTTCTCACCACTTACAGTTTGCTAAGAGATGTGTCGGCTAAGTTTCCTTTTTTTTTATTATTCTTTACATATTTCTTCACGCACTACATTATAATTTTGTTTTTATTATTATTATTATACTACATAGGTCAACTCAAACTCATTATAAACTTGATTAAATATTGTTTAACGGTATACACCTATGTGTATGTTTACAAGACAGCAGCTACATCCTTACATCTCGGTGTCTATCGGGCGAATGCAAGCAATGTTTGGCGGCAAGGGTCAGTAGCTGGCGCGGTTTTACGCACTGAGAAAATAGTTCGTTCTTTTAAGTTATATTAATTATTTACTAATTAAATCGTAATACATTATTTTACCTTTCGGTTACGAATTAGGAATTTCTTTATCTATTTAGTACGTATTTTATTTAATTAAAGTAATTATTATTATTATCTAAATAACACCGTTCTTAACGTGTTGGTACGGGCAATGTGCACGTTGTTGCATGAATCTAGGCATAGGTAAGGGATGGATAATACTCTTACTTATATTGAAAGCAATTTTTGATTTGTGCGATTTAAACATTAATTTAAAATCGTCACAATCTTCAAGGAAAAGATGGGTACTTAACCACACATGTTCACAATCTGTATAACCTAACTGCAGTGGAAAATGGAAAGGAGTTTCTTAAACGACTCAATACTCCTTCTCTGCAAATTGACTCCCAACTGAACAAAAAATACCAGGATGAAGTGAAGGAAAATAGGAAAAAACTAATTTCCGTTTTGAAATGTATTGTATTTCTTGGAATACAAAATATTCCTTTAAGGGGACACAGAGATTATGGAGATTTAGGGAAAACGCTGAATTCTACAGTTGAACATGCAAACGATGGAAACTTCCGTGAGCTGGTTCGTTTCAGAGTTGAGGCTGGTGACAAAGTCCTCGCCAGTCACCTTGAGTCTGCACCTGGTAATGCTACATACACAAGCAAGACCATACAAAATGAACTGATTAATTGCTGTGCAGAGGAGATTAAAAATACTATAATTGAAAGGGTTTTGGAGGCTAAATGGTTCAGTATTATTTTTGACGAAACCACTGATAACTCACATCAGTCACAAATGACATTTGCAATACGCTGTGTACACAATGGTAATGTTTATGAAGATTTTATTGAATTTCTTAATCCTCGTAGTGAAAAAATCCCTGATAACTCTGAATATCCATATCAGTTAGTGAAGGATAGCCCATTAACTGGTAAAATCTTAGGGAGTCTAACTCTTCAGGTTATGGAAAAACACAGTTTACGAAAAACCAACTGCATTGGTGTGACTACAGGTGGCTGCAGTACGATGGTGTCTGAGGTTAAGGGAGCTGTATCCCGCGTCTTACAATAATGTCCTAATGCAGTGCAATGTTATTGCCATAACCATGCCCTGAATCTTTCATTTTCTAAAACATCAAGTCTCTCATGTAACTAGGTGCATAGGAATCATAAAATCCATCATAGCATTTTTCACTGCTTCATCAAAGCGCAACATTGCATTGACAGAGACTGTGGGAAGATAGGCCTTTGCGAAACAAGGTGGATTGAGAGGCATAAGAGCATTTTTCTGTTTCGCAAAGCCCTCTCAAACATTGACGACGTTCTCGTAAGAGTTTCTGAATGGAATGAGGTAGAAAGTGCTTCCAAGGCACACTCACTCCATTTGTCTTTGATGGATCCATCGTTCATCATAACAATTGTCTGCCTAACCAACATTTTGTCTGCAACATTACCACTAAGTCGTGTGTTTCAAAAGAAATACATTGATATTAACTTAGCCAGAAATGCACTAGGAGAGACTATTACAATACTTGAAAATAAAAGAAAAAAATGCGACGAGGAATTTCATGAATTGTTTGAGGAAGCGCAGGAGTTAGCACGATCTCTTAATACCACCTTGACTATTCCTCGAAAAACGACAATTCAAACAAAAAGAGATAATTACAGTACTGACGAACCTGAAGAATATTACCGGCAAGCAGTATTCAACGCAATTTTGGACCACATAATAACTGACATCAAAGAATGATTTTCTGACAGATCAATCAGTGTTTATAATTTACTGATCTTAATCCCAACTGAGGACACAACAAAAGATGGTAACAAGCCAAATAAGAACCAATTCAAACACCTTGCAGAAATGTATGAGTTTGCATTACCTCTTGGTTTATCACCTGAAGTTCTTGAGGGAGAATATAAACTTTGGATTCAGAAATGGGATCGCTAAAAAACAGAAGGAAAACAAATCCCAAGAAGTGCACTAAAAACATTACTTGAATGTGATAAAGAAGTTTATCCTTGTATTCACACATTCCTGCAAATACTGTGCTCGTTGCCGGTTAGTGTAGCAACTGCAGAAAGATCTTTTAGCACACTTCGACTTGTTAAGGATTGGCAACGAACTACAATGCGACAAGGTCGTTTGACAGGACTGGCTCTGATGTACATACATCGAACCATTACCACCAAGTTAGATTTAGAAAAAGTTATAGACAGATTCGTAAAAAAGAACAAACGGAAAATTAAACTTGTATTGTAGTGGGTATAACGTAGTAGTATTTACTTTAGAATATATTATACTATATTTGTGTATAGGGCTTGCTTAGATTTAAATAAAAGCAATTTCAATGTAATATCATAGGTATGTTAATATATTTTATTTTGCAACTTTTGGTGTGCCAATATTTAATAACTGGGTCGATTAATATTTATTGATTAATTAATCAATAGCTAATACGAACATATCAGTAATATAAATTAAAACTGTTTAACGTATTTATTTTTTAAGTTATGTATCACTTTCTTTACTGTGTGTTAATTTTAATTGAATTAATTATGTTCTTTTTGTTATCAGAGTCGATTGCGTCTTTTTTTTTGTTAGTTTGTACAACTTGCAATTTGAGTTGATGATTGGATAATGATATAAATAATAACATAAGATTGAGCTTAAAATTAAATATTATAATTATAAGATACTGTAATTAACCAATTAATAGTTTTATACGCTTCTTTTACATAATTGATTCTCTCTATCTTCAATTTTTTCTTATTTTTACAAATTAAAATATTGAAAAAACGTATTACTATGTAATGATACATACACTTTTTATTGATTCCTTTAACATTTATCAGTCTTAATTAACACTATTAGTTCATAGGTAATTTTGGTAGTTTAAGTAGTTGTAGTTTTAATATATGATAATTGTATTTGGTTCCTTTAATTTATAATGAAGTTATAATCTGTGCACTTATTTTATAAGTTATGGGTACTACTTGTTTTCTCTCAGATTCATTAACTATTGTAAAGTTATGTTGTGTTGAGTTGTATAAATGGTCAGTGATATGTGATGAGCTTTCTAAGAAGTAAATAGTTTATTTGTGCATTATAGTTTGTTATCTGTTCTGTCCTTTCTCCATCTGTATTGAGTAACCCATTTGGTTAACACTTCACTTCACTTTATGATTTTACACTTATATTTCTTACATCAACATTATAGCCATTATTACACCAACATTATTACATATTGGTTTACACCTACACTTTGATGCACTCCTATCTATTCCACGAACACTGTCTTCAACCTTTAGTAATCACACGTACTTCACGCACACTGTATTTAAATAGAATCTTTCAGTTATGAATATAGAGTCGTTTACTTTTTTTAAGTTTACTTCAAGTTCTGAACTATCATACTAACCGACAAGTTAACTGACTTTATTCAAAATACTACTACTAAGACTCAGACTGTGACCACAAAATCTAAAGACTCTGAGTTATAAGATTGTAAGTCTCTGACTACCATACTCTAAGATAAGACTGTAAGACCCATTTCAGTCAGCTACTCCTATATATGTAGTCTTAAATCTCACATCATTTTACTTTCCTAACATACATCCCCAAACTAGCCAGTGTTCCTCGTCAATTTCCATCACTTACAACATTCCTCGTACTTAAATTTCTTTAAGAATATTTCTAATATACGCTCGTGCCTGGTGTTGCTTTTTGGGAGGGATTGGGGGATCGTTAGGATTAGAGTATGTTAGACCTCCGGCATGGCCCCCTCCCCATGGAAATTGGCTAGATCCGCCCGAGCAGACGGGAGTGTTTCGTTCGCGTACGCAGCTCGTTTTACCTGCGGACGCGAAAGACGTGTACGAACAATATAGGGAGTGTATCGAAAAAGTGCTGGATTCGGTATCGAAGTTTAATCGTGAAGGTAGCGGATGGGTCGTAAACGGAATCGTAGCCGTTGAAGTACATTTGATAAATTATCGTCCTTTGGCAAGATCAAGTTTCGTTCCCACTCCGAAAAAATTATTACTTAAGAAAGCTATAGTAAACATGCAGAATCTAATGGATGAGAAATGCTTCCTCTGGTCCGTTCTAGCTGGTTTACATCCGATCGCTTCTAACCAGCACCGTTTGTATCACTACAGACAGTATGAAAACGAGTTGAATATGGAAGGGATAGTTTATCCGGTACCGGTGAATCAAATTAACAAATTTGAAAAACTAAATGTGAATATTTCTGTGAACGTGTTCGGTTACGAAAGAGAAACTAATGAGTTTGGTTACAGGAAAGACGAAGTGTACCCAATACGGATAACCGAGAACAAAGGTAGAACGCACGTGAATCTTCTACGTGAATCACGTGAAGGTGCTGAACATTATTGTCTTACTAGAAACATGTCACGCTTGTTGAATAATTTAACTAAAAGTAAGACCCCTTCGTTTTGCTTACAACGTTTCCGAGATAATACAGATCCTAAAAACTCACAAAAACGACTTGAGGATCACGAGGTACTCTGCACACCGTACGGAGCGCAAAAAGTCAAATTACCGAGCGGAAAATACAGTAATATGTATTTTAAGGATTACACAAAGTGCCACAGAGTACCTTACACGGTGTATGCAGATTTTGAATCCTTCCTTATTCCCGTGCATGGTTGTGAACACAAAAACGATAGATCGCACTCGCTCGACAACGCGCATCACGTGCCATGTAGTTTTTGTTATGTAATCGTTGATTGGACCGGAAAAGCTGTTAAAGAACCGGTTTTGTATTGCGGTAAAGACGTTGTGGAGACGTTTCTTCAAACTCTGTTGGAAGATATTAGTCGGCTCGAACGTGATTTTAACAAACCCATTCGCATGACTGAAGAAGCCGAGCGCGAGTTTCAAAACGCTACCATATGTCATCTATGTAAGAAGTGTCTCGAGCACGAAGAGGACAAAGTGCGAAACCATGATCATGTGACGGGCGAGTACTTGGGTGCCGCGCATAACACTTGTAATTTGAACTACAAGGTACCGCAACACGTTCCCGTGTTATTTCACAATTTGTGAGGCTACGATTGTCACCATCTGGTGCCGGCTTTCGGAAAATTCAAGCGTGAAGACATTAAATGTATCGCTACGACCAACGAGCGTTACGTGTCCGTGTCACTCGGCCCCTTGCGGTTTCTCGATTCCGTGCAGTTCATAAGCACTTCGTTAGAGAAACTGGTAAAACATTTGCGGAAAGAAAATATTACGACAGTGCATGCAAACCAGTGGAAATGAAGATAGTATCGATTTATTACTTAGAAAGGGGGGTCTACCCGTATGAGTACGTGACGGACGAAAGTAAGTTTGAGGACGCGTCTCTGCCTGCACAGGAACACTTTTACAACGAATTAGCCGAGACACACGTATCCGACGAAGACTACACTCATGCGCACAACGTTTGGACAAGTTTCGGAATACAAACGTTAGGGGACTACCATAACCTCTATTTAAAAACTGATGTATTGGTTTTGGCTGACGTGTTCGAAAATTTTCGCAAGACAAGTCTGCAGTACTACGGGATAGATCCGTGTAACGTATACTCCACGCCGGGACTAGCTTGGAACGCTATGATGAAAATGACTGGAATTCGACTCGAACTGTTGAAGGATATCGACATGCATCTGTTCGTAGAAACCGGAGTTCGTGGCGGAATAGCGATGATATCTAATAGATACGCCAAGGCCAACAATCCTTACGTGTCGGACTACGATCGGGAACGCGAAAATAATTATCTTCTTTACTTGGACTGTACAAATCTGCACGGAACAGCGATGGAACAACCGCTACCTCATTCGGATTCCGTTGGATGGAACGCAAAGAAATTGACGCGTTAGATTTGAGTACAGTTGGAGTGGAAGACGAAATCGGATATATTCTTGATGTTGATCTTGGTTATCCTCGTAATTTACATGATTTGTATTCGGACTATCCACTGGCACCGGAACGCAGGAAAGTCAACGAACACGAATTGTCGCCTTACAGCAAACGGTTCAATTACTTGAAGAAATTTCAAATGTCTGCCACCGGTAGAGTTGATAAACTCATCACCAGCCTCAAAGATAAGGAGAATTATATCGTGCATTACAGAACGTTGCAGCTTTACCTCAAACTCGGAATGGAGCTGAAAGCCGTTAATCGCGTGTTGGCGTTCCGACAGAGCGCTTGCATGAAGCCGTTTATAATTTTCAATACCGAAAAACGGAAAGCCGCAGGGAACGATTTCGAAAAGGATTTTTTAAATTGATGATTAACACTGTTTACGGAAAGTCATTGGAAAACGTTCGAAAACGGATAGATTTTCGTTTGGTGTCCAACGAACGCGATCTGATAAAGCTGACTGCGAGCCCAAGATTTGAGGCGTAAAGGTGTACAACGAAGACTTGGTCGGTGTCATGATGAAAAAGAGAACTGTGTACCTCAACCGTCCGATGTACGTGGGGTTCACAATGTTGAACATTAGTAAATATGTGATGTACAGTTTTCATTACGATTACATAATCGCGAAATATGGATCTCGTGTTCGATTGTGTATGACAGATACGGACTCTTTGTTGTATGATATACGGACTGATGACGTTTACGCGGACATTAAGGAAAACCTTCATCTTTTCGATACATCAGAATATCCCGTGATGCATCCGTGTTATAGTGTGCTAAATAAAAAACGGTTGGGTACTTTTAAGGACGAGACGCATGCAAAACCTATTGTAGAATTCGTCGGGTTGCGCGCAAAATCGTACTCACTGTTAGTGTTACAGGACGACGGGGATAAAAATGAGAAGCGTGTAGCAAAAGGGGTACCGCGGGTGGCAATACAAAACCGTTTACCGCACGCTGATTACAAACGGTGTTTGCTTTCGTCAACGGAATCGAGTAACCGTCAAACATATACGTCGGCGCAGATTATCCGTAGTGAAAACCACCAACTGTACACGCGCAAGATCGTCAAACTCTCGCTATCGCCGTACGACGATAAACGATATATCCTGGAAGACGGTCAGAGAACGCTAGCGTATGGGCATTATAGAATTCGCGAGTCCGGGATGGATGTGGAGGAAGCAGAGAATGTTCAACGTACCAGTGTTATTCGGTTCGCGCGTCGCGAAAGCGTAATTCGGTGTACTTCGGAAATAACAACAAACAACCGATCCGTAAACGGACTTCATCAGTAATCAGTAGTTTTGACACAGACTGTCCATCGTCGCCGTTAACAAAACTGGAAAGTGCGTTCCAGTTGGTGAACAACAAAGCATGACTGCATTCGGTACATTATCGCCGGGAAGCATTACCAACCCTTCATACGTACTGTAAATACTTCAGAATACGATATTCTGAGAAACACAGTTAAACAGTGTCCAACGAACGTTTTTACGATCAGTGCAAATGTGCGCAGGGGTCATGACCGATGAGTTTTGTTTATTAAAGTCATAAATGTTACACTCATACTTTGAGTCTCGCGACCGTTGTCCTATAACAGAACTCAAAGCGTGTCACCTGAACTACGGTTTACCCGAAAACAATAACGTGCTAGTTGTGGAAATGTACGAGTACCGTAAGGGTGTTATATGTAGCCTTATCTACAATGAGATAAACTCAATGAAGATGGTAGCAACACTGGATAAGGCACAACGTGCGCTAATGCGGTGTTGCAACAGATATTTTCCGATATGTACTGTCCGGTTAAATGGGTATAACTGTTACGAGTGTTTAATTAAAACAGCTGTTAACCGCTTGCATAAAAGGGTGTCAGAGTACGGATAAGGCACAACGTGCGCTAATGCGGTGTTACAACAGATATTTTCCGATATGTACTGTCCGGATAAATGGGTATAACTGTTACGAGTGTTTAATTAAAACAGCTGTTAACCGCTTGCATAAAAGGGTGTCAGAGTACGTAAATACTCATGTTCCGGAGTCAATCCACCAGTCGCTGTACTACCATCTGTCAATACGGACGAAAAGGAGAAACAACTAGCTCGTGATAACGATACGATTAACCTGTGGAAAAAATACTGTGACTTAAAACAGAGGATCCAAGAAGAGGAATGAAAACTAACAAGAAGTTACAAACCAGTATTAGTACCATTGAAAACCATTTTGAAGGCTCTGGTAGTATATAAAGGCAAAACAAAAGAAAAACCGATGACGTCGAGAGCGTACTTTACGACGAAGAGGTAATAAGTAGTTGCCCCCACCAACAGGAAATTGTGGTTTAATAACGGAAGTCGTTCAGGCGCGGATCCACGGAGGGGGAAATGGGGGAAATTTCCTTTCCTAAATGGTCACTTCACAGGAAAGTTTTTGTCGTTTTATGATTGTAAATATGATTTTAAAATCATATCACAGTATGTAAGTTCAAGGTTTTACGCAAAAATTACATTAAATTGTAACTGCACCTTACCAGCGTGCTTAATTGTTGTTTAGTAGATAACCTAAACGAGTAGTGTTTATTTTAAACTATGTAAATATTATTAAAAGAATCCTGTACTAACAAACACAAATGTGAATTAATTCGTATACAGTAATAAATCTATTACGTTGATATTAAGAAACTGTATTTTATCTTAACTCGTTACTATCATTTATACTTTAGATCTTTAAAGAATGGTCTAACTTTTCAAAATACTCCCCAAAGTCAACACTTTCCTCCCCCAAAATGTTTGCTGGATCCGCCTCTGAGTCGTTACGAATAGATTGTCCAGTGTTGCATCACGCTTTGTACGAGAGAGTACAGTTGACTGTGAAAAGTGTATGTTTGTGTCTGTGTGCAAATTGCGTCATCACTCTAAATACGTGTCCCTTATGTAGAGCCACATACACCGCTTACATGAGAGCGTATTTCTAGTTCGTTTTCACACATCGGTTTCAACCTACCACGCACAGTGACTACTACGAATTTTCTTCTTTGGTTTTAATCCAGAATCGACTACATCGAGACGATGAGTTCTGACGAAGAAAGCGAAACGTAAGAGCACGTTTCTTTGGATGATGAAGAAGTACAACACGTTATGATAGCAATATTCTTATCAATGTTCCCACCTGAAAACCATTTAAATTTTATAGGATGCCCGATACCGCCCAAAGAACTAGTCAAAGCGGGTTTCTTTTAGTCAGGTTATACCGATAAAAATGTCTATTTTTTCTTACGACTACTGAGAACGACTAAACAATGTGCGGTCAGAAAACGAACAGCAAATTCATACTCGCGCTTACCAGCTGTTAATAAAAGGGCAAGAACGTTTCGTCTAATGCATGAAGAAAACCAGAAAAATTTGTTTAAAAATCTATGCTGCTGCTGTGACGGTAGTGTTTATAATCTATGGTGCTGCTGTGACGGAAGTGTTTATAATTAATCGATATCTCACTACCATCCTCTCCCACAATCTCGTATACCTCAGTGTTTCGACAGTACGCGTCGAGAGCGGACGCATGGAGCTATTATCTTCGTACGAGTACAGACGTTGTAGTGACTTAAAGCAAGCAGTACTTTACCCTGTAAAACCTTTTTGTATACAACGTTTTGACACAAAAATTTGTTGCACTGATCCGTGACGAGGAGACAAGGTACAAAGTAAACGTTCCGAAGAAATTGTTTCCGGACCTTTTACAACATACAACGTGTCAGTTCCGCGAGACGGACGGATCGGTAGCGTTCCTAGTGGCACCGAACACATGGTTTGTAACGAGAAAAGGATGGCAGTCGACGAGCTAGCAGTCGTACTCGACTTTCACTGTTTCGTGGACGATAACGGAAACGAACTCGTCAAGGAACTGACCGTTATGGATGTCACCGCATTTGCCACAAGGCATTGGATATTTGCACCACCAGCGGACACGATCGTTTCGAACCACAAACATGCGAGGACGAACCGATGGTTAACGGAGCATTTTCATGGACTAGTGTGGACGGACGGGGAGACATCGTACGAACATCTTGTGTCGATATTAGTAAAGTACACGTTTCCTTTTAACTACGTGTTCGTAAAAGGATTACAAAAAAAAAAGATTTCTGGAGAAGCGTATCGTGCATTTCAATATTATACATTTTTGAAGATTTCGGTTGTCCCAAACTCGAACAATTACGTTCGATGCACGGAACAGCCTGTTTCGCGAACCGCTTATTTCCAGAAATATGTACAAATCATAGAGTACACGCTTTACGCGAGTGGGTTGTATCAGATTTTAGACTCATCAGTAGGTTTCTGGTAAATTAATAACATTTTTGTTTTATTTAGCATCATTTCGCTTGCATAAAAATAACTGCCTTCGCCTACCCCCTTCCGCGCACGACAGAAGTCGATTACATCACCCTCTCTAGACGCATAAAAAATTAGTGCCGCCGTCTTGTCGCCTGTTCCCACACGCTCGACTGGTGTCGATGACATCACCCTGTCTAGACGTATAAAAATTAACCGAGTCGTCTCCTCCCCCTTCTGCGTCCGACTAAAGCCGGACATCACCCTGTCTAGACACATAAAAAATTAGTGCCGTCGAGTTGTTCCCACACGCTCGAACGGAGTCGATGACATCACCCTGTCTAGACGTATAAAAAAAATAACCGGGTCGCCTCCCCCCACTAACCCACTGAACATGGCGTGGGAAAGCAGCTGCATCCTGTTTCACAGGGTTAATAATAACCGCGTCGACTGGTTCCCCTCCCCTGCGCTGACCGGTTTCCCCCTCCTGAACAGACTCCCTACTTACACCGGTACCAACATGCGTTATTAATTCAGACCTTGACAGACGTGCAAGTGGAATACAGATTCTTCATTTGGAAAAATGACTTCATTTGTTGCTAAGTTCGCGCCCATTCGCGCTATAGAATATAAAAAAATTAAAGATCTAGTAATGGAGGTAAAATACCCAATAGAAGAACTTCAAAACACATAAGGAAAATACGGTAACGCCTTAATTGCCACTATCCAGGATTACAGGGAGAGTAGATTGAAATATCGAGTTTATCTTCCGAAGAGATACGCGGGTGTTTTCGATGACGACGAATTAAAAAATTTAGCGCCATATTCACTACATCTCGTATACCGTGGTAAAAAGACAGGGCTTACGTGGTGGACATTTTAGACTAAGACCCGATGGACTGAACATTTATATTTGTATTTCATAATGTATTACTTACCTTGTAATATATAACGCTTAGACGTATTTCATTTGTTTTAATTATAAGCAATTGTCATTAAAATTCATGTGTGCGTATACATATTATGTATTTTAACTTGTAATATATCCTGCTTATATATATTTCAACTGTTTTAAATGTGCACAATTGTCATTGTATGTGTGTGCGTTTACATATTATGTATTTTAATTTGTAATTACATGTATTTCATTTGTTTTAATTATACGCAATTGTGTGTGCGTTTACATATTGTATTTAACTTGAAATATCACGTTTGTCTACCGAAGAGATACCCAAGCGTTTTCGTTGACGATGAGTTAAAAAAATTTAGCGTCATATTCACTACATCTCATTTACCGTGGTGAAAAAAAGACAGGGCTTACGTGATGAACATTTTACAGTAAGACCAGATGAACGTCTTACGAATTAACAATTATATTTGTATTTCATAATGTATGTATTATTTACCATGTAATATATAACGCTTAGGCGTATTTCATTTGTTGTAATTATAAGCAATTGTCATTACAATTCATTGTGTGTGCGTATACATATTATGTATTTTAACTTGTAATATATCGTGCTTGCATATATTTCAACTGTTTTAAGTGTACACAATTGTCATTGTATGTGCGTGCGTTTACATATTATGTATTTTAAATGTGTAATTAGTGTACTTACATGTATTTCATTTCTTTTAATTATACGCAATTATGTATGCGTTTACATATTTTATTTTAACACATAATATAGTGTGCTTACATATATTTCATTTTGTTTTAATTATACACAATTGTCATTGTGCAGGTGTTTACATATTATGTATTTTGTAATTGTCACTACTGTGTACGTTTACATATTATGTATTTTAACTTGTAATATATATTTCTTACATGTATTTTATTTGATTTAATTAAACGTTATTGCTTTAACATTTCACTGTAATTTAATTTCAAAAGTCCTTCGAATATTAACACTATTCTAAATAACAGTACAACTATTCACCAGTCAATGTACAAGCTAGAACGAACGTTGCGTGCTGTCCGTTCATGTGTTATTACATACAATCAATTAAAAAATTGCTTTATGATAATACACTACAGAAACTAAAGAATAAATTTTAAAACAAACTACTAGAACGAGCGTTATGCGCCGACCGTTCATGTGTTATTCAATTAAAAAAAAATTCAATTTTATTTAAAATAATTACTTCATAATAATTACACTACAGAAATTAACCGAGATCTTCTGAGTTTCACCGAATGCTGGCCGATTCCTGCGATGTTTTGTACTCTAACTGAAAAAATCCTCCAGCTTTTAATAACGAAAGCCCACACATGGATGCACGCGAAAGTGAAGGTATCAGGTAATGCACACCTGATGACAAAAAAAAAAGCGACACACAAAGGCGACAGAGATGCTATGGTTAACCACGTCCGAAATCAAGGACGACCGCTGTCGAATATGAGTCAATATTCCTTTCTACCTCGACTCACTTTTTTTTTTGTTAGAAATAATTTTCAACTATGAACATACGCAATAATATAAATGGTAATTATTTTTCCCACGCATAATGCGTGTTACACAATTTTTACAAGTGAAGTGGTTTTTCATTTATACACGATGGATCAAAGCAGAGGACACTACTTTTTTTACTACAAGCGCCCCACAAATTACATAACCAACACAATAATATAAATGGTAATTATTTTTTCCATGCATAATGGGTGTTACACAGTTTTACAAGTGAAGTGGTTTTCATTTATACACGACGGATTAAATCAAAGAGAGTTTCATACGTGAGATGAAGAAAACACTACACTTTTTTACTACGCCTACCCGAGAGATATTACATACCCATCAGAATAATATAAATGGTAAATATTATACATGTATGATGTGTGTTAGACAATTTTTACAAGTGCAATGGTTTTCACTTATACAGTGCATACACGCGGGGAGAAATTCTTACAACAGATGCAGACGAGACTACACTTTTTTTTCTATGTCCATGCGATAGAAATTACATAGCACTCAGAATATTATACTTCTTATCTTCCGTGCATGATGTATGTATTTTCCATACATGGATGTGTGATATACAGTTTCTACAAGTGAATTGGTTTTCAATTATGCGTCGAGGGAACAAGAGTTTCGAGGAAGATGGACGCAGCGCACAAATTTCTTTAGCGTCGAGGGAGACCTAGTCATCGAGAGTTTCGAGGACCTTTTTTTACAATAATATATACTTTCCACAGACACACGTCGACAAATCTACGTCCGGGCCGCGGCCGGGCGGCGGATGGCGGCCAAAGTCCATTATGCACCGAGGGACCTGAGAGTTTCAGATGCTGAAGAAGACGACACTACACCGTTTTACCCGAACACACTACCCGACACACACGTTCTCATTAAACACGTCCATCAAAATCAAATTTACCTTTACCATCTATACGCCAACCAATCGTCGACGACGTCCTGGCCGCGGCCAGGCGGCAGACGGCGAACGGCGTCCGCGCCTTAATTTCAAATTTACCACCACCGTTTATACACGACCAATAAACACATTGCCCGCCAATATACGTCACACTGCTTTTCCGCGCCTTAATATACGTCACGGCGTCCGCGCCTTAATTTCAAATTTACCACCACCGTTTATACACGACCAGTAAACACATTGCCCGCCAATATACGTCACACTGCTTTTCCGACATGGCCGACGACGTTTCCACAACATACCCACCATCAACCATCTTGACCGATCATCCACCTGACAAACCCCACCACAGGCACGTGACCACCCCAACACAGTCACGTGATACATATGACGTCATAGACAGAGACGACACGATGCCGTCAGAGGTAGCTGGCCCAGGAGCCCTCCAGGTTCAGCTGATATGACGTCATTGCCAGTGACGTCACGATGACGTCAGAGCTAGAAGGCCTAGGAGCCCCCCAGAATCAGCTGATATGACGTCATGATGTTCTAGGAGCCCCCCTACACCACTACTAAGGGTAAACGGTGAAAGACCGACGTTTGTACGAACAGTGGCAGCAGTGCACGGGCGCTATTTCGGACGAATTTTGGTTATTGAACTCGTATCTGATACACTTGCACACGGAGTCGGGAAGTCAACGTCCGATAGCTGAACTCAAAGCTAAACACATGTGAGAGCGCCTACCCGAGAACGATAACGTCATAGTCGCGGAAATGCACGAGTACCGCGACAACGTTATACATAGCGTCATGTTCAAAGACATGAATTCTGTCAAGACCGTAAGAACGTTGGAGACGAAAGAACACACGCTCATGAGATATTACAGCGGTATGAGCCTCGTGCGTAATGGGCATATGGAAATCAGTTTAGCTCACGTTTTAACGTACTTGTGCAATCGCAAGAAGAACGTGCTGTTCTTCCGTTCGGCCGAGATGATATAATTGGATGTGGAGCGATGGCGTCGCGACAGTCACGTGATGGAAGGCGTGGGTACCAGAACGGTACCGACGAGAGTTATACGTTCAGCACTGAGCCGACGGTTTACTACGTTCCAGCGTATTGTGAATCACGGTTCGCACGGCGTGAGAATGAAACGACAGGTGAAGAACATACAGCAGAGCGTTCGCAAGACTATCGCGACGGAGTTGCACAGACCGGTAAGAAGGAATTTTCCGAGACGTGCGGTCGAGTTGAAGGGACTTCACGACTTGTACGGATATAGAACGGACCGCGGACCTGGTAGAGATGATACCGCACGCGAAGGTGAACAAGGGATTCAAGTACCTCATGACGATGATTAACGCGTTTAGCAAGTACGCGTACGCCGTTCCGTTAAAAACGAAGACGGGTGTAGAGGTCGCACGAGCTCTGGAACCAATTCTGCGTGCTAATAAAATGAAATATCTGCAGACGGACAACGGGAAAGAGTACTACAACAGCGCCGTACAAACGTTGCTGAGCAGATACGGTGTCACACTCTATTCCACGTATAGTGAGAAAAAGGCGTCCATTGTGGAAAGCTTCAACCGTACTTTGAAAACGCACATGTATCGTGCGTTCAGCGAACAAGGTCATTACCGTTGGTTGGATATGTTACCGGAACTGGTCAGGTCGTACAACGACAGCGTGCACAGAACGATCGGAATGAAACCGCGTCAGGTGAACGAATCCAACGAACGTACGGTGCTACGACGGATTCGTGAGAACACAGCGAGGAGCATCGACTATATACGACCAAAGTTCAAAGTAGGCGATCGTGTGCGTATAAGCAAACAAAAAATGACGTTCGCCAAAGGACACACCCCCAATTGGACAAACGAGATATTCCTCGTTCACACGGTACGTACCGGCAGCGTACCCGTCACTTATTCGCTAAAGGATCATACGGGTGAAGTGTTGAAAGGCGGTTTTTACGAGCACGAAATCAGTAAATCGAACGTCGGTGACGTGTACTTGGTAGAAAAGATCGTGCAACGTAAAGGCGATCGCGTGAAAGTTAGGTGGTTAGGATTCGATGGTAAACATGATTCGTGGATACGCAAGAAGAAATTGCTATAACAACGAATCGATTCGTGGAAATAGAATCAGTATGCGTCGGTGCGTTACGATGTCAACATGCGCGCTGTGTACAGTGTGAAAGACGTTGTATCGCATCCCGGCTACGACGAGTACGTCGTGAACACGCCCGCTGACTACGTCGAACGCATGCGCAGGATCTTAACGGTACACGAGTACTGGCAGCGGGTTAGCAACCGTGTGACGAGGTTCCGACTCAGCGAAATAGCACCTAGTGGCACTGGATTCGATCACTACAAAGAATGTGTTTGGTCGCATCTGAATTGTGAAACGAGTCTGGACACTTGCGTGTGCAGTTACATATCCGTCGATTGTACCAACATAGGGCGACTATTAAATAGACTCTGGAAAGAACGACAACATGAAAATATTGCAACAAGCGCACAGACTAAAAATAAAGGACGTGGACTATTCGAAATAGTGTGGCGATGGTGGTGGCGGTGGTTGTGGCAGAAAAATCGTAAACATGGACGTCTTCTGCCTGATACCGTACGTTCGATCATCTGCGGACATTCCGCGTGCGACAAGACTAACGTCATGTTCAATCTGTTGTTCGATGTGAACGGGTTGAGATTCGCGAACCTATATTGTAACTAAACGTTTATATCTGTGTGTTGTTACTAATATATAAATATGTGTTTGTGTAGAAATAAAATTGTTTATTAAAAAAAAATTTTTATTAAATTTTTTTTATAATTAATTAAAAACAATTAATTAATTAAGTTTCGTGTTGTTCCGAAACCTTTATCACTTATTTTAGTTGTTTTATAGACTTTTGTGTATTTGTTAAAACCTCTAGCCACTTATAGAATTGTCTCCAATAACAATCGATACTTGTTTATTTTCTGTTTGGAGGTTATCTTCCTTCTGGTGGTGAGATTCTTGTAGTTAGTTCTATTTAAATTGAAGTATTATGTTAGTTATCTATATTAGAAATGAAAAACTGTTTAAATAGGAAATATATTAATAATTTTATTGACAATTAGTTATCTTGACTCTTGTCGATATGTAAATCGATTCTCAGGGTATTGTTTGAATTATTACAAATTTTTTATATAGGTTCTTTGAACAGCTATGTTAGGGAAAGTCAGAGAAATAGGGCAAAGATTGAAAAGTATAACATTACAAGGTAAATTCTTAAAATGAACAGTACATATATCAGATTCAAAGTATAGAAATAAATAAATATGTTTCGAACCGTCCTGTAGGCAGAAGGAGGCTGTGTTGATTTGAGTTGTGGGTAATCAGCAATGGCGCCCGTTGACGTTGAAAGACATCACCTCGCAGTTTTGGCGTTCAAATAAAGATGTTTTCCTTATGAATTTACGTCCTGGTGGCTGAAATTCTTCCTTCTTGTGTTGGTGGAGTGTCACTGGTTCAGTTTTGGTGTTGTATTCGGAAAAATAGTGTAGATTTAAGTCAGATTCACTTTTGTCGGTTAGTCATATGTTAAGCACTTTTATGGTTAAGTGTTGTTACTGTTTTAATGGGTTTAAATGTTATTTCTACTGGTGTTCTGTGCTGTATAATGTTAGTTCAGTGTTTGTATATGTTTATTTCACTGTGTTGAACTTTAAAAATGTTTTTTACCGAAACTCTCGATTTTCACTTTCGGCTCAGACAATTATTCGCCATTACGGTATTCGTAACTAGGTTAAGATGGGTAAATTGCTCGTGTCAAGTGTCCCGTACAATGTTCAATAATTAACTAACTTACTTCGTTCATCTCCGACTAAAATCTTAGCCAAAGCAATATTATTCACTCCATTGTTCAAATTTTATTTTGCATCCTGTGCATGTGATAAAGTTACATTATATAACTGATTATACTTTGGTTATTCTTCAAACTTATTAGCTAGTAGTTACTTAATTTTATCCTTCAGTTCATTCTGCGTAATTTGATACCAAATAATGCCGTTTTATTCTAAAAATAATATTTTTTCCTTCATTTTGTAATTTCTAAGTCCTAAGGTCTAAACTTCCTGTTCTTTTCCAAATTCTGCCATTACCAAGTTATATTAATGATTATTAAATCTTATATTGTAATAAAAGGTTTATATTTCCTTCATTTCTTGCAATTAGATGAATTGGTTGAGTTTTAAAATATTATGTTGGAATATATGACTCCCCTCTCCAAATTTTTGAGTTCTGTCATTTCCATTTTTATCAATAATTCTGGCTATAATTTTTACAAAATCTTTCTTAGTTATATTTCTAATTACGTGGCTTTGTTTCTGATTTACATTATCTAAATCCCTTCAGTTTAAATGTATTTATGTACTTAGTTTCTCAGTTTTGATGATGTTTAGTTTTTAACATTTGGCCTAGATTTCTAACAGTTTTTACATACAAATTTTTATAAATAATACATATTGAGTTATACCGTCTCTGACTTTCATTGATATTGTAACATAAATTAAACATTTTCTTCTTGTAAACAAAATAACAATTAGTATATGTTTCATACTACTAACATATAACAAATAATTCCTATTAATAGTTGTCTTTAACAAATCAGACATTTTTTATACTCAAAGATTAATAATGATACATAACAAATATCATATATAAAGAATGTTGTTCCATTCTAACATCTTAATTAGTTATTAACAATAATACCTATAATAAATATTTTATAATTAAAGAATGTTAGTGGCTCTGACCTGTTTAAAATTGCTTATTCCTAATACATTTTAAATATCGTATTCTACATAAACAAAACCTTATTTACTATAATCTTATACTCTATATTCCTTATATTAAGTTATATGAACAGTTTGTATCTGTTTTTAATTGGGTTTTGGGTAATTGTACCCTGTCACTTCACTTTTTATTCTGTGCCTGCTCTTGTTTTATAAATCCTTCTAATGAATTCCATTTAATCAGATTGGCAGTTCTTTACTAAAACACAAGTATTATATCATCACGATAATACTTTATTTATTATTTCAGAACAAAGATTAAGTCACTTCAAAGTTGTATCATTTCATTATTTACTTAGTTTGTGAATACCAATAATGAAACATAAGGTTCATTTTTTATAATACTCAAACTTGCACTGGTTCTCTTTACATCCCTTGATTCTATTTCTAAATGGTTATATAGTCTTACTAAAATCAAGAAATCTATTTGTAGATTATAATGAAGATTTGTTCTTTGGTATTATATTATTGTTTCACCTTGGTTCACTTTCAACTCTTACTCTATACACTTTTTTGGCTTATATCTATTGTACATGTGGGTTTTTGCATTGATAATTTGTTATACTTTTTTATTATTATTATATTTATTTATTTTGGAGTATGGGTTCTTTTACAAGAGCATTCCTTCTTCTTGTGGATGCTGTCTTCTTCTTGTTTCTTCATTGATGTCTTCTTTTCTTCTGGTTTCTTATAATTGTATTTTCTTCATCTTCTTGTGGATGTCATCGGGTTTTTGGGTTTCTTCTTCACCTACTCTTCTTGTTTCATACAAATGCATCACCTTTTATGGTGGATCTTGCCTTGTTCTGGGTTTCTTCCTTATCTACTCTTCTGGTCTCATACAACAGATTTTCTTCTCTTTGTTGTGGGTTTAGTTATGTTCTGGGTATCTTCCTTGCCTACTCCTAACCTTCCTGGGTATTAATTTTTTTTACCTTTTTAGTTATTAAAATTGGTTTTGATGATTCATTACTTGTAACATTTATTTTACATGAACTTATATCTTAAATCAATGATTGTACTGCACGGTGGTTCTTAATTAATTCTTTATTATATTGCTTTCTTCGGATTTAAACATGTTATTACTTTATTTTAATGATCAATTCACCCTTCATTTTTATGGGCTTATCTGTCATGTTACAGATTGCTCTCCTCCAGAAGTGATTATTTCAGACTTGATTATGGATGAAATAATTGCTTATGACAATTTTATTACTTTTTATTCTTCATTTTCCTCTCCATTTATATATCGACTTTTTTATATTTGAGCTTAATAAATTTTATATATAGTCACTTATCTGACTTTTGATCCTTCTTGGATAGTTAGTGTCTTCTGAGATATATTATTATTATATATTTACTTGTCTTATAAACTTCGTGTTTTATCCCTGGGATATTAATTCCCTAACGTTCCCTATCGTGTGAGCTGGGGCAGTTCAAAGGGGCACTGTGGGCTTCACAACTCTGCTGGCCATACACCACTTCTACAATTTGAGTCCAGAGGCAAATTCATCTCTGCTCAAAAACATAATGCTGCTGGAATTATCTACAGTCAGTCATCGAATAAATTAAATAAAAAGTAGTCTCATTTTCTACTAATAAAAATATCTTTGGATTTTTCACATCGTAGTTTCTCAGATTATCTCACATTTTCTATCTTAATAATTCTTCTTAATACTTATTATTCTCATTATATATATTCTTCTAATCTCTTAGCTCCTCTGATATATTTATTTTAATTATGGTTGGAAACTTTTGTTAATACTTCTTGTTACTAGTTATAGTTTAACTTTTTTCCTTCTACATCTGAATTCTCATTATACTTCCTTCTGGTTAATTACATTGTTAGCATAGTTTTAATATATAGTATTTTCTCTTTGGTTTTTATTCATTATTTGAATGGTCTTATTTTATTATAGTTAATTTATTTCAAAAGTTTCTTTGTAATTGATATTCAGGTTGTTATTGTGATCATATTATTTAATTATATTTTCCTCTCTTTTCTCTCAGAAAGTCATTAATCCACCTTCGCATTCATTAAAATTAATTTATTTATATTATATTTCATGTGGTATTTCTTCTCTTTGCGTTTCATATAGGTCTTATTATTATTATTTGTTCAAAATCATCTTCTCCATATGTTTGGTATGAGTTGTTTTTCTTTGCTTCTTCAGAACTGAGTAATATCATAATTATTTTTCTTGATTAACTGTTTCCATTATTGTTTCATAAGTAGTTAGTCATAGGTTGTTCTAATTATATTATTGTTTTTCTTTTTTAGATTCTTTATAATTTTATTATAATAACAGATTCTTCTCTTTGTTTCCAAATTATTGCCTTCTCTTGTATATCACACTCTTTTTTGTTTTTCTTCTCTACTCCTTCAAATGTTAGATATTCACATTTATTCTGGATTATATTTAATTCTTTTTTCTGAATTAATCATATTATTTTCTTCTAAATTTATTTATAAATGGAACATATTTATTTTTAGAACTTTGTTAGTTTTATGCAAAATTCAAATTCTTCTTTTTAATTAATTCCAATACATTTTTCATAAATCATTTGTAATAAGTTGATCTTATCATATTTTAAAATTTTGATGGTTATATCAAAATTCAAATTCTTCTCTTTTTAATTATTTCAAATGGTTCTCTTTCAACATGTGTGTAGTAAGTTGGTCTTACTATTATTTTTGAATTTTTATGTTGTTATTATATTCTAAATTATTTTCTTTTTATTATATCTGAAATTGTTTCTTTCAAAATTGTTTGTAGTAAGTTGATCTTACTTGTATTTTTGGATTTAGTGGTTTTTTTTTATAAATTCATTCTTTGTTTCCAAATTTTTACTTTCAAAAATTAGTGTGTAAGCTGGTCTTACTTCATTTTAGAATTTTTATATTTTATTCTAAATTCATTCTTCATAATATTTTTTTATGGAGGCTTGGTTGTACACTCCTTTAACTCTTCCGGAAACTATTTCTCTCAGTTCGTACGTATTATTATGATTATTTTTGACAACAATATATGGTCCTGATAGTAATAATAATTTTTTGTTATCCCTTCTAGGGTGCTGGGCAGTTCTCGATTTTTTAATAGAACTTTCTCACCCTCTTTGTAAGTTATTATACGTCCTATTGCCTTTTGATATTTGGCTTGCCGTTTCTCTTGGTCTTCGGCCACCTTGTTATAGAATTTCACCTGGTCAAACTTACGACCATTGTTTGTTGGGAACTCTATTATTTCTTCAATTTCTCGGGGGGTTGGTTTCTCATACATGGCGGAGTAAGGGGTAATTCCTATAGCTGGATGGTGGGCTAAATTTAGGAATTTCTCTGTTGCTGCTAAGTACTCTTGCCACTTTTTCTGTTGGTTGTGACAGTACGTTCGCAAGATTATACCCACTTCTCTCAGTACCCTCTCAGCCGGATTACTACTTGGGTGGTAGACTGAGGTCTTATAGGTTTTAATCCCAAGTGATAATAATGTGTCTCGCCATCTTCTCCCTTTAAATTGAGTACCATGGTCGGTAATGATTGAAGATGGTTTACCTATCTCTGGCACATACAACTCTGTTATTACCGCAAGAACTTTCGCTGTGGTTGCCCGATTAACCGGATATAGCTTTATGTATTTAGTATAATGGTCCATGATTATTATTAGGTACTGGTACCTGTGTCGACCGCCGCTACGGGGAAATGGCCCGCAGATATCTAAGAACACTTTTTCTAGTTTTGCGTTCGATGTTATTGGTATCATTATACCCTCTTTCTTCTCATTGTAATCTTAACACACTGGCAAATATTACAAGACTTCAGGTAATTTCATACCTTTCGGTTAATGTTCTTTATTTTGCAATTTTCATCTAAAGCCTGTATCACTTTTAGCGCTCCCTTATATGATAATTGATTATAATCTCCTTCTCGATTTGGTTCGGAATTATCACCTTCCATGTTTCTTCATCCAAGGCTGTTTTGACGAATAGTATTCCTTTATTGAGATGGTAGTATTTGGAAACGGTTTCATCGTCGGCTTCCAATCGATTGATTATGTTTTTCAGTTTAGGGTCAGACTGTTTAGAGTCAGACGAGGTACCACCTCCCGACGAGGTCGATCCCGATTCTATTATGGTGTTCGACGATGTGCCTTGCGAAAGGCAACACAACATACGCAAGTATGGGACGACACAGCGGTGTGGACGCGTTTTACCTGTGTCAGACGTACAGTCAAGTGCCGAAACTGTTGGTTCGCGATAACGCCAATCTAATAGTGTTGTTCAAACAGGACGATCTCAACTTGAAGCACGCGTACAACGATCACGTCAACACGGACATGAAATACGAGACGTATAAGAACGTGTGCACCGAAGCGTGGAAAGATCGATGTGGCTTTCTCGTCGTGGACAAGGATTCTTCTATCGATGGCGGCAGGTACAGAGCCGGTTTCGACCGTTTCATAGTCATCGATGAAAATTCATGGACCGTTCGCAAGTAACAGCTGTTCACTGTGCGTAAATACACATGTTCCGGTGTCAGCGACGTTAATCGACGCACCGTCGTTTATCGAGATGGATGAAAAGAAGAAACGACTAGCCCGCGATATCGATACGATCAGCGATGACATACGGAAGAAATACCGTGCGTTAAAACATGGGACCGTGAAGAGGAAGCAACGTTATCCAAAAGTTACAAACCGATTGTGGAGCCGTTACGAAGTATTTCGCAAGCGTTGGTTGAAAAAAAAACGTAAAACAACAAATGAAAAGCCGACGAAAAAGATGAAACGTGAGGTGGTGGAGGAGGAGGATTCGAGTAGTAAGATGCGGACACCGCGTTTCCTGAAAACGCCCGCGTTAGCCGAAACATCGGACGATGACGACGAGACCGATCCTAGTCTCAACATCGAAAAAATGTTAGACACACCGGAAGGAAGGCGCTAAGCGCGTAGATATCTTCTGACCCATTACGACAGCGAATCGTTAGCGAACAAGTACATGCGTATGATCGTATCTTTCGAACGTGATCGTCTGATTGACTATACGTACGGTGTAAGACATGCAAACGGAAAATGGATGATCGGTGATTCACTGTTTGAAATCGAAACGGACGATACGTTCCTCATCAACGATAAAAAACGATACAAAGGTACACCGGGTCTATACGAACTCGTGTTCATGAAACACCCTAACGAAAACGTTTACAACGATGGGGATCTAAAGGCGTACAAAGATATATTACGCACCACGAACGCGCACAAGCATTATTATTTAGCGAGCGCACAGGTGAACGCGAACAGAGGTGTAAAGTATAAACGGATAATATCACAACTGTTCCCACCGAAACGTACGGGACACGGACATAATACCGACGGAACGTATATGGTGGCATCGAGAAAAAAAGACAAAATCGATTACGTGCATTGGGATGATCCGAACGAACTGGTGGACAAATTGCGACTGTTGATGACGTCGCAGCGCGACGGAAACGGTGGGCACACGAACGAAATCGTTTCCATAGTAGAAGAACTACGTGAAGCCGACATCATCGTATAAATATGACCACTATACGACAACATCCGTCAGTTCCTAGACACGATTCTCAACATGTACACCACGCTAGTGTTTATTATCGCGCTCGTCATCGCTAACGCAAACGATGTAGATTTCGCTATAGATTACTTGGTGCGATACGGATACGTGCCCGACGATAGTTTACGACTCATGGACAACACCACCGTCGATGTGGACGCCTATCTGCGGACGTTTCAAGTGAATTACAATTTAACCGTAAATGGAGAATTGAACAATGAAACGTTGAATCTGATGCGAGCGCGGAGATGCGGTAACGAATATTTCGTGTCGTACACCTTACGAACACCGTGGACCAAGAGACGACTGTCGTGGCGGTTCTTTCACGGTACCGCCAGCCTTATAGAAGCGACGCGACAAGCGTTCGCTGTATGGCGGAAACATTCGAATCTGGAATTCGATTATCGACCCAACGACATAAACGCTGACATGGTCATCGCTATGAAATATTTTAAACACGTGTCTGACCTCCAGGTGTACGATCTGCGGGTACGATTTGGACGGACGAGGAGGTATACTCGCTCACGGTTACTACCCGCCCGATTTACCGTATAACACTACCGAGATACACATGGACTACTACGAATCGTGGAATTATACGAACGCAACCGAAATACCGGACGATCAGACCAATTTTCTTCAGGTACTAACGCACGAAATCGGACACGCGTTAGGGCTGTCTCATTCCCTCGAGAGGGATTCGATCATGTACCCTTTCTACGTACCGCGGTCGGACGGTCCGTTCGACCTGAGAGACGACGATATAAGAGGTATTCAACGCTTGTACGGGAAGCCGCCGCCGCCGCCCGCTATGACGACGACGACGCCGACGACGAACGACACCGTCCGGACGACGACGGATTTATGTCGACTGAAGAACGTTAATCGATTTTTAATAATCAACAGACACGTGTATATAGTGCACGATAAATTTTTGTAGACACTGGATCTCGAGTCGAAGCGTCCGGCCGGCGGCGGGAGTCCGCTTCTGTTGACGGATTGGTTGACGTTCTTACCGTCGACGTTCACCAACGTTTCGGCGATGACCAGAGACCGCGCACCGAAGATGTGGTGCTCTTTATAGACAACTACGTATACATGTTCGATATACACAGTCTGCAGCCGGTGAACGGGTATTCGCGTCCGATTACGACGCTCGGCGTTCGCACGATGACGAACATAAACGCAGCGATACACACCTACACGGGTCGAACCCTTCTGTTGTACAACGATATGTATTAAGGTGAGATAGACGAGTGCTCGTTCGCAATCAAGAAACACGGATACGTTAAAGATCGTTTTGTCGGCTTACCAGAAGCCGTCGATAGCGCGTTCCGATACATCGACGGAAAGATTTATTTCTTCAATACGGACGCGTATACGTGTACGATGAATTTCTAAATAAGATTGTAAAAGGAAAACATACCGACGGACTCTCCTTTGTCGGAATAAAATGCATAGACGGTACGTTCGTATCAAAACTAATCGATTTATTACGCGAGTACGTATAAATGCCGTGCACGGCAGACGACGTGCGTCATTCACAAGATGAGCGTTGACAAGTTCGGCAGACACTAGAGCGCTGTCAGAACGCGAAGGGAGACGCGACGCAGTCTGCGGGAGGATATCGGCATCGCGATGACCGAGGACGGATACTTCGACGTAGCGGGGAAAAAATACACAACTTGGGCGAACCGCACGACGGTAACGATGCCGTTCCACTGCGGTTCGTGCGTGAACACTGTTTGTTAGACGATCCGTCGACGCAAGGAATAGACGTGAAAGGTCGTAAGCTCGTCAACGTCGCCGCTCCCGTCGATCTCGGGGACGCCGTCAACAAGCAGTACGTAGACTACTCGTGCTTGCGTTTCACACAGCTGGCACCGAACAAGAAGAACGGGGCTGTCGTCGACGCGCGGGACCATCGCATACAGTCTCTGAGGGAACCGATTCTTGCGAGAGACGCTGCGACCAAAGTATACGTGGACTCGAAGATCATACCAAAGGATACGAACTCTAACCTAATGGTCGGCAACGTCCGGATAACGCAGTTAGCGCCGCCCGTCAACAACAAGGACGCGGTGAACTTGGAATTTTTGAACCGAAACACGATCACCGCGGTAAACGACACTTATTTCAACGCACAAGGAAAGAATATTCTGAACGTCGGTGACGGTGGCGCACGGCCCACGGACGCAGTGAACGCGCGTCAATTGGAGGATGTGAAGCGGTACGCGAAGAGCGAAACGTACAAACTTGCAAAGGTGTTCCAACACCGTTGGGAGAAAGTGGTATCGTATATCTATAAATTGCATACGCACGCAGCGCGTACTTCACTCGGTGCCGAAGAGGCAGAGTTACTACTTACGAGCAAGGCGTAGACGAACGAGTTGATTAGTGATATGGACAAATCTGTCGACAAGAAGGACGAGCACGATTGGAGATCCCTTTATCGTCAGCAGTAGAAACAGTAGACATGTATAAACTACGAAGTCGCGTTGATAAAAAAGGGGGCGTGGTCTCATCGGAAAAATAGTTAAAAGCGCGGTACCATGCGTCGCGAAGTCAGTACATACGCTGATCAATCGAGCGGTGGACGTATTACCGGTGGAACTACATCGTCCCGGCTACAGGTTCTGTGGACCCGGAACGAAACTAGAGGAGAGATTGGCTCGCGGCGATCGAGGAATCAACGAGTTGGACGAAGCCTGTCGCGAACACGATATTGCTTACGCCAAGTACAATGACAACGAACGAAGACGCGTAGCGGATCGCGTTCTAGCCGGCAAGGTGTGGGAACGAGTGAAAGCTTTCAATTCAGGCATCCCGAAAGAGCGTACGCGGCGGCCGTAGCGGCAGCGATGAAGGAAAAATCGGCGTTAGGCAGCGGGCTATGCTGCGGTGGTGGTGTTCGTAAACGTCGACGTCGCACCAGACAACGCAAGTCGGTTCTACGCACGATAATCAGGAAGAGGAGGAGTACGACGACGGGGACAGGTCGACGACGAAGACGGACGGGTGGTGGTGGTAAAAAGGCTTCAGCACCCTACATTCGTCCGTACCGAAAAAACTAATCAAAATACCCGTGCGCCCGTTGTCCGATCGAGATCTGTACGAGTACACGAAGCGATTGCGTGTACCTTATTTCAGAGGTGTGTACATGCGTGACGCACTTCCTCGTACATCACCGTGGGAGAACGAAAGCGCGATCGTAAATCTGGACGACGCTACCGGACCGGGCACGCACTAGAATAGAATAGAAGAACTTCGAAACACAGAAGGAAAATACGGGAATGCTGTAATTGCCACTATCCAGGATTACAGGGACAGTAGATTGAAATATCGCGTTTATCTGCCGAAGAGATACGGGGGCGTTTTCGATGACGACGAATTAAAAAACTTAGCGCAATATTCACTACATCTCGTATACCGTGGAGAAAAAGACAGGTCTTACGTGGTGGACATTTTAGACTAAGACCCGATGAACTGAACATTTATATTTGTATTTCATATTGTATTATTTACCTTTTAATATATAACGCTTAGACGTATTTCATTTGTTTTAATTATAAGCAATTGTCATTACAATTCATTGTGTATGCCATTTTAACTTCTAATATAACGTGCTTACATATATTTCAACTGTTTTAAATGTGCACGATTGTCATTGTATGTGCGTTTACATATCATGTATTTCATTTGTTTTAATTATACGCAATTGTGAGTGCGTTTACATATTGTATTTTAAATTGAAATATCGTTGCTAAGTTCGTGGGTATAGAATACAAAAAAATTAAAGGAACTAGTAATGGGGGTAAAATATCGAATAGAAGGAAAATACGGGAAATGTCGTAATTGCCACTATCCGGGGACAATAAGAGCAGGTGGTCGTGTTACGAATTAACAAATATATTTGTATTTCATAATGTATGTATTATTTACCATGTAATATATAACGCTTAGGCGTATTTCATTTGTTTTAATTATAAGCAATTGTTATTACAATTCATTGTGTGTGCGTGTGCGTGTGTATACATATTATGTATTTTAACTTGTAGCTTACATATATTTCAACTGTTTTAAATGTACACATTTGTCATTGTATGCGCGTGCGTTTACATATTATGTATTGTAATTTGTAATTACATGTATTTCATTTCTTTTAATTATACGCAATTGTGTATGCGTTTACATATTGTATTTTAAATCATAATATAGTGTGCTTACATATATTTAATTTGTTTTAATTATACACAATTTTCATTGTGCATGTGTTTACATATTTTGCTTACATGTATTTTATTTGTTTTAATTAAACGTTATTGCTGTAACATTTCATTGTATTTAATTTCAAAAGTCCTTCGAACATTAACACTATTCTAAATAACAGTACAACTATTCACCAGTCCATGTACAAGCTAGAACGTCATGTGTTCTTACATACAATCAATTAATAAAAATTGCTTATGATAATACACTACAGAAACTAAACAATAAATATTAAAACAAACTGCTAGAACGAGCGTTGTGCGCCGACCGTTCATGTGTTATTGAATTAAAGAAAAATTCAATTTTAATTTAAAATAATTACTTCATGATAATAAATACATTACAGAAACTAAAGAATAATTTAAAAACAAACTGTTAGAACGAGCGTTGTGTGCCGACTGTTCACGTGTTATTCAATCAATAAAAAAAAATTAAATTTTATTTAAAATAATTGCTTGATGATAATAGATTACAGAAATTAAAGAATAATTTAAAACAAACTCACCCTGTACGAGATCTTCACAGTTTCAACAAATGATGTGCTGGCAGATTCCCGCGATGTTTTGTACACTAACTGAGCAATTCGTCCGGCTTTTATACCGAAAAGCCCACACATGGATGCATGCGAAAGTGAAGGTATCAGGTAATGCACACCTGATGACAAAAAACAGTGTCACAAAGGCGACAAAGATGCAATGGTTAACCACGCCCGAAATCAAGGACGACCGCTGTCGAATATGAGCCAATATTCCTTTCTACCACGCCTCACGTTTTTTGTTAGAAATAATTTTGAACTATGAACATACGCAATAATATAAATGGTAATTATTTTTTTCCACGCATAATGCGTATCACACAATTTTTACATGATGGACCAAAGCAGAAGACACTACTTTTTTTACTACGAGCGCCCCCACAAATTACATAACCAACACAATAATATAAATGGTCTAATTATGTTTTCCATGCATAATGCGTGTTACACAATTTTACAAGTGAAGTGGTTTTCATTTATACACGACGGATCAAATCAAAGAGAGTTTCATATGTGAGATGCAGGATACACTACACTTTTTTTACTACGTCTACCCGAGGGATATTACATACCCATCAGAATAATAAAAAATTGTATTTATCTTACACGCATGATGTGTGTTAGACAATTTTTACAAGTGCAGTGGTTTTCACTTATGCAGTGCATACATGCGGGGGGTCATGTCATGAGAATTTCTTACAACTGATGCGGACGAGACTACACTTTTTTCTACGACCATGCGATAAAAAATTACATATCAATCAGAATATTATATATGGTACTTCTTATCTTCCGTGCATGATGTATGTTCAACTATCCTTTTCCATGCATGATGTGTGTTACACAATTTTTACAAGTGAAGTGATTTTCAATTATACACACAAGACATTACAAATCTATACACGTGCGGAAACATGGTCGACTCTTAACCGGACGCAGCGCACATATATTTATCTTTAACCTCGAGGGAGATGAACGACACAATTTTTACAAGTGAAGTGATTTTCAATTATACACACAAGACATTACAAATCTATACACGTGCGGTCGACGCTTAACCAGCAACATCGACTTATCCAACAGACACACGTCGAGCCGCGGCCAAGCCGTGGCCTGGCCACGTCCATATCTAAACACATGCGGCCGACGCTTAACCAGCACACACCGCACAACTCGGCAACGTCGCAATTTTCTAACATGAATGCCGACCAATCGACATCCGGCAGCACACACCGCACAACTCGGCAACGTCGCAATTTTCCAGCATGGACACCGACCAATCGACATCCCGGCGGCGGCCCGTCCCCGGCTTGACCGACGACCAATCGACGGCGACAACAACCCCCACCACACACCCGACGACCAACCACAACACACAATTACCCCCACCACTACCCCCACCACAACATCTTACACCGGAAGTCAACACCCAACACCACCACAATTTTTAAATTTCCCGCCAAAATGGGCGGGGAGGGGTTTCGAGGGGGAGGGGCGGGGGATGACGTCATTTACGCGTTAGAACTTTCATAACCCCCCCTACTGATGCAGAGTTGACCGCACCCGCGTACATTAATGTACGGATTTACGTCGAAAAAACTTGTTGTTATATTATGAAACTATATTGCTCGCAGAGCCAGACTTAAAAGTTTCAGCGCCCTAGGCTGATGAATTTTATGCACCCCTCCCCAACAATTCCACTTTTCAACCTCTCAAACAACGAGTATTACGACAATTTATTCATATGGGCCTATTATGGGACTCTTATTACTTAGGAACATGTGAGTTGTATAATAAAAAATTTGTCTTCTTTCCAATTTAATCATGGAAATATATTTATTACAACAGCATGAGCACATTGGCAAATTATAAGTAACGAGAATATTTACTTATCTTAAGAAACAATGCTTACTTTACTTAACCTTTGCACAAAGTAAATCAAAACTCTAAGTACAAAAGTTTTTCAAATAATTTTCATGTCCATTATTAATTGCTGAAAATTTTTATTTACTAAAAACTTATTTTTCTGGCTTTTCCAGTTGCAAATCGATGAAGTATTTCATTAAAGGAAAATCATTTTCAATTAATTAAAGTACCTGGGATTTTATTTTTTCGTGGCCCAGGGTAGACCTCAAATAATTTTTCGCTTGGCTTAGGGCTGAACACGATCTTTATCCGCTACAATTTGTGACTACCATGCAAAAAAAATCTCAAGCCTTCTTCAACATTCGGGAATAATGATTCCACACTACATGAGTTTAAGAACTTTATGAGTCTACGTGGATCAGAATGCTTCTTTTTCTTTGGTTTGCTTTCTTAATTTTGGAATATTCGATTTCATAAAATTTACTTTCTTCCAAAAATGCAGGAACGATTGATCCAAGTCTAAAATATACACTTTCAACAAGTTGCTAGCTTTTTCTTCTACATTGGAATTTTCCGCTTTTTTACATTGGCAACATGAGTGTTTGTATTTTTGTTCTCTTAAATGTCTGCGTCCCCCAAAATAATTAAAAATTACCTTAATAAACGTCTTGCGACTTCTCCTTATTTTGTCCTGACGCGTTTCAAAACCTAAGGTTTCATCTTCAGAGGATAATCACTCTTCCGTCGTCAAACGTTAAAAATTAATGACACAATGACACACATACACATAATTTACACTACAAACTTAGGCCTTTTCACATTGCACAGTGAGCACTGTATGGAGGTCCAGTTCATACTCCATACTCCATCCCATGAGTTTCCACGTACTCGTATAACTTACCATGCCTACTGTCTGAATACTCCATAAGTCTTTCCGTCCACCAAGGTTCAGTTGATTTCTGTCGTTACACGTTTCTCTCACATGTATCCTTCTTACATCTTCTTGGTCGCCATCTCCTTTTGCACCCTTGTATTATGCTACCAATCTCTACTTAATTCGGATGTCACATGACACAATGGAGAGGACAGGGAAGTACGTTACGTATATGTACTTACCTCTAATAACAAAAACGTTTGTCATAGGTCAACTTTTCATGTCATAATCCGGAAAACTGGTGATCAAAGTTACATATTTTGTTTTTAACAACTATGATGAGTACAGGGAAAAATTAAGTATTGCAACACCTTGCTGACATATTAAACTATAAAATGAAGTAAAAAAAGATCAATTTATGTCTCCAATTAAGAATGGAAATCCAGATATTTGTGTTTTAAAATTCACCAAGTTGTTGAAATGAACAATTAATTGCTTTTACATTTTTTACAGCTTTGTTTATGGTCAAAATAGTACAAACATTTATGGAATGATGGAGAATAACAATTTTGATATTATAAAAATTTGAAAATTATAATTATAATCCTGCATCTTTAATTTTCTGAAGGCTAAATTTTCAAGTCGCGCAGTACATACGAGCTAAAAACCTAAATACGCAATGTATTTCCCTTTCTTCCGCATTGTGTCATGTGACTTCTGAATGAAGTATAGTTCTGGGGATCCCTCCTCCCATTCTATGAACATGCCCTAAGCAGCATTCGATTTTCTGTACAACATCCTCTTCCTGTCGTCACCTCGACCTCTACACACACACACACACACACACACACACACACACACACACACACACATAGATCTCCATATATCTCCATCCTTTATTACATTTTCTTTGGAGCAACCGACATAACAAAATATCTTGCTCGAAATGTTAACCACCCATAATCAGATAACTTCCTTATCGATAGAGAAGTAGGCCTAATAACGACAGAAATGAATATTAAATTCTTAACGCAGTAATAAGGGATTCAACGTTTTCAGACTAATAGGAACTCGCCCGTCACATTTCCACAGATAAGGAATGAGAGGTATAATACGGCGGCTACACAAAAGCAATAGCTAGCTTTAACAATATGAAAAAATTTGGTTATTTCCTTTTACGCTCTTTAAATTGTTTATAAAAATGTAGACTATCGTTGTTAATTTACCAGTTCCTACTAGCGGCAAGCGGCTCTTATCTCATGTGCAAATCTTTGGTCTCTAAATGGCGTGGACTCAATTAATATTTAATCAGCCGAGACGAAGTAAGCACGGTTGTAACATAAGCGTGCGAGCGCGCACAAACAGCGCAAATACGAAACTTCCCACTACTTCAAGAGGAATACAACAAAAAACTTCATTGTAAATCTAGATCAAAGTCATTCATTGTTGCGCATAATTACAGTATGCATCACGGATCTGATCCCTGTCAGCAGATTGTCTGGGTACACCTGCATTCGGCTATAAGGAATCTGACCAACATTTTAATAAAACCCATAATTATTTTCCTGCGGACCGGTTCCGGCGTTCCACATTCGTGCACGTCGCTATTACGAGACATGCGAGGAGCTCCACCACCAAAAATAAACCGAATTTCATAAAAAAAAAAATTAATAAGCTTTGTACGCCGGGCTGGAAGTAACACTTTTTTCTGTGTAGTCAGCCAGAAAAAATTACTAAACCAAAACATGTAACTACGCGGCAGGCTTCCGTGGTCCGACTGCATAAAGCACACGCCTCTCCAAGGTCGTCCGTACATACTCTTCCCAACACGCATCTCTTCACTAAAAACGGAATAATGTCTCCAAAGAAATCTTAAACTACGGTTACCATATTTCTACCTACATTTTAACTATTCAGGCACAAAAACTAAATTACTATCTTGTTATGCATTAAATACTAGTTCTTACCTTACCATAGTATGTGTTTGAATACTACTACTTACCTTACAATTTATAATCGAAAGGGTGAATTTTTTGTAAGTTTTTTCCTTATTTAAAATTTTTCCATATTTAAACTTTATACATTACAGGAAATCGTACAGTACCTTAATTTATCTTATTTTAAATTTAACATTTACTATTTTAAAATATCTTTGAATAAATTATCTTTACATTTCAGTGACGTAGTATTATTTTTATTGATAGGAAGGTGTGTCTCAATCTAATCAGTTGATCCCTTCTTTTCCAATAATTATTTATTACTTTTACGAAAATCATTTAAAAATCTACATTTTAAGCCTTTTAAAATGTACTGCACATACAGAATTAGAGAATGATTAAAAATTTTTTTCATATAAAACATGGAAAATAAAATTGTGAATTATTAAACAAAACGTTAAAAGTTTAAGTTCCTTATGATTTTATCGTTCTTTTAGACAGAGGTGTTCTAATTAAAAAACACATGTCCGGGAAAAAAAGAACGCATAGTAATTTCTTCTTAAATAATATGCAAGTTATAATCAACCGATCTTCGACCAACGTCTCGACCACTCAGTATCAATGGCCGTCTTCAATGTTAAATTCACAATGAAATTCACAAAAAAAATATTTATACATATAACAAATCCAAAATCTTCTTCTTCTTCTTCTTCTTCTTCTTCTTCTTCTTCTTCTTCTTCTTCTTCTTCTTCTTCTTCTTCTTCTTCTTCTTCTCTTCTTCTTCTTCTTCTTCTTCTTCTTCTTCTTCTTCTTCTTCTTCAATAGGCTATATGAATCTGTTCCGACACCCACCTCATCCTCGGACGATCCACGTCTCTTCTACCATTAGCTTTATAGTTAAGTGCCGCTTTCGGCAATCGATCCTCTGTCATCCTTTCCAAATGATCCCACTATTGTCTTCTGTAAGCTGAAATAATTTCATTTATGTTCTCTACTTTGAGTTCGGCTCTGATATCCTCATTCTTTGTTCTATCTTGCAAAGTATAGTTTAAACTACTTCGAAGAAACTGCATTTCAGCACTCTGAATCATGCCGCATTCCTTTTTTGTCGTGACCCACGCCTCACCCGCATATGTCAATGTGGGTATTGCAATTGTCTTATAAAATTTAATCCTTGTGCTGTGTCGTGTTTTATTTCTAAGATTTTTATGAATCGTACCACAAATATTCGTAAATTTATTTATCTTTTCTTGTATATCATATTCAGACTCATAGCTCACTGCACACCCGAGATATACAAAACAAATTAATTTGTATGGTTTCCCTGCTATATGCAAATAACATACTTCTTATTCAAGAAAATGAGGATGATTTACAAAGAGCTATGTTTCAATTACAAAACCAAAATTTAAGCAAAAATATCTTGCTGAACAAAAGACAGAATTAATAAAATACAAGACACACATGTTGTAAACTTGTTAATAATGTTCCCCACTTGTAAAAGTATACAATATGCCTACAGATAACTCGTGAAGATGAAGCGCAAATAACTTATATGTACAGAAGGTTGGAAGTGGATAATCGTAAATTATGATAAAGACGGTCGTAACTAGAAGCTTTTAAATGGATGACGTTCATAGTGGAATGGCCTCATGAAATGAATGTAGATGGTCATAAAAGATATTAAAGTGACCTCTAACGAGAACAAAATGGGTGGTCGTGGGAGATACTTCAGAAGTGAGAACTTTAGTGCCGAGTGGCGAGTGAACAGATTCAACGTGACAAAAGGTTGCTCGTATGTATTTGGAGTAAGAGAGGTTTGCTACAAATAATTAAGATTCAAATAAGAGTGAACGGATAATTAAATGAGATGAGGGAATAGTAGTGTTTATATGTATTTTATTATAAGAAATTTATGATATTTAGAATTAACATAAATATAATCATATCACACATCGTTTTATTTTCAGTATACTCACATATACAAACAATATGTAGCAAATAATTTTTTGCAACGTAACAATATGATTTACGCAATATTTAGTGGAAAAGTAGAATCTGATAATTATTATATATATTATAATCATATATTACATTGTTATACATTGTATTGTATATTTATATTATATATTATAATTAATATACGCAGCATAATAATTCAATTTTTTACAAATTATAAATAGCTAAATGACTAAATCGAATTTTGAAATAACTAAATAAAAAATAACTAAACTTCCACGCAAGTACAATATATAAACCAGAATAGAACTCACGGATTAACTAAAAAACGTATAATGTAAACAAAGATACAAAATTATACTCTTTTCAAACTTCAAACAGGGACAAACATTCTCATTGACGATACTATAAATATTATAATAAAAAAATCAGTGTCATTTATTTTAAATTATTTTTATGAACAAAACAATTGGAAAGTTGAGTGAATATATTAGTCTATTAATGAACTACGTACCTTAGGTTTTCTACGTTTTTCATGCCAATACGTTTCCCTCTGCTAGGCTACAATACTCATTATAGGTGACTGCAGAACTTTAAATACATGCTCAGTATAAGCAAACAAGCTTTATGTATACAAAGAAAGTAATCAAATATTTGGTCAACCATGTGCCTCTTCAGTCCTACCACAAAGACCGATTTACTTACTATTCGACAGCTAATTCTCGAAATCAATTATCTCTTTAACAATGTGGTATAAAGGTTGCCTGACAATGTTCCTTTGAACAATTAAGACCACTTATTAAGTGCTCTCTTATCGACGCCACAGTAGTTCTAAATAGTTTGTGTTCGTCCTTTCGATGGCCACGAAAGGCTTTTCCGATTTACGTAAAAGAACTACTGAGTCGTTTTAAAATTGTAAGAGACTGAAATACTGGAGCCGCAAAACTGTAGAAAGGAGATCAGAGACTGGTACATTCTTTGTAACGTGTAAGTGCAATATTTGTACTATTTATATCTAATGTTGTGCATTTTAAAACAACGAACATCTGGCGTACATTCACGTTACGCTATTAGTTATTCCAATTTTTTCAATTTAGAAAGTTTAAGGATCTAAAGAAGAATTGAAATACCAAGAACAGGATTCATAAATACTTGACATAAATTGGTTGGACAGACACACTTACGAAAGTCATGGGATGGGATAAAATAGTCTTGGCGAAGAAAAAATTATTGAATTGTGTTAAAAAAAAAGAAAGAAAAAACAAACTGGGTAGGATATATGTTAAGAAAGAACTGCCTTATTGACAATGACAGAAGAGAAGGGGAAGAAGAAGAATGGAAAGACGAAGGGTAACAATTATTAACGACATCAAGGGAGAAATGGTAAGTGGGGTAGATTGAAGTGTAGGTGTATGTTATCTTCGCAGATCTGATATAAAGGCAGAAGACTTATATAGAAAGCTTTCCGTATGTGACTACATCCTTCCTCTTATTTCTATCTTCGCATTTCGATATCCGCTCTGGTGTCTTCTGAAGCGTGAGTACTTCTTCTATTTTTGCTGGTATTTATGTGGCTGTCGCGTGTTGTAAAGGCATCACGAACTTCCACTACCACTACCACACACGTACACCATGCCAGGATCTGCTCCTGAGGAGTAGGGATGAGGCTAGCAGGATTCTTCTCATAATATTGTATAAATACCGTTCAGAAATTCTTTGTGCCTCAAAGCTTTTGAGTAAACCAACTTAAAGTACAAGGGTTGAACAAATATGGAAAAGCGCTTGTATGAAATTTAAATCTAAATTTTTTTTGTATTCTTAATAAATCTTATGAAAATGAGTATTTCTGAAAATATTTTGAAAACCCCTGTGTTATTAGTCTTTCACATTTTAATTTAAGGATGTTGTCCTAATAATATCTTAAGCAACTTGTAATTTGTGTTAAAGTACGTTATTTTTTTATGTAAAATTCAGCAATAAAATCTTCCCACTTCTCCGAATTAAAGTCAGCAAATTGCTAGCTTACCTGTGTTAAAACGGCGTTTCAAATAGTAGATATACAGAGGAATCTTGACGTAGACAACCCTGTAAGGAGAAGTGTGTCTGGGCGAGAAAGATAAAAATAGATTTATGTCGGCTCTGCCTTCGTTTCCTAGCGAGTGCATAATTGTCTTTTGTTTTTTTAAGGCTGCAAATACGTACACTGTTTACCAAATGTTGAGTGATTGTCATTACCAAAGAAAACTCTATTTGATTTATTTACAAATATTGGAATTACTTTCATTTCTACAATATTTATAAGACTTAATTTAACACACGTAACTGGAGTAGAAATAGGCCTACGTTAAGTGATTATGGAATTTTACTGAAATTTTCAATAGTTCTTGGAGGAGATTGACCCCCCCCCCCGTAGATACGCTACCGCATCTCGCACAGAGATACGCGAAACAACAGAAAAACTCATACTCGAGGATGAGCATCAAAACGTAAAGATGGAGAATATGGCCACATCCGGAAAGCCAACAACCTCGAATATATATAGACGCACGTACACGTGTCTGTATGTGTTTGTGCGTGATTTCTCTCAATTTGCGGTCTCGTCCAAAAGAGAATACAAATTTTAATAATTTTAATAATGAAGGAGGAAATCCGTCAGTGGCAGACGGCCCCACAAGAATTTACAGCAATTTGATAAAATAAATAGGAAATAATTCGATATTTTTTTCTGAGCGCCGATTAAATTGCGGCCATTATTATTTCCGACTTGTGGTGTCGCACACAGACAGCACACATGACCGCACTTCGAGTTTTTTGTTATAAACCGTCAAACTAGTTATTCCGGTTAAACTCTGATCTGGTGTCTGACACACTCTGCAATCCAAGTGTAAACACCAACTTCGTTGTGACACATTTTCTGTACGCCCGAGATTCGTACAGAAATGCGTGCGTCTCGGGTTCCCGTCAGTGACGAAACGGATATAGGAGAGAGTCAAGCATTAAAGGGAAATCGGATTAAAAAAGAAAAGACTTTTACATTAAACATTACAAACATATTTTTATTAAAAAAAGTATTTAGCTGACCTAGTTTACTGATGCTCTTAAATAATAACGTAAAAAATGTAAGCTTATGGTAAGAAAGTACTTACTATAAATTTTTATTTGCCTTCTCTTCTCCAATTGTACCCCATGGCGTTGAGTTTTCGAGGGGTTGGGGTTTTTACTTGAAGTAAGCCATTTTTGTTTTTCAAATATTTGTTTTTATTTGTCGTTTTTTCTATTTTGCTAGCCGTTCTTTGCTGCTATCTTTCTACAATTTCTTGGTCTACATCGTGGTAGTTTTCCGTCATGTCGCATGTCAAACGCTTCTAGTTTCCCTATACTGTATGTATCATATGTCAATAGTATTGAAGGTTTTTTCCTACGTTTTCTATCAGTGACTGTAGATCTAATACTAGTTTTTTCTTAACCCTTTGATTTCTTGTTCTAACCTGTCTAGTCTTTTCTCCTGGACGTCTTAAATACTTTATCTCTGACGCCGTCGGTTTTAGTTGTGTGTTTGTTAAGGGTGGCCCAAGACTCTGCTCCATGTAGTTACAGTTTTAAACAAAATCATTGTGTAAAATATTGGTGATACTGTCAGTTGAGACGTATGGGAATCAATATAGGTGTACTTGAAAGCATAGGGTGTCAGAGACTGAAGTCTACAGAGAATGGGTGAAGAGAGGCGTAAACGAATAATTGGCCGAATTCCCCCACACAGGAGAAAAAGAAGCAAATCGAGGAAAAGTTGGGATTCAGAAGAAAACTTGCATGGAATACGAGTTCTGGAACATGGTGAGTGGATGGGTTACACGCGCTGGAAACTAGGATGCGAGAGGTGGCGATAGTCAAAAAGAAACTTCCATATAGGAAATACTCGGTTGGAGTGTTGACTCTGTTACAGTAAAAACAAGTTTTCTGTAATTTCAGTTTCCCTCATAACAAGTGGACGACACTTATTACAGTTTTTATGTGTAAAAGGTTGATGGCACAGTGGCGAGATAATCGATATAACCTCGGATTACATCGATGCTCGCGGTTGAGGACCACTGGCATCGTGTAGGAGTGCTGAAGGGGAGGAAGAGAAACACGATTTAATATAACCTGAACTCACATCGAGTATGGAAAATGAGTTGGTACTACGATGGTCTTATCAGAGTACCAACGTATACCAACGGTCTTGTCAGAGTTCATGGGAGTAGCGGTTCCGAGGTGGAATTACGCTTGATATGAGGGAGTTTTTAGTAGGTTAAAATCCGACACTGGCCAGTCACATGACGTAACGACGCATGATGCATTTTCTCCTCCTAAAAGATTGTTATTATTGTTATTAAAGAAATGAAATGATAACACCAGAGATATTTCGATTACACTAATAATATTCTAGTGAACAGTTCGCCAAGAAATAGTAATCGATAAGGATAGTTTTGCTCTTAATAAGAATCCATTGTAACGAATGGATTCAAATAGTTATTATGGATTTTGAATAACTAGTTATTCAAAAAAGTATCCTAAACCTAAGACAAAAGTCATATATGAGATCAGTGGCCCACCAAGCTTATCATCATCGTCACGTAAGATCGATTGTCTCACCGTTGTGTAGCAGTTTCGAGAACCAAAACATTGAAGTTATAAGGAGTAAAAATAGCGACCATTTATTTTCACAGATAATGAGTGGGCAACTAAATTCAACTATCCAAAAACAGTAAGACAGTATTAACAAGTATATATGAAGTATAGAGAATATACAAAATATGTTATATAGAGTCTATTGTCTTTAGATTCTTTATGCCTTATCCCTTAAATCCTTGGATTCGTTTTATTCTTGGTCTACTTATTTTTCTGCTTCTTCTCTCTCGTTGATAATTGAAAATTATCTTGTAGTTTGCTTGATCTTCCGTTCATAGTATGACTCTTTACCGTAAAATTTGTTTCTATCTACGTTTTCGATGAGTGTTTCTGTTGGAGCACTTTGTTGTTCAACCCCTTTTTTTACGTAGTCTCGATTCGACACCCAAAACCACAACAAACAAAGTCCTCTCTGACCACCTCGCTTTTTGCGAATTTTTCTCTGTTATTGTACATAATTTGTTCAATACGTCATTATTTTTACTATTATACTGACTACTGGACACGAATTTTTATATAAAATGCTATCCTGCTGAGCAAAATAGTGAGTTTAAGATTTAAATTTCTTTTCTTCCACAATTGTTTCGATATCTTATTTTCTAACTTTTCACAATCGCATATTGACTAATGACGCTACCTAAGTATTTTATTGCTAGAATTTTAAGAAGATGATTGACGAGTATGGGGGTAATAAGATGAAGAAGACTACGTAATGAAAAAGCTGAATAGAAAAAGTCGTTGAAGAGGCTAAAACCCGTAATGGCTTGTAACGCCAATAGAAGAAAACGAAACATAAGAAGAATTAAAAAAAAATGTATATTATATATTATTTGATGGTCCGAATATTCCTGTCCAATGTATCAGTACTTTCTTTCACTTATAGTACATAATATCTAAAAACACGTTCAATCTTTAACCTAAGGTACTATAAGCTACAAGCTATGAGTACATTATAAATATTATACATTAATAACGGTAGTGTTTTCTTCTGCTGTCGCTCCTACACTTCCCGATAGGTTTGTCAGGTGCAAATATAGTACAAAAAAATTAGAGAAATACACTTTCAGAAGTAATTCACCATTAGGATACACACGCTTTCGCGCGCATACGCGTTAATTTTGTTTACATGCTTACCGATTGACAGAAGTCTGTGGCTTTCTGCTCATTTGTATGAGCGTTATTTACTCTGTGTTTTAATATTGTATTTTAGTTATTACACGGTTCTGAAGATGGTCTTAGATCTCGGAGTACGAAGCATCGAGAGAAATTATGGTAACGATGGTGTATTTCCAAGTTAAGCAGAACTGTTGGATTACTAAAAATTATTTCTACATACAATACATACAAAAATATATGTATTGGATCATACATTATTTCTTGAGAACACTAACGTTCCACTGTAAATGGAACGTAACAATGTGCTACATAATGCTACATTAAACGTAAAGCGCACTAATGGTATTCGAAAACGGAAGTTAAGAAAAGAGATGGCCGACGAATTTCACACACAAGAGTTTCGTAGAAACAAGAGTTGTTGCGTAAATCCTCTAGAGTGGAACGACCGCGTACATGATATAGTGACCAGTCTGGCCAGAATCAAGTTACGCCTAAATTGTGTACTACGCCAGATGAAGGCACATTGCCTAACCTGTAAAACGTTTATTTTTCAAATATTTTTTGCTACTTAATTACGTCTTCTTCTGACCTCAAGTAGCGACTGAGTTGAATTAATGCTATTGCCTTGTTTGTTTTCTTTTTTGCGGGGAGGGATTAGCATCAGTGATAACGTTAAATTGTCTTACTATTCTTCTTTTCGGCGTTATAATTATTGACCGTTTTAACCCTCTTGATGTCGTTTGCCAGTTCACCCCGTTTAGATGGTTTCTTTCACATCCTCTTCCCAACAATTACTTTTTACGCAACAGAAAGTTGTTAGGGTGTACTTAACCCCCAATCTGGAGGGCCAGTGACGCTTCTGTTGTGTTAGCATTTTTCAGCCGAGCCTCCATCCGGATTAAGGAGCCCGGAGACTTACTCAAACCCTTCTTCTTGTCAGATAGGATTTGATACCTTTGCATCTGCTGTTCTGACGTTGGGTAGCAGTTTATAGTATTACAGTACCACTAGGAACTCCTTAACACCCTAAACAATCATTTTCCTACAAGTCAAAGGCAGTAGGTTACGCATCACTCGTTGAAGGACGTACCACTATTTTTTCTCGAATCCTCGTGCCATTGAATAAGCTGCGCGCCCAAATTTAAGGTCAAAATTTTCAGCAACACATACATACAATAACACAAACATAAATATATAATAAAAGACACCGTAATATCCACGTTTCTTTAGCGAATCAAGCAATACTAGTGCTTGTTGTGGTTATTATACAGGCAAGTTTGGCCGTACGTGATCGATGGATTCTGTGAAAATCTGGAAAGTTCTGTGACCGCGTGACACATGATACACGGGTTTTCTATGCAATAAGAGTTTGTTAAAGAAAAGTTTTATTGTTTTAAATTAATATTTTTAATATCTACTGGGATTAAAAACCCACTGCCCTCATACACAAACAGTTTAAATTTATTCAGAATAATAAGTGTTTTGATTTACAGTTACAGGGTTAGACGTACGAAATTAATAGAATATTAAGAAAAAAAGTAAAGTCAATATTTACATTTAGGCTACACATTAGTTAGACAGAACATCTCTCTGTTTTATGCATGTCACATGCCGTGACATGTTTTATGCATATTATGTTTCATGCCGTGTTCTTGCGTATGCCTAGTTCAATTTGTGTATAGCTTATATGTGCCAGGAAACCACACCAGGAAAACTCATAAGCCTATAAAACGATTTATTACGATGTTATTACGAGATACTTCTACTACAGTGGTATTACGAGAAACCTAAATTCGAATTTCATTTTGTAAAATTACAACTGGAAACATATTGTATATTATGTACCTTCAGAAGTTTTCCATCATCACACGTCCGTGTAACATTGTTTCCCTGGGATTACTTGGGGAGAGTCAAACGCGACTTACGGGAGTAGAAAAAAACAGTGCATCCCAATTGACATGACTTTTTCAAAATAAAGTGCACTCGTGAAAATACGGTATTTCATATGGCTCCATGGTCCAGATCCTATCCTAACTTGAACAGAGCACTGACGGTATTATTTTAAGGCGATATCCTATGAGGAGATAAGTCTAGAAATAATCCTGTAAAATCTATTTCCGTGTTGTACGCCCTTTGCAATGGGGGGGGGGGTATCTTGCTTTGTGCACCAGGTTTTCTTTCTTGACCAGCATAGTAGTTACTAAGGGAATCAGGTACAATGTAGTCATTTGGACAGTATATTTAAATTTAATTTATATTTATTTAATTTAAATTGAATTTCGACAGCACACTTAATTTAAATACTATACTTTTTTATGTTGAAGTGCTTTCAATTAATTTCACCTTAGAGGGACACAAGATACGTATTCCAGATTGAACCACACACACACACACACACACACACACACACACACACACACACACACACACACACACACACATACACATACAGACGTGAAGACCCGATCATTTTTACCCATTCCTGAAGATGTACCCACTATCCGAATGATACCCTTTGTTTTTGTTACACGTGGAGATATTATTGATATTATTATAAAGTTAATCACAGGTCGTTGGCAATTAACAAATTAACGTATTCGGTTTAAGGACCTCCATTTTCATGAAAATTGTTTTACTTTCTCCACGGTATAACTGTATTACATATAGGTATACCAAACGAGTGGTTACGAGTTTGCGAGTGTAGGCCACGTGACGTAAATTGCTAAATTATTTTGTGCACTTCCTGCTGAATCAGCCAATAGAACCAAACACGTGCAAGTTTTTAATAAACCAACTACTCTATCGTCCATCTCTGCCCCCTCTCGCTGCTGTCCTGAATATTTTGAATTTCGCCAACGGGTTGTAACTTCATTATTCAAAGACAGTGAAATCAATAAAAAAACTATCAGCAAGGAAATAAATAAAAATAATAGAATAACGAAAACAGGAGTATCAAAGAAAATCCAGAAATCGGAACTGCCATCAAATCGGAAGAAACTACCTGCTGACAGCTGCGTCGATCCTACCACCAGTGGAGTGAGTCTCCAAAAGGAAAGCTGGTATTGTTCCATCTGTGAAATTGATGAGATCGCGGACATGATCTTGTGTACTTCGTGCTTCAAGTATTTCCACGAAAAATGTGTTAGTTTCAGCAAGAAAAACAAGATGTGGAGATGTCCTGAGTGCTTAGATTCAGATTAGTGTGTTCATTAATGTTAACTAAAAGTTACTATGAATTAGTAAATTTTACTTTTCGTACGTTATTTTTAAGTGACATCTAATATTTTTTGAAATTTTAAGCTGTTTGAATTTTTATTGTTTGGAACAAGTTATCTACTTCAAACAGGTAAACTTTATTGTTTCATTGTGGTAAAATGTCAAATTAGCATTTTAATTTCTGATAAGTTTAAGTTTTTTAAATTTCAAGTTATTTAATTGAAATATTGATATTTAAGAAAATTTTTTATTGATAAATGTGTTTTTAAGAACATGTTATTAGTGTAAGTTAGATTAAGCCTCTTGTTTCTCACTTTTTCATCTGGAAAATTTAGTTAGATGCAAGAACCTTTAATAAATGATAACTATATTGTTTACTATTTATTCTTAGTTTATTTTATTCTGATACGTTATTATATTTTAAAACACATCAATAAAATTTTATTCAAGAGGTTTGGCTATAATTTTACGAAAATGTACCCTCTTCCAATCAAATTATAATAATTAAAACAACGAAAATGATAGCTGGCCTTATTTGGAACATAGGTTCCAAATAAGGCCAAAATGTTAACTTTTTAAAAAAAATTCTAAATTATTATAGTTTAAAAAACTACAAAATTATAATTGGGTTTTCGTTTTTTAAAGAGACCAAAGAATGTGTGTAGTTTTTTTCACCCTTTTACGTGTAAAATTAAGAAAATGACAAGAAGTTAAATATTAGTATGGCCTTATTTGGCTTAGGTACTTATTGTTTTTTTGTTTCCATTGACGGTGGAGTATCCTATTAGGCTAAAAGTTACTTAACTGGAAGCAATGCTCAATGTGCCACGATCGCTATCTGCGTACCCGCAGGACATTGAGGATGTGAATAATTTAACATTCGTCGGTCGGCCGGGTTAGGCGTTTGGCAACATGCGTGACTGACGAAACCAAAAACAGATTCCGTGCGTAGCCCAAGGTAGTTACCGTGATACGTTCCAACAAATTAGCGAATAGTAGAGATTAGTATCGCCCGGATGTTGGAGTCCTAATGAATACCTAACGACTTTAAGTATAACATTGACGGAGTGTGGGGGGGGAGTATCTGTTTCATGCAATTCGTGCACGCTATTTTCGTAGTGTTTTGGTGACTAAAGCCGCGAAATATATTTATTGTGACGTACTCACTCAGTTTATGACAATAAAGACCTAAGGCATTTAATGTCAAGTAAGTCTACAATTATTTCTATACAAGGCCTATTTGTTTAAGGTATTTTACTCAGACCACGGAAATGTCTGGCTACAAATCAGACTACAAATATTACAAATATTTAAAAAGGCGGAGTTTAAGTCGAACATGAAGAATGCTCAAAACTTTTCAAACACACGATACGGGAAAATCGATAAACAAGTTTATGTATCTTGCACAAATAATACAACGCAGTATTTTAGATGAAGCAGCAAACTAGATGAGCTCTAGAACAGTTTAATTAGCTTATCATTCAAAGATGGAAAGGATCTCTGTAACAAAACACATCTCGATAAGAGCAAAAATGGAACAAAAGCACAAAGCGCATGCACAAATGCATGTCATAAAACGAAACGACTTTGCGTAGTATGACGTTTAGTTCTAAATCAAAAAGAAGAATCTGACGAAAAAGGAAATCCTGAGGAAGATTCTTGGCCAAAGAAAATTGGAGGTCGCTGAAAAACCTTCGGATATTCTTAGCAAAAGAAGGACGTGTACACTTTTTGGTGCGAAATAATCCGGATAGATTAACGGAATATGGATATCCGTTTATTTTGATAAAAGCCCCAGAACAAAAGTCTGTACGTTCGTGGAAGTCACGAAGAACCTAGCACAAATGAACATCCTGGAAGAAAAAAAACTGTTAGACAGGAACCTTCTTCGGAAATAAATTAAGAAAGCAATAAATTATGATATGCATACCTTCGGTTTATAAGGGATAAGATAGATGCGGCTAATAAGTTCAGATACTCTGGGTAACATGATACATAACCAGGAATGCATAAACACGACAATACATAACATGATACAAATAAGAAACTGGGCATATAGGCCTACTATGAAGCAAACTCATTAGTCAAAACACAATAATGAAACTATATAAGACCGGTGTTGGTTATGGAGGTACGACGTGGACACTGGTGACGTCTTCATGGCCCTGTTAAGGAAGATAAGATTGTCCCTGTATGGACAATAAGAAATAACTAGGACATAGAAGAGCTATTGAAGAATAAGAACATCGCAACATTCGTAAAGCTTCAGCGACAATGGCTAGGTCACCTAGAACACATGGATGTCAGCGTATGCCAAAGGAAATTCTGAGGACATAGGTGTGTAAAAGCAGAAACAGGAATCGAGCTAGGTTAAGATGGTTGGATGATACGCTGGAAAATCTCAGAAGATAGGATGTGAGGGGTTACGCTGTGATGGCAACGGATACGGGATATTAAAGAAGGTCGGTGTTGGAAGCCAGGGCTCATGTAGAGCTGTACTGCTAAAGAAGAAGAAGAAAAGGAAAATGAGATAATACTAACAAAGACAATCTGGACAGAGAAAGGAAGATGGGGAAACATTCTGGACGTAGTAGAAGGTTGGAAGACGAAAAATGATAAAATGTTATGAACAGTAATTTCACAGTGTCCATAGCTGCTCAAGAACAAAAAGAATTGAATTTTCATAATTAAACTAAATTACTTCACCCGGAACGTTCAATAAACAATATACAATACAATAGTCAGTAAACAAATAAATAAATACGGTAATTATATTCATATATGCTCAGTTTTTCTTGTATATATATATATATTTTTATATTATTATTAATAATAACAAAACTTTTTGTACAAGAATATATTTATTTTGTGAATTACAATCTTTTAATAGTATTCAACTATCATCATCAATAATAAAAAATGATAATTATGTATTCATATATATTGATTATATATTAGTATTTTATATACTGTATAGAACATACTCAAGACTAAATTCATATTATTTATTATTTAAATCTGTCCACATTAGCGATTTATTTGAAAGAACAAAGCTTCTTAACAACAACACAGCTCAGCTGATTCAAAATATGGAAAGGATTGTCGTTATTTATATGTGCGGTTCTATGTTTATATGTACCAACCTCTTATCGCTCGGCCAATTCTGATTTTTAGCCAATAATTTTGAAAAACGAAAGTCACTTCAGATTTTAAGTCAAAAATCTGAAGCCTGCCTGTCAAGCCTGAAATCTGCTTAACAGTTGATCACGTAAGATCGATTAACCCTACGTACGTAAAATAAAGTATTTTTAATGAAGTAGAGTTAAACGAGAAGAAAAAGAAATACAACTATGGGTGTATCTTTAATTGACGTCATTATGTACGCGTTGTGATTTGAAGACGTTCAGAATGTGACGACTTGAAACACATGCACGAAAGTTCATGTAAGAATATGAAAGAGTACGTGAAGTGACGGTAAGGGGTACAAACAATAAGAAAGTGCCAACACACGTATATGGGACAGAAGCAAGACGGAAGATGGAGGAAAGATAAGTAGCGCAAACAACATAAGTGAAATGTTGACGGGAGAGAGAATTGGATCGTTTAATAAAAAAAAAGAAACGACGAAGGAAGGGAAGACTGTCTAAAACTGTGAATAAAACTGTGTATAATATCACAAGGAAATGTAAAATGTAAATTATTATAAAAAACAAAGTATATCCTGTATTTAGAATATAATAATCACTGAAATGTAACACAGTAAAGGGTTAAAAGCACCTGAAATGGATTTATTTTTAACAAGTAGCCGGAAGGTCCGAAAGAGAAAAAGAACAAATGGCCAGACAAGAAAAATTGTGAAATTACACGCTCATCGAAAAACGAGCAGCGCAGCTGACAAACCCAACGCGTAATCACTCTTCACTTTAGCTGTGAAGAAATATTGGTAACCTGATCTCCAAAAGTCGGGACAGTGGCAATATCTCGATTGTCTACACGCAAGCGCGCTCAACACAATATCGGTTGTAAGAAAACTTGATTCAAAAATACGTATAATGCAGACATTCAAATTTTGTTCTACTAACATATAATGTCTACCAACACATTCCGTAGTTTTTCGTGCTCTCTGAAAAAGTAGTAAAATGAAGTAAAACCTACTATAAAATAAAGTATAAAATGAAGTAAAACCTACTATAAGGGTGAAAACACATTGCGGCGAACAAAACAGTCGCAAAACGTTTGGAGACGTTCGCAACCAGCCGAGAAATGCGTGGTGAAGGTAAGAAGCAACACACACTAACCAAACAGAACGTTTTTGTTGGTTCAAAACACAACGCAACACGTCTGGTACTTTTGTAAGATTAAAGATATCCGGGCTGTTTGGCCCTGGTCCATGGTTTATTTCCAAACCAAACGTTTCGGCAGCTCCAATAGCTGCCATCATCAGTGGAATAATAAAAATCCTGAACGTAGGGTTCTTGATTTTTATTACTCCACATAATAAAAACCCTACGTTTCGGCAGCTCCAATAGCTGCCATCATCAGTGGAATAATAAAAATCCTGAACGTAGGGTTCCTGATTTTTATTATTCCACATAATAAAAACCCTACGTTCAGGATTTTTATTATTCCACTGATGATGGTAGCTATTGGAGCTGCCGAAACGTTTGGTTTGGAAATAAACCATGGACCACGGCCAAACAGCCCGGATGTCTTTAATCTTACAACTGACACCGGCCGTGAAAGCCTGAGGACAATGTTACGTCTGGTACTGTTCGTTTGCCCTTTGTTCGGTCAGAACATTTTACATCAAAGTTAAATTTCATTTTTTGCATTTTTAGCAATTCTAATTTTTAGCCATTATTTTCACTTTTATTATTTCTTCTGTTTTGAAACATACAATTTATTTTTGTTTACATTTATATTGTTTACAAATTCGTTCATTAAAATACACTTTTGTTTTTACTTTTTAGTAATACAATTTCCTTTGAGCTTTACAACAATGTTTACAATTATTACAATTTACTTATTCTATTTTAAATTAAGTGCATATAATGAAAGTCTACCCTAGGAGAACTTTATTTTTTAGGCTACAATAATTGAATATACTGAAATTATATTATTATTATTATTATTATCATTGATAATTTATTTGAATTATCTTCGTACTTTCGGAGTTCTTGTAAAAAATCTACAATAGCATTGTTTCTTCTAGTATTGTAAGGATGAACCCAAAATTTACGTGACTTTTACGAATTTAACAATAACCACTGCCACAATATCTGTATACATTCGTCTAATTCTTCATCATCGGAAAACATTTTAAAACATAGGTAATTAGAAAACATCCTAATGTCAAAATACCTTAAATAGGAGAGTTAATCGAAAACACTCGAAGCACTTGTTGGCAGTGGCATAAGTAGGCCCGAAAAAAAAGCCGGTTCGACCTAATGTGAGTTGCGGCTGCACCGAACAGAATCGACCATTTTACTCGTTTTCGTTCTGTGTGTTTTTACCATAACACAAATTACAGAGGTAAATGTCAAACCGTCTTCTTAGAAGATGATGCTGTAGGGAGAAGGAGTGAGACACGTTATTTTAGCATCGTTTATGTCAGTTTTGACGAAAGCGTTCACATTGAGGGCCACGTGACGCAAACACGGACGTTAGTTGCTGTTCAGTCAAACACGCAAACCTGATACGTCTGTCGAATCGCTCTTTCAGAAAACGCACGAATATCCCAGTATGGCCGAAAAACTCTCAAGTACGTCTTGATACTTTGTTTTCGTTGTTGTACCATTCACGTTGCCAGCGACATGAATGCTTTTCGTTTGTAAGACTAGGCCTATGGCTAATATTTAAGCGCGATGTTTATGCAGTGTGGAAAAACGGCGGCCTTTCACTGAAAAACAACCAACTACGATTTCTTATCATATAGGTAGGTACTCTGTAGTAGGTACCTACAAATTGTACTCATTATTTGTAGATTACGACGAAACAGAAAAAAGGAAGAAAAATGTGTGAAACGAGAGAATCAATATTTTATTCATTTACAGTGAAATTTGGTAGAAACTAAATTATGTTTTCCAGCCTTTATTGTAATGAATTTGTCTAAAAAGCCATCAAAATCCAAACAAGACGAATTTTTTCTTTTCATAAACAAATTGGTTCAGTCCTTCTTCAGTCACTGTTGCAACCCATTTTCAGAGTTAAACAAACAAAAATTTCAAGTTCTAGGGTATGTAATGGGGATAAAGCGTTCTAGTGAAACGTTGATGGAACCAATATTGAACTGGGCCAGGGTGTGCCGTAGCTGCCTCTCCATCATTTGACCACTACTATTACGACATCTCCTAATATTTCAAAATCAAATTTTTTCAGTGGATAGGCAGTTTTTACCTAACCTAACCTTAATATTTCGCATGGTGTCGTCACATTTCTAATTATTGTCTGAAAACCAAAAATTCCCTCTTTGAAATTCTATAAGCGTCCCGAAATACTTTATCAAGTACATCATTGCAAGCTGATATTCATTTTAAAATGTCTGTAATCAAATAACTACAGAACTAGAAGCACTTGGTAGTGAAGGTTTTTAGAATATATTACAGAATACTGCAATCAAAGAAGCATATAGCCTGGAAAGGAAAGCTGTTAACTCATGTTTTACTTCTTAAAGAACAAATAGAATTTTATAAGAACTGCTCTTGCATTGATGACGTATTCTTTTTGAAAATAGACTAAGAAATGAAGGGAATTAAATTTGAAGACACGTCGTCATTAAGTATGAGAAAGCGTTTGATAGAGATAACAGGTCGATTCTATGGGATATTATGCATAAGAGGAGTTATCCTAAATATTTTATAGATTTTATAAAGAGCTTGTATTATCGTACAAGGATAATGTTGTCTATAAGAGAGGACTTGACAGAAGAGATGTACATTAACCACGGGGTGCACCAAGGTTGTACCATATTTCCAACATTGTTTAACGTCTATATTGATGATGGAGAGGGGAAATTCAGAGTGGACCCAGGAATAAAAATATATAATAGAACATACTTGAATATAATGGTGTTTATGGATCGTCTAAGACAATGAATGCGAACGCCAGATATCGATGTTTCAGTTACAAGTCTGTGTGAATTACAACATAAAAATTTCTGTGCTGAAGATAAAAATTATGTTTTTGGTATTAGGTACTAAGAGTATACAGTAGGTGTCACATATCTTGGTTGTGATATCACTAATGATCATAATTTTGTCAAGTTTCAGTCAATACGAACAACAATTCATCAAGCGTTATCGAGGAAAGAGGCTCGACTAAAATTTTATAAGGTAATGGCTGTGTCAGTGTTGTTATGTGGCACTGAAACTTGGATTCCAGTAAAGAAACGTGTGAATCGGATACAGGCATCGGAGATGAGATTCTTGTGATCTGTTAAAAACTGCAGACGTGAGATATGGACTCTGCAATGAAGTGAAAATCTTCAGTATCCAAGACTGCGGAAAAAAAGAGAGGGGGAATGCTCATAGGATGTCGGTTGATAGGTTGTCTAAAAAAGGTTGGCAATGCAAGCCTATTGGTAAAAAAAGTGTAGAAAGACTTAGGAAGCGTTGGTGAAGTGGCTGTATCTTTGGGACCGGAACAGGCGATTCGCCTATTCCCTGTTAGAAGAAGGGGAGAGATCTGCTGATGATACTGAAATCCTAGCTGAGAGCGAAGAGGATAGCTGAGGATGCTAATTAGGATGGACAAATCTAACCAACGGTAACAGCCTGCGACAAAGAAGGACAAGTTAAATACGAATAACTGTGAGCAACAAATTTCTTGAACAAGCGAAACAAACTTATCTAGAAAGCAAAACCATACCTAGGAAATCAAATTGCCCAACACAAAGCGCCTTTAACAGAAAAAATATGATCTTAACTTTCAAAACTAACAGTCTTGAAATTAGGAAGAGACGCCTACTCCAAGCATATATATGGAGCACCTTTGACTCTGGGGACTGAGGAACAGAGAAAGCCGCAGTCAACAGAGTTACGGTGCTACAGACGCATGCTGAAAATTAAATGGACTGCCAAAGTTATGAATGAGGGACATCTTAGAAGAATGGGTGAGAAGGGAAGCTTGTAAAAAAATCCATTAAAAACAGAAGAGTGTGGCTAAATGGGTATTTAATAAGACATGAGGGACTCCTGAAAACACTAACAGAGGGATATAGGGACATACGACCGGGGAAAGGTCTAGGGAAAGACCACCACTAAGGAATAAGGATCTGATTATGAAAGATGTGAGATGCAAGAGCTACGATCGAAAAAAGAAAGGTAGAAAACGTGAAGAGTAAAGAACTGCTACCAATCGATCTTCGGATTGATCACAAAAGAAGAGAGAGAGAGAGAGAAAGACGACCCATTAGAAGACGAAGGGTTACAGCCACGATGAAATCTTTCGTTACCTTTAGTTCAAAATTTAAAAAATCCTCTAGTCCGTTGCACAATCTTTTCTAAGCATTTTGTTAGGCCTATGTACGGAGTATCTGAAGAACGCTCGTAACACAGTGTGGTATTCATTACTCTCAGTTCGACTCTAGATGTTGACAGGTGCTGAGAAAAAAATGTGGCCTATATTAACTCCACATATGCTATACATTTTGTAGTGTGACGTTATCTTTGAAAAACTTGTTTTATAAACGATGCCCGCCGCATTTCTGCTCGGGACGATCGCGTTTAATGTCACTGTAATTATAAAACTATGCCGTTAAACACGATCGAGCTCAAAAATGTATACTATGTCCATAAACAGGCACAGGTTTACGAGAGAAAAAGAGAGTGAGGAAGAGAAAGAAAGAAAGAGGGGAGAGAGCGGGAAGAGCGATACACAGACAGACAGAGAGCCAAAAAGTCGGTTCTGTAATTTTGTCTTTAAAAGCTGACATTAGTATACTAGAACCTACTTTGACGAGCAGACGGATATTCTGGTAAACGACAGCAAATTTTGAAAGAGAATGGAGTTAATTTTCTAGTAAAGAAGAAACCAAACAATTAGTTTTCATATAATTGAAGATTACAATACAATGAAAAATTGCAAATTATGCCTGTCATAAAGGTAAAAATTTTATGTAAGATAAATTTTAATGAAATGCTAAAATAATAACTTTAGAGTAACTAAATAACAAGTACAGAAATTCATAAAATAAGGTACATATTAGCTTTAATCATATAATTACATTCTCTCTATATCTCTTTCCTCCGCCTCCTATCGTCTCCTTTCCTCTTCACCAGTTTTCTACGCCGTTTTGTACTATTGATTACAAATGTGCCGGATAAAATATTAGAACTGGAATAAATTTAAAAAATAGAAATGGGTAGTATAATAATAGAAAACAGAAAATATATGCATAAAAATGAATGCGTTTGACCTTGATAAATCGTTGACCACAATAATTAAGATCAGTAGGTCAATGACATACAATATCAACAATACGGAATGCCCTGAAAGTTCTTGACGTAGAGATACCTTGGCTCTCCATTCTTTGACAACGTAAACAGCGCGTCAGTCTTCAAGAGGACAGGATAGTATTGATCAGCTGTCTTGTTATTATTACAGCTAAATGATTGGACGTCGAACCCACGGACACACCCGCTTCTGACGCACATTGGCCACTTAACCAGCGAGATCATGGCCACGAATTATTAATCGATTACAACTACGAATATATAATCACGGTGTCCAGTTGGTTGCAAATGTAAAGTGCCAATTCTGACGACGTGTTTATGTTGATTTCGGCAGACCTCACGCGTTCCCAAAAAGAGAAATGGTGGGGCCCTGCCACTACATATTCCAAGCAAGCTCTATCATTGGATAAACATCGGCATTGTTGAAACTGGTATCGACAGTGATTATCAGTGCCGACTATTTAGCTTTTCCTCTCTCATCTTTTCTTAGTGACTATGCAGTTTTTGTACTCATGATTAGTAAGTTTTGCATATCATCTACTCCAATGTTTACAAGTGATCTATTTTAACATTTTGTTGAGGAAACAATATGAAATCTATGACTGCCAAACAGACGTTTCATCTGTCTTATATAGTACAGCCTCCGAGTCTCAATAAAAGCAGGAAAGGCTTGCACTGGTATAATGAGAGTTATGTTTGCTTACTAAACTGCGCGCTTTGGGATCGATCCCGCAACAGGAGCAGAATTTAATCTCGCTTGAGAAACTGTCATTGTCACCTGCCAGGGTAATGCCAAACTGGTGGATGGTATATCGCCTAGTAAACCTTTCTAGTTAGCTGTTTGGAACCGGCGTTAAACCATTGCATACATAGCCATCCACAAAAGCATCTCACACGCGCGCGTACACGCATACACACAGCTTTAGTGGTAGAAAGGTCGCCTACGCTTTACTCGAGCACGGCACTAAAAAAAATAGCCTATAAATTTTTAGGGTGTCGATTTCTACTGTTTTCTTTGACAGCCCTACAGTCTACTTCGGTTTTCGTTTCATTAAATATATTCGTCCAATCATCTTTTGTAGATATGAGCTTCGTCTCTCTTCAGCTCGGACTCTCGGTCTTCGATCTCCAGCTCGGTCTTCGTTTATCCTTACATTCTCGGACTCTCATATTTGAATTCCATTGTTGGAGACAGGCTACAGCCCTGTCTAACATTCACGTTAATATCCGTTAATCATCCGCCCGTTCCATGACAATTTTGTTACCATTGTAACTGTCTTGCATGTTTTGTATTAGGCGCTTTGGCATTCCTCTTTTAAACAGTATTGTCTATAGTAGATAACCTTGTCTAGAATAACCCTATTTAAAGCTTTTTTAAAATCAACTAAAGTAAGATGCGTTTTTAGATTAAATTAAACACTCTTTTCTATTATCTGCTTCAAAACAAATTATCTCATTCATTACAACGCCACGGTATTTTATTTAACACGTGTTGTTTTATTTCTCGTAATACCAAACGTTTCTCTTAAACAACGATGAGGCATCGCCGTCTGAGAAAGAGGGCAAACTCACTCCTATACTCCTACTTATACAGTTAGCCCCGTCCACAATTTTATAAACAAACCATTATTTTCAACAAAGTTTTCTCCGCCTAATAACCCCCACCCAAAAAATTACAAATAAATTATTTTAGAAACATAAACATAATACAAAAAATTAAATTTAAACACACTGACATTTTTGCCATTTTCGCAACACAAATTCACTGTATTGTATTGTATTCATTATGACGATCCTATCACCGTATTTAAAACAGGTTTTCAGACGATGCCTTATCGTAGTACGAACGAAACGTTTGGTTTTAAAAGAAATAAAACGACGTGTGTTAAATCGGAAAACCGTGTAGTTATTAACGAGAACCACAAACGTTTACGAGCAAATCTCATCCACAGTTTTATCCCCTTCGAAATGAGACTTGGTCTTCCAAAATATAACTATCACACACTCTTTATAATTTATTATTATTTTGCCAAATAAATTTTAAAAGTGTATTCCTTTTGTTTATTTTCCTTTTTCCCAGCGCTTCATGACAGCTTTCATTACGGCTCCTTTTTTCTTTAACGTTTTGATCTTAGAGACTTTTCGTGAGAGTTGTTATTGCGTCTAATATTAGCTCAAAATAACATTATAGTTTCCATCATAAACATTTTTGGAGACGACACCGTGGATCTTAGAAAACCGTTGCAGGTCAATAAGTTTTGGAATTAATTTGAATACGAGCAGTTGGGACTCCACGGAAGGTCGGGTGAAATCCACCTTAACGTAACTGCACAATCAAAAACGAGATGTTAAATAATATTCATGAACCTTATATTTATTTATGAGCTCACAATTAATCACATACAATTCTGAATTATAAATTCCGGTCCTGAATATCGTGAACGCTTGAGTATCTTCGACAAGGGTACTGGGGATGAAACGAAAAGAAGGATAAGTTATGGTTAATACAGATGTTCGCGGATTATACAGACGTTTATGTATTAAATTGCTAAGAATTAATAATTGATAAGAATTAATAATTAAATCAGTTAATTTAAAAGTGATTGTTGCCATAATAAAATGAACTCTACGACGCAGTTTAAAACGAGTTAGCCACTCAGATGACACATTGGATTTTTTTTTTGTTCTAAACCAAATTCAGAAAGAAACATTTAGTCTACTTGGTGCAGATAGATTTAATCCGAGTTTATAAAGCTCGTAAAAGTTTATTTGTGTAATTCAACATCATAACAGGTTTTCCCCAATGGCCTTACGTTTCTTCAATCCTCTACAAGATTCTGAAGGTGAAGCAGAAGTCTTCCTCAATGTCACGCACAATGGTCCTCTATAGCACAATGGTACTAAAAAGGTTACAGCAGAATGAAGCCTGATTCACTGTCGACCCTTTATCCTGCGTATCCATAATCCCTAGTTTCCGTTTGATTTTACCGTAGGCCTACATCATTGTTTGCCAAGGAATCTGGAATTTACAACACGGAATTACATAACAACATAGTCTTTAATTTATTTAACTTTATTTATTTATTCACTTTAATTTAGTATAATTTATTTTTATTCTAAACATAATTCAAATTTGGACAAATTTTAAAGTTAGATGTATTTCATGTTTCGTTTGATGTTCGATGACTTAAGGTTGATGTAGTTTATTTTTATTCTGATATAGTTTCCACTTAGAAAGGATAGGCTAAATACAATTTGATAGAATTTATTTTTGTTCAAGTATATGCTCTTTGAGAAAAGTTAGGAACAGTTTTGTACAATTTTGTAAACTTACTGCTACAATCTGTGGCTTCGTGATTAGATTAAAATAGAGTTTCGAACTCATCATTGACCGTTTTCTACTACAACACATCGATTTCTTCTAGATACCGGTAAAGCTGTCTCCCACATTTCAATTCGCCGTGGCATGAACAACTTATTTTAACAGTGCAATGAGTGGGCAGTATGTAAGGTGACGGATGACATTACAGTTCTCACCTTTATCTGCTTTCTAAATGCGCTGTTGCGCGAGCGCGTGCATATATAGTGAACATGTTGCACTGTATGAAGCTGTCAAGTCGTCTTAGTAAAACTAGCAACAACAAGTAAACTGATATGAAGTGCACAGGAATATGATATACGTCCGATGTGGCCTGTATTCCGGACGGTAATCAGATCTGCGACTTATTTGTAATAAAGTATTACCGGTACATGGTCTAGGCCTTGTGGGTATCACGAAACTAGTTCAACGCCATTCACTGCTCTGCTTATTTTGTTTTTCAGTAATACGATTATTTTGCTTTTTGTGTTAGATAATCTTTCTTACTTCGTCCTAGTTACTAATTAACTCAACGTATTCAAGTTCTTCAACTTTCCCACCCATTGCTCACATTCTCTCTCAATATTCAAGACTGGCACCGAATCATCTTGAACTATCAACATCCTGGTAACGAGTGCATGTTAAATATATTACGTTGATAAACATCATTTCTCAGGTGTAGTAGTAACAGTCCAAGGAAATAACAATAGAAATTAAAATAACTTTGTTATTAGTTATAACAGGTAGCAATATACGAGGGTCATTCAATAAGTAAACAAACAAACAGCTATGGAGCAAAAACTTTTTATTCAATCAATACAATTTTTTAACATTGAAAATGTTTATAAGGACGTGTCATACATTTGCGGCCGATCGCTGGTGCGTTATCGAAAATGGGAACCAATGAGTTTCCATAGAAACTACTTCTTTGTTGTCAATAACGTAGTACACATATAAAACTTCGCTTATGAATGCGACTACATTTAACTTGTAATCTGTACATTGGTAAATGAAGAATGAATTCATTGATTGGTGAATGAACATAAATATATATATTTTTTAGATTTATTGAAGCATTTTCAATGCCCTTCTCTGTGCATTACATTTGTGTAATGCCTGTAAATTTTTTTTTACTTTTCAACTTAATCTCCAGCAACCTCTATGCACTTGTCCCAACTCTTTAAAAGCTTTTTTATTCCCTCAGCAAAGAATTCTTTACCTTGATGTCGAAGTTAGTTTGGACTTTTTCCTTCACTTCTTCATTGCTGTTGAACTTGACACGACGCAAAGTCTCCTTGAGTGAGCCAAACAAGAAAAAGTCAGATGGGGCAAGGTCAGGGCTATAAGGGGGATGAGGCAGGATCTCCCAACCTACTTATTTTTATTGTTTCGAGCGTCAGTTTTGCCGTGTGTGGGCGGGCATTATGGCATTATCGTGAAGAAGAATCACACCTTTCCTCTGCCATCCCGGACATTTCTTCTTCAATGCAGGCTTAACATTGTTCACAATCATGTCAGAATAGTACTGACTATTGATGGTACGCTGGTCTTGTAGGTAATCACAGAAAATTGGGCCTTGGGAGCTCCAAAAGATGGTTAACATCACCTTACCAGCCGATGGCTGTTTTGAATTCCTTTTTGGCGGGTGAACATGCTTCCACTCCATGCTTTGTCGTTTTGACTCAGGTTCAAAATAGTGAATCCAAGTTAGTGGTTATAGTGGTTCCAAATCCAAAAATCTTATAATAGAACGCTGTTCTTCGAAAGTACTGTCCTCAAGAGGACACACCATCGTAAATAAAACTGTATTGGTTATGTTTATGCAATATATTATTGAACAGCTGATCAAAACTCACAACGACGTTGCCAGGTAACACTCCTGAAAGTTTCAATCAGCTGCTACAATTAATTTCTTTTCTACAACTGTTTGTCTGTTTACTTATTGAATGACCCTCGTACTATGTAATAACGTGTAACATACGCAAGCCGAATATATCTTTGTTATTAGAGCATGTTTACAGTAGCTTCATATCTTACATTCCTTTCGACCACTAATTCTTCAATATATTGGATACGTTAAAAAAAAATTAGCTTTATGCTGATCGATAGTTGGATACGTTCTGCTCCTCGAACCGTAGCAAATGGTCATACCAAAGCTTATTTTCTTTCCACATTTAAGGTAACTGTCTTTTCCCCCACAGTTACCAGACCTTACTGCAATGCTGCTTTGGATACTACAAGTATTTAAAACTTTTACATGAACAGGTTACTGGTCTGTTGCACAAAACCTACCAGGGACCAGGACCAGGGACTCTTCTGTCAGGGTTACCATACCTTAGCCGAAAAGCCCCTGTTTTGGGGCACAGGAGATTCGCCCTCACCCTTCTCTTTCTGAGATACAATTTGGAGGATTTGTATCAGTTATTCGGATCCTGAACGTTTCTTAGTATTACTAGTGCTCACCTACTGGCAGCAGTCTAAGACCCTAAGCCACCAAAAACTAAGAAATTAGAATTGAAAAAGGAAAACATCCTAGCCCTTGATTACTCTAATAACGTCGGGGTCAGAAAACAACAAGAGGCAGTCAAGAGAGAATAGACAGAAAAGATTAAATGAAGGGATCTCACCCAAGACAAGTTGAAGCAAAGTGAGAATCCAGCTAGGGCACATCGGGATTGCCAAACCCATATCCACAAAATGTGGACCCCTGATATAGAGGACATAACTGAAATTATTTCAATTTACAGAAGACAATGTTGGGATCATCTGCAAAAGACGACAGAGGATCGATTGCCGAAAGCGGCACTGAACTATACATTGGTAGAAGAGACGTGTGTCGTCCGAGGATGAGATGGATGCCGGAACAGGTTTATATAACCTAATCCTTGAAGAGGAGAAGAAGAAGAAGTCTTTTCTTCAGTTGGTTCTGTAATACCTTCATTCTTTATGTGTTCTAGCCGCAGAGGCAAATCTGAGGAAGTCTACATCCACGTCTGGAGTGTTTAATAAGTTAACATTTTGCGATACTTGTCCACCATTATGACCGACGGTTTACTACTGGCTCATTTACACGGACTTTGCCTATACTTTGTTCGCTGACCCTGATTTCCCAACTGAAGAGTGAAATGTAATAAATGAAAAAAATAAACCCCTGCTAAACAGTCCGTAAAGGACCATGGCATACCGATCGGCTTTTGTGTTTAGTGGGACGGTTGCATGGCAAGTCGCCAGCCGCTAGTTGCAGTAATCACAGCCAGGAGACGCCACTGATATATTAACGGCTACTCAATTTTGCCTCACGACGCTGAGTGCACGCCGTAGAAGTGAAATGTAGATTTTAGATATTGTCTCGCAACCTGAATTCATTTGATTTCTTTCATATTTTTGACATGTCCCATGTTAATACTATCTAAATGCTGTATTTATATATTCTTATATTTTTTGTAACGATAGTAAAGAAGATTACTTCATCTAAGGAAAATATTTCGTAACCTAAAAACGACCGCAATAACCGTTTTAAATGTTATGTAACGATAACTAATCTGAACGGATAAAGATCTGAACTGAGCTGAAGAAAAAAAATCAAGATTTACACTCACCATCATCACCACCATCTACAGTATAGACCAATCAACGTGTATCTTGACCGTTTTTATTAGACTCTTGGCGAAATACCAAAGATCTGTAAACCTATGGATTGCCGTCTCATATGGTGACTAGCGGGAAGGAGTCTGCCAGCGCTAATCTTTCGGGAGCATTTAACTTTTCCTTAAACAGTCTTATCATGTCCTTCATTGAGGCTATTTTTTTATCTCTTCTTTTGAGACGCTGTTGAAGAATTTTTATTTTTCGCCGTAGAAGAGCTTTAGTAGGTGATGCAGGTAACTAAAAATAAATAGCTTAAATTAGTATGCAGTATCAGATAAAACGTTACGGTATAAATTATATCTCAATAATTAAGTTGTCGACCTTAATAAATAATGATGTAACTTGTGAAAAAAGAAAAATACATTTTAATTTATGAAATAATGTTGAAATGATCTGGTGATACGACAACGTAGTCTGCGATCCATACCTGTTTTGTTTCCAGAACTGACATATCCTCACTTGCTGGAAGAATCTGGTTGGTAACTTTTAGATCTGCCAAATCATCGGTAGGAACGTGGATTTCAGTTGCAGTACGACACGTTGCGTCTTTCTCAAGTCGCCCATTTCCGTCTTCTTCTGTTTCCTAAAAGTTCTCAATTTCAGTCAAGCTTGGTGGTGAATTTAACAATCAACAAGACATGAAAAATCATAATACAATGGTTTCGTCCTGTTCAACTAAACATTTACAAATCCAAAATCAGTGACCAAGCTAAACATTTACATTTAAATATTCTTTATAATGGCGGTTTTTAGAGCAATCAGTAGCACAGTGGGATAGTTATTATTTAACCTAATATCATTTTGAAAAATGTTTCAGCAATTTTTAACTTTTGTTGTAGTTTTACTTGGTATTAATATAATAATATTATCCCATATTAGTTGCTTTCTTACCTTATTTCTTACAATTATCTTCCTTCGTTTCGTTTGTTGTTTTTGGAGATGAGGAGGGAAATCAAAAATTGAGGGAATAGCACCATTTTTCAGCATTCTTCTCAATCCGCCCACTTCGAAATCCTTTTCCTCAAAATGCTGGCTGCAAAGTTTCGATGATGTAGAAGGAGAAAACCCTTTCCTTTTTGTGGCTATTGCCTATTTCTTTTGTAGGTCTGGGTCTTTTGGGAAACTGAAAAAAATAGCATACAGATTTTGTAATGTTAAAATTGTAACAAGTAGGCCTTTATAGCCAAATAAATCTAAAATGTAAATTTACCTTGAATGAATGAATATTGTACCTAATAATAAACTTGCCATGAAAAGAACTGTATTTAATTGTTAGTCTATTCAGTGTTATAAACTAGAGCTATAAGTAAATTTAGGTTTATAACATTTGTTAAAATTATATTGAATCTATTTTGCCTCTTTGTGCGTTAGTTTCAAATAAAATTTGCTTGCATATTTGGTAACGATATTCTTTAGATATAAGCATATTACATAATATTTTGAAAACTAGAGGTTTTTAATAGTCTTACAGCTATGTTATCATCACAAATATAAGAATTAAAAGGAAGCAACAATGTGGTACTCACCTGTGAAATGTCACACCAGAACCCTTCTTTGCACGATTTGTGCAGTTATATGCCGCACACTAGTCAGGCATAATATCAGAATGACAGGAAAAACACAAATACGAAACGTCGCGATTATAAGCCACTCCACAATGAGCAAAAACATCAGCTGTCAATACAAATCATACGGCAGTGCGCGGGAAGTTGCCCGAGTAGTGGTGGGGGATTTCCCGAGAAGGGGGGGGCAGTGGCGGACCGTTTTCCGAACACTGAGCCAGTGATCCATAGGTATTTAGATCTTTGCGAAATACCCTCCATACTGTTTTACACGTTTCCAGCTACTGAGGCAAACCAAACCATTCTTCTATCCTTTTTTGTAAGGAATACTGTGTGCAACACTTTTAATAGAAACAGTAAACTCTAAGCTCAACAAACCTACAAGGTACTAACCTCTCATATGACCTAGGTGACAAACTTTTTCACAAGTCGTATTTACATACGCCTGACATTGTTTACAGCAGGTCATCGGTTTACGAATGACACAAGGCGTTCAGCACTGCCGAAAAGACCTCCTGCGGCGCGACTCGAAACGGGGCAACATACGAGTATTCAAACTTTCTACTGATTTTTCCATTCAAAATTTAGATTTTAAATTCAACAATTTTGATCCCGTTGTGGTCGGAGCTTCTGCCAGCTCACCGCACATCGTTCTTTGTCAGTAGACGCTACATCAGCATTTCACGATCGATTTTTTGTCTGCAATAAAGCCATCCCAAATTACATTGTTTTCGTTAATAAAGTTCGAAAACCAGTTTCATTTCTCTTAATAATAGTAGTAACTGATCGACCTAGACACGTCATACCGAAACTCATTTTAAGTTCAAAATAATTTCCGATTCAATTGATCGCGCATTAAATTCACGCGACACAGTACCTGTTCCTACCTTACCGGTACCGGTTAGACGGATCATGAAGGCAGTGCAACCACACACCCGTAAGTTTGCCTTCCCCCTCTACTTATTTACTCAACTTTCTACTGAAATTCAGCCATCTATCTGTAACAAAAATTTATCGTCTCGCCGATTTGTGTTCTATTGACCACGATCCACGATACCTTGGGGCCACACAGCTGCCAATAAGTGTATATTGATTAATTTCTTACTTGTTATGCTATAAATCATAGAGAAAAAGTAGAACTTAATTTTTAATTTATGTGGTGGGCATCCTACATTTTAAGCCTATAATTATCCAACCGCGCACGCCTCCCGGCCATAAAACTATGATCCGTAATCTGCGACTAACGAAATCGGTTGGCGTTCCTCTCCTTCACACACGCGCATACATACTCGTTCTCTCTCTTTCTGTATCCCTCTTTGTTCTTCTCGTTCTCTCTTTCTCTTTCTTTCTTGTTCTTTACACACGGCAGCCATTACTTCCTTCTTCACCTCCCACGATGGAACCTTGCTAGTAAAGTTTATATAAATTGAAAAAATAATTTTATTTTTCATACCAAGCGTGGATCGTTCTACCATTCTACCACTAGGAGGTCTCATTCCAGTCTCGATAACACGTAAATCTGTACACAACAGTGACTGCACATCACAACTGTATACCTGTATACAACGCACCAAAATTAAACAAAATATTGCAAATATAACCTGAAAGTAGTTGACACAAATGTAAGTAAATAGAGGGAAAATTAAATTATTATTTAGAAGTTAGTGACACTGAAATAAACAACAAATTATAACAATGGAATAAATTAGGGACTCCATAAACTGGATAAGTTACTTCTCATATACAATCAAAAATGGTACAAACACAAAATGTCAGTGAAGAAAGTGCCAATAACTGAATGAATTAATAAAATAATCTTAACAAATATTGACATAATCTAAAAATTGATCTTAAAATAATTAAATAGTCGAACAGGAGCATGTAAAGAATAGGTACTAAACGGAGTGCCTTCATAATATGAAAATAAAAGCATTATGTAAGTATAGTCCCAACTTATAGGATTCCGTTTGACACTGCATAATCTGCTCAACTGGTCTCAGTAGGTTCCATGTTGTTTTCGAAGAAAACTGGCGTAATTTTATTTTGCGGAAATGAGTTTGTCTAATATTTAACGTTCATTATATTTGTCTTTTAAATAAATTACGTTGTGTTTTAGATACAACTACCAATTTGTAACAGAATTCCGATAGACAGGGTAACCATATTTTGAAACTACATTAGGACGCCAGTTATCCGACCTGACCTCTGCAAGTTGGATCCAGATAAACATAAATCTATACAACTAAATAATTATAATATTTTTATCTTGCACATTGGATGTCATTCTTTAATGTAAAACAGGAACCATGACGTTCTGAAAAATAAGAAAAGTCAAAAATACAGATTAATTTAAATAAAGTTAAAAATACTATGTAGTTCAATGCAAAATGGGTTTTGAATGCACAGTATCTCGTATTATTTAATCAGTCCCAATCTTTCTAATAAAACTTTAGACAAGACACCAAGTTATGGCTGATAATTCTTTACGACATGTGGCTTCATGACGTAAATATAATCTTTATATCTGTACTGAACTACGGAAGTGTGTGTTTATAAAAAAAGCTTTGTTTACATCTTAGTCACGCTCTTGTTAGTTGCCAAATGTGTGTAATATTATTATTACTTAGAAGTGACGGTGCAGAGATTCTCAGATGTATTGTTGTCATTTGTCAATAGACACAGATGTCGACTGTAAACCAAACGAGTAGATGTTTTGTACATAAAAACAGTTTTTTTAATTTTCCTAGGGTATGATAAAGATTCCACACTGTTTCTCAAGAAGGGTGACTGTTAAGGAAGCAATAATCATAAAACTGTAGTTTATGTGCCACTAAAGGTTACTCAAACCCCTTATCTGAACAGGTAGTTGTGGAGAGCACAATATATACGCGTACACATATACGCGCGCGCGCGCGTATGTGTAAAAATTAAGAGTGCTAAAATGTATAATGTTCATAAACGAATTATTTTCTTTCAAATTTTGCGCCAGTCAGATGTGGAATTAAAGTCTACTTTATAGCCACAACAGATCTTCCTTGAAAAAGAATGTCCAGTAATTAAACTCTGCAATTAGAAACGCCCAATTATAACGACCTACTTAGTCCTACATTTTACAGTCGAAAGCATGCAGTCTCTTATACGGGTTTTTAGTTTAATGACTGTCAGAATCATTAACTGCTAGGACATGCACACAACGCAGTTACAGCCCGTGGGGAAGTAGCTATTCTGGGGTATATTGGCGGATCTGGAGATATGCAGTAACGTAAGCATACAATCTAATACAAATATAGTTTTTGTATCTGCGATTTAATATTTCATTTTATATCGTAAGCTAATGTAAAATATAATTATTTACGTAACAAAAATGAGGCCACAGAAAAAAGTACTAATAAAAAAAAAATAAATTATCCAGAGTAGAGTAAGCAAAATAAGAACCAATCAGCAACTAATAAACATGTGTTACAGATTAAGTATATCAAAATGGTACTACAAGTAATGTTCTGAGTGGTAGGGACAACTCAGCGAATGTATGCAAATAGAGGTGGCACAAAAGTTGTACAAGGGACATTATCGTGGAGGAGATCGAGAAGAGGGTGAAATAAAAGGTTGATGGACTACGTGAATTAGGATATACTATAAACATACACTATGTACTATAATATGAACATAAACACACTATCACACGTATCACACACTATCACACTCTCACACGTATTGTGCAGCTGTCAAGTGTCTTCCAGCTCATCAACTATCTTCCAAATTTTAGTCCTGAAGGTCCTTCTCGTAGTTTCATTCCTTCATAATCTTAGATATCTACCTCTACTTCATCTCCTCCATGTAGTACTCTTGGTATCCGACTATTCTTGTTTGCAGAATGATCACTGTTGCACACCACTATATAAAATTATCCCGATTAGCGCTTTCAAGCTTCACAGCTCATCGTCAGATCGGAATTAAACCAAAAAGCTGAAAAAAACCCTTCACTCACATCTCACCCCACCCTACTCACACACAACAAGCTATAATTGATTGTCCCTTCCCCACCCTCAGCCCTGTCCCACCATCTGGACAGTTACATATTTTTCTAGCAAATTCCTTGTGTTTCAGTGTTGTGTGTGTGTGTGTGTGTGTGTGTGCGCGCGCGCATTCCTTTTAAACCTAGTCTTTCTCATCCGCACATGTGTGCCAGTCACACACCCTTATTTTAAAAACACCTAATTAGTCCTAAGCAATTTAATTCTTAATCTTATCTATCTGTCCTCTATCATTTACTTCTTAATTATGTTATAAAATATTTCTTCATTATCAAATTTAATTTTAGTATTAATTAAATTGTCTAACCCTTTTTCTCTTTTTTTCAATATTTCTAACTCCTCCCTAAGCTTCCTTTCAACTGTGTTATTTACTATTTTTACAATTTCGTAGTCTTGTTAATCCTTTGGAAGACTAAGAAATTGTAAAATTAGTAAATAACACAGTTGAAAGGAAGCTTAGGGAGGAGTTAGAAATATTGAAAGAAAGAGAAAAAGGGTTAGACAATTTAATTAATACTAAAATTAAATTTGATAATGAAGAAATATTTTATAACATAATTAAGAAGTAAATGATAGAGGACAGATAGATAAGATTAAGAATTAAATTGCTTAGGACTAATTAGGTGTTTTTAAAATAAGGGTGTGTGACTGGCACACATGTGTGGATGAGAAAGACTAGGTTTAAAAGGAATGCACACACACACACAACACTGAAACACAAGGAATTTGCTAGAAAAATATGTAACTGTCCAGATGGTGGGACAGGCCTGAGGGTGGGGAAGGGACATTCAATTATAGCTTGTTGTGTGTGAGTAGGGTGGGGTGAGATGTGAGTGAAGGTTTTTTTCAGCTTTTTGGTTTAATTCCGATCTGACGATGAGCTGTGAAGCTTGAAAGCGCTAATCGGGATAATTTTATATAGTGCTGTGCAGCAGTGATCATTCTGCTTGTGATTTTAACCACTAACACAACTTTCTTGATATTCTTGTTTGGTTACCAGTCACGTCTGTATTGCATCAAACGTTTCCTTCTACATAACTTATTGTGGCATCTTCACAACTATTTCTTCTACGAATTCCATTGTTACTAATACTTTCCGACTCATTGAGGCGAATCTGCAAGGATTTCGGATTACAGATCTCCACATTGAAGACCAAGGTGATAGTTTTCATGAAACTGACCCCATACGAGCAAAAGTTGTTTTAGATAGTGCTGTCCTGGAGTAGGTAAGTAATTTTAAATATCTGATCTGTACTGTGTCTTACATTACAAACAATGATTGGTGAAGAACCTGCATAAATTTAACCATTTGTGTAGGGCCATCAGGAGAACTCAAAAATCAACGAGTAAAGAAACACGCCTGAAGTTGTACAGGATGATGGCCCTCCGCACACTTTTTTACGGATATGAGAATTGGACTTTAACGAAATCCCAGGCCAGTCCTATCCAAGGCCGAAGTGAGATTTCTCAGGCACATAGCAGGGTATACTCTTCAAGTTCGCCAAAGAAATGTCGATATACGGCAGGAACTGAATATTATTAGCATACTTGATAGAATTGCCCAATATCCACTAGAATGTTGAAATATCTGAACCGAATGGATGACTGCCGCATCCTCAAACAACTATTGAATTATAAGCCGAAAGGACGAAGAGGTGTGGGGCGTCGGAGTAGCCAACTGTAATATATCTTCTTGGGACCGGAGTAAGCCATTTTTGGTTTAATCCTTGCTGAAGAAGAAGAAGAAGGAGAAGAAGAAGAAGACGACGACGACGAATACGACGAAGAAGAAGATGATGATTATAATGATGATGATGACTCCTACTTTCTGTTCTTGAACTCTATCACGGTATTCTATCTTTCCTTTTAGTACTCTGAACTCTACTAAAATCCCTGTCACATAAAATTGAATCTAACTGTATAAGGCAATTCCTGGTTAATTCCTTAATCTGGCTTTGACTTCTTCTTCTGTTCGACAATATAAATCGTAAATATTAAAATTTATCGATTACTTTGAACTCGGTATTTACCAATTGTACACTGTTGCTAGAAATTATCTACCTGTTTCAAGGTATCAGTCTTGTTGGAATTTAATGGAAATTTATTTTCAATATGCCTCTTCTAATTTTCTTATTATAAAACTAAGGCCATCTTCATCTTGCGCGATAACGACTTGGCTGTCAGTGAAGATCTGCTTCAACAAATAATCACTTTTCCTCCATATTTCGTTTCCCATTATTTCAGAGATTAATCTAAATTGTATTTAGTCTTCACTGTTTGATTAACTTTAAATATTAATTCATTAGATGCACAGTTGCAGCAACACCAATGTCAGGCGTGACATAACAAAAATTTAAACTGTAGAGCACCTGACAACGGTTTGCAATTGAAATTTACGATATACACTGGTGATTAGGAAAAGTGATTCGGGTGGACACAAAAATGGACCCACTTAATTCAATATTATGATCGGAACTACAGTGAAACAAGTTGAAAGATATACGTTTTAAAAATTCTGCGACAATTTAAAGACGAAGGAGTTGTAAAATCGATTCCAACCTTATCTTTATTGGCCATAAAAATGAAGGCAAATAATCGTGCGAGCATGTGATGGGTTTTAACCGCGATATTTTTAAACTAATGGTTCGGTTTCTTGTGGCTTTTATTTCTGAAATGTTTTGTGTGGGTGTTAATGAGTCTGTCTTCTATCATTTTTATTAGGCCTCGACTCATTCCGTGTCAGCCAAGAACGCAGAACCCCTTCCCGCACGACCGAATCGGAATGGCGGTGTGCCCAACAAGAAACCGCCTTCGGTCACGTGCCAGACGGACACCATTAATTCACTCTGACGCCTGATTCAACTACTAATTTTTGAGAATGACGTAGTGATAGTCTAATTGATAGGAATACGTAATGTTGTCTTAATATAATGAAGTCCGAATCGCCATTGATTAATAGTTCTGTTGAAATAGAGATACCAATCTCGACCGAAACCACTTGTAGTAGTTCTCATATAGCCGCCTTGATCAGCTTCTATCTTACCAATCTGTAACAACGTTAAGATCTTATCGTGATGACAACTGTTTATGCTGTATTTCTCAACTTTCAAATGTTTAAAAAAAATTGCCGTCTGTAATTTTGAGGTATATAATATATTTGCACGCAAACAAATATAACTTTACACTATTATACTTTCGGATGGCTAGTAAATAGAGCATATACACTCCCTTGGTAATAAAAAAGAGAGAAACCAGAAAAGAAGTGAGATGAACAGGGGACTAAGTATATGAGAGGGGCATCATCTTGGGAGAGAACGCAAATATCGAGTTCAGATTTGTTGAAGAATATCATGCAATTTTTGTTTATTCTTGCAAGTTATGTCTTTAATTATCTATGTTGCACTTACGTTAGATTCACCCATAATATGCATCGGATCTAACATAATTATTCTAACCTTTTTTTCAGCTTCAGAACATTTCTGGAATGCATTTTTTTTATAGCCTTGAGCTCCCTCAGGACTTTTATGTTATGTCTGTAATAGTCGCGACATATTCCCCTTGCATAGTGTTTTCATTTTTGGAAAGAAGAAAAGATCGTACGTTGACGTATCTGTCGAATACGGCGGCTGAGATATCATTACTCTATTTTTTTGCATAAAATTCTTTAACAAGCAATGGAGGGTGTGTTGGAGCACTATACGGTTACAATTTTCATAATTATCTGGCCGTTCCCTACGAAGAGCTTCAGATAAATGACCTGAATTTCCCAAATGTACTCTTTACTGACCGTGGCACCTAGTGATAACTATTTATGGAACACAATACGACAGTCTTTATCTTACTGTGACGATCTTCAACTCATTGACTTCTATTTTTAAATTTTTTCACCATTTGTAAACCGTTCGTTCATGCATACTAGACTCAACAAAATCCTGCCACATTGAGACCACTTTATCTCATTCTTTAACAAAATTTACCGAAAACTCTTTAATCTTGCATTGTGTAACATTTAAAAATATTATCGCGTAATATATCAAAACACAATTTGCTCAATTAGCTGTGAAGTCCAACTTATGCAGCCATGATGATTATAAAAATTTTTAAAATCGTTACATTAAAAAAAAATCACAGGAAATAGTTTTTTAATCGGACACGTGTATTAAAGGAAATTCAAAAATTGCACAACATCGATTTGAAAACTTGGAATTTTTTACACGTATATATGTAGAAGTGAACGTGACCTATGTATGACCTATGTGTGTAGAAGAAGTAGCTTTTATTGTTGAGTAACAGAGCCTAATTTCGAATTTAACATTTGTGAGAGCACGTTTATTAGAAAATGTATTAACCTTTAATAAAACTATTTGTAACTTATGGCAGTAAGAAGTGACAGTCATTGAATGCAGCAGATGTCCGCTCTCGAAAGGTGTTCAAAAGAAAAGTATTGAAAGAATATATGGTACCATGGGACATCTAAGTTCAATGCGCAGCGTTAGAGGGTTATGATTGTTACAACCCCCCTCCCCCAAGACGTAAGTCGTCAACACAGTCTTAGAGCTAAAGTCTGCAGGGAAGATCTAAATCTTCGAGCTCGCAGCGGTCGTGATGTAACATACACAGAATACGCATTAAGCTATAATTATTGTTTTTGTTTTTAACCTTTATTTATGCAATCTGTTAATACATAACAATAAGCATAATTGTTGATAGGATACATGAAATGGAGAGAAGTAGTTCAGTGACTAGTTCTCTTATGACTATTTAAAAGCGACATATTATGTACAATGTATTTAGAGTGTTAAAGTCTAAGTAAGTCCACCGGAAATATTAAGTTCAATCGATTTGTCTGCAGGCTGTTGTCTAGAAGATTTTTGGGTAGAAGATTGTGTACTCTTCAAGCCGTTTCACATATCTTTCGCTGAACATCGCAATGGTGGCACTGACTCGCTATAGATGCGTTTGTTGCTGACGAACCACGGTGCACATGGTTATCCCGTACAACCAGCACTTCTCCTCCCTTCCCGCTTATCATGAGTAATTCGCCACCATTAAATCATGTTTAAAGTCCAGAAGTATTCGCTTGATGATGAAACTAAATTAAAACAGCAAATGCAATTTGTTAGTAGCCCTGATATTTATATTAATCTACATGAAACATAATTTTGGATCACTGTATTACATTTTGAACTTTTTTATAAATGCAGTAAAATGAAATTCTTTAGATTTCACACTATTTTGATTATATTATTTAGTTTCCTGTTTTAATAAAGTTAGATTCAGTAATGAATTTTCCTAAACAGTTGAAATAGTTCGATGTAAAATTCAGTATAAAACTATTTTATTAGCTTCTCAGAAATAATTGCTATCATTCATTACATTAGGCTTATACTAACATAATTGACAATAATGACACTAAATCTAAGTTATAAACTGAATTTCTTTTCTCAGTTTTCATTATTTTACTGAACAATTTGCTAAAATCACAGTAAACTTTCTTCACTGATACACATGCGTCTGTATTTCATTTCGTTTGTAACTCTGGGGGTAATTTAGTGTGACTTATTTAGTAAGTTTATGTTCGGATTAACACGGTTCGCTTTGTCAAGTTTCTCAGTCTCACTCTTCTAAATAGATCATAGTGACTTCATGTGACGATGGCGCTAACTGATAGTACGCCCAATGAGTTAATTGACTTGATCCATCCAGCAACTCAAACATCTCTCTTGTGAACACTTACCATTGCCCTTCCGTTCCATGATTAATTTTTCTAATTTTCAGTTTCTTCTGCACATGTATCCAAAATATGTCAGATAATGTTGCTCTCTTTCCTTCGACAAACGTGTAGACCTTCTTCAGCTGATGTCAAATAGATTCTGATGTTTGTTCGGACGACACTGTGCGCATACAATTCTTATAATCTGTTAGTACACCCACGTTTCAAAGGCATCGATTCTTTTTCAAGGTGTTCAGGGTCTAGCTTACAGAGAAGTACAAGTGGCTATTTCTAACATTAACGTCCTTATAAGCTTTAATTTGCTGCTCCGTGATCTTGCTGTGTCCTTCCAGATTCTAGATAGTTTGCTGGTTGCATTCCGAGCTATACTTATTCTTTTTATAATTTTTTTGTTGCATCCTCTTTTATTTATTACTATAAAACGAGACAAAAATTCGTTGACTATTTGGAAGGGAAACCAGGTGCCTCCATGACGTTTGTAGGGCCACCTCAATTAAGTTTGTTAAGCAATTTTTTTAAGTTTGTTAATGCCTTTTTTTAAGTTTGTTAAGTAGTAATCCGTACTTCTAACTTCATGTCTTTAGATTTTCTACGATGCTCTGGAAGTCGATATCGTTGGATCGTTGATTTCGTGGCCATCTATCAAAATACCTCCATCCCAGTTCTCCAACACCTGTCTCATGATGAATTCTGTGTACGCGTTGGTAAGCAGAGGACAAAAAAGCACGCCTCCCTCACGTCGGCAGCTGTAACGAATCTTGGTGCCCACCTTTGCATGACTATTTTTATAGATATCTATAATCAGCCGCATCAGATGATGTACTCTCATCCTTTCAAGTAAAAAACATAATTTAGAACAATCAAATGTTATAGTCTAATGTACGAAGCACGCTTGGGTTGTAACATTGAATTCATATGCTTTTTCGATGATTTGCCGAACGTTCAGTATTCAGTCGCGAGTTCCCTTACTAGGCATAAAACCAGTTCCTTCCTCGGATATTTCATAAAGTGCAAAAGATTTCAGTATATTGTTAATTATTTTAAACATCGTTTTTTAACGTGGTTCATGAGTGCTACCGTCATATAGCATACTTTACGCTAAGAAAAATAACGAGGTTCAACACGAGACGACATACATACTTTGTGAATACACATAATATATAAAATAACCTTTACGTCTTCTCTAACCTTAGAACGTAGCATGAACGTACAGGAAGTTAATCACACACGCGCGCGCACGCACAAATTACACATCCTACGTGATGTTTTCAATTTTATTCGTTAAAACAGTGTAGAGAAAGCTACAGTTCTTAATTGTTGTTAATAAACAGGTTATAAACAGGTTTGTAATAGAGGATGTTAGTCAAAATTTTACCTATTTTATTATACTATGTACATTAGCCTTTCTCTTCTGCTACGGATGACACGGTAAAAAAAAAGTAGCGAAACTGGATACCCGAAACTGAAAATCTAAACCATATATAATTACGCGTATGTTCGTGAGTTCTTTTACGTTAAGTGATTGGTTTGTGGTCACGTCCAGCGGCTGAGGAGGGTTATGTTTGTGGATGAAGGTCAAGCGACGAGATTTAAAACTATTAACTACCTGACTGCAGCGTCGAACTAAAGCCGCCTCACTGCACTTGGCATTTATAATGGAATGCGTAAATCATACAAACACTGGATTGAAACGTTACATTTCTCTATCATCTGTTGATCGTCTCAATGTTTTGTAAAATATTTATGACATGTATGTCTGTCAGTAAATTATATTTTTACCAAGACTGGTTGTAGGCTAATTACGCAGGTAACGTGGACTAACGAGGCTCTTAAAACGTTGCTTGTCATGGACTTGTACGAGTTTGTTATTACACTCAAATTTATATTCTGTGTGTTTTCTTTTTTTATTTACTAATTATCAGTGTGTCTTACGTACAAAGAATACGTCTAATTAATGTATGCGTTAGAGCACAAAATAAAATAATAGAGAACGTAATGAAAATAACAAACTCAGGAAAGAATTAACTGGAGTTAAAGATTATTTAACCTATTTGTCTCCAGCAGCAGCGAAACCTGTTGAGACCGGATAGTTTGTGTTCTCCTATATAGGCTATACACAGAGCGCGTAAAAATTCACCATTTTTATTTGCACATAAGAAAAAATTCTAATGTCACTCGAAGCGTTACAAAATTGTATTATACCAAAACTACCTTAAAAATATATTCAGTTAACCAAAATTCAGCGCACATTAGCGTTAACAAACTATGTGATTGCTAATCACTCATTTTTTAGGGTTACAAAATGTATCACACAAAACGAAAAAGTGTGGTACTTGGTATCGTGCAGAAAAAGTGGAGGTAAATTAGGTAAGGTTAGGTAGTGGCTAGTTGGTTACAACTTCAGTCTGATTTTACAGGAATATATAATTTGCAAAAAATCAATTGTGTACGCAAACGTAAAAGGCTATGAATTGGTTGTCGAAGGCTACGATAAATCTGTTAACAAAAGTAAGGTCAAGTTTTGAATTGATTGTTAATAAAAAAAAAAACAAGTTTGCAAAAACAAATATGGTAAAACCTAAAGCCTGTTTTACTAAAATTGTTTTACCTTTTTGCAGTCCGAAAATAAACAAATTTTTGCTTCGGTTTATTTTAATGAAAAATTAACAATATGGACTATACTGAAAAATGGAAGAAGAAAGGCTGTTGCAGCAAATTTCGCAACTGCTAGATGTTAGTTAAGAAGAACTATTATCTTAACTAGTAGTAAAAACAAAATATCACAGATGCAGTAGTATCACAACGCCAGCAAAGTCACCACCTGATTAGGAGAATGTGGAATAAACACTTTGCTACAAAAACGAAAATATGAGGTAAAGGAAAGACGTACCAAAAGCGTGTGTAGTCATATGATAGGGATCGGTAACAAACAAATCGGTATTTAGAAACATCCAAAATAAGAGTAATTAAGGAATAATAAACACTAGAGATGAATACACCGTGATACAAATAACAATTTATGCTGGTGCAGCTGACAATGAAAAGTGGTGAAGAAATACAGTACCGGTATATGTATATAAAAAAAGTAACAACATTATAGAAGTGGAGAGAAATGTATGTGTAATGGAAAAGTTTAAATATTTATGTACACTATTGTAACAAAATGGAAGGTGGGATGGAGAAATGGTAGAAAGAACAGAAGCAGCAGAAAAAAAAACCTAGACAGACAACATAAGATGCACGAGGCGCCTGACGCCCTGGTTTGTTTTCATTGTCCAGGCCGGAGCCCGATGAACGCCAGGTTCAAACAGTGGAGCGCGGTCGTTTGCTCGGCACAAGGTGTTAGGGTGCGGTCCACGAATTCATGATGTAGTCTATGCGTGTATGTCGTGGGGGCGTCTCTGAGTAATTTGCTCCAGCTAGTCGCCAGGCCTGAAGCGTGTCTCCGTGATCCCTTAAGCCATCGCCCGCAGGAGCTTAGAGACGCGCTGGTGTGGTCGATAGGCTCGACTGCCCGGAAGCGAGTCCTCCGTAACGATGGGTTGCCACTTCAGGGGAAAACAACCTATTTTTTTCGTAAAAGTTAGTTTGTGCTACGTTGATATAACGTCTTCTGCAAATCTTCACAAGTATTTGGTACCTTATGTTATGTAAAAGTTTTATAGAAGAAAAATCGTCATGAAATAGAACAATAACCACCAATGAAGGGCATTAGAAAAATACTAAAGATAATCATCATATTCAGAAAGGATTAAACCAAAAATGGTTTATTCCAGTCTCAAGTAGATAGACTAGAGATGACACTCCAACGCTTCTTCGGACACCCCACACTTCTGCCTCCTTCCGGCTTATAATCTTATAATTGTTTGGGGATGAGGCAATCATCCATTCGACTAAGATGTTACAACAATTTTAGCCTATATTGCTAGCCGTTTTAACTACGACCAAGGTCAACAAAACACTGCGACCCAATCTTTGGGAGTACTGTGACCAGTGGTTTGCACAGATTATTAAAATTCAGCACCAGTTTTTTTTTACTTTGGTGGTGTGTAAGTGTTCGTACGCATTGTGCTTGTGTTTCGTGAGTGTTGTGGGTTTTTCAATAGATTCTTTTAGATTATATATTATGTGAAGTTTTGTTATTATTGTTTTGTTGACTCTCTATCACAGGTTGATAGAGTATTATTCATTTCTGAGCATGTATTAGTATATAATTAGCCGCATAGAAGCAGCGGAGTATGCGGCTTGAGATATTATTATTAGTTTGAGAAAAAGACGCATACAAGCAGCGGAGATGAAATTTCTAAGATCAGTTAAAGGTTGTTCTAAACAAGATCGATTTAGAAATGAAGAGATTAGAGAAGAGTTGGAAATATACAACTTAAATGAGAAAATAGAGTTACACAGTAGAAATTGGAAGGGCCATCTGGACCGTATGGATGGTCGAAGACTACCAAAGCGACAAGTAGATACAAACAAGCTGAAAGAAGAAGCGTAGGGAGACTAAGGAAAAATGGCAATAAATCCTATGAAGCCGGAACAGGTCACCAAAGTCTAGTGGGGAAGAAGAATAAATAATTATCATGAAGATGGGTGCCGATTACGATACATTTATATATTCATCTATCATGGGAAAAGTCTGTCAGTTAAATGCAAATTCAAATGTCTAAAAGAATAGTTATTGCATTCAGTCGTCTTGCAGGAATAGATGCATACAATTTTTGAGATGTGTTAAGCAACTTGATCCCTCTATAGTTATCACAGTCATTACAATCTCCTTTCTTGAATATAGGCACTACCTCTGTCATCTGCCAATCTTGGGAAATATGACTAGTGATCCAGCACAGAATTTTAAAGGTCAGCACTAGACTGAAAATAATACTGAAAATAATAGATAAAATCTGTTTTTAAGGGAAAAGGAAAAAGAAAAAGAATACGATGACGACGAATGACTCATTGCATTGTGTAAGTACATATGAAGTTCGCAATAAGCTAATACGACTTTGTTCTAAATGTAAATATCGGGAGTCTTGGTGAAGTCGTACGCGCGTGTGTTGATCAGAAAAGTTAACCATTTTTATTCATTACATTTTCAGTTTATAGATTTTAGTTATTAAGTGTATTTATGTTTTGAACACAACTGTGAAACGAAGAATGCAAGTCTTAACTTGTACCAATGTCGAACGTACACACGCATTTAAGAACTACACTGATGGTGATAAATAAGAGATTTAGTATTCATAGAAGAAACCATCTCTTCACATTTTCTCCTTCTCTATTAAAAGTTATCGCGTGCTGGAGATTTTAACAGAAAAACATGAAGTCTGACGGTGGACAAGATATACGATTAGACGCGTACGGCCGAATCGTGGCATGCCTTCGGTTCGGAATTTCGACATGGTCGAAGTTGGATCGAACAATGAGAAGACGGATTTCCCAGCATCTCCTCCAGTGAATTGTCATTCGGTCGGCTGTTGAAGATATAGAGACCTCGTCGGCGCCAAGCACTGAGGATGACTGCTCAGCCGCACGGAAACGTCTGGACTCTTGCCATACAGTCCGGAAACCTTAATCAATGTGACGCCACCCGTGAATATATGAAAACTTCCAAACAGCCATCACTATTATAAATCGCTGACTTTACTCAATCTAGTTTGAAGTAAAAATCGCAGCAGAACTCGCTCACTGTTTTAAAAGTAATTGATGCTCTCAAAAGTTATCGTGGGACATTCCCTAAATAGACAGATGGCCAGACAAATGCCAAACGATCCAGTTAAAAATGAGAACTTGCTACAATTACTTCTTACCAATCACAGCGCACAGAAACATTCGCTTCAAACCTGTATCCGGGCTTGGCTCCGTCTATACGTCAAGCTGTCCATACTAAATTAATTTTCTGTCATCAGATTTAACTCCATAATTCAAACGTGGTATTTATTCATCACTACCAAAATCACCACTACCACCACCGTCATCATCACCGTCACCATCACTACCGTCACCACCACCACCACCATCTGCATCATCAGCAGCATCATCATTATGATTATCATCATCATCTTCTTCTTCTTCTTCTTCTTCTTCTTCTTCTTCTTCTTCTTCTTCTTCTTCTTCTTCTTCTTCTTTTAGACCCCAGTTGAGCTGTTCGGGAATCCACTCTTACTCAGTTTACGAATATCTCTCTTTTCATTAGGGTCATTTCTCAAGACTGCTACCGGTAAGCTGGTTATCTAGCACGCGATCGAAACTTTCGCACCATCTCCTTCCATTGTTTGTGATATTCTTGTGGAAAGATTCTATTTTTCTTTTTGTTCTAGTATCCTCATTTCTTTTCCAATCTAGGAGGGGAATGCCCTTGTGTGCTTCTTAAATATTTCATTTCAGCGCCTTGCATTTTGTTTTCTTTGTTTTTACCGAGAGTTCATATTTCACCCGTACACAGGAACAAGAGATAGATACCGTTTTGTCAAATTTTAGGGGATTTATTTTTTTTAGGTTTCTATGGATTTAAGCTTCTACATTTTCTTAAGTCATTCAGAATAATGAATAATGTCGCTTCCATACGAATACCACGTCCCAGAGAACTAAGATAACGATCTTGTTTTATGATTTTGATTATTTATAAATATCTTTGTCCTAATCGGATAGTACGTATCTCCGATATCAACAGGATATCGCCGGTATCAATCCGATATCAATCTGTAGCTGCTGTTGGTTCTGAAACCAGATATTTATAACGCATTAACTCGTCACATTGCTATCGTCACGTTGTATTAAATAACGATCATCACGCTTGACGCTGCTAGTTGCTTTATTTTGTTTTCTACGTCTCTTCTCGAGTCCCAGTTTCTACCTTTCCCTCTCCAATTTGTTCTTCATTCGTTAGCCCTCTTTCTGCCATGGCACCATCAACACCCGTTTCACAAGAATATCATGGTTCTCCTCTTTTTCCTCCTTGTTGTTGTATATTTTCACACCCGTTGGCCATTCCGTTTAGGTCTCCGTCCGATCGTATATTCGAGTCAATGTCCAATTGTCGTCGTCCTGACTCTGTCCATTCTGGGCAGTCTGTACCATCGCCTCCAGAGTCCATTTTTACAGCGGCAGTTTATACAACAAACAATATTTGTACAAAAAATAACGTTGTGAAAGTATATTGATGTATTATCATGTTTGAAATGTGGGATTTGTTTTCTTTCAGTAAGTATTAATGATGGAGTAATAGTTACTGTTTACCAGTAGTACATGGGCGGTTCGACAGATGTACGTATAATAGTGGTTAGCGTGAAGTTGTGGCTGAGTCTTGCCCTCGAGGCTGATTGATAACATATTCAGTTAAAGCAAGTTGTTCTGAATCGTTAACTATATACATTATTCAGATCTACGCCGTCTGATATTCAATCGCCATTTTTCTCTGTCATTCAACGCGTCTTCAGTTAATTCTCTTTCTGTACCATTCTGCTAAATCTTATTAGGTCTTTACTCGCTTTCTTATTCATTCTGGCTTCCATTGTAAAAATCTGTTCAAGTATACTTGCTTTCTTAAACAACACATCCGAATCATACAAATTATATATCATCCTGCATTCTTCTGAACCTGTTTTTCCTTTCAACTTCTGATTACCCCTCTTCTCAAAAACTCTATTTCTCTGCCATTTTCATATTTTCTCTGTTTCCTCTATGCCTCGACAAACTTGCAAGCTCTATTCACTATACGCGTACGAAACACTAGTGTGAATATTGAAAGTATAAGGTCTGTTGATTTCTGTTAAAATATTAGTAAAACGTTATTTTGTTGGTTACTGCAAACGAATATAAAAACACAAAATAATTGTATTTTTATGTAATATTTATATAATACAAAAAAATATAATTTATGATGTTAGCAACTTTTCAAGATTACATTATATTACACTGTACGAAAATATATCTTGATATTCAGGCACTCATGACTATATCAGAAAATAATAATAGTGGCTAAGAAACAGTGTCCTCCAGTGCCTAAGAAAATAATAACAATTTTCATAATGAAAAAGTAAAAAACTGTTTATGCGTACCTTAACTGTTGTACAAAATATTTTGATTTATAGGTCTATATTCAGATACACATATCATTGCTGACTTTTGTTGTTTACTCTATATATTTATATAGGCGTAATTCCCTTTGTGTGTGAAATATCAATTTATAATTATTATATAATCAAATACAGTATAACATAATTTTGCATAGCAAATTTCATGTATTCAAAAGTAATAAAATGGAATATTCTGAATAACAACTTATTTACAAACACAATATTATTTACAGGTTTTTAATATTCGGAAATTGAAAATTGACTAGTTTTCTAGTCATATATTCCAAATTTTTACGTTTACCTTTCCTTTTTTCTCTACCTCGTCAGTCGCTTTACTTGTTTGATGTGGTCGTCCTCAATCCTCTTGATCTCCGAATATCTACGTCACACACCTCAACAATCTGCTTCAGGTACTCCTTTCTGATAGTTCAGTACAGCCTCCATCCCTATAGTCTGGGACGTCTCAAACAGTGCCGCACCAACCTTACTTGTCTCCTCGTTAGATTTCTCGACAAACTTCTTCTTCCTCTCATTATTTCCAGAACCCGTTTGTTTGTTACTTCGCTCAGCAATTTCATTTTTACCATTCTCCTGTATTTGTTAGATGGTTGCTGCAGACAAAAGTCAAGCAACAGTAATCATTAACAAAACAGACTACATCAGAAAAACTGAAGACTTCATCAACAATAATAAATGCATACAACTAAATAAAGACCCAACAGAAAAATATCTTAAACAAACAATAAAACTAATAAAAACAGCCAAAAACATTGTCAACAATAAAAATACAGTCATATATATAACTAATAATCCAGAACCACCTAAAATGAATAGCCTAATAAAAATATACAAATTAAACAACCCAATACGTCCATTAATCAACTTCAAAAAAGCACCTACATACAAAATAGCAAAAATAATAGCACAAAAACTAAAAAGTAACCATCTAACAAATAATCATCATAACATAAAAATACATACGAATTAATAGACAAACTAAAAATAATAAATATAATGAAAATACATTTTTCACGTCATATGATATCACTAACATGTACAGCAACATCCCAGTAGATGAAACAATAGACATAATAATAAACAAACTTAAAGAACAAAATGAAGACACACAATATATAACTGAAATAAAAAATAGCCTCCAACTGATACTAAAAAAAAATTACTTTGAATTCAGTAGCAAAATTTATCAACAACAAGAAGGTTTAGCAATGGGATCTCCATTATTAGCACAGTGGTCGCCAAACTTTGAAGCCACTGAGCAACCGCACTGTTCGTCAATCTTACTGTGAGCTACCAAAAGAAACCAGGACAAAAATACATTTTTTTTCTAAATCACACATTTATTTATTACCTATAAACATACATTTCTAGTAAATATTACATCCAATTGAATAAAATTGCTTATATTGTAAAGAATTTAATAAGAAGTGTAAGAACAAAATTTTTTTCATCTGACTAATTAAGTTTAATGAGAAGGATGGCTCTCTTTTTTATCATCAACAATTTTTTTAATGTTAGGTGAGTAGGTCGTAGCTGCCATTCGAATGCAGTTGTCCAAATGTTCATCAGTCAATCTGTTTCTGTACTTGTTTTTTATAAACTTCATATTGGAAAAAGAAACCTCGCACAGATATATAGAGCTGAACATTGCCTTCACTCGTAGACCAACCTGAACCAAAATTGGATATTTTTCCTTAGGAACAAAAGGCCAAATATTTTCAGAGCTTGACGTGAGTGATTTTAAAGAAAGGTCATTTTGAATGTCAATCAGTTCCATCTCCACTGCAGCGTTGTCTTCTTCAAAATGTTGCATGACACAAGTAGAGAATTCTTCAGCATCAATCTCAATAAAAGGAGACTTGACGAACTGCGCTACAATTGAAATGCTTTTGAAGTCTTGAAAGCGTTGATTGAATTGACTTTTCAAATCTGAAAGAATTGCAATGTATTCATGGGCGTATCCAGCTCAAAAAGGAAGGGGGGGCAGTTTTCGAAAATCAATCTCTTTGATGGCGGGGGGAGGGTCCATAGTGCCATACTATATAATAAACAATAACATAAGGAAGAATAACATTTATTAAAAACATTTTTTTAAACAATAGTTTTAAGGATTAGTTACAAATTTTCTAACTACAGCTCCTTGTTCCTTTTTTGCTAAAACTCGTTGACGATGAATGCTTAGCATGGCTAAGCATTTAACTTATTTTTACCAATACTTATTCTTAACCATGTTTTAATAACAATAATAAAAGGAAGAACACCATTTATTAAAAGAAATTAATTCTTGAACAATAGCTTGCGAGGATTAGTTGCAAATTTTCGAATTACTGCTTCCATTAATCGCTCCTTGTTTACTAAAACCCATTCACAGTGAATGCTTAGCATGGCTAATCCATTTAATCTATTTTCACCAATAGTACTTCTTAGCCATGTTTTAATTCGGCGAAGAGAACTGAATGAACGCTCTATAGTGCTTGTTGTGCAGGGCTGTGAGTAGCGCCTTTCTAATGGCCGGGAAAAACAATTCTCTCTTTTTTAAAACTTCAATGATGTCTGGTGCTTCTTGTACCTCATTCCACATTTTAAACCACAATTCCCTTTCCCCGTTGATGCCTTCCAAATTGTAAAATGTTGCACAAGATGAAGTACTTTCTTTCCATTCCTCCAATGAAGCATCTCCCCTGTTACTCGGATGGAAATGTGTCAATGAAAATGCAGGCGATTTGTCTGAAGAAAATCTAACTTCTAAAGATGATATGATGGAATCCAAGTAAGGAATTATTAGAGACCTTCTCCAAAATTCGGATAGATTTTCGGCAGGAGGATTACTTCTATGCTTTTGTCGGCCAGAAACGCGAGTGGCGGTTATATCAATATTCAAATGCTTTGCAATGTCATATGCTTCTTTCAAAACGTCATCTGTGATGCTCTCTGCATCTTTCCGATGATCTCTTAGCATGTCGAGAATAGTTTGAATGTGCTGGTTGGCTTTGAGTATGTCAAGTGTCTTCAATTGAAGTGTATTTGCTATGGGTTGCAGTATAGCGGAATACTTCGCAATTAATGCTACTGAGACAATAAATGAAGATCTGCATGCCGATGCATGCATTTTATATGCTTTATTTCTGGTTGCTACATTTCCCTCTTCAGCTAATGTCTCTAATGCTTCAACAATATTGACGAAGTTATCCTTAAAAACATGAATGCTCTTGTACTTTTCTGACCATCTAGTCTCACACAATTTAGGAATGTTTGCAATAAGCTTGCGTCGTAAAACGGACTCGCGAAAAAATGTGATTATCTCCTTGATAGTTCAAACGCAGTTTCGAATTTCTGGGATAAGGTTTAAGTCGTTCACGACCAGGTTTAGCTTGTGGGTTTCCATTGGGAAGTATAAGGCTTTTTTGTACTTTTGCCTCAAGATTACCTGCACCCCCCCTTCTTTGCCAGACATGGTGGAACATCCGTCGAAACCTAATCCCACACACTTATCAGGGTCTATATTTAAGTTTGTAACTAAATCATCAATAGCTTTGGCAATACTTCTGGCATCAAGTCCTTCAAGCTCTACAAAGCCTAAAAATTCCTCTTTGATTTCGTTGGCCTTTTCATCAAAGAAACGTAATCCAATAGACAGTTTCGTCAGCTAGAATGCTGTAAGCGCAAGCTTCTTTAACCCTTGTGATGATTTGTTCCCTGATTATAGCACCACAGAGATCAATTATTTCATTTTGGATGATAGGTGATCGGTATGATGCGTTTTTGGTCCATGCTCAAAATGGTGTTTTAATTGTGAATCACCTGCTTCGATGCGTAAGCGGCATAAGTCTACAAGTACACCTTCATCCAGATTTTTGCCTCTGAGAGGTAAATCATGTGTGCCAGAAAAAATGACACAGGAAACAATTGAGGATAGTACTTGTTTGTTTTCTTCCACTAATTTTGTGAATACTGGTGAATTAGGATGTCCACTAGAATGGTCTCCATGAATGATTTTGCAGATTCTATTGCAGCCTGGTGTCCTTTGCTCTGTACATGTGCTTTGCAATGATCGTGCACGTCCTTATACTTAGTGAAGGGTCTGATTATGAAAGAACCCCAACCGCCTCTCACCATGCTGGCTGACGGCGGAAACAACACACAATATTTACAGAAAGCACCTTTCAGTCGCTTTGAGTAAGTTATATTCATGTTTCCGGCCATTGGTGATTGAATTTCCTCTTGAGATGTTTGGCATCTGCCACAAAATCGTAATTCTTCGAAAGTACCCATCCATTTTCCAGAAGATGTTTTTCTTATCAACCGTCATAGTGGTAGCCAAGCCGATGAATTTTCCAATATCATCTTCATGACAACCATTAGAAAGCCCCGCAGTCGCAGGGTCGGAAGCAGAGGGTGGTTTTACTTCCTTGTCCTCATCGCTGCTGCTACTGGTACTTTTCTTTCGTTTTAAATTCACTGAAAAAAAATTATTATTTTTTACCAAACGTTTGTATGGTCGCGGCATAAGACCAAGGTATAGTGAGTATTGAGTATACCATTCCATCCCTTCCTATACAGTATTTAAAGCGCAGTTAAAGTTCACGTGTGGAATCAGGCGTAACTAGAGTTGATAGATAAGGGAAAGGTAGTTAAGTCTACCAAGGTACTTTGGGAATGGGAGGGTAGCTATACCTTTGGCAATTTTTCCCATCATATTATTAGCACTGACTTGTAAATTTTCATATAGAATAATTTAACAATTACTGTACCTTTGGCAACTTTTGCTATCACTTTATCAATTTTTAAAAATTACTAAACATTTGGCAATTTTTCCCATCACATTATCAATTTTTTAATAATTCTATGTTAACATTGTTTTCGATTTCACATTTAGGGCATTAATGGTGGGCGAGGATCGAAAGATCAACTGAAGCTCTCAAGAAATGGTTCGGTCATAAACCGAGCACCGAGCACTCGTTGGCTTGTCTTCGTGCTCCTGGTATATCATGATGGTGACAAGACCATGAAACTTAAATTATACTATACAGCCATTCCACGCCAAAGTGAGCCTAAAAGCTAAATTCGAAAGAAAACAACCTAATTATAACTGCATGATATTTTCAATTTTTAGTTAGCTTTATTCATATTATGACTTTTATGTATAAAATGATTATAACATGTAGCTAATATGCGATAAGTATAATTACCTAAGATCTAAGATTTAATCATTCACACAAATTTTTCCCGCGAGGACTGGATGTCGCACCTGCAATGGTGTCTCTATTTCGTAATTAGTTTCTTTAAAAGTTTTGAAATATCAACAACCAGTCTGTTAATAAATTATTTACAAATTTGTTTTTTAAATTTTTTTCCCGTTTGTTGGAAGGGGGGCAGCTGCCCTCCCTTGCCCTCCCTTGCCCCCCCCTGGATACGCCCATGAATGTATTCTTTGTTGTTGTAAGGAGGCTGTGAAGGGCCTTGCTTGTCAAGAGTTTGCTTCAAACAGGCAAAGTGCTTGTATTCACCCTGGATGAGAGTTCTTTCCCACAGCTCCAGCTTTTTTGAGAATGAAACCACATCTGAAATTGTTCCACCAATATCTTTACCCTTACCTTGAAGCTGCAAGTTAAGGATATTTAGCTTTTCGGTGATGTCTGCAAGAAAAGCAAAATCTTGCAGCCAAACCGGATCTTCTAGTTCAGGGGAAGATTCACCTCGTTCTTTAAAAAAATTTACCAAAGCAGGAAGCAACTCTGCGAAACGTTGTAAAACTCTGCCTCTGCTAAGCCAACGAACTTCTGTATGAAGCAATAGATCACCATACTGGCATTCTAACCTCTTCAGTCAGTGCCCTGAACAAACGTCTCTGAAGTGCCTGTGCTCTCACTTTATTTACTACTTTTACGACTGTTTTCATTACATTGTTCATACTTAAGAACTTTCCACATAATGACTGCTGGTGTATTATACAATGGTAAGTCAGAAATTTCGGAAAGCTTTTGTCTTTACGACACAAGGCAACGAACCCCTTCTCCCCACCTACCATCGCAGGAGCTCCATCGGTTGCTAAGCCCACCAACTTCTTTACAGGAATACTTTCAGAGTCGATAAGCCTTTTAAATGCTAAAAATATGTCCTGTCCCGTAGTATGTCCTGTAAGTGGTACAACTTTTACCAGCTCTTCTCTTATTTCAAAATCATCAAAAGCCATTCTTACAAAAACGGCCAACTGAGCTGTATCAACTATATCAGTTGATTCGTCAAGTTGTAGGGAAAAATAACTGCAGCGATCAAAGTCAGTTTTAAGTTGTGAAGTTACATCAGAATTCATAGCTTCAACTCTTCTCATTACTGTATTTGCAGAAAGCTGTACAGATTTAATAGCAGACATTATCTCAGATTTGTTTTTGAAATTGTCAAATAATGTATCTGCAGCTTCTAAAAATGCAGCTTTGATTAACTCACCATCTTCGTACGGTTTCTTATTTTGGGCGATCACTTTGGAAACTCGGAATGATGCCTCAGTTGCTGCCTTATTCTTGTCTAATGTCTTGGAAAAGGTAGATTGTTGAGCATTTAGTTGAGATTTTAACTGCATTACCTTTTCTTTCCTTAACGCAGAATTCAGTGGGAAATCCTTTTCAATCCCTGAGTGAATGGTTTTGAAATGACGTTCGACGTTCCCTTTCTTCCCAACTGATACACTTACATTACAAAGTAAGCACACACATTTGTCCTTTACCTGGGTAAAAAAGTAATCGGTTCCCCATTCGAGATGAAAATGAAAAGTTTTTGGTTTTTTGCTTGAACTCGCCATCATTAGAACAAACCTAGTTTAGTATAAAAGATTAAATCAAACTATCCACATTAACAAATGTCTGATATACACACGAAAATAATAAAGACATAACCTTAGTCTGATGTACGCATGAAACACATAACAGACATAACCTGACTCTCGCTCAAACAACTATGACATTGACAGTTACACGGGAATAGTGCAACTTCAGGTTAGCCAACCTGAGCGTGACCGCGATCTACCTAAAATTTCCCCGCGAGCTACTGGTAGCTCGCGATCGACGGTTTGGCGACCACTGATCTAGCATAATAGCAGAAATAATCTTAAAATACATAGACACCAAAATACAAAATATCATAAACTCATTTGATCCAAATGGCATCTGGATAAGATATGTAGATGATGGGTTATGTATCAAATAAAAAAAACGTAAATGCAGATAACATATTAAAACAAATCAATAACATACATCCAAAAATACAATTCACAGAAGAAAAAGAAAAACATAACAAAATCAACTATTTAGACATAACCATCACAAGAAACAACAACCACAAACAATATGCAATATACAGAAAACCAACTTCTACTAACATCATTATACCTAACCATTCTGACCACCTACCACAACATAAAATGGCAGCATTCTATTCACTATTTAACAGAATGTACAAAATACCCCTAAACAAACAAGAAACAGACAAAGAAAGAAATATAATATACCAAATTGCTTATGAAAATGGACACAATAAAAATATGGTAAACAAAATATAAAATAAAATAAAATATAAAATAAAAACTGAACAATTAAGAATTAATAAAAATGAACAACACATAAATAATAACAACAATAAAAAATGGGCCACATTTACATACATAAATAATAAAATGACAAAGTTAACAAAACTATTTAAAAACACAGACATTAAAATAGCATACAAAACTAATAAAAATAATTTACAAAAAACTAAATAACCCACACCTCAAAGATAATACAACAACCAATGGTATATACAAAATTGAATGCCAAGATTGCAATAAATGTTATATAGGACAAACAAAAAAACAGCTGAAAAACGTTATTTTGAACACCTAAACGCATACAAAAAACCATAAATATACAAATCTAATTTGCCCACACATGCAATAAACACTGGACACGAATTCCCAGACATAACCAACATGACAATAATAAAACACATACCACACAAAGGCGCCATAATGAACATTTGGGAAAATTTGCAAATTTACAAACACAAAAAAAACTAATATCTTAACAAATACAAATCAATACAAAACACGACACAATTTTCAAAGCACTCAACATAGAAAATTCACAGAATACTAATATATACACCACAATCACACACAATAATACCAATTTGAAGCACCAGAGGCCAACAGTAAACCACAGCAACAGACAACCAACACACAAGTACCTCACAAGGTTCAAAATCAGGAAGGCTGAAGATGGGAACACAAGGCTTCCCGAAACGTGTTCCAAATAAGGAATAAACATTTTGAGGTAAAGTCTTTATAAATATAAAAAATATAGACAATATAAACAAGACATACAAATTTATGATCCAAAGGAAATGCACTAGGGCTGTTCAAGAGGAATACAGGAAGGCCAGGCGGAGGGAAAAGAAGATTCATAGAGGAAAAAAGAGGGAGTATATGATGAGACAGATGGAAAAGATAGAGGAATATAAGAGTAAAAGGCTGAGCCGAGATATGTACAGGAAGGTGAATGATATGAGACAGGAATTTCAGCCTAGAACAAATGCCTGTAGGGATAATAATGGTGGCCTTGTGAGTGATAATGCTGGCGTGATCAGGAGATGGACAGAACACTTCGAAGAGTTGCTAGGCTCAGTTGGGGAGGCTTCGATGGAGGCATCTGAGAATGAAGAGGAGGTAGGAGAATTCGAGGATGATAGAGAGGAGTTGGTGCCATCCTATGACGAGGTGTATGAAGCTCTAGAAAAGCTTAAAAATAACAAGGCAGCAGGTTCCGATGGTTTACCAGGGGAACTATTAAAGAGCGCAGGAGGAGATTTCATAAAGGAATTTGCCCATCTTATAGAGCGAATATGGCTGGAGGAGGTAATGCCTGATGAGTGGAACAATGGGGTGGTGTGTTTAATACATAAAAAGGGTGATCCGCTTATATGTAAAAATTATAGGGGCATCTCTCTACTTAATACAGCATATAAGGTATTGTCCAACATCATATTTTCTAGGCTGCTTCCCTACGCTGAGGAAAACATAAAAGAATATCAGTGTGGATTCACTAGGAATAGGTCAACAACAGACCAAATATTTACACTAAGGCAAATCCTGGAAAAAACGTTGGAATATGGAGTGCCCACTCACCATCTCTTTGTGGATTTCCAGTCGGCATATGATTCAATCAACCGGAAAATGCTATATAGAGCTATGAAGGAGTTGCATATACCATCTAAGTTGGTGCGTATGGTTGGAGTAGTTATGTCCAATTCTAAGTGCCAAATCAGAATACAATCAAATCTATCTAACTCCTTAAAAACATTGAATGGGTTGAAACAAGGAGATGCCTTAGCATGTCTGTTGTTCAACATAGCTCTAGAAAAGGTCATCAGGGATTCAGGAATTCAAACTAGCGGACACATATTTCACAAGGAGGTACAGCTTCTGGCCTATGCCGATGACATTGACGTCATAAGTAGGTCTGAATCTGGCTTAAAGGAAGCCTTTCAGGAACTGGAGTTGTCCGCTAAGGCTATGGGCTTGGTTATAAACCAAAGCAAAACCAAATATATGGTTGTAGGTGCCAATACTCGTACCCTGTCCCTGCGCATTAACGATTATGAATTTGAAAAGGTTCAGGGTTTTCCATATCTCGGGTCATATGTGGACTCTGGAAATGACTCCTCTAGAGATATTGAAAGACGAATATTATCTGCTAATAGGTGTTACTACGGACTGGTGAAACATTTTAAATCAAAATTAATAACTAAAGATACAAAAGCCTCCCTATACAAGACCTTGATTAGACCAGTCCTGATGTACGGCTCGGAATGCTGGGTGTTAAAAAAACTAGATGAGCAGAGACTATCCGTTTTTGAGAGGAGGGTACTGAGGAGAATCTATGGCCCTGTGAGGGAAAACAACATTTGGAGGCGACTGCATAATCGAGAGTTGTACGAAAGGTTTAAAGATCTTCGGATCGTGCAACTCATACAAATTAACAGATTGCGTTGGGCTGGTCATGTGCAGAGAATGGCGGAGGATAGAATCCCAAAAAGAGTGATGAATTATTTGCCGATGGGAAGGAGAAGGAGGGGAAGACCGCGTACAAGATGGCTGGACCAGGTTGGTAAGGAGGCAGTGAGGCTGGGTGCAGCAAACTGGTGGACATTGGCTGGGAGTAGAGACCAGTGGGGAAGATTTCTTTTGGAGGCCAGGGCCCGGACTGGGCTGTAGCGCCGAGGATGTATGTATGTATGTATATATATATATTGTTGCTTCCCCTCCTTGATCTTTTAGCTGCTAGTCTTAATACAACTACTTGGTTCTTGTATAAATTTAAAAAAATCATTCTTCTGACTTTTTTCAGTTTGACAGTTTTTCTTAAAATTCTAAAACGTTTATTCCACTATTCCACTTGACATTATAAATAAAACGCCTTTTCCAAGTCCAAAACCGCCGTATATGTATTTTCATATATCTTTACACACACACACACACACACACACACACACATGGCATATGTCTATGTGCACCTTGTTTAATGTAAATTACATTGTTCTAGAAGTCTGGAAGCACATCTCATGTCATGTTTCGTATATCTTACATATCAGATGGAATAAATTAATCTATGGTTCGTAGCACCTCAGCTGGTATGTCGTGTTATTATCCCAACCCCGTTGCGTTGGCTTTTTAGAGTGATTCGATCTATCACATTTTTTTGTTCGTTTTCTTCGATGCAATCAATTGTCACTGGATAGCGCATTCACAATAAAAAACAACAATGAGTACCAAAATCAAGACGTCGTTGAGGCAGCCTGTATTCAAGCCGAGCACTATGGCGCGGTCAGCCGAAAGAGAGAAACCAAAACCGCAGCCCGTTGTTTTACAAATTATCTGAAATAAATAATCTGTTACACTTCCAACCAGATGACACGAAGTAGGCCAATTCATATCTTCCTGTCCTGATCCCGTCTCGATTCGAAAGTCATGAGTGTATCCACCTGCTTCCTTTCGTGGCCGCTGCCTCTTCTTTTATGATAAATATTTTTTAATCCTTCCAGTAGCGGATTTAGACAATCGTATCCAAATTTGACAAGACTGACAGGCGTACGAAGTGTATAAAACAAAATGAAAATTTGTGATTCTATTGACCTCTTCTACACGCGCGCATATATATACATATATATAAAAGAAAAGAGAAAAAGCATAAATTTATATGCCTAGATAAATACATATAACAACGTATCATTGTATATAGTTACTCTACAATTACCTAGTAATTTTATTTTTTTCCTATTTCGTATTAGTTTCACAATTTCTTTCTTTAATGTTTATTTTATTTCGACAACGCGAGAATATGTGTTTGATTTGTTTGTCCCGTATCTTCGCTTTTATGAAAGAGTTTATAGAACTCCATTATATATTGTATGGCAATTGACTTCCTCAACACTAAAGGTATATTTAGTTCAGTAATAACCTTGAATCAATAAGTAGTGATGAAAGATTTTATGAGGTTCTGTCATTGATTAGACACAATTTTATGTAACTTTTGTCTAATTTTAAAACTCAGACATTTTTTAAATATTTGAAGTTTTGAAAAAAATGTATCGTTAAAATATATACGGCAATTCATGAATTATTAATGGGCTTGCACGTACAATTATTTTTTTCCTACAAGTATCTATGTACATATTATATAAGGTATAATAATAACTATCACATATTTATTCCAATGAGACCTAACATTTCTTAACATTTCTTTCTTATTTCTTTCTTATATTTCTTATTACTCGTTTATGTGCGTTTAAATATTCGTGTATTGTCCGTATATAGATCTTGATAATGATAATTCATTTTCTCAAAACTTGATACAAATGTTTTAAAGTTGTGTGTAGAGGTTACTAAACCTCTCAAACTCTTCATCACTAGAAGTTATTAAAATATGTTTTTACTTTTTTTTGTAAGTGACCCATGATCAATTTACCGCCTTTCTTTTATACCATTCTTATAAATTACCATAGTTTTTCCATTCTGTTTATATGGTGGGACTTTTACTCGTAGTTCTTTGTATAAAGCTTGGGTTTTAATCACATTACGATTTCAAGTCATGAGGATGGGAATGGAAAGAGTAGACATGTGACATTACGATTAAGGATAGTTTCTCCACCTTGCAGAAGGAATGTTTAGACAGAACAGTAAGTCTTCCTAGACTGACGACGTCTGTAGGCCTATGTGTTCCTTTTTGTAACGTCTACTTTGTGCTGTATTATTTCTGTAATTGAAGGTAGTATTCTAATACCTACAAAATATTAATATTTTAAATATTTTTACTAAGCATTACATTCTTAGACCTAAAATGCCCTTACCCATAGAAGAAAAAACAGGCATTTATAAACTGGTCTGTAATGATTGCAACAGTTTCTATATAGGTCAGACCGGAAGAGGTTTTCATAAACGCTTCCGTGAACACTTACCAAAAAAGGCATATAATTACAATTATATAAAATCTAATTACACTCGACATCTGACCCAACACAATCACAATTATACAGACTTTAAGTCTAATCTGATGCCATTGCACATATACAACAAGGGCCGATTTATGAATGCCTTGAAAGAGCTTGAAATTTATAATGCTTATAGTAATGATAGCAGTCGCGAGTTTGTTTTGAATGAACAATTGAACTTTGAATCTAACTGCCTGTATGATACTGCTTTGAGACTGCTCAACGATTTCCGATCAGTAGCAGACAATACCTGAACGGGTGCGCACCCAACAACAAGTGCACATAATATGTTAATAGCTGCAATTTTATTATTTTTGACAAACACGTTTCTTGTGTGATGTGTGTGTTTTTAAGTTTTTAAATTTTACGTCTGATGATGAGGCATATGCCTTGAAACGCGTTACGTAAATTCAAATTGAGAAGTCACACGGCGGACCGAATATAAGGTAATATTTTACTATAATTTAAATATTTTTCTATGTAGTTCAATATACTGGTAAAGTGTTCGCCATTGTCTCCGATATATGGTGTTTTTAATAGAGACATATAGACTACATGTATATAAATGTATTTGTTAGTATATTTATTTATCATTTCTTTATAAGTAATACTTTGAGTTTCGTGCATGAAATTCAAATTTTAATTACTTCTGCAAGTAGATTGTATTATTTTTATAGTTTTAATTAACCTGCCGCAAGTTTCACTGACTGTATCAGTATCTTCAGAGCTTTCAGATGAATTAAAAAAATCGTTCTGATTCGATTTTAATGAATATACATATCCACAGATAAATAAAATTAAAATTTTTTCTACCCTAAGGAGTCTGGAAAAACATAATACACGATAAACGCAATACAATAGTCTTACAACAGATTGTGTACACAAACTCAGTTTCTACACTTTGCTACTCTTTGCCTGTCCTCTGAGGTCTGTTTAAATCACATATCTTTAGCCAAGATCGCTTTTCATCAGGCCTTAAGCCCTCGTTGCCTCCCAGGAACATCTCCTCTAATTCATTTGACTTAATTTCCAGACTGCTTTATCTCTTTGTTCTTCTCAATCTCATACAATGATATCATCCTAGACGCTGTCCTGGTCACCGCTATCTTCGTCCTGTTACTTCCTTGTAAACGATTAGATCTAACTATGCAGATTTACGTAAACATAGCAGAATGAAATAAGAAACGCACTCGGAAAAAGAGGAGAAATAGCCAAAACAGCGCACACAAGAAGGAACAGAAAGACGTTTGGAAAAGAAACTCTATAAATTCTCAAAAAATCTTATCTACTCAGTCATACAGCCAGGAAGCATTAGGAATCCTCAGATTTATTTCCCCCTCCATAATTCCCCTTCTATTCATTATCACTCCCAAATACGTATACAAGTCAACTTGTTTTATTATTTCCTCATTTATCACTATACATAGGTTTACATTTTATTGCCTTTTCCTATAACCATAAGCTTCTTTGTTTATCTTCAACCTTCGTTTCTTCAACTCTTTCTCCCACAACGTTTCTCATACAGATTCTCTGGTATGGGTTATGAATGCTGTAATAACACTTTCCTCTGATTATGGGCAGCTAATGGCCACAATATGTACTTTCTTTAGTTTTTAATACTTCACACTCACATGATATTCCTCATTTCTTACATATTGATCAATAGTTACATAACTGTATTTAAATAATTTAAATTACCGTAATGAACATAGTAATTGTTTGTTTTTCATTGTTTATAACATTATCTGGAATTTCGTATAATATCTATGTTTTGTTTATTGTAACTACTTAACAAGCAGAATGCGCACGCTCGAGTAACTAACAGTTAGATTTGACGCTAATTAATGCAAACGTTGAGACATATGTGCCACAGAGGATTAATATATATTAGGAGTGTCAATCTGCAGTAGACAAGACTTGTCTTGAACAGGCACGGCAAGCCTTCTCTTTATGTACGCGGAGACAGCCGGCTGAAACAAACCTGCAAACCTACCCTACCAGAAAAAATCAATTTTAAAAATTAATTAGAAATCAATCGACCCAGAAAATCAGTCATTTAACACTTGCTAAGACCGGCGGTTTTTTTACACAAAAAGCTGTCAGTATCTTATATCTTATCCTAAACAAACGACCTCTTTTGGTGATTTTTTTTTTGTTATATCTCTTTGACGGACAGTCTCATCTGTATTTCCGCTCTTAAAGTTCAAGGTACGACTGTGAATCTCAGCTGGTAGGAATGTAAAATGGCATTGTAGAATGCAACCGAAATAATAAATGTATACCTAGTTGCAATAATAACTGTATAATTTTGTATTGTGTTGTAACAATTAGGCCTACTATTATTGTTGACTTCCTCATTCGTTGTATGCACAACGATGTTTTCGACAATGTGGTCACTGAACTCTGTACTTGTCTTACGATTATCAAAAGAATTTACCTTGAGTCTGGGTCTTTATTTCGCCATCCAGAACTCATATGGAAACCCGACATTAAAATTAAAATATAAGGTACTGGAGAATTCGCCATGTCACTCCCTCTCTCACTTCTGTTATATAATTTTTGGGATTTTCACTAATCGACCATTTATGTCATATTGTATTATTAATCTACCATTTACAGTTCCAATAAATCGGTTAATTCTTTCTGTAGTTCATATTTCTTAATCGCCATTTCATCTTCGTTTGGTGGATTACGCTGTAATCCAGAATAGTAAAAATAAACTACAATTTGCTGCCTGAAGATTACACCATTTCTGTATAACTTGCAGCTTAAAAATCTCAACAACAAGAATCCTTGGCATTTATTGAATAACGTCTAGTACGGACAAGAAGTGTCATTAATAGCAACACTTTTTCCAATTGATGACCACGTTTTACTGGTATCGTTAAGAACTGCAAACGTGTCGCTTATATTATGATGTGATATCCTCAGTTGTAAAGCTGAGAATGCGCCAGACAAATGTGATATTATAACAATAACTTAGAGGGAAGAACCATAAAGAATATTCTAAAAGTTTTACAAAGTGCAGGACATACTCAATTTATTTTAAGTATCTGAATTAAGGACACCAAGGAAAGTTATTTACCGAAAATATAATCATCAGAGATGAAATTTCTTAGAGATGTAAGGTTAAACGGGATTACAGCACATAAAAAGTGATACGAGACAAGACCTCGGTTTGTTTAAATTTATTGGTCACCAAATAATTGGTGCAAGAACCAAAACATGAAGTTGCACAGCACTCTTTTTTACGAGAACGCTTACATTTGTTCTCCTTACAAGTTTAACCACAATTAGAAACATTCTCTCGATTCGTGTAGTGACTACGGGCGTATGTATGTGTAATGGCAAAAAACAGGTTGAATAAATCTGTCAGATGATCTACATCCATTGCTTCTGCAAACTTTAAGTACTTGTAATTGCGCGGTTGGGTAGACATACTTGTTTAATTCCGCAACTTGTCTGATTGTTCTAAACGTATAATTAAATGTCGTATATAATAAGACGGACGCGTGCTCACATATACGCGTCGAACCGATCGGAAACGTATCAAATTAGCTCTACACTCTCCGTGAACTCAAAGAAACGTAGAGTTTTGGCAAATTCCCACGCTAAATGGTTATTGTGCGTTTCTGATCTGATGAGCTGAATCGCTAGGAACGCTAATGACGAGTTGTGTATATAGTGGTGTGCAACAGTTTCATTTTATGTTTGTGAATATTACACCCACTGACAAAAGTTTATTATTTAAAGAGTGAATTGCGAATTGCGTGACGTCACCATGTAATAACTGTAAGTAGACAGAATCTCCAAGAATAAACAAGTGTGAACTGTGCATTCCTTTAATATCTCTACTAATCCAGGCAGTTCTAGTGTCTTCCTGGCTATTACTAAGTATAGCTATGTATGTATGTAGATAGAGAGACTATCAGCTGTCGAGTTATCTTTTACAGGTAATTACAGTGAGATTGTACTTGCAAGTGTTACCAAGTGTTTATTTGGTTATAACAACGTTAGTGAATTCAGTGGTTCACCGGTTATTACTGTTGTTGTAACTAAAGTATATTGTACTTCGAGAGTGAGTTCTGATATTTTAAATGATAATTTGTCCGTTGCTTCGTTGGTGTTTCATTGAACGAGCAAAGCGAGTTTTTAGTTTTAACTCGACCGTTTGGCATTTATCTGTCTTCTGTCTACCTGTCTGTCTATTGGGGTATGTCTCACGAAACCTTTTGGACGCATGAACAGATTTTCGTAAAACTTGACACTGGTGTCCATACTGTTACTCTACAGAATCCAGTTGTTTTTTAGATTTATGCCCCCCCAAAAAAAAAAAAATATGACGGGATTGATACCCGATGGGAGGCAAAAATATGACGGGGTTAAAATTGTAAAAAAAAAATCTATGTAAGATATCAAATTATAGTAATTAATGTAGTATTCATTTTAGAAAATTTCAAAATTGTTCGGCGCCAGAGCCCAAAAAAGGGCGAAAATTTTGATAAAATCGCATCACTTCATGGAGTATTAAATTCCCGACAAACCCAGTGCCATTGAATTTTTACAAAACAACAACCATATTCTGCATCGCGATAACCAATGCGATTGCGGTCATCCAGTTATATCTTCAGAAAAATCTGACAGAAGGCAGTGTAACAAAAACATTTTCGCACGGCATTGCGCAAGAGTACTTGGTTAGAAAAATCTAATTCCTTCTCAGTATATATTTAGACGATGTTGCAAGTGAGTGGATGCAGAGGCTGGAATTGCTGAATTTTAATGATAATAATTTTGTCAAAACCCTCCTATTTGCGGATGATCATCGTCATAGCAGACAATGAAGACAGCCTGCAGAGGTCTCTCTATGACTTGCAGCAGATATAATTCAAACGTATGGTTTGGAAATCTCTGGTAAGACATAAGGAACTCTCTCGGAATTTTCAACCTAATTACAGGACCAACCAATACAGACAGGAATGGACTATGTGCAAAGAATACATCAGGAGAGATTACCAAAGGAACTGACGTAAAGCTTCCGTACCATCGGAAGACAGAGGAAAAGGTGGTCAGATCACCAACGCGCAATAGACTGCAAGGTTCAAGGCCTACACAATTCATTAATCCCTGTTGCCGAAATGTATCTACAGCAAATTGTTAGTGTATATAATTCTCATGGCGCACTATGAATAAAAGCTAACCCTGGTTTAAAAATTTTCGTTAGACCCATAAAGACAATTCATTATTCTTATAATATTCCTCATCTTCCAAATGAAATTCAACTATATTCGAGTAAACATTTTTTAGACTTATGTCAACAGTGATTGATAATTTATTTACGACTCAGTGGTGCCAAATCCTTTCCGTTAATTTTCACCTCTCCAGAGGGTGCAACCGTCCTTCTAAAATTTATTCATATAGCAATCTTTACAATTTGTTGGTTGAGTGTATTAGATTTACATTTTCGGCCGCATTTTCAATAATCGACATTCATCACCGCCACCATCATCATCATCTGTGGCTCCATAAATTGATTCTATTAGTCCCTGCTCTTCAGTCAAGCCCCAGGTAAACAACATATACATTTTAGTAATTTTCAAACATTTAAAAAGCTAACTGTTCTGTTCTTATAACGACTGCATTAAAAGTCTTCCCATAGGAAAACGATGAAAAGTCACGGACACACTCAGAAAGCAGCGGGAATCCAGATCCCGTTTTACTCACTAACCACAGAGATCACATATATTAAGAAAGCAAAAGATCTGCAACAACAAAATTTCTATTAACATGAAATAGTCACTTGTTACCCATTTTTGAACGATTGAGAAAGTTGGGAAAGATCCATAAATCATTAGATAGATTCCAGTAAATTGGGCCAAGTAAAAAGGATTTGTTTCTAGAAACGATGCGAGGTACTCTAGTGTTGATATGAAATTCAGTGTGCGTGAGATAAGAATGTTTACCGAATAAACTTTTCTCTCCCGTAAATCCTATGCCCACGCATTCCGAAGAGCACGCGAGGACTATTAAGTGATTGTACTTTTTAAATGCTCTTCTACAATAAGAATCACAGAATTTGTTTAGCATTCGTACATTTTAAATGGTGCATCTCAGAGCGGTGAGAGGATGAATCAGATGAAGGCCATAATTATAATGAATATTAATTATTCTTATAGTTAATACGATATTTTAAATATTTATCACTTCGATACGATATTGTAGTAGCGTCGTGATAGCCAAGAGCCAGCCAGTTACCGGCCAATTTATTTTTAGTCCACACAACATGTGGGTGTCATTTATGACGCATGTACGTTTGTATGTACGCTTTGTGCCATAAGCCCGAAGGTTAGATGGACCCTTCTCGTGAGGCAACAAATAAATTTAAATGTACATACGATTTCTCTCTTTCTCTCCCCCAAAGTACCTATCTATCTATTTATCTCACAGCAAGTCTACCTTATTTGTACCTATCTATCTTATTTGTACAGCAAAGTGATAAGCACTGATCCGACCTGGCGTAAGACAGGCAGCAACTCGAGCCTACCCAACAGCTTTAGTTGTCATGAGCGTGTAGGCTTTTGAAAGGTTGATGTTGCGTGAATTTTCTAAGCCCGAAGATCAGGCGGCTCTATCCCGTAGAGCCACAAATTAGATCCAAATCGTGTTTCGTGTACGTGATAACGACATACGTAGCCTATAATAGACAATATTAGGCAGACGCCATGCTATGTAGGAAGACTAGAAAGAAAGAAATTTAGGGACAATAGCTAGCGCTTGTTAAAACAATGGGGAAGATATCGGCTCGGATGCCACAAGTTTAAGAGGCGATCCATTCGGACGCTCTAGTACTTAATTTACTCGCTATAGTACTTGGATCTTCCTTCCTTCAAAGAAGGAGTTGATATTCAGAAATCGACTCGCTTGTAATGTATACCGTCTAGATACCGCCGTATTGATCGCTAGCAACCATTATGGAAGTCCGGTACCATACCATACCGGGACCGGTATGACAATCTGAGAGTGCGGTGGTAGGCTCGCGTGTATCCTTGACAAGTAGCTGAAATGGAGCTGAGAAGTACAGCAAAGTGATAGTCTAACACCCGCAAATCGTCGTGTACGCGGGTAAGAGAAGAGCCCCAAGACCATATCCAAGAATAACGTCGCGTCGACACAACGAGTTCCAAAACAAGACGCGATGAGATTCACCCTAAATATTTGGTCACAGAAATTCAGCTCTACGGTCATACACTTATTACTTATGTCAAATAGTTAACAGTCAAATTCAACTGAAAAGTAGGCGAACTGCTCCCTGCAGATGAAACCGTCCTCGAAGAGGAAGACGTGCCCCCCCCCCGGATTTCCTTCTAGAGCACTGAAGAAACTATATAACTCATCACAGAACACAATGATGATTACGTTCTTACCCGTCAAAAAGAAAGGAATGTACAGCTCTAGTATGTCGTCAACTGCCGGAGGCAAAATGTTAAAAAACGACTCTGTGGTAATGCTGTTATCGGGGTTAGCAGCCTTTCTCTTGTTGTGTGGACAATAAGGAATATAAGGGCATCCCTACCGTAAAAAGCAAAAAGTCGCCGGCGCAACACATCACCGCCCACTTTGAGGTGAAAAAACCCGTGCTCAACATTCACTTTTTGCGCCTTCCCAAATATTCTCGAATATTCTTACGCCAAACTGTGAAAATATCTTTCACGCGCCTGACTAACAAAATTATTTTCAGCCTATATAAAAGACGACTCCACAATTTTTCTTTTCAACAAATTACTTTTCCTCCCAGTAAATTCTACATTGTCCCATAACACCTTGCAGTATTCCTCCCACACATGTACTGCTAATTTTGACGTATTACACTTTCCTAGTCTCACATTTGTTTCTATGTTCGCCAAGGCTAACTTCCAGAGGCCTTCCAGTTTCTCCCAGGTACTGCTTCCCACGTTCACTGGGGAGACTGTGTATAACATTCTTAGATCCGAGTTTGGTACTAAGTTGGTTGGCTATTGGTACATCCATATCTAAAGCTTTAGAACTATTCCCTTGACGACTTTTTCTGTCACTCTCTCTCTCTCTCTCTCTCTCTCTCTCTCTCTCTCTCTCTCTCTCTCTCTCTCTCTCTCTCTCTCTTTTCTCAATATCTATCTCTTACTGTATTTTTGTCTTCTTCTGTATCTATTTTATTTTCTATTAATTTTCAATATCTGGAAGACCAAACATTGTTCATTAAAGACAAAAGACAAACTTGCTTTTGATTTTTAATATAATACGGTTAATGTAGGCTTCCTCAGGTTTCCTTCCTGATATAAGCAATTCCGCATAAAAGTTCCCAAACTTTGGTAGGTCACGTCGGCCTTGTCAGCGCGCTTATATTTCGGCAACCGATTCTGTTTCAAGACTCTTCATCGTCTAGCATCAACAACACGCTGTTTACTACGTGTTTACCACATCGTTCATTGGTTTCGTCGTTTAATGGGTGACTTACATATTCCCGTATAGTTTCAAGTCTCGGGTGTTTGCCACATCGTTCATTGGTTTCGTAGTTTTAATGGGTGACTTACACGTTCCCGTATAGTTTCAAGTCTCGGGTGTTTGCCACATCGTTCATTGGTTTCGTCGTTTAATGGGTGACTTACACATTCCCGTATAGTTTCCAGTCTCTGAACACGTTATTCGGCGCTTTTCACTGAGATATACGACGCCGTAGTTCCGAACGACGATAACAGTCTTCAGACGATTCTGTTGTTCATTCCTGTCTATTTGACGCATTGGATCGACATTTCTTCGGACTGAGATTCACTGAGGATCGTAATAATGTTGGAGAGTCTCACGCTTCTCGCCTTACCTTACGGAATTGTTTTATGTGTGTTACAGGCTGACTTCAATCAAATAAAATATAGCGGCCTTTGATTCTCGAGGATAGTTCTAATATATCCACTTACTAAGCTTCTTCCTCTTACAACGTCACCACGTTCTTCTTATTAACGTATAAATATCGACCTTTCGAAAGGCGTGTGTCAGATATCTTTGGTGTTTTTGGACAACTCTCGATAATTATTTAATAACTCTTACAAATTACTGTAAAATTACTAAAAGCTTACAGAACATGAATTAAGAATAAAATCATTTAGACCACCTACGTTGCAATATTCACACCGAAAACTTTGGTCGTGTGTGAACATATTCTTTGGTGGTTTCGAATACGATTTGCTATTTATTCTCACTTGGTATTCTTACGCTGATTTAATAGCAATATAAGCGTATTTGATAACCGTACGTGGATACAGAGTAAATAGTAAAGTAAAGTAATAGTATAGTAGTACAGTAGAGTAAAGGTAATATTTGTACCTTTAGCTTTTCTTGTTAAACGACGTCGTGTTCTTCTTAAATTGAATTTTCCTAAAGATGAGGGCTTGTTAAATCGCTAAGTTGCTTCCGAAAACGGGTACACTCGTCACATTTCATTAAAATCCATAGGCTCGTTTTCAAAATAAAAATTTTACGTAGGCCTATGTTGGAAAATTAATTATTCGCTTTGTAATATACAATACACATTTCAAAAGACTATGTTTTTCTACACATTTTCTGTCATAATTACAAGACGACTGATAAATAAAAAATACAAGTCTTCGTGTAAAAGTAAAAAATACGAAAAATATTTAATTCATTAAATAAAGACAATAAACCAACCTATCTTGCATATATGTCGAAATGCGCCTTTAAATTACTCTCTAATATACCCCTATAATATAACAGTACACAAAAGTGAAGGGCATACTTATCTATTGGCAAAATTGACGTTTACACACACACACACACACACACACAATCACAAATGTGAGCAGTAAGTTCAGCACGGGATGTGGCACTGTTAGGACGCAGGCCATTGTAGCAAAACAGACTCATTCAAAAACGTTTTAACATAATCACGCATAAATATACAACCATTATCCTTATAAAATATGTAATTAATCAAGTACCTTTCCAGTCTACTGTTAATAAGCTATTCTGTGAAACCTGTTTTGCCCTGGCCAATCAAGCTCTTGTTTCTTTTTTATGCCAATTTTTTATCATCTCAATGTTATATAATCAGCAAAATGACTAAATCTACTCAACAACCTCAAAAACGTTTAAGCAGCATACAGAGATTCCTCATAATCACCAGCGTTGCTGAAAAGTAAAGATTTTATTCTCAATAGCTACATGCAACATACATAACCAATAATACATAACTACATAAACAATTAAATAAGCATTTCGTACACCTTAGTTATTATGTATATAGGCCTACGTATTTTATATCAAAGTCTGCCCATAGTTATAACTAGATCATAGATAGAAATTCCTCATTATCCAGATATACTTTTCTATAATGTTATTTCTAGACTGTCGTCAGTCTTTGATGTTTCCTTATATAACAACGACGTCTCCCTCATTTAGGTGATTCCACTCGCTTTTCTAGTATATTCTCTACGTGTCAACTTCTGTAACAATCCAAATCCCTTCGCAAAGTCTTTCAAGAATCGTGAGCAACTAATGCCATACTTGTCATAAAGTATTGAAGTTCTGGAACCCTACAGACGTCTACTAGCAGAGTCGACGTGACAAACCAAGAGCGCAGCACTGACTTCCGTAGATAACGTCAGTTGTCTAGTCTCATAACAGTTGGTCAGGACCTAAAGCCCACTAAGTTGACTTCAAATGTCTCCGGTCGTGGAAACTTAATTATGATTTTGTTGTTTTGTATGCAAGGGTTTTACAATCATGTGTTGGTGCCATTGTAATTAGACTTCTGTACAAAGGTGTGGAAAATATGTCTTATATACTAATAACCTGCCTGAACTGCAGAACTCGCCCATTACTAAGTTAAATAAAGTCCCATATACATTTTTTATTATCAGAAAAACTACGAAACATCGATTACTCTACTATGTTTGTAGTAAAATAACAATTGTATCAGACAATTATACAATAAACACTACAAAATTCAGAACTATTTCATTTTTTTAATTGAATTTATAACCTTAACGATTAAATAACAAATAATTTAGTACTAAGTTTTAAGTTTTTCATATATCTATAAACCTATAGCCAATACTTTCCACAAATATACAACTGACAACAGTAGGGTATATAGGCTTTTTTGTATACATAACTTGCAAACCTTTTGAAAGCAATCCAAAACTTGCAAGGAGTCTTAAGTTTGCGAGGAGTCATTAATCCTGTCAAATTACTAAAGAAACCGAGTTTGTATTTTGAATAAAATTCGTCATAATTTGGTGCCCGATGATTAGACTTTTACAGATTTTTCAAAATGTTGACTTCCATTTGTGGCACGTGGTATTTCTAAAAGTTTCAGTAATTATTTATACAAAAATTTCAGTATAAATATTATTTTCAAATATTGGTTAAAATTTCTTGTAGTCTGACACACATCTTGATTTTTAGAATTTCTCCAAATTTATGATCCATTTTTAGGGTCCTGATGTCCTAAAAATTTTTAATTTCAAAAACTGTAGTAATGGCAAGGAAAGGGATCCCACAACATCTAATCAGAAGAATACAGAGTCTTTAAGTGGAGACTCAATTTCTGGTTAAAATTCCGTTTAATTTGATACCTCTGATGAATGTTTGCGATTTTTCACAATGTTAACCCCCTCACACTTTGCCTGCCATCCCGTTCCTTCGGGGGGGGGGGGGAGAATCGATCTCAAAAACAGTAGGTATGGACACGCATGCCACGTTTTACAAAAATCGGTTGATGCCTTCACAAGTTATCGTGAGACACACCCCAAACAGATAGACAGACAGACAAATGCCAAACAGTCGATAACTCGCATTGCTCGTTCAACTGAAAATATTCCTTACTGGTCTAAGACAATTTGGAAGTTGAGAATTATAGGCTTAGTTTTCCAAATTGATTTCTACTTCCTCCTGTTCTACACTGTTTTGGCTATACTTAACAGTTTACTCCTCTTTTTCCAGTGCCACGTTTACCTAGGTCCCATCTGGTTGCCTTTTCTAATGGTTTTCCTGACACACTCCTATGAGTTACCCTTTCTTAATTCGTTCTCATCGAACCAGCTCAATTGGTTTCATTATGTTATGTTTTTTATGAGCTTTCATCATCGTCATCATCATCTTCAAGGTTTAAACCAAGAATGGTTTGTTCCGGTCTCAAATAGGCAAATATTACAGCTGGTCACTTCAGCGCATCCTTGGACGTCCCACACCTCACAGTCCCCTCGGCTTATAGTTCCATAGTTGTTTGGGGATGCGGCAGTCATCCATTCGGCAAAGATCTTCCCACCATTATGGGCTTTATTCCCACCATTATTCAGCAAGATATTTTATGGGTTTTAATTTCAAATTTTGTTTAACGTATGACTTCTTATTTTGTCTATAATGGTTTTCTTGTTTATGATCGTAAGGATCTCATTTCAAAAACCGAAATAACTCGGGAATCATCTATTGTCTGTGTCTATGTAGTGATGTGCGACAATTTAATTTCTGTTTATGAATATAACCACTAACACAAATTTATTATATAAAATGTCATTTCAGTTGGTTATATTTTTCTTCGTTGTTTTACTTTGACTGTGCATTATGGGAACTACTATTTTCTGAATATTTCAGAACTTGTTTTCTCGGGATTTCACTTTTATTTTGCTCAACAGGTTTCCAGCTAGGGTTGCTGTATATCACTGATTTCATGGACAATCCACGATTTTACAGTGTTGAAAGAACGTCCGGACCGAAATGACAATAGTTCGCGATTCTCTTTTACCGTTATTTTCAAGTTTTGGAAAATCAACTTCAACTAATTTAAAATCACCTCCAAGTATCTGTAAGGCCACCGTTTTTATATAAACCGACACGGTGTCAACCACCTCTGGTAATACGGGATACTCGCTAGTTTCGTCACTTCCGTTTCCATTAGTTTCTTGTTGTTCGTTATACGAGCGTTGTTGCTTGGCCTATTTCTGTGTTCCTATCTGTAGTGTACACGTATGCTTCAATATACCTAAGACTTAATTAAGTCTTAAATTTAGTGTAGTTTTAAAAAAGAACCTATTAACGAAAGATGGAAGTGAAAATAACAGGTAGAGAACACCATTGACGCTCTTTCGTGAATGCAATATGGGGTGCATCGTGGGGGGGGGGGGTTATGAAGATATGATGACTGTAGCTTGAAACAGATACGAATGAAACGGTTGTTTCAATGACTGCACCAAGGAAGAAACGCAAGCAGTGGTATGTTTTCTAAACTCAAAGAAGGTAAAACACGCAGAAAGGAGATATACACAATAGAATACAGCAACAACACGGAAAGAGTTTTTTCAATGTTGGCTAGATCTACGAGTGGACTGATGGCTTTAAAAATAGCCGAATTTCTCTCTGTAATTAACAACGAAAAGACAGGACTTCCACTTCAGAGTACAATGACATTATCAAAGCGGTTAAATAGCACTTCAAACCTAAATGTAAAAACATCACTGAAAACTAATGTGAGCTACTGTGTTTACTGAACCCAAAAAACGTGATAAATTTCAGAAACTGCGGTCCTCCTTCAGGACAACGCTTGATCTCATACGAGCAACAGAACAATAACGCTTTGTCTAAGAAACTTTGGTTCTGAGATGCTAATCTATCAACCATACCGTCCTGATTTGGCTCAAAGTATTTTATCTTTTTTAAAAAGAATTGAGACAGATATACCTTCACCTTTAGGGGTGAAGAGGTAGGTTGTAGGCGCGTTGCGAAATTGGCAACATACGAGCTCGAAAAGATTCCTGCATTAAGGATTTCAAAAACCTGTTAAGAGACAGACCAAATGCGCAGAAGTATAACAAGCTATTAGTAGAAAAAAAAACTTAAGTTTCGTTTATGTAAGCGCAGATGAAATAATGATTTTTAAAATTTCTCTTTACTTTTGACTTATCTTCTTAACAACGGTGCCTACTGGCTACACCTAATTCAATTTCTGACTTAGGCGATGGTAATTACTGAAACGCTATTTGAAAACAATTCCCACATGTCGAATGTCTCTAGTAGGACTTTACAGTATTTTTATAGTTATAATTTGTATACGGATATATGTTAATATATTAGTATGGTAATACTAATATATGTTATTCAAGAAAGGTGATCGTAATGACTGCAGGAACTACAGAGGAGTCAGCCTTCTTAATACTTCATATAAATTATATGCATCTATATTAAGAACATGGCTGAATGCAATAACGGGGACCATGCTTTCAGAGGCCCAGAACGGTTTCAGGAAGGGCTGATCATGTTTAGATTGTACGTATATTTACAATAACCCAGCTCATTGAAAAGCGTAGAGAGTATCAGCTGCCCACATACATAGCTTTCATCGACTTCGAAAAGGCGTTTGACAGTGAATCGGAGAAAACTATGGGCAGTAATGGCAAGGAAAGGGATCCCACAACATCTAATCAGAAGAATACAGAGTCTTTAAGTAGAGAATAAAACCTTAATAGAAGCAAGAAACCCGAAAACAGCTCCTAGAGTTGGCCTGATCAATTGTGGAGTGCGACAAGGGTGTCCATTATCACCTTCTCTTTTTAATTTATATATTAACGATGTCATACAAAACTGCCAGATGTGTCTTCCAGAACATTTTATGATTGGTCACTCTACAACTGACACTTTGTTGTTTGCGGACGATCAGGCTATTCTGTCGGACTCTGAAAACAGATTGCAGATAGGGATACATTTGTTAAATCTAATCTACAAAGACTCTGGATTGCAGATATCCACACGTAAGACCAAGGTGATGGCTTTTCGTGGAACTGATCCTGTGCAGGCAAAAGTTGTTATAGATGGTACTGTCCTGGAACAAGTTAGCAATTTTGAATACCTGGGCTACAGTGTGTCTTATAATATATGCAACGACGTTGTGAATAAGTTGCATAAGTTCAACCTTATGTGCGGGACCATTAGGCGAACGCTTAATTCAGCAAGTAAAGGAACACGCCTAAATTCTACAAGGTGATGGCTCTTCCCACACTTCTTTATGGGTCTGAGAATTGGACTTTAACGAAAGGCCAGGCCAGTCCCATCCAAGCGGCTGAAATGAGATTTCTCAGGCGCGTGGCAGGGTACACTCTCTATGATCATAGAAGAAACACAGATATACGGCAAGAACTGAATATTATGAGTATACTCGACAGAATCGCCCAGTATCGGCTGAATTGGTGGGAACATGTTTGCCGAATGAATGACTGCCGCATCCCCAAACAATTCTGGAACTATAAGCAGAGGGGACGGAGAGGTGTGGGACGTCCGAGGAAGCGCTGGAGTGACCAGCTCTAATCTTTGTCTATTTGAGACCGGAACAAACCATCCTTGGTTTAATCCGTGAAGATAATGATGATGATGATGAATATATGTTAAAGTCCGAATCTTAACATTCTGAGTATTCCATGGTGATATTAACAAGACTATAGAAAATCACAGTTACACCTATAATGACACACAGAGCAGGAGCACCAAGACAAGAAACCTCAATATCCAGAAGACAAACACAAGTCGCTGAAATGATGACTCTGAGAAGAACAGTAGACAAAACGCGGGGAGACAGAATAACGAACTAGTTATTCGAGAAACGTGCAATATAAGAGGTACGAGTGAAAATAAGAGTGGATTGGTTAAAGAAAAGGCGACAACTCTTGAACGACCACGTTGACAATATGGATGATTTGTCAAGAACGCCCATCATCCATCGTCAGAACCTGCAACTGGTAAAATTAAGATTTGGATAATCAAGGATATGATGTAGAGATTTTGTCGAGTGGTAGAGTTGGTATAAACTGTAAATTATCATAATTCAAGAGAAAAAGAAAAAGAACCTTCTAAATACAGTCTAAATATTAATGATTTTCAGTAATACTCTTAGTTCGCTTTAAGACGTGCCACAGATAAAACAGTTTTTAGTGAATTGTTAAACGTGTTCTGTAAGCGTTGTATAAAGTTTCGCCAGAGCTAAGAAGTTTTTGCTCACAGCGTTTTTGCTGCATAGGTATGTGTGGTCGGCCTAAGAAAGGACAATTTACTATAATTTCGCGGTTGTTTACCCATAGTTATTTAAATTGCTCTGTTCAGCAGTGCAGATTTTACGTTAGGCGACCACCCTTTACAAAGTTACCACAATGAAACCACTATTTTGAACGATTAAATAAAAATCTGTGTGAACATATCACACGCGCTTTCCGTCTTCAGCACACACGTTAATTTCAGACCACTAATATCATTTTATGGGTGATTTTTGAGTGTTACTTCTGGAGTATAATCAACTGAGAACTAGATATGTAGGAAAGACTGTGTCTCTCATCCAAAAATAAGTAACCCTTCATTAGTCGCGTGAAATAAAATCACGTAACTAATCTCGTCGGATCAATTTGACCCCACGATATTTTGTAGATATAAACATAAGAAAATGTGTAATAATCAATGTTATTAACTGTATGCACTAAAAACACCAAGTCCTTCCACCCATTGCGTGTCTTCTATAACTATTGCCATCATTCGCATCCTGCACACCAAGGACAAATCACCACATTGTAAAACCTCTTTTCCCCCACTCGTCGAGTACATCTCCTTTCCATGATCTTCTGGGTCTATTCCGTTTCCGTTGTCCACATGGAACCCAGTCTAGCAAATTCCTGAGACAACGATAATCAAGCATCCGTTTCCCATGGTCGGATTTTGTATTTATGGTGTCTAAAATTGTCTTGTTTGCATGAAATTGCCACCCGATGTCCACACATTTAATGCATCCCACAAGACTTTCTTCAGAAGTCAGAATGGAGCCTTTGGAAGTTTGATTTATTTTTCAATTTTCAGAGCCATAGGTGACTATTCTGTCTAAGATGTCAGAGGAAATAATCTTTCTAGTGTACGCCGTGTGGGATGGCGACATTTGATTATGCTAGCTTATTGCTTATTATTGCTTAGCTTGCTTTGCATCGGACTTGTTTTAATTTAATCTACAAATTGTATTACATTCTAGAAGATAACGAGAATAAAAGAAGACTGATTTCATAAACAAATAACATAAAAATTATAGTTGTGGAGAACTGAGTATATGGAAAATGTAGCTTACAACCATGAGAATACCCTGTCCAAGTTTCAGAACGAAATGTTAATTATCAACGAAGTTATTAAATAAAATGTAAATCACATTAGGAATTTTCCTTATCTTAGTTTTAATTTCTGCCTATTTCTCTATCCTTGTTCTTCCCTTTCTTAATTACGTAGAGTTAATCAAGAATAAATCAGGTTAATCAATCACTGTGAAGATCGAGAAACCTTTCTTCAAAAAAATGTCGGTAGTCCTCTTTTCCTTTCTTTTTTTGCTGCTAATTCCACATATTTTGGAGCTACCTATCTTCCAACATTCCCGATCCAAGATAGTAAGGTGTAATCGGAACCTAGTCTATCAAAATTATGTTTGATGTCGTCATCATTTACTGGCATAGGCTACAAGTTGCCAAATAAGTATACCTCTACCATACAACACATATTTAGTTTTGTGTTAAAACAAACTAAATATTCACACCCCTGGAATTTTTTTAAGAACATTTAAAATAAAAAATATGCAAAATTTATCATTACTTGACTCCTACAATTCATTCTTGTCGCCATCTGTAATCTTTTAACTATTCACTTTATTTTTCACTGTCCATTTTCTCATATCATCGTACCATAAAATTAGTCCCAACTCATAAACTTATGTTATTTTCTCTATGTTTACCACAAAAATGTATTTATTCTGCAATTTTTTAAGGTACACCATCATTTTATTTCCAATCAGTCCCTTCGTCTATACAAATCGCTGTGTTTCAAACAAAGTACATTGTAGCATTGTAAACAACTTCCAGTTTTCACATTTACTGATTTTTGCACTGGTCCATTCAGCAAATATGTTTCTTGCTGTAGTCACAAGCATTTATTTCACCACAAAATACACTGCTACTTATAAAACCTGAGAAAGAACTTGATTTTGACAGGAAGACAAAGGCGGTATAGAGAGAGAGAGAGAGAGAGAGAGAGAGAGAGAGAGAGAGAGAGAGATCGAAGCAGCCGGTATGGAATGTCTTAGACAATTTAAAGGTGATTTTGTAATACCTACATTGACTTTGCAACAGCATTGATTCTAAAAATTCTACAAGCACCATAACCTTTCATAGTGATTATAATAATTCCTTCATGGATTTTAACAGATCTGTTCCGTACATTATAATATGCGCCTATAAATTAAAATGAAGGTGCTTGATCCGACTTTTTTGACGTGGTTATAGATGTTTTGTTTGATAGGCATTAGGCCGTTATTTATTTCGTAATTCTACAGTCCTCCATTTGCTTGACACTGCAGCGAATACCCTTGTCTATATTGTAACGTAACAGAGTTGAGGTCCCCGACGTTACATAAAAAACTAGGTAAATATGATCTAAAACAATGCCCAAAGCCTGTTATAATTAAATACAAGAGGGCCCTGAATAATGCATTAGAGGTACCTAGTAAGGTTACTAAGTAATTAAAACGTTAAAAGTGTACCTAAAACTAAAATATGTAATGAGTAGTACGAGATGTGAAACATAAACATTGTGTCTAATGGGAGGAGTTTAATGTGTAGGAATTAAGTACAAAATACTGTTCAAATTAATATTTAATGTGTTATAAAATGTACTTGGTGTTGTACTGTAGCATGATATAGTGTTTACAGGATATTTATTTTATGTTTTGTGGATAGTAAGAGTGGAGCTGTTGCTTTAAAGAAGTACTTAGTCAGTGGTACTCCTTTTATTTATGTTAAAATTGTATTTAAATAAATACACAATTTCTCTACAATTTCTCTTCTGAAGTATAAGTACATGTGTTAGATATTATATTATGTTAAATGTATTTACTGTAATTGATTAATGAAGATGTTTGAAATAATGTTTGTAAACTTGGCCAGGAAGGCAATAAGTGTTAAAAAGTTGGCAAGTAGTTCTTACAGTTACGTTAAAAAATAATGAAGGGTTCAATGATGAACTAAATAATATAATGAATTGAAACCAGGAAATTAAAATTGATGTAAGTGGCCATAAACCAGTGACTATTTGTACAGTAGGTCAGGTAAAGAGAAATTAAGTTAAAAACAAAACAATATTATAACAGGTGTAAGAAAACCAATAGGCCTAAATTTAATATTGGTAAAGGGAAATTAATACCTTTTTAATAAGTCCAGTCAGATGAAACTATAGTAAAATATATACGGTTTAATAAGGTAGATTAAGTGAGAGTTTATGTAATTTGGTATAATTCCAAGCATGGAGTATTTTATTAAAAAAGAGTAGTAATATTTTCTAATTCTGGCTCTAGGATATCAAATATTATCCAATGACAGAAAGTAATGGTTGTTAGGGTAACTAAAATGTAAAAAAACTTGTTGATTTTGATTATTCAATTGTTAGATGTGAATGGGTTAAGTTAAATTAAAACTAATCCAGAAAAGAATTTATAAAAAAACCTATATTATTCGATTGTTATATGCTATTGAGAACAGTTCAGTAGACAATTTTAAACGAAAAAATAAATTAAAATAAAATGAATTAACCTTAATAAGTTTAAAGTATCAAAACCAATTCATTCAAACCAAACTGATGAATAATTACTGAACTAGATTTCGAGAAATATACTCATACACCTCCACAAGGTAGCGGAATTACTATTTCCTTCTTCAAATTAATTCCATTGGAATTAATGATGAACCCGATTTCCCATTGAACCAGGATACTTATTGAATGAACAAGAAGTCTGAATTAATGAAATTATAAACCAAATATACACAAGAACCTTTGGTACGGGAGACATAAACCTCACTTCCAAGAGGGAAGAAATTATAATACTACACCAATTCCACTGGGACCGACAACCACGAGGATCGTGAAGAAGAACGAAGAATAGAAGAATTCCTGTTGCACTCCGGGACATCACCTTTCCATCTTTATTAATAATCTGGACACATTTTCTGGACAAAAGTAACCTCATCAGCAAGTCTTCAAGCGTTTGTAAACAGACACGGCTATCTTGAGAATCGCATTGTACGGTAACACCAGCTTATATTTAATTTTATACATTAAGAATTAATAACAATTTGTAATACTTAGTAACCTTAATTTTGCATTACCTGGCCTTACTAATCGTTAAAAGAATCACACGTACCCTGGGATAAGAGATAAATAAAATTATATTTAAATTGTATTATACAGGACTAGTCCATTGACAAATCGATTCAACATTGTACAATCGATATAACGATCATATAACCGTGAAGAACACTGTTGGAATTTAAAAAGTAATACAAGTAAAGAATCCTTCTTGTATGTAATGATGTTTTGTATTATTGTAGAATAGGTATTGTATTTTGATGGGGGAGTAATTTACAGGTAAAGAAGGTGATTAACTATCAGGTGAAACAAACTAACCTATAAGTGTGAGCCAATTACGAAAAGCAGCGCTTGCTGTAGACAGCTGGTGGAACGTGAGATTGCCGAACTAACGTGTTTCCTTCGCAACTTTTGAATTAATTTAAATAATACGGACTGAATAGGGTTGGAGAGAATTATCGAATTATTAACTAAAATACATGTAATATAGAGTTATCATCTGGTAAACATTTAGTAATTGATAAAACAGGGCTATGGTCTACATAAAAGTTGCCGCAACGATACAATAAAATAAAATTTTTATTAATATTAAGTTGTAGGAGGTCACCTATACGATAACATAATAAATATTTTCCTTTTAAACTTCCTCAAATATCATTAATAACAACAAATCGATCATACATAGGTAACAACAAGACCTTAACTGCTAGTGGTTACAATATTCACGTATTGCGAATAACAGCAGCTTCATGTTTAATTCTTTGTGAATATCTTAAATTTCTAATATCATCTCTAGTGTAGTATTTGACACCTCGTACAAATTACTTTTTAGCAGCCTGTATCTTACTGTGTTCTTTTCTTTAATTATCAGTTCCATACAAAAATAAATAGTAGACTACAGTCATTAGCGAAGCGATGAAAAATTTACAAGGAACTAAGGACATAGGATATATGAGGGTGCGTTCCGTCAAATTAATGCTAGCAAAAGAACGTCCATACTGTACGTAAGAATATAAAGATCGTATAAGGATCTATGGATACGTTAGTGAAAGAATTGTAAGAGTATCTTTAAGCAACAGAACGGAAATTTACCCGCTGTAACAGTGTGTGCTCTAGAAAAAGAAAGAGAAATAGGGTCAGACCAACTATATTAGTATTACTTCAGGATACTGAACTAACAGAATTGAAAACGAAGGGCCACTAATCGCCACCATATAGGCTACAATAGTTCAAGTGTAGAAGAAATGAGTGTGTCGTGGGATACACGCCAGAAGTGAGGTAAATGATTCAACGTGTAAAAGGTTGTTGTCCTACTACTAGGACATAGTAGTGTTTATACGTATTTTGTTATAAGAAATCGATATTTACAATGAACATAAATAAAATCGTGACACACGTCGTATTATTTTCGGTATGCAAAAGATAACAAATAACAAATAATTTCTTTCAGTGTAACAATATGATTTTCTCAATATTTAGTTGTAAACTGAAATGTGATATGCGCAGTACAATATATCGTATTTTTATAAATTTTAAAATGACTAAATTATTAAATTGAATTTTTAAATGAAAATCTTCCAGCCAAATACTTTTTAAATCTGAATCGAACTCACGGGTCAACTAAAAACCTACAAAGTAAACAAAGGTGCAAAATTATACTCTCTCGACATTTCAAACATATAGACAAACATTCCCATGCAATAAATATTATAATAAAAAATAGATGTCACTGATTTGAAATTGTCTTTATGAATTAAACAATTGTAATGTTGTGTAAACATATTAGGCTAATAAGAAACTAATTATAAGCATAACACTACCGACTCGGAACACAAAGTTTTGTATTGGTAAAAATGTAAAATTTTTACCTTATAGCCTGAACCAGTTTTCGCTTATTATAAGCTTCGTCAGAGACTGTCACTGGGAGCGCTGTCCGTCTTATTCTTGGCGACGGCGCCGTCTTTCGAAAGATCGATGTTGTGTGTGTGGGGTGTGATATGTTCGAGTAATATGTGTGATTTGAATTGTGTCTGTTCGTTTAGGATGTCGTTTTTATGTGTTTGTATATTTCTAGTTATTCGAGAGTGTCTAGTTTTCGGGCTTTTGTGGGTGCGTGTAGAATGTCCATGTTACAATTGATGTTTGTGTATGTATGGTTTGCTTCAATGAGGTGGTTTGCAAAGGTGGATTCGGTAGTGGAGTGTAGTGCCTTTGTGTGTTCAATGTATCTCTGTTTGAAGTAACGTACTGTCTGGCCTATGTAGAATTTGTTGCAATCTAAGCAATTTAGTTTGTAAACACCAGGTAGATCAAATTTGTTTTGTTCTTTGTGTGTGTGTTCTGTTTTGTTTGTAGTTTGAATGCGATTCTGTATCCTGCCTTTTTAAATTTGTGGGCTATTTTTTCAGTATAGTTATTGATGTATGTTAGTGTTACGAATTTGCTGTTTTCTGTCTTTGTTTGTGGTTTGTTTTGTGTAGGAGTTTATTAACTATTGTTCTGTTGTAACCGTCGGATTTTGCTAGATATTTTACGTGTTTAGTTTGTCATTGCTGTCTTTTTCATCTAGTGGGATGCTGTTTAGTCTGTGTATCATAGTTCTGAAAGCAGCTAGTTTGTGTTGTATTGGGTGATTGGAGCAGTTCTGTATTAGTATATCAGTTGTAGTTGGTTTTCTGTATATACCAATATACCCCGTATTGTTTTTCAAGCCCTGTTAATGTAATTTACTCTCGATAATACGAATCGTAAAGGAATCAGAAAGAAGACTATCGCTGCCAATTATTCTGCCTGCTCTTTATCGCTGGATGAAGAACGAACTTGATCCATTTGTGCTTGTAAAAAGAATAGAAATCAGACTTTTTTAAACACTGTAGTGTAAAGTTGAACATGCTGATAACAGAATACTGTAATCCGTCAATACTGAAGTTACTGTGCCTAATCTGCTGCCCGATTCTACACAACACAAAAGAGTAACTTAACATTGTACTGTAGATAAATCGATATGTACAGTAAGGGTTTGGATGTACGAGGGTCAGTTGAAAAGTTCGCGGAGCGACAACTGTAGCTTAGCGGAAAAACTAAAAATTTTCGTGTGGGCAAGATTTGTATTTTATGTGAACTCCTGTCAATTTCCAAGTATATCTATCAATTTATTCATTGTTTAGAAGCTGTTTAAAATTGTCGTGTCATGCGTGTTTTGAAAAACGACAAAATCAAACACCATGATGTGATTCTTTGTTAAAAATTGTTTAGCCCCAACGTAAATCCAAAACGAAATTGTAAATGTGTCAGGAAATCCTGCGTCGGTTTGTAAGTAGGCACTTGAGTTTAAACGTGGTCGTACGAGCAATGAAGACGTGGTCGCACTGGACCCCCAAAAAATGCAACAACTCCAGATGCAGCAGCCATCTTGCACAACGTTTTTTCACACCAAGTTCTTGAGTTAAAGTATGATGCACACGCTCATATGAGGTGCCTATGATTTCAGCAACGTCAACGTCATCCACTCCTCAATCTGGGGTCTTCCAACACCATACACAATTTTTTCAATAATGCCACTTTCTGTTGCACTTTTTAGACGTCCACTGCTGGGATAGTCTTCAATTCTTGTACAACCACCTTTAAACTCGAGTGTGCCCCACATACCGTTTTTTCTGAAGGCGCAGCATCTTCTAACACATTTACAATTTCGTTTTGATTTTCCATTGGCGCTAAAACCTTTTTAACAGAGAATTCATCACAACACGATGTTGACTTTGTGCATTTTGAAAACACGCGTGACAGGAAAATATCAAGCAGCTGGTAAAAAGTGAATAAATTGACAGATATGTCTGTAAATTAACAGTGTTCACGCGACATATACGTCTTGCAGCACACGAAATATTTTAGTTCTAGAGCTGAGCTATAGATACCGCTCCGCGAACTTTTTAACTGACCCTCGTAATGTAAGGTATTCTACTTATACATTTTCCTAAATTGTTTTGACCTTTACACGCAAATCTCGTCTTTAAACAAAATGCAGTGTTATGAGCTGTGAACTCTAAAGTGAATTATGAGGTACGTTTTACCTTTGCATTCGGTCTGTCAAAACGAAAACTAAATATAGTTCAATAAATTATAATGTGTATTACGATAACTCCCCCAATCTGTCATAATTACACTGTTTTTCTTACGACCATTCTGCAGCTATACAGATTCATATTCAATTGCTGAAGTTAACAAAATAGTCAGACCATTGTTTCTTACACTCTTGAAAAGATACACACATTGCGTATTGCAACGTTTCGTATATAGGCCCAGTGATTGGGCCTACCAGTGGTACTTAAGATGATAGCAGCCCACTGAGGCGAAAAGTTAGAAAGGCACTACCCTCTCCTACCATGAGTTTAATGCCACTAAGAAAAATTACAGTTTATTTTGTAAAAGTATTTATCTATTAAAATGATTTTTTCTTATTTTCCCTTTTTTCTTCTTCTGCCTTCCAGGATTAAGATACAAGCCTGTTCCATTTCCATTACTTGTACCGTTTACAAAGCCTACCAAATCCAATACCGTCTCTCTTACTTAATACAACCGAATTAACTTAATTGTGTCTGAGATAAAAATATAAACTGAAATACCTTACTTGAAATTAAGCTGTGCGATTTTGGGCATTACATTTGTTCCACGACCTGTGGAATTTTGGGAGGATACTGCTGCTCAAGGCGGATGAACTGTTAAGTCAACGGCATAGGATGGAGAAGGCAACGAGAAACTACGCCATTAAAGATCCAGTAGAATATTTTTTTTATTTCAGAATGTTGAGAATGGTAGGATAGTCTCTACTTAAATATTCCGGAGAAATAGTCCCCCGGTAGGATCTCCATCATGTGGGGACAGCTCGATACCATAAACGCAAATAAAGACAAAAAACATGATAAACAGGGAAGCTAAGAAAGCAATAGAAGACTCGTCGTAAAGAAAAATAAGGAAATGTATGAAAATACGGTCGGAGGTAACACAGAACATGCATACGCGGAAATAAGAAGACAGTTGAACAGAAAAGTAAGATGCTATTAAGCATACAGGACAAACGTGGAAAATTTAACAATGATTAGGAAGGAATTTAAAACAAATTTTAAAACAAGAATATGTAGAAGAATTATACAAAGGACAAGACTTAGATAAAGACATTCTGGAAAATCTGAATAGTGTTGACGAGGATGAGATCGAGACGCCCTTTTTGAGGGAAGAATTTGATAGGGCACTTAAAGGACTGAAGGATCAGAAAGCTCCAGGATCTGACAATATCTCTGAGGAAATTTTAAAGTGACTTGTATTAAAAGCCAATGATACGCTGTTTGGTATAATAAATGAGATGTATACAAGAGAGGAGATACCCCAAGACTTTGAACTAACGCTAATAATATGCATTTCTTAGACCAGCACCGCACATAAATGCGAGGAATATAGAACTCTGAGCCTGGCGTCACATGCATCGAAGATACTAACTAGAATTATTTATCATCGAATGGAAAAGACAACTGAGGAGAGCTTACAATAAGATTAATTTGTTTTTTGGAGAAATCGGGGAACACGAGAAGACACATATTGGCTGCGAATAATTATCGAGAAAACTCTGATATTTAACAAAAAAATTGTAATAGCCTTTGCTGACATCGAAAATGCATTTGACAACATCAATTGGGATATAATGTCAAAAGTCGTCAGAGATATAAAGGTAGACTATAGGAATGGAATAATTATCCTGCAACTCTACAAGAACAAGAGTACTCACATAAGCCGGTGTGAACATATACACAAGCAAACGTATAGAAAGGCATTAGACAAAGTTGAGGATTATCCCCACTATGTTTCAACTGATATGTGTCGTAGGCGATAAAGGAGTTCATGGAAATCAGCAAAAATGGAATATTATTTACTGGCGTGTATTATAAAACCATGTGTTTTGCATATGACATTGCACTTTTAGGAAACAACGAGGAGTGACTACAGAATGCATTTCACAAAACAAACAAGATCCTAAAAGTAAATGCAACACGATGGTAAATAAAGAAAAAACGAAAGTCATGAAATGTTCTAGAACTGGAAAATAAAATGCTGGAATATTTCTGGACGATACGAAGTTAGTGCAAGTTGATTCCTTTAAATATCTTTAGAGCTGCATTATATCCGATAAGAGATGCACTGGTGATGTAAAAAGTAGAATTTCACAAGAAAATGACCATTTTTCAAGAAACGTCACCTTCTGGCATTCAGAAACGTGTCACTGGAAACCAGGAAGAAATTTATAAAGAGTTTTATTTGGAGCATGTTTACATATGCCTCGGAAACCTGGACTTTGAGGAAATTGGAGAGGAGCTATCTTGAAGTTTTTGAGATGTGGTGTTGGAGGAGGTCCTTACGAATATCGTGGATGGAAAGAGTTTTTAGTGGTGAGAGTGGGTGAAAAAAGACGCTGATTGGATGCAAGAGAAGCAGTGTGGTTGGTCATTCAGGCTGGTTCACCATCCTGATCACGGGAATGATCAAAGGTAGTAGTGGGAGACGAAGGCACAGGCGGGCAGGACTTAGATGGGGTAAAGAAGGAAGAAAGTACGTGGCGATCAAGAGACTGTCTACGGAAACGTAGGAATTGCAGGCCCGCCGACCTCTGGGTTGAGGAGGGTAAGAAGAGAATGCTGCTCAAGGCTTGACTTTTTCGTTGCTTGTGTCCAGCCGACGTCTTTGCTTACGTTTCATCAGTCACTCTACACCTAATAAGCTATTCTAGACTTTTCATATTTATATCTTGGTAGCCCGAACGACTACTGTTGGGGTTCTCGCAGGCCACCTCAGATCCGAATATAACCGATTTGTAACAACTGGTATACACAGACGATATTATTAGAACATGACAGAGTTAAAATTCAAGAGCCTTTAAAATGGAATCATTGTCCTCGAAACAATTCAAGTTTTTTCAAACTCTGTAAGCGAAGTCGAAGGATGACCAGCAACCAGGGCTCAATGAATTCAATAACATTCAGCCGTATCACAGGTACTAATCACCAGTGGCGTAACTACAGGGGCATCAATCCACCCCAGAACTAATACAAATTTAAGCTAAATTCCACAACCACTTAACACAGATCTATTTCTATACCAGTTGCGTGTATTAAAGTAATACTTACAAAATAATTGTGGAAATAAAAGTAAATGAATAAAATAAAGCAAAAGTTTTCTTAACAATGACGATCACTCAACAATGTCGTTATCTGGTAAATAACGTAAGTATTTACAGCTTTTTGTACACTTTATACAATATATGTATAAAATTAGGCCTATATGAGGAGAATCCTGAAATTCTCATTTGTCGAGAAAAAAACGGGGAGACTAGCCTTCAAGCTAGTCTCATTCACTTCACCCCCTCTGTAACCACTGCCCCCATTTCAATTCATATCCATTCCATGCTTGAGCCCTCATCTCTTCTTCTCTTCATCTGAGCCTTCTTCTCTCCCTTAAGTTACTCCCAAAATCGTTGACACTGGTCTTTTGCGCTCAAGGTCATGTTCAGTCCAGTTTACCGTTCTTCTCCTTATAACCCGCAAAACTGTTCCATTCTTATCATCCCACTTTATTCCTCCGACCAGTCTCCGATTCCACACATCCAGCGACTAAATCCTACCACATTGTCCGTGTCTCTAAGCGATAAAGTAAGAAACAATCCACGCAAAACGCTTCACCAGTATCTTATCAGTACGTGTCTAATATATTGTTTGATTAAAAAAGTATAAAAAGTATTTTTAATTAAATAAATAAAATACAGCAATTTTTTATATTATCATACATTTTATAGTCTACTAATTTAAAACAAAGTTGGATTTCAACTACAAAGGGACAGATCTAACACACTGAATTTACGGCTATCTCAAAATTAAAAACTTTGATCAAAGTTCACTTCCATTCTAGCATCCACCACAAATCAAATTCTTCTTCGTAACATAAGCTTCTGGATAATGGTTTCCATTTATTCTCCTTTCCCTTTTATATGTTCACAAATTTTCTTTTTATTCTCTCTCCTTATCCTTCTCATATCTAAGTTGATATTTATCAGCATCAGTTGGCATATACTTGAACACTTTACACTATCACTATCCAAACACTATTACATTAAACAAACTGCCTTTAAATTTAGATGCTTGAGAATTTCAGTTTGCCTTTCCATGGTTCAATTTATGCAATGAATCATTTCTATTTTTGAATACACGTTCCTTACTATAATTTTTAAAGATACAGATAACTACACAAAATATTCCATAAGAATGATAGTGTAATAATAATAATAATAATAATAATAATAATAATAATAATAATAACAACAATAGTGAATAGTGAGTTCTCAGTTTTAACTCGACCATTTGGCTTTTGTCCGAGCGTCTTGGGATGTCTCACAACACGTTTGAATACATCAACCAATTTTTGTCAAACGTTTCATGCGTGTCACTGATTTTACCCCCAGACTCTTATTGTTTTCAAGATTAATCTCTCCAAAAATATAGAGCAGGATAGAAAATGTCAGACGGCACAAAACCCACACGGAAAATAAAAATAAAGAGAATTTTAACAAAAATCTAAATATAGTGTTAAGTTTTTAAATTTAAAAATTTTAAGATACCAAGTTTTACAAAGCAGACAAAAAGTTTCAAAAATTTGTAGCCTACACATCTACGGCGGGTATCAAATTAAAGAAATTTTAACTAAAATCTGAATACAATGCTCAGTCTAGAAAATTTTAAAATTCTAAAACACCAGAGTCCAAAAAACGGATCCAAATTTTGAAAAATGTTGAAAAGGTCCATGCTGGATATCACACTAAATTGAACGTTAACGCAAACGAGAAAGTAGTCTTACTTAGAAATGTTTTCACTTTAAGGGCACCACAGTCAAAAAAAGGAAACAAAAATTTTCAAAAAAATGTAAAAGTCCATGTGGACCATCAAATTATAAAAACTTTTATTCAAATTCGGGATCCTTAAGAATGTGTTAAAATTAAAATCTAGCAACACTCTTGCATATTTTGGGTCGCCTTCTAAAAGTTCATAAGCTAAGTTTATAACAATACTTTACACATTGTTATAGTTGTATACACTTGTAAAATATCGGTATGGAGAACCATACATGACTTCCATATTCTAAGATTTATATTTAAAATCATTTTCGAAATGAAATATTACCATAGAAACTACTTCTTTCTACTTACTGCTTCAGCCTTAACCACAGTACTGTGGTCACTAACGTATACCACCTCACGTTATCGCACTCGATTTTCACTGATGATGGAAGTCGATGGCATTGCCGAAACGTTTGGTTTTGTATAAAACATTGGACTACGGCCAAATATCCCGGGAAGGAATTTTAACAAAAACTACTTCTATGTTGCCGATAACGTTGTACAAATATATATAAAAAATATGCATAAAATTAATGGCTTGTATAAGTTAATTATTGAACTCCATTAAGTAGTGCTCAAGTTTCCAAAGTTTTAATATTATGATGTCCGTAATTAAAATATCAGAGCAGGTTTAGTGTGAATGAGGGTACACCGTGGACAAAAATTTTCAACATTTCCTATTGAGCGTTGCTTAGAGTAAAGCTGCGAATTTACAGTGTATGTTTCACAGAACAAACACGCGAAAAAGAAGGAGCGCTCCGAAGTCACTCATGGACCCTCAGCATCTTGCAGAGGGTTCATTCCCTAAAGACGAAAAGTCTGTCTATGAATCGTTCCTCTGTAAACACGTGCAGTTACACTGCCCAGCGATCCACAGGAAGCAAATTGATGTCCATTTTGATGTGAATGCGAATGAACATCTTATGGTTCGTTCTCAGTGTCATGTAAGGTTTTGCCGCGACCAATATTTGTGTACTTTCGAGGGCCTCGTGTGCAAAAACTGTAAGGATTAAGAATATCTAAAACTATGATTGGATAGCCCGTTTCGTCGACTACCGGAAATGGTTTGTCGCGAGCGGAGGGGGGGTTGCGCGGTGACGTCACAGCGCTGCGCGTGGGGGTCTAAATTTGGGCTTGTGTGGGCACGGCGCGCGCTCAGTTCAGTTGTATCTCCGGAACGAGTTGGTCGATTTTAGTGATCGAGGTGTCTACGGAGAGCTGAGAACGTGAGTTAGACGTTAATAATACAAGAAATATAAAATTAACATTGGAAAGCAGAAAATATTGAGATATTGTGAAAATGTCGCGTCCTCAGAAGAGAAAGAAGGCTGTAAAATCTGGAACTCCGAACAAAATGGGTGCATCACGACTTACAAATATAGAACGTTGTCGGCTACGTCGATTGCAACAAAAGGAATTGGAAAGAAGACGCCAGAATTCGAATTTGGATGGTGGAAGTGGAGCGCCCAGTACAAGTAGCGAGTGCGTACAACGTTTGGAGCAACCTAGCACTTCGTCATCGTGTCGAATGGATTTGGAAAGTGGTCCAATAGACGTAGACAGCAACGACGATTCCATTAATATGCAGGATGACAATACTGAGACTCGTACGGACGGTAACATCGGTCCGTCAATCAGACCTTTCGCTCGATTTGACAAATAAGTATGCTGCATGCGATCGCCACTTTGTGAAGATGTTCTTTGACAATGAATTTGGACTTGGTTGTGATGTTTGTAATCGACTTTGGTTCAAGAAGGAGCTTAAGCTCGTTAAAGTTAAACACTGTAACATTTTGCGCAGCGAATTCCCCGACCAAGTAGTGGAGGCTATGGTAGCATGTGTAAATTGCCGTCGATGCTTGGATACTAATAAAATCCCATCCATGAGTGTGTCTAACGGTTTCAAATATCCTGATCGGCCTAAAACTTTGCCAGTGTTGAGTCCGGTAGAGGAACGGTTGATATCACCTTTGCCTTTCATGCAAATTCGCCGACTTCGACACGAGGGCAGTTTTAGTTACCATCGACCAATTGTTCATAGGTTAGCCATTTGTACTAATGATTTCGATGAATAAATGTTATGTATAGCGTAATTTTCTTTCTTTCATTTCAACTTTCTTTCTGACAAACAAAACAAAAGAATCTCCCAATAACGAGAGTAACGTATTTTCGGCTTGCACGCGTTATGTTGGTGTGGGTTTCGGCACTTTCCATTTAAAAAGCGTGCAAATGTAAGAAAATAAACATGAGTGAGGCCAGAAATAACGCGAATTTTGTGTGTGTGTGTGTGTGTGTGTGTGTGTGTGTGTGTGTGTGTGTGTGTGTGTGTGTGTGTGTGTGTGTGTGTGTGTGTGTGTGTGTGTGTGTGTGTGTGTGTGTGTGTGTGTGTGTGTGTGTGTGTGTGTGTGTGTGTGTGTGTGTGTGTGTGTGTGTGTGTGTGTGTGTCTTCCCTGCCTTTTTATTGCTGTAGTCATAATAATAAAATGGAAACGTAAACATTACATAACTGAGATATGCTTACCTGCCACGAACGATATATTATTTTATACATGTATATTAACTCATACATAATTTACATTAAAATGAAAAAATTATAATTTTATTGCCTGGCAACAAAATTATTTTATTTTTAACAATTACCATTGTTTGAAAAAGTTTAAATGAATTTTCAAGTACTTTACTGTTGTTAAAACGTAAAAGGTTGCAGGTAAACTACCCCTTCCCCTTAACCGATCTTCACCAAAATCGAAAGTCCTTGATATCTCTACAATGTAGGGACGTATGCAAAAAATTATTTGATTCTGTTTGAATTTGCGGCTGTTATCGTTTACCATAGAAAATACCCTAGATAAAAAAACGTTGCAGGTAAACTACCCCTTCCCCTTAACCGATCTTCACCAAAAATAACAGATCTTGAGTACTCTACAAATCAGGGCTGTATGCAAAACATTATTTGATTCTGTTTGAATTTGCGGCTGTTATCGTTTGCCATAGAAAATACCCTTGTTAAAACATAAAACGTTGCAGGTAAACTACCCCTTTCCCTTAACCGATCTTCACCAAAAACAACAGGTCTTGAGAACTCTACAATTCAGGGCTGTATGCGAAACATTATTTGATTCTGCTTGAATTTGCGGCTGTTATCGTTTGCCAAAACAAAAAAATTACCCTTGATAAAAAGAAACCGTTGCCGGTAAACTACCCTTTTCCCTCAACCGATCTTCACCAAAAACAATAAGTCGTGAGTACTCTACAAATCAGGGCTGTACGCAAAAAATTATTTGAGTCTGTTTGAATTTGCGGCTGTTATCGTTTGCCATAGGAAAAAAATCTACACACAGACACACAGATAGACACACAGACACACACACAGACACTTTTCGAAAAACGACTTTTTTTCATGTTTTGGGTGTAGTACAATCAGAATCTGCAATAATCTCGAACACGATTTTTTTTGCCATCACCATACTTACATTTCCTTAAGGAATATGGAAGTAAAAATATTAGATAAACTGATAGTTATGAAGTTATGTTTCATAATATTTGTAAAATTAGGGATAATACGTAAACTTAAGGGTTAGAACTAAATTATATATTTGACATTTATCCAATACAGTTAAATTTAACTGAAAAAAAGCAATGCAGTACTAGGTATTCTTGGGTTTATTATTATAATACTACATTAATAAGAAATACATTTCGTTCAAAACTGTGAGCGAGAAAAATAACTTTATAAAATAAATAACATTTCATTTTAGTAATTTTTAGTTAGCCTATTTCTCCAGGATTTGACCACTAAACCAAACATAGTAATTTCTAACAAGAAAGTAAGACACATATTTTCGTTTCTAGTGCTTAAATTTCAAAAACCAAAATTAAATTAGTTTGTTAATTTATAAAATTATACACAAAATAATGCAGAGACATTGATGATCAGTGTAGTGGTGGGGTGGGGGGAGAATGCATGGCAATTGATATAAAGCATGGCAAAGTAGTGGCGCGCGGTTCAGTTCAGTTGGGTCGGGTTCTTGCACACGCACGCACACACATTCACGTCATGTACCCAGTCGGTAGCACGGTGGTGATCGCGGTTGTCACCGCCACAGTGACACTAGTAGCGGCCGGTGGTGACTCGCTCTTGGACACCGCCAAATACGATTGTTTCCACTCGAAGTCTCCGATGTCGTGCATCAAATACAAGGGCATCAACTTCTTGCACAAGCTAGCCACGGCCAAGTACAAGGCCCTACACGTGAGTAATCAACCGCTGTTTTGTTGTACGATTCGACCACAAATTACCCAAAGTGTCTAACGCTAATCTGACTAGGGATTAATGTGTGTTAATATATGCAAATAAATAAGTAAATAAATATGCATCCATATTTAAAATACATAAACAAAATACATAAATAATCTATAAAATAAAACAATTTAATTAATACACACATTCATACTTATTTACACATTTTATTCACAATATGCTTCCACGTATACAAACATTTGTTTACTCATTACTGCGTTATGTACATTTCTTAAGATTTACTAGTTACACTGTACCTTCAGAACAATACTTCATCAGTTTACCTTCCCCTGAAGTTCCAAAAGAATCGGTGGTGTTTGTGAATTGTTTACCAGCAGAAATAAGAGTAAACAATTGCCTGAAGCAAACGTGCCGTAAATGAATAAATATATTGTAGAAGACAAAGATTACCAACAGATAAATACATGTGCATATGTGTAAACATATATTTTTCATATATATTTAATATTGGACTCAAGTAATTTCGAAATATTAATTATATAAAATAATACTAATGTCTTTTACGTATAGTATTAAAATTTTTTAATATTATAAACAATGACTCTCCTGATAAATATTACACACACAGACACACACACACACACACACACACACACACACACACACACACACACACACACAATGTATACGATTACATACTATGCCATACATCATTGGAATAAGATTTTAGTTTCAATAAATGTCACACGCATTTAATGTGCAGCAAGGAAATTGTATTTCTTAAGAAATTATACGTACTTAATTCGTTATACAAACGTGATAAATAGAAAAATTTTAATTTGATAAAGTTTGTTTATAAAATATAGTTCTATAAAATTTTTTAACGATTTGTAAGAAAATCAAATTTCATGTTTTGTAAATACGGCGATGACTATTTAAAACTAATGAACCACGATTTCTTTCAAAAATCATACCTTTGGCGCCTATTAAGTATATGTGATGTGTGTGTGTGCGTGTGTGTTTCTTATACATATATTTAATTATAAAATGACAATCTACATTTTACAACGGATAAATTAATACAGTACACACTATTCACCATTTGTTAACATAATAATATACATAGTAATTTTGTCTACCGTATTAAACAGATGCACGTGCAAATTCCGTTGTGCAGAGCTAAAAACTGAATACACGTGTGTAAACAACACAATAAATACAAAATTATTGTCCCAAAAAATAAGTAAAACGTAACGTGCATTCGTAGAAAAAATAATTTACTCTTATTAAGGTTTTCCATTGTTTGTAATTCTATGAAACACAGATACGAACGCGCAGAGTACATAAATATTAATGAGTATAATTATACAAATAAAATACATTTGAATATCTAAACATATCTATATTCTTATGTATCTTCTGTACATCCATTATTTTCAGTCCACTTCATTTACTATTCCATCTCCATTCACAAATGAGTATTTCCTTCTAGGTTTTCATTTCCGCACATCCTTCAGCAATTTTCTGAATAAACCCACCATATGCAATCATACAGCATATCTATATTGCCATCACACTGTTTTATCGTAGTTTTGTATGTTTCTTTCTCACTTCTTACAAAACACAAAAGTAGGCCTCCTTCCTTCCCGAGGCCAAGGTACTTCAAATGTTCTGCAACAGTGCTGTTAACTCCCCCCTTTTATCGTTGTTTTGTAAGTTTCTATCGCATTCCTTACAAAACACTAACGTACGTTTCCGTTTCCATCCCTTTTGTTGTAATGGTGTAATTTGTTAATGGTTGACTGAATTGTATATTTCGTTCAACCCTCACAGTCCATTTACACGTTTTTTCACTGGTATAAACTTGCCAGTTTAATTTTACGATAATACGATTTTCCAACTGATAAACAATTCATTTATTTTTCAACGGTTCCATAACGATATAACAATAATCACCAACCATTTTCTACTTTGTAGCGTCACTGATTATATTTATACCCCTATACATTACTATCCGCCAAGATTTACAGTTTATAACATAGCTCGGAATGTGTTACTTTAACTCAGCCAGGGCTAGTAAAAAATAGACAAGGTTGGCATAGTTCTTTTCAATATGTAATTTGACATTTGGGCTAGAAAATTCGAATATTTTTAACGAGTAGAAAATATCGGGTAAGCGAAACGTATATTTTTATGCCACTTTGCCGTCTTTACAAACGCTAATTTTATCCAATTTTACGTAACATCTAATTAAAAATTTACCGATACAGTAAATCAGTACCCATATTTAGTAAAGCTGTTACTGTGGCATCACCTAAATATTTCTTTGATTCGTACACTACAGTTTACATAAATTTTCAAATGTGAGACGAACACATTTCATAACGAACGCTTTCATCGTGACACGCTTAACATGTCTATAATTTATTTTAATTTTAATTTGTAATTTTGCATTTTACCAATTTTATTATTAATTTATGTATTTAATATGCATCCAGTTGTTAATTCATTCAGTATTTTCTATTATTTCTTATTTAAATATAGTGTCAATTAAGGGTTTTTTTCAGTACCTGTGGAAAACCATAGGATCTAATTCCTTTTTCTTGTTTCTCCAACTAGACAGTGGCCTTCTATAGTTTACTACCATCCGCACATAGCGACCTTAATGCCGTCTGCCGCGGAAACAATTCTCTTTTTTGGTCTTTTGTATTTTGTGATATTGTGATTTTAAATACAGAAAGAGTCGATAATCCGAAATAACAGTAACCAAGTGTAGTTCGAAGTATCGAGTTGTTCGGGTTTTCAAAAAAGTAATACAGTAATCTTAAAACGCAACAAAAAATGAATAAATATACACGATAGTTTTAAACCAATACAACAGTTGAACTTTTATATTTATCTAAATACAAAAACATCTGCACGAAAGTAGATTGTAAAGAGCAAAATGTTCTCGCACTGACTGATTCAGCACTGGCACCTCCCGTTTTGTGTAGTACATTTACCTTAAAATTTCAATAAAAGGAAATTATCTGGGTGATAATTGGTAACGAATTCTGAGCATCGTAGAGAGTCCGCCATTGAGTTTCCAACCGTAGACCATGACTGGAACCCACTTTTTTACTTTATTTTAAATGGCTATTTTAATTGTTTTTCTGCAGACGTTTTGTTACCGTGGCTTCAAAAATCGGATTACAAGAAAAAAACATCAACTTTTTCGTTGTGACTTTTTGTACAGAATTGCGCAGATTAGAACTCTTCAGATAGCGTACACAATCCAAAAAAAAAAAAAAAGAAAAAGAAAAACCATTGAATACAAACAATTTTGATAATCTGTAATAATTCAAAGTTTACTAAATAAGTTTTTCTAAAATTATAGGAAATATGCTTATAATAACGGCGAATTTGTGTGATAATTTTATAATAAAGTAGTAAACAGAACGACAGCAAAACACGATTTCTTTCGAAAATCAATTATTCGATTATTCATGGCCTACTCGTTGTTTTCTATTTGTAAGCCTTTTTATCTACTTTAGGATGGTTGAGACTTTATTTCAAAAACCGTATTTAAATGTTTTATTAATCAGTATGATATTATATTTTTGTTATATCTTATCGATAAAACCGTATTATTCTATCGACATAAATGTGTGTGTGTGTGTGTGTGTGTGTGTGTGTGTGTGCGCGCGCGAGCGTGCGAGCGTGCGCGCGCGCGCGTGCGTGGTGTACCTCTTCCTTTTAAGTAACTCTTGATGCTTCTTGCAGTATTTTTATGTTTTTATATTATCAAACATACTAGGTATATTTTTACCTAAACATATAAAGATAAATATAAAATAATATAGTGATAAAAATAATGAAAATAGACATCCAGAAGTAATTATTATTTAATAATATAACACACATACACATACTCTTTATTATAATATTGTGTTTACATGCAATATTATGTTTATAATAAAGTAATTAAAATAAAAATTGGCTAATTTGAATTCAATTTGTACCATGTTGAAATTAATTTAGTTGGTTTTATTTTGTTCAAAGCACACAAATAAAAAAAATGAAAATACGCTGTTTCCCTCGTTTATAGGTATATTGTAATTTATATTTATACGTAACATATTCAATAACAATTTTCTTTTTAAACTTACTTTGCTCACGAAAATAAAACGTAGCTTGTGATTCATTATCAATAACACTAGCGAGGAAAAATTGGTCTTAGGGTTGTTTTGTTACTCACTCTGAATAGATAGCCTGATAAATTTTAAGAAATTCCTTCTGTCTCTTACATTAGTAATATCCATTCTGACTCATAAATTACATACAATTAAAAATACGAACATATCGAACAGCATCCTTACACTTACAAACTGTAATTGTAGCAGATAAAAATAAAAATATGTTTTATAACAACAAAAAGTAAATACAAGATGGTTTATTCTTTAATCTAATTGTTCTAAAATAGTAAACTGCAGGTACTATTGCAGGTCTAATATATGTAGTTCCAATTAGCCCTTAGTTATTATTTATGATCTGGAAAATTAAAATACAAAACTAGATATATCAAAATTAATAATTTTGCTTACCTGACCTATCTAAATATTTGTTTTGTTTAAGGTCTTAATGTATTAACTTTTACTACTTTTGTTCACTTATTTTGCATTTATACGTAAAATATTAATTAAATATAAACTTCATACACGGAGAATCTAACTATCTTGTACAAATTCAACAAAGGATATGTTTACGGGCATTCCTATATTTTTTGTTTCGTATAAATCAATTCTTCTTCTTCTTCTTCTTCTTCCTTTAGCATTACTTTATTTTATTATATTTTTAATTTATTTTATTTTTATTTAATTTTAAATGCATTAAATGTCTTGGAAGGTTTATTTAATTAATTTATTCATTTCACATTTTATTTTAATATATTCATTGTTAATTTGTATTGCACCCGATACATCACCGTTGTTCTACGGTGTTTATATACGTACTTTAACAATTTCAATATGAAATAAATAGTAATATGTTTATTTGTATAGGAAATGTCAAATACGATACACGCGCGCGCGCGCTCACGCACACACACACACACACACATTCACACACTTCATTTACCATTCACTTACAATATACACCCAAGCAGTTGGTCATTTTTTAAAGGAATGCTTGTATCCACTGCTTCGATCGTCATACGAAATTCAAATAACGTAAACGTAGGTTTTTCCATGTAGTTTGATAGGAATGGGACAGGGTACTGTCCCAATAACCGTACCCGCACTTATTTTCGAGATTTCGATTATGCGATATTGGTATCGGTATGTAGTGAATATCGCATGTAATTTTAATTAGATGAAAGAATTCGTTAAAATGTATGTGTGTATGGTATAAAATAGTTTGTTGACGATTGCAATCGTTTTCCTTTGTCATAATTTTAATTAAAAATGTTTCTAGCACTGATATAACAGCGGTGTGTGCCTGTGACGACAAAAGTTGATGTTGTTAGAGTAACATGTTAACTGACATTACACATGAAAACCAAAACGCCTTTAATGTAATACTCGCCTTTTCTGTAAAAACCACGTAAAAAAAAAAACAACTCGAAATAAGGCGGGGTGGCCCCTGCCTATTACTATACATGTCTCTCTTTTTGTGGTAGAACTTGTTTTTCACTAAAACTCGTTTTTTTACTAGTATTCGGTTTTTATGCAGATCACTTGAAAAGGAACCAACTCGAAGTAAGGCAGGATGCTATATCTACCATTTTTTGTGTTTCACACAAAATTGGCTTCCAGTGAAGTATTCGAGATTTTACTGAATAACATAAAAGAATATCGGCCATTCAACGAATAACAAATCTTTATTTTTTTAACATGATAATGTTTTTAGGCTGGGGGGTCATTCCACAAAATGCGTGATGCAAAATGTGTAACGTCATCGACAAATGTAACGCTCCAGGTGATGTTAACACTATATTTTAACATGATAATGTCTTTTAGCTGGACATCGTTTGAAACTTTCTGTAACATTTTATTTACCGTCACGCTGTATGACGTCATCATTGCTTTCCACACTTTCAATTCCCCTCAGTCTAGAAATCTTATTTTTAAAGCCTAAAAACATTATCATGCTTCGATGTTTCGGTTTCGTCGAAATTCTTTTTAAATAGAATAAATATAATTATTTCAGTACGACTCGGAACACAAAACTGTTTTTTTTACTATTCAGAAAAAAATGTACTTTTCACTTTACATTTTATCTTATTGTTTTTGTTAAAAAATCTTATGTTCTTAATTAAATGTTACTCTGTTATATGCTTTGTATATAAACATTAAATATCATGTTTTTCCAACCATGGCTTTTATTTCTTTAAACAGTAAACTGAAAACCAAAGAACATTATTACCTACTCTTACAAACCAAAAAATAATATTAATGACACTCAAAGAAAGTTACCGTTTAGTTTAGATTAGTTTCAAGATATTGTTTAGTTTTCCGTTTGACTAGGTGTAACGGTTATTCAGGTGTAACTGAAAAGGCGCCATTATTGAAGTGCTCTATGCCGACAGCTGTTTAGAATTTACGTTTTAAAAATGTGGATAGTTCAATTTGCCTAAATTTTCGACTCTATTGTGCATATAAAACTTTTTATTAATTTCTGAAACCAGTTTGTCAACCAAGAAATACAACTGGTAAGTTATAAACATAATTTCAAATACAACATTAAGAAAACAACACTTTTAAAAAAGAATTTCGACGAAACCGAAACATCGAAGCATGATAATGTTTTTAGGCTTTTGAAACGTATAATGTGCATAAACTGCAGAATCTCCTGTTCAGCGATGTTCGTACGTAACATTCTTTTATGGTTGGAAAATGATCCGCAAGAAAGGGTGAGTGAGGAAATGCCGGATACAGTAAGTTTGATAGACCAATTATACTGCGTGATCCCGAGCAACTAAAAAACGACAGAGACCGAAGATTTCTAGACTGTGGGGAATCGAAAGTGTGTAAGAAAAAATATAGTGTTAACATCACCTGGAGCGTTACATTTTTCGGTGACGTTACACATTTTGCATCACGCATTTTGTGGAATGACCCCCAGCCTAAAAACATTATCATGTTACAATTACGTATTTTAGCCTTACATTAAGAAGAAGAATAAATTTACAATTAGTGCACTTCTTCTTCTTCTTCTTCACATAGTGGTATATTGGTACAATCACATAATCGAAATATCGAAAATGTACTGCAGGTACTGATATTGAGAGAGTACCTAAGACAGAAATTTAAACGTGATCTCAAACTTAATTTTTTACAATATATTTTCAGGTAGGCGTACTCAAATAGGTAGGACACTAATACACTAATAAAAAGGAAACTTAGTTGTGATTGTTTCCAGTAGACATCCGCATAGCCACAGAACTATTTGCAGACACAGACAACGAACCCAACAAATAATAGACTTTTCTCTGTGTGTCATCTTTAATGGTTCTCCTTCATCTTTATCTAACGTGTTTATGATGTACTTTAGCAATTTGATGTGTTAAATCGTGATGTGTTCATGTATATAATTAAAGAAAATCTTAGTCATGTCACAACACACACAAACTTCATTTAGACTGACTTGTTATACACACCCTACCAGCTGCTTTTTTTGTACAAAATTTAAAATTTTTAAATTAAATTATTTTTAAAATTGTTAAATTAAAATTAAATTAAATTAATTAAATTAAATTCATCTGCAATTAAAATTAATACAAAACATAATAAATGAACAATGTAATAAAATAAGGTAATGCTACAAAAGTAAGAAATGAAGAAAAAGAAGCTGTGGACTACACAAAACAGGAAAAGTACACAAATGACCGTCTTCAACGCTCTTCACGTTGTTATTTCCTCACTTCTCACTTCCACGAGACAATCGAACCATCTCAGTTGATTTTCTTCTATTCTATAGGTTCTACAGATTGTTTTATGTTTGTATTAAATATATCAGTTTGTATTGTGTATATGACTGTGGTCCATTTGTAAGAGACTAATACTTTTCTGACATTTCAATAATAGTTTCTTTTGAAATTTCACTATTACCTAGACGTGTTTTAATACTGTTGAATAGCCTTCCAGCTGCGACTTTTGTCTATAATTTCATTATGCAACCTTTCATTCAGTGATGTCATTGCCCCTAATATATTTAGACTTTTCCACATGTCTTAAATTTCCTTCCAATTCTGTCACGTGTTGTTTGTCCGCTTTTCTGATGATCACCGTTTTGTTTTATCCTGATTGCTATGTCTACTGAATTTGTTCGGTACTGTATTGTGTATTCGTAGATTAATACTTTAACGTATTTTTATCCTTTGCTCTCATTACGATGTCGTCAGCATAACAAATTTCTATGAATTCTACTTTTTTAATCTTCCTGTACCTATAATTGTACACAAAGCAACACAAACTATATACGATTCAGTACAGTGTGCAGGCGCAACACACACAGTACAAAATTGCACGTTTTTAAAAACAGATAAACAATAATTTTCCGTGAGGTTACGCGTAAAAAAAAATATCTGCTTGTAGCGCTGTTAAAATTATCTACGCCTGGGGTTAATAACATTCGTATTAATGACGTTTAACTTAATGATATTCCATTATGTTAATTCCACTTTATTATATTTATACCAGAATGCCCAAACGGACTCTCTCTAGTTTCGCCAATTATTTGATGCAGATAGTATTGGTCGGTTTAATTCGCTAATAATTATGAACTAAAGGTATTTTTAATTGGAACACTGCTCCAACACCTTACTCAGACTTACGCTGCAATGATTAATTATTGACAACAATGCGTATTATGTTTTCTCCGTTATTATCGTACCATGGCATAGGCTATTGGGTGTTTTTGTGTACCGTTTGCGCGTACGAAGGTTTTAACTACACGTAATACTGACGAATCGCTGTCGATGAAAAACATTTCCCCTGCAAAACTGCAGCCGTATACTCTAGTTTACTACATTTAGGTCGACTAAAACCAGTTGCAACGGTAAAATAAGTTTTGCAAAGTATGCGAAATAATTAGAATAGTGACGAGTGGTGTGATATTTTAATAGCCGGCAATTAGCTCCCATATGACTGCGTGCAGCAAAAAGCCTAACAACGAGCTAACAAGCTTATTATGACAATAGACGTAACTGTACTAGTTTACAGAGATATAATGGTAATGTGCGTCCTTGTTGTCGTAAACTATTTAATTACCGATGAAACAATTCGTGTAGCGTACAGAGTAACACGATTGGTTCAGGAAACCTATAGGTTAACTCTCATTCAGTCTGCTAATAACACTCTACTCAATCTGGCTCAGTACTTTCACACTTAACGTTTCCATCCGGGATCGTCATCAGATGCTGTGAATGGCGGCTGAAAGGCCTACCAACGGCCTACCTAAATGTCCTACCTATTTATTACTCACCACTACAGCCTTGGCCTTCCCACGCGTTGCTATCCTTACATCCTTCAACTACAGTTACTATCTCTCCACATCCTTCATTTTCATTATTTTTAAATCCTCCAATACGCATCGGAATCTCGGTCTCCCTCTTTTCGTAGACGAAAAAACTTTGGCTTTTATAGTACTCCTAGGCACAAAGTACTGTATCTTCGCTCTACATGACCCATAAATCCTACCATACCCTGCCGGTTACATTAATTGGTCCAACCCCACGATTGTAGCGACTTCTCTACTCATCGTTCTCGTAGACTGGTCCGTAGAGATTCCGCAAAATTTTCTTTTAACCATTCTTAACATATTCTTCCAACTGTTCAGTCGCCGTTGACAACCACTGGCAGTATTAGGGTTCTACAAACTTGATTTTTTCAAGTCCTAGTTAATTTCCGTTTTTAGTATTCTCATGTTTCTAAATTAGGCCCAACTTCCTGCATAAATTCTTTCCATAATTTCACTCCTTACTCTACCCTCAATAATACTTCCTAAATATCTGAAGTTATGTACTTCATCAAATATTTTATTTACTAATTTTAGATCTTGCGCCTCTCTTTCTATTTTGGTTGTTGATTTCTTCCATTACCACTTAATCCATTCTCCTCTCCAACAAGTATACAAATTGCAATTCTTAAAGTTTGTATATGTACGTGTGTGTGTGAGAGAGAGAGAGCGAGAGAGAGGGGGGAGGGGAGATAGAGAGGCAGTAACGATGAAGGCATATGTTTACTTTATATTTACTTCAGCCAAGTAATATACTTACTTTATGTACGATATGTTTTCCTGCGTGAAACTATTGATTTACTGATTTTTGCTGATGTATATTTCGTAAGCACACTGTTGTCTTATATCTTGACAATGACATAAATTAATGAAATATTAAAATTTGTTGTGTAGTATTGTTACGAATATGATAATGAGCTGTTTCTTGTCTGACATAAATTTATTATATTAAAGTGGCTTATTTATGCATTTGTGTTGTACTTATTTATTTATGTTCTACTTTTGTATATTATTATTCAATGTTCCCGTTATATTATTGAAAATTAAGTTTATAGTATTTGTTTATTGTAAAAATATAAAAGTTGCTAATTTGTTTTTTTATATTTAAAAATTAATTAACTTTCCTACACAGTTTTCTCGCACTGTTTGATTAATATTTCTATATTCAAATCCATAAACATATGTGAATTATTATTTTAACGAGTAGCTAAACTTGATTTATAAATACGATGTTCCATGTGCCTGTATTTGTACCGTAGGCATATATATTTTAATAGTTTTTTCGTTTTGCCTACAGACAAATTTAGAAACAAACAGGATAATTAATTTTGTAAATTCCATAAAGGTTAATTTTTTTTATAAAGTTACTATTTGTTTCATAATTTGTCTTTTAATTAAGTCACCGTCATTATGTATTATTTTTAATCAAGTTTTTAACTTTTGAATTTTGAATTTTATTATATAATGATTAAATGCTGTATTTTGCTTATATGAGTTTATTATTTTTATTGTTTATTTTGAATTTTTAATTTAAAATATTTGTTTAATGTTATTTTTTAGTATGTTAATAGTTTTGGTACTGTATTGCTCACAAATAACAGTACAAAACACGTGTCAAAGTAAATGCGACGAATGTATCTTTGCCTCGTATAACATTAGTACTATAATTATAGATGCGCGCGCGCGCGCGTGTGTGTGTGTGTGTGTTCTGAACACTGTATCTTTTAACTGAAGTTTTCTACATGATTTTGTATTTTAACTGAGTACAGAACACACATATTCAATAGTTACTTTAATTACTCTTTCTCATGTCGTTAATAATTTGTATAAATTTTAATGTAATAAGCTATGAGGCAACAAAATTTTTATTTAGATTATTCATACGTTCATGTTTTGCTTATTTACTCAGTTGACCATATCGAAAATATGTGAGTATATCAATGTACAATTACTGAATTATTTCTGCCATATGGGGTGGTGCATGTGATAAACTTCGATTAAATTTGTATGCTCACTTCAGACCGTACTTGCACGTACAAAACATCCAATACCCGTCATTCAGTTCTGTGTTTGTATAGTAGACATGATCAAATAAAAATTCTAACTTATGTAAATCTGAAGAATGCAGTGACTACATAAACAAGACCAAACACAACTTCACTGACGTAATATCAAAAGCTGGTCAATTTTCACAAATTGTCAAAATTCTGTGGCATTCGCTGCTGCCTTTGAGTTGAAACCAATTTAATTTTTCTTCTTTTTTCACTTCTGTTTAAGATTAGACATGAAACGCCCGACCGCTAAACGATCCGAAAAATTTCATGGGAAAACAATTTAAAGAATCCTTCAAGCCTCTTAGGTGAAGCAAAATACTGAAACGACACATCTGTCCTTGAGCCAGTCTTTCTTGACAACACTCCTCGCATGATTGTGGTTGACATTAGATATTCGATTCGCCTTACGACTTCTCCACTGTTTTTTTTGTTTAGCAGGTATCATTATTTAGTGTACCGTACACTTTTCTTGCACCTAGTCGAGCACTTACATTTAAAACTTCATTTAGCAATACAGTGTCTGCATTTCACGCAAACGTTTATTTTATATTTTTTATTTAGAGATTTTAATTCCGTCTTGACGAATGACTAATGAACATCCTCGATTCATTTTTGAATTTTGAGCATTTAATGAAGACAATGAATCTACAAGACAATTTTAAATGAGGTTTTAAATCATTACTGCTAACTTGATCGTACAGGCCTGTTGTTCGATTAACAATGAATCTTAAAATAGCTTTTGGTACTGTGAAAAAAATGAATACGCAAGTACTAGAATCTCTTACTTCTAGTACTTCTAGTAAGTCTCGACAACAGAGATGCATCTTCGACAACTTTTTTCTTTTTTTTGTTACCGTTACAAATAAGTTTTTACACATGTTTCTGTCACACATTAGGCTCTCTTTCCAGTTTTGGGCTTTGTTTGAAGGCTGTTCTATCTAGATAATTAAACTAAATGTGGCACTACAGACGGTTAAGCACTGTTAAGTTAAAATAAAAAAAAAAACTTTAAAGTGAAAGGAACGTAAAAATTTGCCTTTAAACAATATAAAAAACTGCTGTAAGTTTTGTAGGATTTTTTTTTACATTTGTTAACAAAAAGTAGGGCAGATGATCTGATATAGTGGTATAAGCGATTGTACAAATGCTGATAACCTATTTATAGCGCCACTAGACATAGTCCTTGACGAGCTTTTGATATTACATAAAGTAAATGACCAAAGCCTAAAGAAAGTTTGAATCCGCCTTTAAATAACGTTACGTTTTTATGATTTTTATTATTGCTGACTAAAAGTAAGACAGATGTTTTGATTGATACTTAGAGTCTCTTTGCCGTACATAAAAGTAGATTGTGAAACAGGGGATGACAACTTCTTATTTTAGTCTGTTATCTGTAGCCCTTCATGTATCTGTTGTCTGTGATGTTTAGGAGAACTGTCAGGTAATTTTTTCTCTTTTTTATAAGTTAACGCCTACGTTACCACATACGCGAATTATTATGTTCCAGGCGTTCTTATGTTCTACGTAACTCTTATTATTCTCGTGTTGTTTTCAACTTTAGGTTCTAAAATTGAACCAATTTAGTAGGAACATAGGATGATCTAGTGGTATGGAGGAAATAATGTCAAACATTTCCGTTACCTGATTTTAATGGAAATAAACTAGCTTTCGACTTGAACTTCCACACTTTTTGAAGCTGACTCAGATTTCTAGTTCTTAGCCTAATTTAATTTAATTTTGAAAAACAAAATTTTATGTACATGAATGAGGGTATACCATAACAATCGCTAACCTTTCCAATAGAAGCATCTCCCTCACAAGGCTCACCCTCCCAAAACTAGGATCCGAAAATCGCCTACTAAACAAAATTACAGTTCCTAATATCACTTGGTATCAAATCGCCTTAACTTTGTTAGAATTGCCAAACCCTATATGTATAAACAAACGTTTTACGAAACGGTTATTATGGTATTTAAAGATGTATTAAACCCCCTTCCATACATACCTCCTCGTCCAGTTTATTGACCACAATATTATCCAGACATTCTCACAATATTACAAGGCCATCATCGTCGTATCTCTATCTCTGTTTGTTCAAATCTAGCCCTCTTCGTAATCATTTATCATCTTCTTGCCCGCATACAAAATTTGCTGCCCATTTTCATTTAATTTCCTTAATTCCGTGAAGTCTATCATCTATTCCAGTTTGATTGTTTATTCGTTTAATTTTTCTTTTAATCCTAGCATACACGTTTCCACACTTCTTCGTCCAGCTCAGAGTTTTTCACAATCCAAGTTTCTGATGGCTAGTGTTCATGACTGTAACGCTGGGGGAGGGGGGATTGTGGCCATGACTTCTACGCCGACCACCTTGCGTGTTGGGAATGGTCGACAGTTGCCTAGTCAGCTTATTAGACTATTACTCGGACGGTCCATTCTTTGTCATTTCAGAAAGATTGTAAATAGACTCCAGCTGGGGAGGACAGGCGGTCACGGTATTGTAATGCTGTATCAAAGGTTTGCAATGTATGAGATACCATCACTTTATACTATTTACGTAGAAAGCATGTTACAAGTACGGTGCAATATCTAACGTGACGGGTATACCGATTGGAGGAGAGACAACTCTCAACACGCTGTATTTCGCGGATTCAAGAGGACACTAAATATATGACCCAGTAACTTAAGGACGGATATGATACGTGAAGTTCAGATATAAATATTAAAAAAGATGGATTATCTATGTAATGAAGTGAAAGAATTAGTAACAGGAGGCAACACGGTAGAAATTCGTCAAAGCTAGAAATATCTTGGTTTCACTATGAAAACTGAAAAACGAAGGAACACGTGAAACACAAAGAAAATACAGCCAAGCTGCTTGGCTGTTAACAACCATTTCGCCATTTGGATGGTCGAACTCAATTTTAAGGAACAAACAGATAACAAAAAAAAAATACTACGTTACATTAGTTAATTAAATAATGAAGTGTATTCTTTTAAATGGCTCCGACCCCGTATAGTAGTTAAATGAGAACTGACTTGAGACTATAGAAATAAATTTTTTCGACGCCTAGCAAGAATATCAGTGCTACAAAGGATACCTAATGAATTCTGCCTGCCTGCGGGAATAGGCAGATGACTCAAAAATAACTGCAATGGAATGGAAATGTTAAGCGGATGGATAAGGAGGGATTCCCAGCGACGCCTGTAACATGGAAACAAAGTGAATATGGAGTTCAGATCGTTACAGACGTTTACCAAGAAGGGATCAATGACGTATGTCGGGTCGATTACTGTCTATTTTAATACATATTAATAGATAGACTGAGAAAGGGAACACAGCACCATTCGTTATGGAAAATTCGTAAGATGAACTTTATCATCCATTTACGTTATAAGATATGGTAGGACAGTGGAACAGGAACTGTACTGACGTTTACGGCGAAACAACCGGATAAATCATGCTAAAAAGACATTTGGGAAAAGATAGCGTTTCTCAGGGTCTGGGGTGTACAAGTGTTTTGTCCGCATTGATTACATCTGACGCCGCACACACGACCAGAGTTGTCTAAAAGTCGGTCGCAGACTCAACCGGCACACCTTTCTCTGTCTCTGGCGAATATGTTATTTTTACAAAATGCTCTGACAAGAAGCTGACCATAAATACTATTCTGTTCTGGTTCCACCCTTTATAAGAATAATTATATAAATATTCTTACTTGCTTTTACAAAGTAGGCCTATACACAAGAAGCCATTTAGACCACCAAAGAAAATATTTTTATTGCCTTGATGTAGCGTGTACGTACGCTACGTGGATGTCAATCTTTTACCGAGTAACAGTAAGTGGTAACCAGAATCAGTAAAACAAAAACACGAGATACTTTTTTCATTCCCGCGTTTAATATTGGATTCGATTTCGTTTTCCGAGTGCTAAGGTTGTTTGATGTTAGCAACACGTTTCGGCTGCAACTGCCGCAGTACATCTTCAGCGGCTGTCTGACCCTGTCAGTAGCAATAGTGAATTCGTTGATAAGTAGTCTACAATCGTATATAGAATATGTAAGAACCTTGGCACCACCACAAACCACTCGATTTTTCTACTTCCATCAACATTGTTCTGGTAGTGCTGTAGGCCCTAAATCAATTCGTATCACATTATACACACACCTCTCTCTCTGTGTGTGTGTGTGTGTGTGTGTGTGTGTGTGTGTGTGTGTGTGTGTGTGTGTGTGTGTGTGTGTGTGTGTGTGTGTGTGTGTGTGTGTGTGTGTGTGTGTGTGTGTGTGTGTGTGTGTGTGTGTCGATATATAAGGATTACATAGACTAAGTAATCGAGATAGATGTTACTATGTTATTAGAATGAAACGGATATATATATTCTGCCATTAATTTTCAGACAATCTACTGTGCTTTTAATACAGTTTACAAAGAAGTAATTAATCTGTCTCTGTTGACCTTCGTAACGCAAACTAACATTTAAGTTTTTACAATGTAATGAAATATATTGATATGTAAAAAGTTCTTTCTGTCTTATCTAAACTGCAAAGTTTTTACTGATGTAACTAGTAATAGAGTATTTCCTTTAAATAAGTGTTACAATTGTACATATAATAACACTTCCCTGTGATGTCGACTTCAGATCCTTCAAACGACGGATTGATATTATCTGGATGAAATATGTGGGTCAATTTACTCTGCCCGGCTTCATGGCCACCTCCGGGCGTCTAGATATGTCTCACGGACACAGTTGCATACAATTTCACACTGCGAACCAACACCGTTACTGCTTAACCGACGTGTTAGGTTTACACCTTTTCAGTTAATTTGAAGTGTCTACATACCCTAAACGGAATATCTTGCACTTTCGCGGATACCACACAATTATAATAACTATCGCAGAAACTCAACAGGAATTTTTTAACTTGCGTTTGTCGCAACTGGTAGATCAATCGTAATGGACCATAGTACGAGTAGCGTTTACACGTTATCGATTCCGAGGAGAGACCGACTTAAATGTTCATAGTCTTTTCCTCAAACTGAATTTCTCGTGACACGATTAGTTCTTCGGTAACCCCTTATATGATTTTCTTACAGATAATAAATGGTCTTATCTAAGAAGGCTTCCAAACAGAACAATTTTTGTTAAAAAATACCTGAAATATTTTACGACCGATTTTATGGGTTACTTAAAACGCACACATTCAGTTACTAATTGTTAAAACAACTATTGTATCAGGTGGTTTTTATTATGAGTATTCTAATATAAGTCTCCTCTCAAAATTTACCGTAATCCAAATTAACGTGTTATTAAGGATATCCCGTAAAGTAATTACGTACCCTGGTATACGCTCACTACACACGCGGCTTTCACCTTCACACTCCCAGCATCTGTCTTGTATCACGGAAAATTGCATTCTCAACAATTTTACGGGGACAAAGTCATATGGTACCCAGGGAGAAATATAAATTTATAGAAAGCGGTGGTTTTCTTTAGAAGTAAGAAAACATTAAAATATGTAGTAAGGTGCGGCAGAAATTCAATAAGACGACCTTGCGTTGACGCCAGTAAGTCGGCTAAAAAATTACAAATTGTCACGGGCGGGACGGACCGTCATAAAACTGTATTGTTTGCTAGGGTGTAAGAAACATTTACCAAGATTGTAAAAGTTAAGTGCATCTAACAAAAGGAGCTATATTTTAAAAAGAGAGCGTAGAGAGTGAGATGGAAGGTGACGCGAAGTTTTCCTACCACGTGTTCACGCGCATTTTGTGGACGAATAACGGATAGCGTCATTTTTTACGCGGGTTGTTTCGTTAAACAGATTGGGTAGTTTTGAATTTAGCGGTAAGTCAGACCAATAGGCGTGTAGTTTGTCAATATTGAGTGAGGGTAGTTTGTAGCGAAGTATAAAAAATACGGAGAGAAAGAAGTTAGGGCAGTCAACGGAGCGATTACAGATATTAGACTCGTAATATTTATTTTAGTCTACGGGAAAATCACCACACTAAGAATCGTATTAGTTGTTATAATAATTTTTCAGTAATTTTATTAAGTATATTTCAATCGCCACGTAAGTCAGTTACGGTAACGCGATAGTAATCTGTGCGGAAGTTAGCATCGTAAACACTTAATAAATGTTCATAAGAAGAACTCGAGCGTAACTAAAGAAGATCAACTTAAAACCGAGTAACATATCTAAGTTTTAATTAATACAACATCAACCGTTTAAAAGTCGAGTTACCTAGCGATTTAAATGTGTGAAACGTCATTGTACGGGACGGTCGATCAATAGCAGTTATTAATCAGGTGTTAGACGCACTTAGCTTTGTTAATGAAATACTGTGTTTTTCTACAAGTGTATTAGTATACAGCACCTGTGTAATTATCACTAAGCAAGTTGAGTGAATGGTGTAATACTTGTGAAACCAGTGTAATTAGTGCGACCTGACAAGGATAATTATTCAACGGATACTTCTGATCACCAGCCTGGAAACCACATCGCAGAGGACATCGCATCGCAGAGTAATTCAACAGACACGTAAATAACAACAATGAACAATCATTTTATATTGCTTATTAATATCAAGTATATGTCAATCTTGTTTTGGTGACTCAATCAGTCTAAGAATCCATTGCTAAGAAATAAACACTAATAACTTTGATAGTAAATGAATAAAGTACTGAGTGATAAATTTGTAATATTTGAATGCAACTATTATTAAAAAAATTTAATTAATAACAACTAAATTGTGTTTATTTATTACTGGCGCCCTGGGATAATTCTAAAGAGTCGGTACACGAAAGTAAGTGTGATATCTTATTATTAAAATTTGATACGTGATAAATATTAATTTTCATTGAATAATTTAATTTGATAAACTCTTACTTTATACATGCTCGTAGGCCAAGTAGTATGCAAAGTAGTAACAAAATAGTAGTGCTATAAGGCCTATATTTAAAAGTGTATTACATTCTGTCGCCCGGAACGTGGGACTATTGAGTCACTAATAGAATAGTAAAATAAGAATAAAATAGAATTAAGAATAACAATAATATAAGATATAGTTGTATGATTACGAGGAGTAAGAGTAGGAAAAACACAAACACACAGAACAACACGCACGGAGAAAACAATAACATGAATACAGAAACAACATCCCACGGTAACGAAATGGACTTCGATATAAACAATCAGCTAGGAGATTCGCAGACGATCACACACATTTCAATGGGGAATTGAAGAGTCAGGGACGCGGGGACTGAACGAAGAAAATGCAGAAACACAACATATTACACAAGAAACACTAGTAGAGGTTAGAGAGAGGCCAGTATATCAGACATTACCAGAGAAAGACAAAGACACCGATATATGTACAATACTCCAACAACTAGTACAAACAAACACAACGAATTGAACAACAATCGAAAGAAACAAAAGAACAACTATTACAACACTCGAAAGAAACAAAAGAACAACTATTACAACAAACACAACGAATTGAACAACAATCGAAAGAAACAAAAGAACAAATGAAAGAACTGGCGGAAAAAATAACACAACAAGCGACACAACACAAACAACAAATGCAACAATTATCAGAGCAGATACACATACAAAATATGGAACTAAGAAACGAAGTATTCACGCAACTCAATCAAGAAAGAGCAAATAACCAAAAAGTTCTCCAGGAGTTTAGAGTAGATATTGATAATAAGATCGAAGAAAATTGTGATCAGATTAGTACCGAAATTAGTGCCAATACAAAACAACAAATTAAAGAACTTGACGAAAATTACAATAATAATTTTGAAATAATTATTGAAACAGTAAGTGTAAACAATCAAAGATGTGCAGATAACACGGCAGCTATAAATGAATTAAAGGTCAAAAAACTGAAAGAGTTGGAAACTAAAATTGACAGCAAGTCTGACGAGACACACCTTAAATTACAACAAATACAACAGGAGGTACGAACTAAACTAGCGTCAATAAGCAACACACCATGTAATCGGAGCATGACAAACGAACAAGCGAAGGACATAAAATATAATGGCACGGGTGATTTCCCGATGGAATTTATTAAAGAATTGAATGAAATCTTCAGAGAACATTATCAAGAGGCCGGAAACATAAAGTGGATAGCAAGACATCTTGAAGGAGAGGCAGCAGTATGGTGGAGGTTAGTAAAAGATAACATTAACAATTTTGTGGATTTCACTGACGCATTTATAAGTAAATATTGGAATGACGTCATTCAAGAGAGAGTACGCAATGAACTGGAATTCGGAAGGTATCACGCAGAGAATGGAATGAACATGATCCAATACTTAGAGCGTAAACTGTTAGAAAACCGACAATTAATTCCGCCAATACCTGATAACTATTTAATTAGAAAAATTACTAAACATTATCCGCATGAAATACGGGTTGCGATAATTACTCGTGGTGTAGTGGCAATCAATGAATTCGAGCAGGTCTTGTTAGAATTTATGAGTCTGAGAAGTGACACCAGGGAGGCGAGCCGAGGGTACTATGACGGACGGCGAGATCGTAAATCATGGACGAGGGGTGAAGAGGAAAGAGAGCGACCAGCTGAGCACGGACGCGCAAATGAAACTGAAAGTAGGCCATTTACTTCACACTACCCCAAACGAACAAACAAGTTTAAAAATGAGAACAAACCTATTCCATCGACCAGCAGTGCGAACGGTAACAAAATTAATACCGTTATGCCAAAAAACTAGCTAAGTTTTGTAAATATGAAGTAGACTTAAGTAATATTAGTAAATATATTAACACTACTTTTATAGAGTTAGAAGATGATTTAAGGGATAATGATAATTTCAACATAATATATAAAGTTAAGAAATGTCCGGAAGTCAGAGTCACGTTGAACGGAGTGCCTACATGTGCCTTATTGGACTCAGGGTGCCAAGTGAACGCTGTCTCGGAACAGTGGTTTAAAGACAATAAAAAGGAATTGGGTGATCTAGCAATGTTAAGAATGTCGAATATCGTAATTAAGGGTGCAACCGGCAGTAAGTCAAAAAGGGTCACACAACAAATCCTATTAACTGTCCAAATCGAAGGTTTAAGAGTCGATAGTGTCTTCGTAGTTGTCCCAGAATTAATAACAGATTGTATCTTAGGCATAGGGTTATTGGAAGAAAATGAGTGCGTGATCGACCTGAACAACAAACAATTAATCATTCAGGGAGAGCAAAACCAGGAAGAAACTACGGCGGAGATAATACTAATAGAACTCTCATATACCGACGAAGATATCGAGGAATCGAGTGGACAAGAAAGAGATTGATTAGGTGGGTATCGCTTAACAACAGATGATATTACCGCCGCACCAGATAAAATTAGAGCCATTCAGGAATTGCGGATGAGCAAAGACCCATTACTACACACACGAACACTGATACTACATAGACACTAAACAGATTGTAATAGCACACAACGTCTACATATGTAATAATTGTATGATTCGAATACTGTTGTAATAAATAAGATAATCATTGTTAATTATTAAATTGTATAAGGATTCCAAAAGATATTAGCGTAGTTATTATGAATGTACTACATTGTAAGAGTAAGTTAAGGGAAGCAGAACGTAAACAGATGTTAGGGCGAAATGTCATTGTAACATGTGTTGAGATGAAAGGGAGAGTAGAGCAGAATATTTTAAAAGCAGTCGTTTGACCAGTTTGTCAAGGGTGGGACGGAGAGTCTGTTTGTAAACAAACCTTGAAGTGCCGTTGACACTTAGGGTACAACAACAGATCGTAAACTAGCTAATATTACCTTGTTGTGTTAAATAAATTAAAAGTAATTAATATAATGCGATGTATAAACAAATCTAGATTATAGCAAAGGTTAAACAAATTATTGTTAGTAATATAAAATTTTAGCAGGGATTAGGGAATCATCAATAGAATAAATCCCAAATTCTATTAAAAATTTGATATAATTCTATCGGGGGACGATATCACGGAAAATTGCATTTTCAACAATTTTTGGGACAAAGTCATATGGTACCCAGGGAGAAATATAAATTTATAGAAAGCGGTGGTTTTCTTTAGAAGTAAGAAAACATTAAAATATGTAGTAAGGTGCGGCAGAAATTCAATAAGACGACCTTGCGTTGACGCCAGTAAGTCGGCTAAAAAATTACAAATTGTCACGGGCGGGACGGACCGTCATAAAACTGTATTGTTTGCTAGGGTGTAAGAAACATTTACCAAGATTGTAAAAGTTAAGTGCATCTAACAAAAGGAGCTATATTTTAAAAAGAGAGCGTAGAGAGTGAGATGGAAGGTGACGCGAAGTTTTCCTACCACGTGTTCACGCGCATTTTGTGGACGAATAACGGATAGCGTCATTTTTTACGCGGGTTGTTTCGTTAAACAGATTGGGTAGTTTTGAATTTAGCGGTAAGTCAGACCAATAGGCGTGTAGTTTGTCAATATTGAGTGAGGGTAGTTTGTAGCGAAGTATAAAAAATACGGAGAGAAAGAAGTTAGGGCAGTCAACGGAGCGATTACAGATATTAGACTCGTAATATTTATTTTAGTCTACGGGAAAATCACCACACTAAGAATCGTATTAGTTGTTATAATAATTTTTCAGTAATTTTATTAAGTATATTTCAATCGCCACGTAAGTCAGTTACGGTAACGCGATAGTAATCTGTGCGGAAGTTAGCATCGTAAACACTTAATAAATGTTCATAAGAAGAACTCGAGCGTAACTAAAGAAGATCAACTTAAAACCGAGTAACATATCTAAGTTTTAATTAATACAACATCAACCGTTTAAAAGTCGAGTTACCTAGCGATTTAAATGTGTGAAACGTCATTGTACGGGACGGTCGATCAATAGCAGTTATTAATCAGGTGTTAGACGCACTTAGCTTTGTTAATGAAATACTGTGTTTTTCTACAAGTGTATTAGTATACAGCACCTGTGTAATTATCACTAAGCAAGTTGAGTGAATGGTGTAATACTTGTGAAACCAGTGTAATTAGTGCGACCTGACAAGGATAATTATTCAACGGATACTTCTGATCACCAGCCTGGAAACCACATCGCAGAGGACATCGCATCGCAGAGTAATTCAACAGACACGTAAATAACAACAATGAACAATCATTTTATATTGCTTATTAATATCAAGTATATGTCAATCTTGTTTTGGTGACTCAATCAGTCTAAGAATCCATTGCTAAGAAATAAACACTAATAACTTTGATAGTAAATGAATAAAGTACTGAGTGATAAATTTGTAATATTTGAATGCAACTATTATTAAAAAAATTTAATTAATAACAACTAAATTGTGTTTATTTATTACTGGCGCCCTGGGATAATTCTAAAGAGTCGGTACACGAAAGTAAGTGTGATATCTTATTATTAAAATTTGATACGTGATAAATATTAATTTTCATTGAATAATTTAATTTGATAAACTCTTACTTTATACATGCTCGTAGGCCAAGTAGTATGCAAAGTAGTAACAAAATAGTAGTGCTATAAGGCCTATATTTAAAAGTGTATTACATTCTGTCGCCCGGAACGTGGGACTATTGAGTCACTAATAGAATAGTAAAATAAGAATAAAATAGAATTAAGAATAACAATAATATAAGATATAGTTGTATGATTACGAGGAGTAAGAGTAGGAAAAACACAAACACACAGAACAACACGCACGGAGAAAACAATAACATGAATACAGAAACAACATCCCACGGTAACGAAATGGACTTCGATATAAACAATCAGCTAGGAGATTCGCAGACGATCACACACATTTCAATGGGGAATTGAAGAGTCAGGGACGCGGGGACTGAACGAAGAAAATGCAGAAACACAACATATTACACAAGAAACACTAGTAGAGGTTAGAGAGAGGCCAGTATATCAGACATTACCAGAGAAAGACAAAGATTAGATTCAAAGATTCATAAAGATTCAATTATTATTAAAATTTGATACGTGATAAATATTAATTTTGTCACTGAATAATTTAATTTGATATACTCTTACTTTATACATGCTCGCAGGCCAAGTAGTATGCAAAGTAGTAACAAAATAGTAGTGCTATAAGGCCTACATTTAAAAGTGTATTACACTTGTATCCAGCCAATGATCTTCCCGTCTTTTTCTTGGACGACCTTTCGACCTTTTGCCTGCCATGTTTTCTATAAGAACTCTTTTCGGTTTTCTCCTGATACTCATTCTCGCGATATGGCCAACCAATTGGAATCCCCTCAGTTTCATGTACATTTTTACTGATAGTTCGCTGAAACAGTTCGCATACTCGACTCACCATTTTTATGTAGATAACCTAGAATTCGCCTCAGGAGCTTTCTTTCAAATATGAGCCTGTTAGAAGCATGGAGGCATTTAAGTCAAGTCGTCTTAGTTTTTAGTAAATTGTTATGTCTTATATTGTCACATAGGAAAATAGAAGTAAACGGAGAATCATAATACTTTTGTTATTCCAGTCTGAAAACCTTTATTAAAACACATTTTTTGCCTCATAATTATTTAGTAATAGTTATTATGCCAACTCGGAAATTTTGGACTTAACACCGCTATTTGGATTCCAACCGCCTCATGCTTTCAAGCGTTTCAGTGTTTTTTGCTTAATAGCCAAGTTACATAAAGATGTTAACATCTAAGATATATCTGTACATTATATAGGTAGCTTCTTTTGTATAGTTAATACTACACAATAGTTTTTATTTTATATAATAAGATAATATTATAGGATTTTATGTAATATTATCAAAAGCACATACTGAAGACATAGAGACGTATCGTCCATCTTCCCCAAACCTAAGTTACTTTAGTCTTCAGATAATGAGGCTCCACAGCATTCCTGAATCTAAGATCACCACGGTCAACCTATTTTCAGTCGTCCTAGAATTTCCATTCAATCCTCCTTTTCTGGCCAATCAACCTTTAGGCATTCTTAGTACATGCCCAAACCAATTTTATCTCACCTGTCGACTTATTCCACCGCAGATAAGATTATTACTACGTAATCAATCACGTTATTAATACGTCGCCACATTTCATTAGGTGGTCAAAAACAGCGTCACTAGTTGTTCTATTCCGATGTACACATCGCTGCGCGGTAATGCAGTACAGCAGCCGTTACTGAACAAATAAACAAACAGCGCGTCGTATTAGTTCTGCGACTTTGAAGGTGGAAGACTCTTTTCATATATCTGGTACGCTCGATTTCGAACTGTTACCAGTGAAACTGAGATGCTCATGAACCGGTTACTGCCAAACCTATGCTTGTGCTAGTGGATTCCATCGCCGCATGACACTCTCACATCGGTAAACTCAGGACAGTGCTTAAAAAAGACCGGGAGCACTCGCCCACTCTTGACAAACCCTACAATAGAAAGTTTAAATACAAAATTAAAGCATTTTACTGCGGATATATGTATTATTTTTATATTATATGTGTGTGTGTATGTGTATGTGAGAGAGAGAGAGAGAGAGAGAGAGAGAGAGAGAGAGAGAGAGAGAGAGAGAGAGAGAGAGAGAGAGAGAGAGAGAATGTGAATATTTGTGCGTTTTATTTTATTCATAATAAGTTTTCAACATAAAAGCATTTGTTTTATTAATTAAGTGAAGCGAGTTCTCAGTTTTAACTCGACCGTTTGGAACCTGACTTTTTTCTGTCTGTCTATTTAGGATATACCTCACGATAACTTTTGAATGAATCAACAGATTTTTGTAAAACTTGGCATGCGTGTCTATAATAATTTTACCCTACAGATCTCCTGTCGTTTTTTAGATTGATTCCCCAAAACATAGAGAGAGCATGGCAAAAACATAAGGGTGTCAAAATTGTGAACATTCATGTGGAATATCAATTAAAGGTAATTTTAACACAAATCTGAAAATAGTGTCGATGTTTAAAAATTTGAAATTTTAGGAACGGCAGAGCTTACAAAATGGGTCAAAATTACGATAAAATCGCAAAAATCTATGCGATTTAAATTTGCGAGGCTAAAGGTAATTTTAGTTATAACCTGAGTATACTGTACAGTTTTGAAAATTCCAAAATTTTAGAACACCAGGTCTTGAAAATTTGAAAAAATTGTAGTGTATTGTATGACGTTAGTTTATTGTATGATTGTCTGTTTTACAATTGTTATTTTAGTTTTAAAAAATAGTAGATGTTCGTGGTTTTGTAATTTTTTGATAATTTAAAAACTATGTAATACTTAAATTTACCTGATAATAAATATATTTTGTTCAAAATAGTAAGCGACTTTTGCAGCTCAGGAAGCTCAAGAGTTAGTTTTTCTAAGGTACATTACGTAAAAACGTTTTGTTCCAGAAAAGGCAGAGATTTTATTTTTTTCTGTCTACTTAGATAAATATAATAAAAAATTAATTTGTGTGTGTGTGTGTGTGTGTTTACATTTGTTCATACACGCTATCATTGCATTTGAAATATATTCATCGATATCCAGATCGGTATCCAAAGATTTTGTTGCAACAGATAATTATAAGAAAAGAAAATTTCTACAACTATAGTAGGAAATTAAGTGACTTATTTGAAACATAACTGGGCTATTTTTAGAATACAGATTTTAATATTAATGCTGCTATTTAAAAACTGGAAAAATCACTGTTTGGATAAGTAGAAATTACAAGTTAGAAATAGTCAGAAAGGATTTCTGTGTACAGAGCTCAATTTAGGTCTATTATATGTAGATAGTACTGTTAATAGTTCCTTAATAAATCGGTTATTTAAAGCCAAAGCGGAGCTGTTGCAACTAAATAAACAACATACAAATAAATATTCTTATATACATCTCCGTCCAAATTGCGTACTTTGTGCAATAGTAAAGAAGAAGAGCGTCATCCACTTTGTCTGTAATTGTTCATTATTAAAAGAGTGCCGCTTAAAATATTTCTAAAAATCTGTGTTAAGTGTTGAAGAGGTGATGGAGATTGCTAAACGGTAAATATCGGATGTTACTGAGTGAATATTATAGATCGGCGTGGCCATATCGGTACGAACTAGTTACAGAATTTAATTAATAGGGCTAAAGCTGTAAACATATAAGGTTACTTATAACGAGAGCAATCTCTGATGTGGTATCTTGTTCTTCCGAAACTATTCTGTTTACTTCACGAGTGCATTAAGATTTTGAAAGCTATACTTAACTGTTTTCAAACAGAATCAGTTCGTCTTACATTATACTTTTCATTCTTAAAACTGTGCAATACAAGTATACTCTTATATAATGCAATTTTAGTTTCTTTTATAATCACTGTTTAGTCCACAAACATATTAAATAATACGCAACTCCACGGACGGTCTTTTGACGTATTGTGTTGCAGTTTAAAAAACAATTTTTATTCCGTTTTGTATTGGTTTGTCAATAAAACACTTTTATTATTATTATTATTATTATTATTATTATTATTATTATTATTATTATTATTACAATATATATAATAAATATAAATAAAAGAAATCATCTTTTATTTATTCTTTAAGTGTAACGTATCGCCGCGTTACAAATCCAGGGAACCCATCTTAACTAAGCTCCGTCAATTAGATGGGCTGCCTACGTTGTAACGAAATGTATCAACAAATAATTAACTTAACAAATTTACTTACTAACTGTGTAAGGAAACAAGGGAAGGTATACTATTGATTTACGCACTCATTATATGTGTGTAACAAGACGACTTCTCTTTATTTAACATTTAAAAACATTTACTGACAGATCCCATGACATTACGAATTAAATTATTAAAGTTATTTGAATGCTTTCTTTAAACTTTGGGATCAAAATTGATTCTATTTAGCTATACCTCGGATCCGGGTAACCTTCGGTATTTAGTCATTAAAACTTTTAGTTATACTCAATTCATGATATTAGCTTGCAAGACCTTTTGTCTTTTCTTTATTTATTATTCCATTTGAAGAATGGTATTATTACTTGAATTATACTACGATACATTAACATATAAACTGTTACAACGTATGATGTTTGAATAGTTACATTAAAACTCTTAGATTTAATCTTTTAATCTTTACAAAGTTAATAGTCTCTGAAAAGTCTCTTTTAAGGTGTGTTGTGTAACAAATATTAGTAACCCTCGATAGACAGGCTATCGAGTCACCTTTAAATTGGTATGTAGAAACCTCGTCCTGGGGTGTCCGTCTTGGGAATCCTTAATAGCGCCGTCATCATCTCGGTCTGGTCTTCGTCATTAAAGGGCTCAAAAGTCCGCAGGGTAGATTGAACCTTCTACGATGCAGGTACATGTAGATTCTCGGATGTCCTGATCTGCATATTCTGTCGGGTCTACGAGTGTTTATAAGTTCTAGTAGTTCACATCTCCAGGAATGATGTTGAAAGAGTAGTTAGTTCTTGAAGTTAGCAGTCATCTTGTTTTTACACCATTTTTATATTTCGTGTTATAAGTTATGTCTCTTGTTTTCACATAACTGTACTAATTAATGCATAACACATACTTTTAGCAGTAATTTCTCGTATACAATATTTAAGTAAAACAAAAGAATTCGCAACATTGAGTCAGAGCGTTTGCTCGCACGTCTGCACTGCATGAAGTCAACATAGCGAGAGAGAGTTTTCTGCTCGCTTCGACTGGGACATAACAAGGGAGGAGTAGGGGCACTATTGCGCGAGAATATAGTCCCTGTCTCTCTTTAAGTAAACATTTTTATTTATACAAACTATCCCTAAATAAATATACATAATTTAAATAAGTTGTTTTAGCGACTATCTGTGTCTTCAGGTTTTTTAATTATTAACACTAGGTTTTTTTATCTTATTCTAAATTACAGACGACTCGTGAGACATGTCGAGTCCGGAATTAACAGGTCAGCGCCTGACAACAAGCAAAGGGTTAAATACGACAATAATAACTATTTACAATTTGTCTTTTTATTAAAGTTTCTTTGGGCTTATTAATTACTTCTTCCTCTCATACTGAGTACATACAGGTTTTTGTTATTATAGTGAGATTTAAATGGCTTAATGGATCGCAACCTTAATTTTTACAATTTTTTATTTTTTTGATTATTGTTACAATTTAAATCGTCACATACTCCACCGCTTAATTTGCACGTTACGGTTTAAATTTTTTTTTTTTACTGGGGACTTGGAGTATGTATGGTGTCAGTGTGTGTAGTTATTTATCATTATTTATTATTAGTGCAGAGTTTGTTTTCTCTAATTCTCTTTAAATGATTTTGTTCATTTAAATGATCGCCTTCGTGAAATTCCCTTTTTCTCACTTCTTACAGTACTAACTTATATTTTAATCTTAATACTAATTTCCAAACCTCAGATTGGAAAGATCCCTACTTATCCGTAACTCACAATATCGTGGCCCCACTGACATCAGCTTACTCTAACTACTCTAGTTAGCTTTCAGCATTCACTAATGATCTTTGGCACCTTTCTGCCCTATCATTACACCTTTCAGTCGGCGCCGTTGTGACCTGTTACGTTACACGTATAATCACTTCTTGATTATATATCATAAACTTATTTCTAATGTAATCTAAAGAGGATCCCATACTCCACTTTAGATCACTGTTACTAGAGAAAAGCGGAATCTCACGAAGATAATTCTCTTTTATCTCTTTAACAATAACTAAACAAACTATGCGGGAGGGGAGACACTTTACACAATGCATTGTAATGCACACTAGGGGTGGTTTTCAATTGTTTAGGCTAGCAGCGGCTTATCACAATAGGGAGGGTGCGGGGCTGCTTAGTACAATTCCTAACACGCTTTATTTCCTCTAACTGGCCACCACTGGGAGTTTACAATATGTAACGTTACTGACCATTATTATTATTCTTTCTCTTGCTTACTGCTACACTTCACACAATTTAGTTTAACTTAGGATTTATTTAGCTCTAGTATTTAAAGCAATTATTATTCTCTTTATTATTATTTTCTTTGGGGGATTTAAGAAACTTCCTAGAATTAATTTCCTATTTAATTACCATATTTATTTAGCACAATTTTTTTTTTTTATAAATTTATTATTATTAAGTCACTACATTATTTAATTGTCGTCACGGTGAAAATACTTGAACTACTATACTGTACACATTTATTACACATATATAGGATACATTCTTAAGTCATTAATTTACACAAATTAGAAAAGAACAATTTCTCTTCTAAGGGAGAGACAGAAATTCCACACACATATTTATCAAGTTAAATAGCCGATCAGCTGTTTTCTGGAATGTAGGTCACCCTCTGTATTTAGTTAACAAAGGAAGGTTGAGCGTGTGTGAGAATGGGGGTTTGCTTTTACTTATTATTGTCTACACAATGCGACTGAATAACACCAACGACCGGTATAAACAGGAGAAGGGGAGTGCAGACGCTAGGGTGAATCTTATTCAACAACTCTATTATTATTACGCTTGGCAACACTTTGACTCCATTCATTCATATACTTTTCTCAATTATATCAATTAATTATTTTGCTCACAATTTCAAATTACGAAATTCTTTGCACTTAATTACCTGGGTCTACATTAAGCAAGAGCATTATTATTAACAAAGTTATTTTTAATTAATTTTTTTTTTTTTGACACATACTAGTGTATGTCCAACATATACTGTGCAGAATGATTCAGGAAACAACAGGTCATGGATTGTCGTAAACAAACCTGTTACAGATTGTCCAATTGACCAAAATTGTAATGTTTGGTCACAATTCATGTATGCAAGTAGGTACCTGCATATAGCTTATTTGCATTGTATGACGCTAATGATATTTCAACTTATACATACTATCATTTACGTAACTTAGTAAAATATTAAATATGTTTTGAAAATTAAAGTTATTAAGGTAACTTTCTGAGTGCATAGATCAATAACTGGTTATACAAATTATCCAAGCAAAGTGCCTCATTTTTGTTTGTGCGTCACGATGCTTACACAACCTTTTATAAAAATTAGCAGAGTTGCGCAATTTTGTAACGTATCGCCGCGTTACAAATCCAGGGAACCCATCTTAACTAAGTTCCGTCAATTAGATGGGCTGCCTACGTTGTAACGAAATGTATCAACAAATAATTAACTTAACAAATTTACTTACTAACTGTGTAAGGAAACAAGGGAAGGTATACTATTGATTTACGCACTCATTATATGTGTGTAACAAGACGACTTCTCTTTATTTAACATTTAAAAACATTTACTGACAGATCCCATGACATTACGAATTAAATTATTAAAGTTATTTGAATGCTTTCTTTAAACTTTGGGATCAAAATTGATTCTATTTAGCTATACCTCGGATCCGGGTAACCTTCGGTATTTAGTCATTAAAACTTTTAGTTATACTCAATTCATGATATTAGCTTGCAAGACCTTTTGTCTTTTCTTTATTTATTATTCCATTTGAAGAATGGTATTATTACTTGAATTATACTACGATACATTAACATATAAACTGTTACAACGTATGATGTTTGAATAGTTACATTAAAACTCTTAGATTTAATCTTTTAATCTTTACAAAGTTAATAGTCTCTGAAAAGTCTCTTTTAAGGTGTGTTGTGTAACAAATATTAGTAACCCTCGATAGACAGGCTATCGAGTCACCTTTAAATTGGTATGTAGAAACCTCGTCCTGGGGTGTCCGTCTTGGGAATCCTTAATAGCGCCGTCATCATCTCGGTCTGGTCTTCGTCATTAAAGGGCTCAAAAGTCCGCAGGGTAGATTGAACCTTCTACGATGCAGGTACATGTAGATTCTCGGATGTCCTGATCTGCATATTCTGTCGGGTCTACGAGTGTTTATAAGTTCTGGTAGTTCACATCTCCAGGAATGATGTTGAAAGAGTAGTTAGTTCTTGAAGTTAGCAGTCATCTTGTTTTTACACCATTTTTATATTTCGTGTTATAAGTTATGTCTCTTGTTTTCACATAACTGTACTAATTAATGCATAACACATACTTTTAGCAGTAATTTCTCGTATACAATATTTAAGTAAAACAAAAGAATCGCAACATTGTGTCAGAGCGTTTGCTCGCACGTCTGCACTGCATGAAGTCAACATAGCGAGAGAGAGTTTTCTGCTCGCTTCGACTGGGACATAACAAGGGAGGAGTAGGGGCACTATTGCGCGAGAATATAGTCCCTGTCTCTCTTTAAGTAAACATTTTTATTTATACAAACTATCCCTAAATAAATATACATAATTTAAATAAGTTGTTTTAGCGACTGTCTGTGTCTTCAGGTTTTTTAATTATTAACACTAGGTTTTTTTATCTTATTCTGAATTACAGACGACTCGTGAGACATGTCGAGTCCGGAATTAACAGGTCAGCGCCTGACAACAAGCAAAGGGTTAAATACGACAATAATAACTATTTAAAATTTGTCTTTTTATTAAAGTTTCTTTGGGCTTATTAATTACTTCTTCCTCTCATACTGAGTACATACAGGTTTTTATGTTATTATAGTGAGATTTAAATGGCTTAATGGCTCGCAACCTTAATTTTTACAATTTTTTATTTTTTTGATTATTGTTACAATTTAAATCGTCACATAAGTAATATTGAATTGTGTGTGTGTGTGTGTGTGTGTGTGTGTGTGTGTGTGTGTGTGTGTGTGTGTGTGTGTGTGTGTGTGTGTGTGTGTGTGTGTGTGTGTGTGTGTGTGTGTGTGTGTCCACTCTCCCACTCATCACTAAAGGAACCCTTTTAAAAGAACAAGACAACACGAGGTCAACCAAACACATACTATGTACACGACACCCACACATTTACACACAATGTAAGCTATGTGTTATTGTAAGTTTTGTGTTTTATGAACATTATTTTTCAATTGTCATTTTAATTATTGTTCATTTCAATACAAGAAATCAAAAGAAAAGAAAATCGATCTCGTATACAAAAGACGTCTCGCGGTGATGACGAAGCTAAACCAAAGTTTGAAGCTTTACCGAAATTAAGCGCACTCCTTGTCCTAGTAGCAACACAGGCACACGAAATTCGTGATTACTCGAGAGCCTGGTCACATTATTATTATTAGAGTTTGCTGTGGTCAAATCGTGCCAGTAACCACTCAAAGTGTACGACACTTGAATCGTTACAGATAATTAATGCGTTTGTCCTGTAGTAATTCCAGCAGTTGTAATACACAAACCACAGATATTCCAGTTGAGCCACATTATCACGTTGGCTTTACCCTCAAAGTAAAAGTTTTTGTTGTTAGTTTAACGAGCAATAATGTTTAATACGCTGCTTGATTGTAAACACTCGGCGCTACAGCACAGACCACAGAATTTTATCTATCGAACAAGTCTTTGTAGTAAATTATGAATATAGCGGCAACTAAAAAATGCTTATAGTCATGTGTATTCGACTGAGCGTATAATAGAAGGAGGCAATTAAAAAAAATTGTAATGCACGGACCGCTTCGAACCACCATAAATGCTTTACGACTATTTTAACTGGCTCAGCCATAGTAAACTTAGCTATTGTTTACCTCACTTTTTGTGTACGTGATATGTGACGTGAACGTGATATGGACTTTATCCAGTCTGTAAATGGAAAAACTATAGAGTTGTTTTCTCCAATGCAAGTAATTAACTGACACGCGTGTATCACTGTTATTCGTGCGGTATTATTGAGAAAAACATCGTCAATTGTTGACGCCTTCTAGCTTCCGGACACCCGATCTTGTGCGTAGCTACCCATTCTACGTAAGGGTAATCTGAATAGGGTGAAGTCTTGAAAATTGTTGAGGGCATATATCAATTGTAACTTATGCTTTCTCTCTAACCGACGCATACTGTGGCAACGGACTTTCATAGCCGGCAGAAAATCAAAAAATTTAATGTTGCTTACACTTTCGTTTTTATTATTTTCATATATTACATAATCCTGCGTACACCAAATCAAATGAGTATCAATAAGTAGTTTATGAATGGTGACTCCAACCTGCTCCAGCAGGGGCGCCTCTTTTGGAGTCATCTATCTGGCAAGACTCACAAGTATCCACAAGTATTTGTAAACGAATCTTCTTTTACCTGTTTTATGCGCAGTATTTTGCCACAAGCTCCAAATCAACTCAATCTTTCCTCTAAATGTTTGAACACGCTTATGTATTAAGAATTTAGTGCCTGCTTTAAAGAAATGGTTATAAAGCTGTAATACTGTTAAATCTTTATTGACACTTTTAAAATTATTCTCATAAACATGTTAGAAATTAGTTGTGTTCCGAATCCGATCAGATTTATATTTTTAGTTTTTTGTAATGAATATTCATTGTACATTTTATAATTGTTTTTATTTCTTGCTAATGTTTGCTCCTTTTCTTAGCATTCAATGTTTTTCAGTAGAAGTCCACATTTAAAAAAAAAAAATCAGCTCAGCTGAATACGTGAGCCACTATTTATTATTATATCAAATCTTTATTTTTTTAGCAAAAATCATTTTAAAAATATTCAAAACAAAAAAATTGACAGTAAATGAATGTTACTGCCAAACCTTACAAAATTAACACAATACCTACACAAAAAGTAAAGCCTAGAAGGAAGAAGGCAGTTTCAATACAATGTTATGGTTTCTAAATTCTCAACAAAGCCGAACAAGAAGAAGTAAAAGAGGAACATTTACGTATCTATTTAGTGTTTTTGTTTTGAAAGATGTCTTCTGTAATTCTGTCGTTAACAGGTATAGAATTTTTTAATATTCTGGATACGCTATAGTGAAATTGTAAACAAATTTGTGTTTTCCTTTAAAAAAAATTAAGACACAAACAAGATGTCAAAAAGACAATTTTAACATAGTGTGTAAGGCCTTAACCTTTTTCAAATTAGATTTTAAATCTCGTTGGAGAAAGACACACACAACAGAGATAAGATAATTAAGAAAGTTGTATTAGTGGTTATAATCACAAACAGAATTATCACTGTTGCACACCACTATAGAAAATTTATTCCGATTAGCGCTTTCAAGCTTTTCAGCTCATCGTCAGATCGGAAATCCTATCAGATCGTCAGATCTCCGATCTGACGATGAGCTGAGAAGCTTGAAAGCGCTAATCGGAATAATTTTTCTATAGTGGTGTGCAACAGTGATAATTCTGTTAGAGATAAGATACTTCAAGAACAATTTGCCTCAACGCATTAACTTCATTTCTTTGTTTACCTTTAAAAAATGCGTACCGGTACGTCCAGTAATTCTTTTGAAACGAGCACGGAACAAACAAAACGACAGAAAACAAAAAAAATAAGGGAATTTGTTGCTGCTGTTTTAAGTTACGCCACGGAAATGAGTTTGGGAACATCAGTTACAAGACAAGCAACAAAAATATTACAAGCAACAACACGTGCCCAAGTCCAAGAAATGTCTTGTTACGCGTTACAAGAGAAGTGAAGCCCAAATCGTGCAAAACTATAGAAAGGCTTACAAAAAAGCATTAAAACTGATGCCAGGTGAAGATGCCCTTGCATTCTTAGTGGATACCAAGTTATCTAGGCATCAGTACAATATTATCAGAATGAATGTTATCAATACAATTCAATATTATATTGTACAATATGTATATCTTAATATTTTAACAAAATATAATGAGAAATCCACAGACATTCTCATCATATAAAGACATTTGAGAAGAAAAAATTGGATGGTATCCGACATCAGAAGTTATTCAAGTTTGCAATTCATTTTTATTGAGTTCGGATCCAGTAATTACAAACAGTAAAATGTTACCAAAGAAAAAAGATCAGTCCTTGTCTAAACGAGCATTACACTTATCAGATGTATCTTCCATTAACATACTATACGAGGAAGACGTTGAAAACTACGGTGATGACGATGACTACAGTGATGATGACAACAAAGATATATATTCACAGCCTGATGACGATGAATTACACTAAACTTTATAATCAACGTTTTCAATATTTTCGTACTTAAATATTGCTGTATATTACTTTAGGCTTTTTTAAAGGAAATAGATTAAAGAAAATATAGATTTAATGAAATATTTTTGTGATTTTTTTAGTGTAATTATGTGTTTATGAAGAAATATTTACCTTACGAATCCACTCATAGTGTGTGTGATTTATTGCCTACTTTGAAGAACTGTTGTCCCAGTGCGCGAATCGATAAATATACCGTCGTTGGATTCGGGACGTACTATCCGATGTTATACAGGACTATATATACAGAAGCACCATGACCATCCATCCATTGGCTGAAATAATAATAGTAAACTACGTAAATAAAAAACGACTTAAACTTAATTATATATGACATTTAATAACTGTAACCGTATTCTAAAAGAAAACAAAGAGATCAAAGCTGAACTGACAAAGCAAATTATTCAAAAAATTTGAATGAAAACTTTTGGAAATTATGGAAATAACATAGCAAAACTCAGGTAGGTGGGAAAGGTGCGGCTGTTTGGGCGGCCGCCGGAAGCAGTTCTAACCTTCCAGTGAATCACGTCAGTGATTGTTCTCAGACAATCTTTTGAATTTTTAAAAGGAATTTTATAAATGAACACAGTTTGAAAATTATAAAATTTCTTATAGTGAAAAGGAAACTGACCATATAGCCCAAGCGGTTCCTCGTCAGCTATTCGTTCACAATTTTAGTTCGTACCTGTTTATAATTCGAGTTTGAATAGTCTCAGACCAGTTGTTCAACTATTGTGTAAATATACAGCCTGTTGCGACTGGTATGTGACACACAACACTACTGCTGTGCTGCTCGCTACAGAACCAGTTAACTCAAAGGTAATTAATTCGCTTAATAAAATGCTACTGAAATTGCACTAGGATTCTGATTAGAACAGTTTTCTGATTTATCTACTTGGACGCAGGTGATGGTGGTGGTGGTGCTGGTCTTTGTGATGACGATGAAGAGAAGGGGAGGAGGAGGAGGAGGAGGAGGAGGAGGAGGGAGAGGAGGATGGCGATGACGATTGTAACGACAATAACGAATAATATACACATTTTACAAACTTACCGTTAAATTATATTTAACATTCCTCGGTGCAATTCTGATTGTTTCTTTTCTACAATAAACCCTACGTATTTTCCCATCGTTATCATCACTATGCAAATCTGCCTCCTCTACAGAACTCAATGTGAGAACTACGAACAGCACTTCTCACCCCCTCTGTATCTACGAACATCAGTCCTTCTTACCTACTCTCCACACTAACAGCTCTGTACTCTAAGCCTCGGATATGTTCATAGTATAAATTACCCTCAGTCGTTTATCTTTCCTGGCTTGCCACTCGACCACTTAATGCCACGCTTATTTCTTCGAGTGACTGTGTGAAATACGGGCCACAATATCCCACAACACTTGCTCTTAAGCCATTCCAATTTATTTATCTCCGCCAACTTGTAAAGGTATTTTTCGCAGAGTAAGTAAAATATATTAGTAATAACACAGCATAACTCGTTACAACAACACGCCGGATACTAAAGGAGTGCTTATGATAAAAAACTCTTCCAAAGTATATTTCTATTCCCTGAAGATGATAACTTAAAGAAAATAAATAGAACTTTAAATTTTATGGTGAAAAAGATAATTAATCTGAAAACGAGTGTAGCAACTGAATACGTTTTTTTTTTCTGAGGCCATGAATTATTCCTGAATGTTTTGTTATAGTTGTGTGCCCTGAACTGAAATATTAGTCTCTTTTTGCCTTTGCTCCTTTCATTGAAGTGTACAAATCACAAATAATTTGCAGTCGATTTGTTCTTTGTGTTCTGTTCTGTTATTTCCATGATTCTCTGACGCCATAATTGTGACATGCTTTTTCTTCTTCTTTTATGATTATTACCCTGCGTGAGTCTATCTGTATCCTCTCATTTTAGAGCTATCTCGTGTTTTATAATTCTGAGTCATATGTTTCATATTATTCTGAGCCTATCTTCTTCTTCTATTGGACTTCATTAGAGTACTTTATATACGTTTTTTTGTATCGTCCATTCGGTTAACGTACCTCAGCCATATCAGTATTACCTCCTACATAATTGATGATATTATCCATGTTCTGTGCTTGCCCTTATATCTTTAGCAAATTTTTCTGCATAAGTAGAAATGAAGGGGTACTGATAAATAAAACATTTTTCCGTATACTGAAGGGAATACGTATTTTTCTGTACATTTTCTGACATCGCTGGGCTAATTAGACAATTCAGTTTTTGTTTTTGTGGTCAACCAAGTCTTATTAGGATAATAACAATGAGAGGATAAATATTTTTCTTCTTCTTCCTCCTCTTGTTCCATCCTACAGTACGTGTAGATGCCTGTTCCCGTTTCAGAAGCCATATATAAATTTACCAATTTACCAAAAGCTGGTAATACGTGTTATGAATTTAATTTATTAATTTACCAGTAGGCCTAGTGTAAGTTGAATTAAAAATCAGATCATCGTTTTCTATGGCTTCCTACATTATGACTAACCTGTGGAGCATAAAAATATGCGGTCTTTGGTGTAGGCATGCGGTCTTTTCTATGCGAAGAACATGTTCCCTACAACCATTCTTATAATCATCGAACGTTTCAACCAATGAGGACATTGGTTGGTTGGTTTATCAGTCCGTATATAATCATTGCAAAGCACATCTAGGTGTGAACATCCTTTGATCATTTCTGCAGCGATGATTTTATTTACATCCGCCTGTCGCAGAGTCCATGACTCTGCACCGCCATAACGTCATAACATTTAATTTAGATTTTACGTTTAAGCACGCTCCGGTTAATATCAGCCTTTTTTAATCTTTCCAGATACATATAATCCCCCCGGCAGCGTGTCGAGCACTGCGCGAAGTTGTGGGACTGCGCCTTGAAGACCCACCAGCTAGGCTCTTCCGCGCTCTTTACCGTTGGGAAATTTCCACTTCCAGTTTCGAGACCGTTGATCATTTTACTATCACTAGTAAGAGGAAAATAAAACTCGAATCCCCTAAGCCTCGAATACTCTAATAGAGTCAGGGTCGGAAAAACAAGGATTTGGCCAAGAAAGACCGACAGGATATATTAAATTAAGGGACCTTACTCAAGACAAGTTGAAGCAAAGTAAGAGTCCAGCTAGGTACCCCGGGCTCACCACACTCGTACTCACAAGACGGGGATATAGGATAACTGTTATGTAAAAATATTACTGATTTTATTTCTTTACTCTAAATACAATGACACTGTGACTGAACGTAGACATTACGTCAATAACTTGTTACTCCTAAGGCGCTACAATCCTCCACAGTCCTGCACCCGACTCACCTCTCGCTGCTGTCTTCTACCCCCTGACATTGTCCTTCCATCCTCTCCCACATTATTCCGTCTTCTAGGGGGGGGGGATCTACCCATTTTTCTTCCATTTTTTTCATCTAGACTTTTTGAAGGTTCTGGAGTCATTCATTCTTATTGCATGTTCCGTCCACTTCATTTGTCTCAGTTTTACGTATCTTGAGAAGATCGCTTCTATCCACCGTCCCTGTCTCTCACACTTCATTGTAAATTATGAAGTTTCCATGTCCTTTGTTAGTTCCAACAGTCACCTTGAAATCTTCTTTTCAAAAACGTCTACTTGTCCCTGTGATTTCTGGATTTGGCAATTATTGATTACCCAAACAACCGGTTATTGCTTTGTAAGCCGATTTCGCCTACTTTACAAATGGGCGAATAATTTTTCAGTCTACCTTCGTTTCGGTTTGTTTCAAATGTGTTGAACGCATTTGAAAATAACAACTCAAATTATTGCTGATTCCCCAAAATTACCTTTCATCGTAGCATATTTGGTTCTCTCTTCCCGTCTTATTTCCATCTACTACTACTACTACTCTCCAGCACTACAGCCCATGGTGAGCCTTGGCTTCCGCTACGACCCGTCTCCACTCATCTCTGTCCATTGCCTTCAGTCTCCAGTTCCTAATGCCCATCTTTCTCAGATCTTCTTCCACATCCTGCTGCCATCTTCTTCGAGGCCTGCCTCTTCTTCTTTTGCCCAGTATCGTTCCACTTAATATAGTTTTGGGCATCCTCGTAACATTCATACGGGATACGTGTCCCAGCCATCTAATTCTAGCTGATTTTATGTGCCTCACCAGGTCTTGTCCACCAATCAACTCATTTGTATTTCACCGTTATTTCGGATCCTATACATATTCCCCTCCTTCACCGGTCCAAATATCTGTCTCAAAATTTTTCTTTCAAAAATTCTTAGAGCGCTTATATCCTTATTTACGAGAGTCCATGTCTCGGATGCATAAGTAACAACAGGTCTGATCAGTGTTTTATATAACATTAATTTGGTTCTTGGAGTTAGAAGCTTTGATTTCAGTAATGATTGGTTTGCATAGTAGGCTCTATTGCCGGTTATGATTCTATTTACTATTTCGCTGCTCACTCGGTTTTCATTATTCAGAATAACACCTAGGTACTTAAATTCTGTAACTCCTTGGAAACAGTAATGGCCTGTGTGAAGGTCTAGCAGTTCTCTATTTTCCTTCGCAGACACTTTCATGTATTTTGTTCTTATTTCCATCACTAAATCGAAAATCTTTCCACGTTATGTCAGTGCCTGATATTATTAAATATGACATCGCATTATATTACTCGAGTCCTGCATAATCTTGTTTCTGATGTGTATATTCATGAACTATATAATGTTATACAGTAAGTCGTTATGTATATTTATATAACGCTAATTACGTAAACAGAACGAGTGTCACTGACATTGGAAGCCCGCTGTACGGAACCGGTTCTCCAGTACACGTGGCTCTTGCACGACCGCTCGCTCACATCGTTAGCATGACACATAGTCACGTTATCTCTTTGAACCCTATACTGTTTTCGTCCTGCTTTTTCAACACCCTTTGTTGACAGACATCAGTGTAGATTTGATTACTCTATTATTGGCAATTCCCCAGTTCACTTCCGGTAGTGATCTCGACAATGTGACGCATAAAAAAAAGAAAGACAAAAAAAGAAGTGTTTGATGCGATGTGAGTGGAGCGTTATGTTACCGACCAGGATGGTGCCAGTACTAAACGGGTATAGATGTAAGGTAAAATATAATATTTTCGTTCCACAAATTTAGTATGACAACTGTTTTAATTAAAAATTATTTACTACAAGCAAATTGGCTTTATTAAACTTAATTATGGTTAAGCCGAGTCCAATATGAAATTGAGCAATTTCGTCTGTAAATGTTTATTAATAGTTCCCTTTGTCTCTACTCTTTCTTCTTCTTCTTTTTCTTCTTCTATGGCGTCACAGTTCGGAGTCGAACCTTAGCCTCCATAATCATCCGCCTCCATTTTTCCCTGTCCTTGGCGATCGATGTCCATCGTTTTATTTTAAGTAAAGTATCAGCATCCCTCGCCTCTGCGTCAATCCAGCGATGCTTTGTCTTCCGACAGTCCTTCTACTCTCGCTTTGACTAAACAGTTCCTTCCTAGGCTGCCTTCCATCCTAATGATGTGTCCTGCCCATTGCAATCTATGCAGTCGGATGGTGGTGGCCAGATCATTGTCTAGCTATTTTTTATTAAAGCTTAGTTTTTAATGGCCGTGAGATACTGGTACTGCTAGATTAGTTTGTTTATTTAGTTTTACTTTGACAAGTACGACCTCTATCTTAAAAAAATATTTTGTATGAAGAAAACAAGAACATAAAAATACATCAGTCTGAAACATGTAGGCAGTCTAAAAAAACCACAACATTCTGCGGGAGCAAGTCAGACATAAAGTTATTCTGAAATAAATTCAATTAACTGAACAGCCGAATTCTCATGTCCTTCGTCCTACATCCAAAATTCCGCAAAGATTACAAAATCGTTTTTAACTAGTTTCATGACGGGGTCTCGAGCGTCCACCTGTGACACTTCGTCTTCTACGCACATTCGTGTCCACAAACGAAACAGAATATCATTAAACCAGAGAAGAAACATGCTATTCATTTTGGAATGCTGTCGTATAACGCAAAACACGTTTCTTATTACACGCTGCGGACTTTTCGGACTTGCCGCTCGTATTGATGCTGTTTACATTTCTGAACACCTGGAATTGGAAACGTCGAATTAACAGTTATATTTCGTCAATAAAAAATTGCAATATGTTGCTGAATTGCGAAATTGCGATTTCTAAAATTCTTGCAGTTACAGTATAATCATTTTAAAAAATGGTTTTCCTATTCAAGTTATCAAAAATGATCCGCACAAGTAACATTTGTGCGGTTTCTGAAACAAAAATTAAATCCGGCGTTGAAATTGACAATGGAATATACAAAATAGAATGATATGACTGCGACAAAGTCAATGAAGAACAGACCAAGAAATAATTCTAAGATAGATTCACTCATCACATAAATGCTTATTTGATGCCAAATAGCTATAATTTAGCATACCCGTTACAAATAAGAGGTATTCATTCCCAGGAAAGAGAATAGTAAGGAGACTTCAAATGTAGAAAAGTATTACAAAATAAATGTCTGGGAAATTACGTACAAAGTAACACGCTAATCACAAAAATGGAAATAAAAACTAAACACGACAATTAACTTAAAAGTTTAAATGTTCTTAGTAATAAATCTGATAATTAAAATTTTACACAGTTAGCCTACATTTCAGTCGTCACCGCCATGATAGTAACTTTAGACTCGTTTTAACCCCTCTTATGAGCTCTTCTGATTTGTGAAGACAATTAGGAGTGACGAGTCACTTCTTCCCCACACATTTTCAACATAACCGTCAAAACAGCCCAGTACTCTACACCAAAGGTACTTTCCCAATAACCTTACCTACAGTAATTTTCGATATTTCGATTATGCGATAGTTGGCATCGATATGTAGTGAATATTAGTTGGATTTAATTTTAGTTGGATAGTAGATACTGTAAAAATATATTTATATATGTTATAAAATAGCTTGATGACGATTGCAATCACTTTCAATTTTCATATGTTTTACGAAAAATATAGCTTTCATTCTGCATGTGGCGTCAAAAGTTGACGTTGTTGGGTTACAGACAAATTAAATGTACACATGAACACATATGCCTTTAAAGTAATACTTGCTTTTCTGTGAAAAGCATGTAAACAAAACCAACTCGAAGTAACGCGGGATGACACAAGGGCCACCCCTTGCTGCAGGTCTCCCTACAATACATTTTACACGTTTTTTTTTTGTCACCGAAAGCCATTTGTGGTTGTCGCTTTTCTCTGGTCCCCTACTACATTTACAATAGTTTTTTACTAATTGTATAGGCCTATAGTTATGTATAGATGTATAATATATTCTCTTTTAATCGCAACACGTGTACAAAAAAAAACGTAACGTAACAAAGGTTATGTCGTAAGGTAAGGTTTAATAAAATAATAGAATACATCCATTATGAGCATTTTTTTGTAGGTTCACCGTGTTTATGAATGAAGAAGAAAACGCTTGAACGTTACAACAATGCTTAGTTCAGTTTGCTTTTTAGTTTGTTTTTTATGACATGATAATGTCTTTTAGCTGGACATCGTTTGAAACTTTCTGTAAAATTTTATTTACCGTCACGCTGTATGACGTCATCATTGCGTGACGTCAGAAACGACAAAATGCCGAGCGAGCAAGAAAGTATCGGGAACGAAAGAAGCTCGAGAAGAAACAGCAACGAGCGGCTGCTGTCGGCGGTGAAGCTTCGGTACCAGCGGCCCCATCGCAACAAAAGATACAGTACCGTTTACCAAATGGTAAAAGCTTAAGAGCATGATAATGTCTTTCAGCCGCCAGCTAAACGCAAAATTATTATGGTTACTGACTGACTGTTTCCTTTGCGCAAATGTTGCGTTTAGTTGGCGGCTGAAAGACATTATCATGCTCTTAAGCTTTTACCATTTGGTAAACGGTACTGTATTTTTTGTTTGTTAATACATGCTGAGATTGTCACTCTGTTATAACTGTTGTATTTTCTTATCTAATATTATATTTTGTCAACCATGAGTTTTGTTTACTTTAAACAATAAACTAAAAAAACGAAACATTCTTATCTAACCTCACGCATTACCACATTACGTATTTTCGCCTTTTTCTTCAATAGAATCATTTACAATTGGTACACTTCTTCTTCTTCTTCTTCTTCTTCTTCTTCTTCTTCTTCTTCTTCTTCTTCTTCTTCTTCTTCTTCTTCTTCTTCACATCATGGTCTATCGATACTGTCGCATACTCAAAACATCGAATGTGCATCATAGGTACGATTGTTGGGAAAGCACCAAAAAGTTACATCATTTAAATCCAAACTCAAAACGTTTTATCTCTGATGATGCAGAACAATAGTGTGTGAAAAATACACATATTTATAGTTATTAAAGAATGCAAAAGTTGAACAGAAGGTGCAAACAATAATGTAAAGTAAACCCTAACGCGATGCACATCTCGCTCGTAATCGTGATAATTCGAAATTCAGACACATGCGAAATTATTTTTCTATCACTTTATTAGTTACTTTATGAATACCTACTTTACGGTGTTTATAATTAAATCATCAAATGATTCATCTCACAAAATCAAATTGATATCTTCTACATTTTATTAGTAACTTACGCTTATCGTTTTTGAGCCAATCTTAATACTTAATTTGACCGTTCAGTTTGAAAGCTTTTCTTTTCAGATTTTCTTTTTCTTCTTCCATCTGAGACTAGGCGATTCGCAGTTTCGCTTTCTGTTATGTTCTAAAAGGAATTACATACATGCATATCATCAACGCTTCCTACACTTTCCCACATTACTTTGTCCAATAGGTCTTTATTGGCATATTTCCTCGGGCAAGTTTGACATCCAATTCAGTCCATCTTTCTTTCTTCTCGGCGACACAGTCTTGAAAATTACAAATTTTTAAATCTTAGCGGATGTCCCCACAACCATTACATCCAATCAACGTTTTTCTTTTAGAATTTAGAGTACAAAAAACGTTTCCTCAGGATGTAACCAAAATCCTGTAGAGTAAAATTCTGGGAATACTACATTGAGCCTCTGATCCCGTTCTTCGTGTCATTCTGAAACCCACCTCCTACTTCTTCCGCCTCTACTGCTATTCAAGAAACACCGTCGTCCGCTCCTAAGACTGCTGACGATTGCCACCTTTAATTTTAGGTGGACCCCTAATGGATAGCACAAAAGTAACAATTACAAACTACATTTGAAGTACGAGAAACGGAAGACTTCTTGTCCCTCGAATCTTAATAGCGTCGGGTTCGGTCAGTTAAGAGAGATCAGACAGGATAGGTAACAGAAACAGATTTCACCCAATGCAAGTTGAAGCAAGGTGAGAATCCCGTTTAGGTTACGTCGGCGTGATAAAGCTGTGTCCACCAGATGTGGACCCGTAATATATTTCTAAATTTTTTTCGTAGTTTTCTTGCCTAATTCTTTAATCTTCGTAGACATTTTTTGTTAATTACTTGACATATGACGCTTAAAGGTGAAAACCATTAATTTTATACTGTAGGTAAACGGCACAATTGGAGAACTTGATTTTCTATAGCATAACATTGAGGACAAAATGGAGGAAGACCTTTTTTTTTTAAAGGTAAAGGCACAAGATACACAATTGAAAACCTGAGGATGCTTGGAGGAAAAATATTAGAAGTGAACGGGGAGAGGCATTATTATTTTATATACTAGGAGAAAGCTTTCGGCAGAATTAACTGAAATATTGTACTGAAGATTTTGAAAGACATTGGTATACACTGGAAGGATACAAGACAAATAATGGAGTTGTACACAAAAGAAAAAGTAGTAGTAAGAATAGACAACGATGAGGCGTTAGACAAGGATCCTGTTTGTTTCCAACACTATTCAATATGTACGCTGAATAGGTGACAGAGAAGACCTTAGAAAAATCAAGAGGAACTGTAGTTGGAAGAGAAAGAATAAAGACAAATGAATATATGCACGATCAGCAGTGTCAAAGCGGAATCAGAAAAAGAGCTACAATTTACGATGGAGAATATTGTAATAGTGGCGAAAGAGTTCGGAATGAAGATAATTGTACGAAAAACTAAAGTGATGAGAACAGGCAAGAAAGAAGGCTTCGTTAACACACTCTTGGAAGGAAAAACTGTAGAGTAAGAGAACTCGTTTAAGTAGCCCTATTTGAGGAACACAGTGACACTGAATGTAAGCTGTACGGAGGAAATCAGCAGTAGGCTATCTATGAGTAAGAGAGCATCTGAAAAGCTAAAAGCGTTACTGACAGCAAGAAGGACTCCGACTGAGATTTGCTAAATGTTGTATTTGGAGTGTGTTTTCATGAGGTAGTGAAACATGGACCATTAAAAAAATAAGAAACGTACACCTAGAGAGCTTTGAAACGTCCATTGAACGAAGACCGATTAAAGACATGTGACTAATAGAATGAGAAATTATGACGTATTGACAATACAAAAGAAAATAAAACTGCTGGAAGGGGAAAGGGAGAAACATCTTGGTTGTGCCACACATTGCGTAGAAACTGTCTGTAACTGAAAATCACAGAGGAAAAGGTCGAAGTAAAGAGAGGAAGTGAAAGAAGAAAAGTTGGAATGCTTGATGATATCAAAAACGAAAACGAAGGAGCTGTAGTCAGATGAAGTCAAATCTGAAGACAGTACCGAGAGAAATTAAGAGCATCCAGTTGTAACGTGTAGACAGTTTTACTAAAGAAGAAACAAACTTTCATACGTTGTTCTCTACTGCGCAAGTTAAGAGTTTGTTCACCACGATCGTGTAGAACTTTTTTACTTCCATGTTTCATAAGGAAATGGAAGTATGGTCATGGCGAAAAAACGACTGATTCTGATTGTACTATCCTCAAAACATGAAGAAGTCATTTTTCGAAATGTGTGTGTGTGTGTGTGTGTGTGTGTGTGTGTGTGTGTGTGTGTGTGTGTGTGTGTGTGTGTGTGTGTGTGTGTGTGTGTGTGTGTGTGTGTGTGTGTGTGTGTGTGTGTGTGTGTGTGTGTGTGTGTGTGTGTGTGTGTGTGTGTGTGTGTGTGTGTGTGTGTGTGTGTGTGTGTGTGTGTGTGTGTGTGTGTGTGTGTGATTTTTTATATGGCAAACGATAACAGCCGCAAATTCAAACAGAATCAAATAATGTTTTGTATATATTCCTGAATTGTAAAGGACTGAAGGCCTGTTGATTTTGGTGAAGATCGGTTAAGGGAAAAGGGTAGTTTACCGTCCACGTTTTATGTTTTAACAAGAGTAATTGTTTCTATTATGAACGATAACTGCCGCACATTCAAACCGAATCAAACAATGTTTTGCATGCGTCACTGAATTGTAGAGGACTCAACGCCTATTGATTTTGGTGAAGATCAGTTAAGAGAATGGGGTAGTTTACCAGCAACGTTTTATGTTTTAACCAGGGTAATTTTTTCTATGACGAACGATAACTGCCGTAAATTCAAACATAATCAAATAATTTTTTGCATATATCCCTAAAATGTAGAAATCTCAAAGCCTGTTGATTTTGGTGAAGATCGGTTAAGGGAAAGTGGTAGTTTACCAGCAACATTTTATGTTGTAACAAGATAAATTTTTTCATGACGAACGATAACTGCCGTAAATTCAAAGAGAATCAAATAATTTTTTACATATGTGCCTGAGTTGTAGAGGACTCAAGGCCTGTTGATTTTGGTGAAGATCGGTTACGGGGAAAGGGTAGTTTACCTGAAACATTTTCTGTTGTAACAAGAGTAAAGTAATTTTTTTTAATTTGTTTTTTATTCTTTTATATAGCCTAAAGGTACCATATAATGTTATTATTTATATTCTTAAAGCGATCGATTTCGGTCACAGACCATCATCAGGTTATATAGCACATTCACAATATTATAAAACACTATTGTTTGAATATTATAATATAATATAAGAATATAAGAATAGTGTTTTGTAATATTGTGAATGTGCTATATAACCTGATGATGGTCTGTGACCGAAATCGATCGCTTTAAGAATATAAATAATAACATTATATGGTACCTTTAGGCTATATAAAAGAATACAAAAAATAAAAAATTGAATTATAGGTACCATTAATAAAAAACAATAAGTGTAAGTATAAAATAAATCACATTATCATTAAGAGTAAAGTACTTAATTTTGATAAATAAAGTATCCTGATAAGAAGATCTTAATAATCCACTGTAGTAACGTAGATCAAATATCTATAAATGAAGAGGCTAGTTGAACGGGGTGGGGGTAATTTTCTATAAATGAAAATTATAGTTGAAGGGGGAGGGGATAATTTTTATATGTGTACTACGTTATCGGCAACAAAGTAGTAGTTTCTTGTTAAAATTCCTTCCCGGGCTGTTTGGCCGTAGTCCAATGTTTTATGCAAAACCAGACGTTTCGGCAGTGCCGTCGACTGCCATCATCAGTGAAAATCGAGTGCGATAACGTGTGGTGGTATACGTTAGTGACCACAGTACTGTGGTTAAGGCTGAAGCAATAAGTGGAAAGAAGTAATTTCTATGGAAACATTTCATTTCGTAAATGATTTTAAACATAAATCTTAGAACATGGAAGTCATGTATGGTTCTCCATACCGATATTTCTATGACGAACGATAACTGCCGCACATTCAAACCGAATCAAATAAGTTTTTGCATACATCCCTGAATTGTAGAGGACTCAAGGCCTTGTGATTTTGGTGAAGATCGGTTAAGAGAAAGGGGTAGTTTACCTACAACGTTTTATGTTATAACAAGGGTATTTTACTTCCATGTTCCATAAGGAAATGGAAGTATGGTCATGACGAAAAAAATCGTGTTCGAGATAATGGCAGATTCTGATTGTACTACTCTCGAAACATGAAAAAAGTCATTTTTTGAAAAGTGTCTGTGTGTGTGTTTGTCTGTCTACAGAATTTTTTCTATGGCAAACGATAACTGCCGCAAATTCAAACAGAATCAAATAATGTTTAGCATACAGTTCTGAATTATAGAGGGCCCGAGGCATATTGATTTTGGTGAAGATCGGTTAAGGGGAAGGGATAGTTTACCAGCAACCTTTTACGTTTTAACAAGAGTAAAGTGCTTAATTTTGATAAATAAAGTATCCTTAAAAGAAGGTCATAATAATCCACTGTAGGAAGGTAGATGAAATATCTATAAATGAAAAGGGTAGTTGAAGGGGAAGGGGGTAATTTTTTATAAATTAAAATGGTAGTTGATAAGGGAGGAGATAATTTTACTTCCATATTCCTTAAGGAAATGGAAGTATGGTGATGGCAAAAAAAAATCGTGTTCGAGATTATTGCAGATTCTGATTGTACTACACTCAAAACATGAAAAAAAGTCGTTTTTCGAAAAGTGTCTGTGTGTATGTGTCTGTCTGTCTGTCTGTCTGTCTGTCTGTCTATCTGTGTGTCTGTCTGTGTGTCTATTTCTGTAGATTTTTTTTCTATGGCAAACGATAACAGCTGCAAATTCAAACAGAATCAAACAATTTTTTGCATACAGCCCTGATTTGTAGAGTACTTACGATCTATTGTTTTTGTTGAAGATCGGTTGAGGGAAAGGGGTAGTTTACCAGCAACGGTTTCTTTTTATCAAGGGTAATTTTTTTTTTTGGCAAACGATAACAGCCGCAAATTCAAACAGAATCAAATAATTTTTTGCATGCAACTCTGAATTGTAGAGTTTTCAAGACCTATTGTTTTAGGTGAAGATCGGTTAAGGGAAAAGGGTAGTTACCAGCAACGTTTTACGTTTTAACAAGGGTAATTTTTTCTATGACGAACGATAACTGCCGCATATTCAAACAGAATCAAATAATTTTTTGCATACATAACTGAATTGTAGAGAACTAAAGGCCATTTGATTTTGGTGAAGATCGGTTAAGGGGAAGGGGTAGTTTACCTGCAACCTTTTACGTTTTAACAAGAGTAAAGTACTTGAAAATTCATTTAAACTTTTTCAAACAATGGTAATTGTTAAAAATGAAATAATTTTGTTGCCAGGCAATAAAATTATAATTTTTTCATTTTAGTGTAAATCATGTATGAGAGAAAATATATCGTTCGTGGTAGGCAAGCATATCTCAGTTATGTAATGTTTACGTTTCCATTTTATTATTATGACTACCGCAATAAAAAGGCAGGGAAGACACACACACACACACACACACACACACACACACAATTCGCGTTATTTCTGGCCTCATTCATGTTTATTTTCTTACATTTGCACGCTTTTTAAATGGAATGTGCCGAAACCCATACCAACATAACGCGTGCAAGCCGAAAAAGTGTCCAGCGTGGATAGCGATTTGCTTCCTGTGGATCGCTGGGCAGTGTAACTGCACGTGTTTACAGACGAACGATTCATAGACAGACTTTTCGTCTTTAGGGAATGAACCCTCTGCAAGATACTGAGGGTCCATGAGTGACTTCGGAGCGCTCCTTCTTTTCCGCGTGTTTGTTCTGTGAAACGTACACTGTAGATTCGCAGCTTTACTCTAAGCAACGCTCAATAGGAAATGTTGAAAATTTTTGTCCACGGTGTACCCTCATACACACTAAACCTGCTCTGATGTTTTAATTACGGACATCATAATATTAAAACTTTGGACACTTGAGCACTACTTAATGGAGATCAATCATTAACTTATACAAGCCATTAATTTTATGCATATTTTTTATATATATGTGTACAACGTTATCGGCACAAAGAAGTAGTTTTTGTTAAAATTCCTTCCGGGATATTTGGCCGTAGTCCAATGTTTTCTACAAAACCAGACGTTTCGGCAATGCCATCGACTTCCATCATCAGTGAAAATCGAGTGCGATAACGTGAGGTGGTATACGTTAGTGACCACAGTACTGTGGTTAAGGCTGAAGCAGTAAGTAGAAAGAAGTAGTTTCTATGGTAATATTTCATTTCGAAAATGATTTTAAATATAAATCTTAGAATATGGAAGTCATGTATGGTTCTCCATACCGATATTTTTATAAGTTTTATGTGTGTACCACGTTATTGACAACAAAGAAGTAGTTTCTATAGAAACATTTTATTTCACTTTGACAAAATTCTATATTTTTTTAGGAATTGTCGAACCGAATTCAAGTAAATGATTGGAACTGTATGAGTACCTGCAATAAATTTGGATGTTTTTAATATGCGATTGTATCGATATATTACGGTGTGGAAAAGAAGAAGGTACTAATTGTAAATTGCCCTATTTCTTAATGTAAAGCAAAAATACGTGTTGTTTTCATTTGGTAGTTAGGTAATAATGGTTTTGGGTTTTTAGTTTACTGCTAAAATAAATAAAAGCTATGGTTGAGAAAACATAACATTAAACGTGTAATACAATGCGTATAACAGAGTAACACTTAAAATAAAGAACCTAACGTTTTTAAGTTGACAAATTTGAAAAAACAACAGCAAATACAAAATGAAAAATACAAATATTTATGGTTAATGAGAAAACAAAAAACACTGTATTAAGGAATGACAATATATGCTGTACAAATTGTACATAATGGATGTTTGTTTTTTGTTAGTCACAAAACCAGTACTTGTCGGAAAACGAATTTTACCAAAAAAAAAAACGAGTTCTGCCACAATAAAGTGACATGTAGGCCTATAATAATAGGCAAGGGGTTGACCTTTGGGCCACTCCCTCCTGGGCCACTTCGAGTTCGGTTTTTCGTGGTTTTAGAAAAAAAAAATAGTTTTACATTACACACGTATTGGTTTCCATGTATAATTTCTGTTTTCATGTTAACCTAACATAATCAATTTTTGGTGTCACAGCCACGACCCGGTGATAAATTACTACTACAGTCATTTATCGTTAATAAATGACAAACGAAATCAATTGCAATCACCAGCCAACTATTTTGCAACATACAAAATTAAAATTTGTATAATTCTTTCACTACATAAAATTATGTGCGATATTCACTACATATCTAAGCACAAAAATTGCATTATCGAAATAACTGCGGGTACGCATAAAGGCAGTACCAAATGATTTTATATATAATCTGAGAACATGGAAGTCATGTATGGTTCTCCATACCAACTTTTTTCTATGACGAACGATAGCTGCCGTAAAGTCAAACATAATCAAATAATTTTTTGCATACATCGCTAAATTGTAGAGGACTCAAGGTCTTTTGATTTTGGTGAAGATCGGTTAAGAGAAAGCCGTAGTTTACCTGCAACGTTTTATGTTTTAACAAGAGTAAAGTACTTAATTTTGATAAATAAAGTATCCTGATAAGAAGATCATAATAATCCACTGTAGAAACGTAGATGAAATATCTATAGATGAAGAGGCTTGTTGAACGGGGTGGGGGTAATTTTCTATAAATGAAAATTATAGTTGAAGGGGGAGGGGATAATTTTTTATATGTGTACTACGTTATCGGCAACAAAGAAGTAGTTTGTTGTTAAAATTCTTTTCCGGGCTGTTTGGCCGTGGTCCAATGTTTTCTGCAAAACCAGACGTTTCGGCAGTGCCATCGACTGCCAGCATCAGTGAAAGTCGAGTGCGATAACGTGAGGTGGTATAGCCTACATTAGAGACCACAGTACCGTGGTTAAGGCTGCAGCAAGAAGTAGTTTCTATGGAAATATTTCATTTTGAAAATGATTTTAAATATAAATCTTAGAACATGGAAGTCATGTATGGTTCTCCATACCGATATTTATTTCTTCTTCTACTTTCGTTTTCTCATTTCAAATAGCTCTCTGTCTGTCTGTCTATCTGTCTCTCTCTTTCTCTCTCTCTTTCGTTCATCTTCTCTCTCCCCCTTTCATCTCTTCCTCTTTTCTTTTTTCATTACTTTCTTGTATAAAAACGTGGCGCTGATTTGACGTGCATAAACACAACAGTGCAACTCTTCTGACAGCCGTTGTTAATACGAAACTCACTGCTGAAGAGTAACGTCCATTCACTGACGTCCAAGTCCTTCTGGCTCGTAAAAACATACTATGTAAATTATTACGTGCCGCGTGTTAATGAATAACAAACACACACATATAAAAATGTTTCCGTATAAATATTTATCCGGCCCATAGTTGTATTTACTCCAAACCGGGCTTTTCATTTCTTCTTTGAACGCAATGTTTTTGTTATTCACAAAGGCACAATTTTGCGGAAACCCCAACGCCCACATAAACACGTATTTTCTTTATCTGAGTGAAAATAAATTGTTGAATGTTGAATTACATGTTTTATTAAATCAGTAGTTTCCTAACATTGTGAGTTACAAATCTCGCGCAAAACCAGAAAAATCACGATCAAAAGAAAACGGAAACAAACGGGTATTGTAACACCTATAGTAGTTTTGAATGAATGCGTTTATGTTTGCTTATCGTAAATGCGTGGGCACTGGAACGACACTGTCCAATCCGGCATTGATCGCTTGCATTCAAATGGTCATGTTCTTGCCATATCTGATGGAATAGTGGACGCAACGATCGTCACAACACCTGTTTAAATTCCTTTGATCTCACTAAAGCGAAACGTCACTGTTTAGTACAAGGACTAAAGCGGATTCAACGTAGTTACAGCTTTCTATTCATTCCTTTTACCCGCTTCTCTTTTATTTTTTTAGTCCTTGATGGAGAGTTCCATCTTTACAAATCTAGATACGTCATAATTTATTATCGCATTGTATAGGATGTCTGTTACTACGAAATTATAATAATGTAATATTATAATGATATAAAATAATAGCTACGAGTGAAAAATTGTAGTGTTGTATAAGAGAAGTGCATCCATAAAGTGATTAGCAATAAACTACTTTTTACCACCGAAGTGACCCAAAAGCCGCAGCTTCAACCGTACGGCATACAAGGAAAGCACTGTGACCAGCACTACGCTGAAGCCGTCTACTGCTGGCCTTGGTACTCGTCTCCACTGGTTCAGTTGATCTGGCCGCAGAAAACGCGCTAAATTTTATGGTGGCCGAAGCCAGAACCTCTAAAACAAAGAGTGTCATGCGCGTTGATCTGTTAAAATTCTTCGTAAAATCATTATGTTGTTCCAATAGCAAATAATTATAATCGATATTCCAGAGATAGTGGCTTCCATTAACACCTAATAATAACACGCACTCTTTACGAAACGTTGATGTTATTGGTTCTAATGCATAACAGGTTTACACGGTTTAGTAAGACGGTTTATAGGAAAAACAAATTTACTACAGGATTTCATAAAACACGTAGAAAAACAGTTTGTTTTCACTTTATAAGAATAATTTGAAGCATACTTAAATTTTTATTCCCCTCGCTTCTTCCAAGTCGCCTCTCTCTTCACGCTGATTTCACACACATCAATCCGATTTGATCTTGTTTGGAAACACGCCTATCTAACCTGTTTGATCTCCGCTACTTAACCAAAGCTTTTTTATATATCCTTAAATACTGGGCTGGATATTTATTGTATACCTCCTCTCTTCACGCAAGGAAAGAGCACTCCAAATCTTAAAACACTAAAGTAAAATAAAATAAAATTTTGATGTATTAACGCTATTTTATTTATATTCTAATTGTAACAGCTGTTTTTGTGTTTCAGAGTGTCGTCTCAAATTTAAATTAACAGAAACAACTTAATTGAATTCTTTTGTTTTAATCATTTTTTTAAGTGGGTTCTGTGTACGCAACGCACTTATATACGTTTTCTTGTAATCACTATCGAATACGAGAATGTACTCCCGTTTTGAAGAATAAACAGCTAATTTTACGTGACGATTATCATTAAGAAGATGTATCCTTTATCACATATTAGAAGAGGGTCGCTCAAATCTTGTGTCAAAGTTTACGAGCTATTACGATAAGAATCAAACATACACTCATTGTAATAAAACGAAAACACATCCACAATCGAGACTTTACTCAAGACAAAAGTTAAAAATGTGCTGTTAATCGAACTCGCACGCAAATTAATAATATTAATTAATATATGCCAGATATTATCAATACATTTAGTCATTCACTGCCGGAGAAGTGAATTCAAATTAGAACTTTCCGGATTGTAGAGCCATGAACCGACGTCATTATACTCGTAGTACTGTAATAGATATGATTACTGTTCCATACCCTATTGTAAAGATGATTATCATAATGTAGAAGAAACTTTGAACCATGGTTCTACGTCCCGCAAGTTTTAATTTTAATCAGTCGAAAGAGATTTAACATCAATTGCGCTCATTTTTAGCGATATAGCTATGTCTTTAGCACTGGTTTCGGACATAAGCAGCCCCATACGTCACGTTTCGTTCCCCGTCAGGTCGTTACAACCGATGTCGGAGCTTGGCCTGTTAATGCAGACCAGTCTCCGTTTGAAGCTTTGCCGTTATTCCACTTCGTCTCACACCACAATCTCGTATCAGATTTTTCTCTTCTCACAAGACTTTGAAGGAACGGACACTTCAGATGTTCAGGTGGATCCATCCCTATAATAATAATAGACCATTTAAAGATCCTTGACTCTCCTTTTGAACTACTAGCGTGGTTGTAATAAAGTGTTTTGTTATAAGTTTGTTTTTACCCTCTAAACCACCTTCACCTTCACGTCCAGATAGATTCTTTAGATCAAGAAATAAGTCAGAATACAAATTCCAGAGCAGGGATGCCATTAAATGGATCCAGAGCAGTAACGGCCAAGAAAAGAATATTCACTATTTTTTTTTTAATTTCATCCGACGCTTTTTTAACCAGTCCTCGTCAGGACCCAACTTTTTCAGAACCGTTCACGTATGACGTTATGATTCAGTCTGAGTAAGCTGCAACTTGACCATCTAACAGGGAATGAGAACCGCAAAACGCCAACTTTGGCAACTGTATTAAAACAATTTTCTTTTGGATCTGATTGACCAGGGCCCTAGAGTTTAAAAATAATCTACTTGTGCGACCCTCTTATAGGTAAGTTGCATATGGCCTACTCTTTCATACCAATTCCCAACGTCTAGGCAGAAAGGTTTCTTAGGCAAGATTACTGCTGTTGCATTTTGCTAGGGGAAGTGGCGGATAAAAACCACATAGGCCTACTACTTACAGAATGGCGTCCTAGCCGACAAATAGCACGGCGCGCGTAGCATACGTTCCTCCCCACTATACAAATATACAGTTCCATGGAACATTGTTTAAAATCTTCCTGTACTCACCTATTAGTATTCAAATTATCAACGTTACGTGTAACTTAGTTGCGAATCCGTTTTGCTGGAAACGTCCGTGAGCAATTTATAATTTCAAGTAGCCGCGCCAACAGCAAACTGATACTGCCCGAGATTAATCATTACATCTCGCGTGAGACGTGCAGGTCAGACCTAACCGACCCGACACGTTATTGGATAATTAACTACTTCCGACCATTTTAGTAGAGTAAACACAGCCCCTTTGTTACCGCAGTCCGTGCTAATTCCAGAAGGATGCAAATACCTTTTGTAAACTGTGAAGCGTAACCAGCAGCAGATTTGACTCAATCTAGTCGCCACAGACCGGATTTATTGTGAGCTAAATATATTTTTAAAATGATCTATAACATATTACGAAAACATCAGTAAAGGGCCTAGAAACCTAAGCAAAAGCTATTGGTGGTGCTGGCACTTATAATGTGAGGGCCATGTTATTATGTTACTCTGCGGAAACAACGGTAATTAATTAAACCAGTTTGAATGACCAAGTAGGTGATCAGTCATACTGCTTCGCCTTTTACCCACTACTTTCAAAACCCCGACATAGTTACTCTTTGTCTGCGGCATTTTTAAGACCCTCCTCCAGCACCACATATCAAAACCTTCAAGCTAGTTGCTTTGCTTCCAATTTTCTCAGGTTCCAGAGCCATATGTGCATATTCTCCAAATGAAACTTATTATGCAATTCTTTTCCTGGTTTCCAAGGCCACGTTTCTGAACGTCACAAGAGATCTTGTCTTGCATAAGCAAAAGAAGCATTTTTTAATTCTACTTTTTACGTAACTGGTGCATCTCCTATCCGATCTAATGCGGCTCCAAAGACATTTAAAGGTAACAACTTGCTCTAGCTTCCCTAGAAGCGTCAAGAAATCTATCAGACTTCTATTTTCCATTTCTTGAACATTTAATGACTTTGTTATCCTTCTTTATCGTCACGTTGCATTTATTTTTTAGGATTTGCTTACTTAGTAAAGTGCATTCTGTAGTTCTTCCTCTCTGTTTCCTAAAAGCGCAGTGTTATATGCAAAACGGATGGTTTCATAGCATTCGCCATTAACTATTATTCCATAGTTCCTAGTTTTCGTCAACTCCTTTATCGCGTATAAAGGAGTAAAGGAGTAAAGGAGTACTTAAAGTTGAAGTAGTAGGGATAACCCACAGCCTTGTCTAACACCTTTTGATCCCTTTGCTTTGACTCCACTCTGGATTATGATAGCTGTCTGGTTCTTGTAGAGGTGCAGGATTATTTTTCTATACCTGTAGTCTGTCTTTACATCTCTGAGGGCATTGAACACTATATTCCAGTTGATGTTGCTAAATGCCTTTCTATGTCAAAATTTCTTTGTTCAGAAACAAAGGACTGTGTTTGTGCAATTCCACACCCCGCCCTATAAACCCATTACCGTGCGTGCCTTAGAAAGTACGTGGAACTGTGCAGTGGCCGACAAGTACAGTACTGCTAGATTCGTCTGCTAGTGACTGCACTATCACAGCGATAAAGATTTACTAAATACAATAAATTCTGACAGACACAGAATAAGAGTTTTGGACTGTGTGTTAAACTGTTAGAGTGGAGTTCAGTATCTTGATACGCAGCGGATAAGGTCGTAATTTGCATTTACGTGTAATAACAAACATGTCTTAAAATTTAATGAGGAAACAATTCGGTTTTGGGGAAGGTCAGGATAGAACGCCGTTGAAACTGACTCAAACGTTTGAACGAAAATATGTGTTTACTTACTGAAACAGTAAATATAATGTTGACCAAAATATGCAACACGCAACGACGTGGAAACAATTTTCTTATTATCAAAATATATTAAATTATGAAAAAAATGGGGCACCGTTGGACACACCCCATAAGTGAGACCTTCAGTGGCCAGTGAATTGATTCTACGTGTAAAAGGTTGCTCGTGTTATTTGGAGTAAGAGAGATTTTACTATAAATAATTAAGATTCAAATAAGAATGAACGATAATTAAATGAGACGATGCCATAGTTAGTAATATTTATTTGTATTTTATTATAATTTTAAATCGCCATTGTAAATCGATATATACAATGAACATAAATAGAATCACGTCGTTTTATTTTCAGTATACTTACATATAAAATTTGTGATGTTATTCAATTTGTTTCTTCTGCAAGTAGTGTAATTTCGTATATTCTTTTTAACACCTGACGCACGTTTCACTGAAAAATATCAGTATCATCAGAGGTTTGTAAGTCATAAGAGGACTTACAAACCTCTGATGATACTGATATTTTTCAGTGAAACGTGCGTCAGGTGTTAAAAAGAATATACGAAATTACACTACTTGCAGAAGAAACAAATTGAATAACATCACAAATTATATAATTACTGCAAGAAACGTCGAGTTACCTATATAGAAAATGTTACATATAAAAATAATATGTAACTAATAATTTTATTCAATATAACACTACGACTTATACAACATTTAGTTGAAAATTAGAAGGTGATATGTGCAGTACAATTTTGCAATTCAATTTTTTTTTTATTAAAAATGTTAAAAATTATAGTTTTAATTAAGTTAAATGTGTAATCACCTAATCTTGTTTGGTGCTGCTCTCTGAAGTTAACGCTAATGTAACGTGCTACACTATGATGAAAGAAATGACCGTAGTGCTGCGCTCTGAAGTAAACGCCAAGTGACTCAAGCATTGAAGTAAGAACCTCACATCGCCAGATGTCAAACATTACTGAGTATGTAAACGACATTACAACAACAACATTACTTGTAAAAAGCTGTACTGAGAAACAAGAACCTTACTTGCAAGAGGCGATAGCCGTTTGTAAAATGAAGAGACCTTCGCTCAGTAAGTGGTTGTAGCAAACAATTGTTAATAACCGTAACGGTAATTGGTAAAAATTGTAATTTTTAGCAATATCGTTGTGACGGTGATGCAATATGTTTTAGTCTATTTGTAGCTATAACAGCTACTGTTCAAATAAGCGGATTTCATATTTTAAAATTATAGCCGTTTTTATCCAATATTATCCAACACGGTTATGCTGAACCGTATGTAATTACAACTGTCAGCTTTTAATCGATAGATCGATCAGCTGCAAAGTAAGTAGCTGTCGTTTGAATTCTGCATCACGACGTGAAACGTTAATTGTACGTTCAGCAAATGTAACTAGAACAGAGTTTCGCCTTAAATGTTATGCGTTCATATGGGTGATATTCGAATGAGTTAACTACTTCTTTAACTTGAAAGACATGTTTGAAATGGTATCCAAGTCACTTATTGACAAAATCTGTATAATATTTACCTTATTCCGTCGTGTGTCTTCTTTTGCGTTTTGGTTTACTTTACGCGTTTCGAGACATAAAATCCTCCTGATGAACTAAACACAATAAAATACATAGCTCAAGCCAATGGCTACAATAGTTCCTTGATTGACAACCTCCTTAGGAAACAAAAGCATAAGCTATCTAAAGCTCGCAAAGAAAAAGAAACTAAAACCATTTTTATTTCAACGACATACACAAAAATAATGCCTAAAATTTTAACTAGTGTGTTAAATAATAATAATAGTACCGTAATATTTAAAACTAACAATAATCTTTTGAGCACACTCCGCAATAAAATAACTATCCCTTTAGAAAAGAAAACGGGGGTGTACAAATTATCGTGCGACGATTGTGAATGCTTCTATATCGGCCAGACGGGAAGAGGTTTCCAAAAACGTTTTATTGAACATACACCTAAGCACAATCTGAAGGGTCAGACAACATCATCATTCATAAAATCCAACTATGCACGTCACTTGATAGACGAAAATCATAAATATACAAGCTTTGTTTCCAACTTGAAACCCATGCATTTTTGTAATAAAGGCACTTACATGAACGCCTTGGAATAATTTGAGATATATAGGGCGTACAATGACGTACACAGTCGTGACTTCGTGCTAAACGACCATTTAAATTTCAAATCAAATTTTTTATTTTATTTTCTGATGACGAGACCTATGTCTCGAAACGCGTAAAGTAAACCAAAACGCAAAAGAAGTCACACGACGGAATAAGGTAAATATTATACAGATTTCTCCAACATCTAACATTTTGATAAGTAAATTTGTTTTATAGTTGGTGAGAGGAGGAGGGAGGGTGTGTGTGTGTGTGTGTGTGCGCGCGCGCGTCGTGATTACCCAGTAACAAGTTTACCATTCAAGAATGACAAAATAATTGTCTCAGTTCATCTACCAATTAAATGTAGGTTTTTTGTTTACATTGAATTCTTACTAACTATGTTATTATTTGTTCATAAACAACCATATTGGTTTCTTTAACCGTATTGGTTAGTAGTCGGTTCGTTTGTTACATTTTATACTACTAGGTTAGTTAATTTGCATTGTCCTTTACATCTTTATCATTCTTTAATATACAAAAGTAGGCTCCCTGCCCATCATTCACTATAACATTATTATTCAAAAATAAAACCTTTGCAACAGTTTTACATATAATGATCTCTATTTAACTTGTATAAGTGTCTATTATTAACACTCAGATATAATAGAATCTCATCATTAAGTATATTTGATACAAAAAATATGTTTATAGGTTTTTGTCATACATTTCCTTAAGGGTGCCTGGTCAAACTTGTTCACAATACTTTATTTTGTTATTATTTACCCTGTGTTATTCGCACAGTTTAATTATCATTGTTTATCATTTTTTGTTTTTTTCTTTATAATACATATAATTATGTTCATAATTGTCTATTTTTTAATATAACTTTATACTTCTGATTATTACCAATGCAGTCTTAGGTCTGAGACCTAGCTGGACTGTTAAGCTTGTTACAAAACTGATTTTTCTTAACCTTAGTTACATTTTTTCTTATATGCTAAACATTACGTTTTTCAATATTTATATATTAGATATATTTCAATATTTATATATTGGATATATTTATATATTAGATATATATCTCATCTCCTAATCTATTGGGTAATTTATTATGTCAAAGATATTGTCTGGTTTAGTCATTTTTGGATGTCAGTTTGTCAAGTTATTTATGATATTGGCCTTCAAGGCTACTTTATGTTTTCAATTCATGCATCTATAACTAGTATTCATTCTTTATTCATTGTTTATTGAATTAGTTAATATAACTCTTCCTGTATCTAATTAATTGTTTATTCGATCAATTCCCTAACTAGTTTGATAATTCAGTTGGGTTTATTTGTTGTTATCATCTTGTGATGCTACATATGTAGTATTGATATATACAGTACTGTTCCTGGAAACCTTAACTTGGACCACTCTGAACGGAGCATACAGGTATATTAGTGAATATGCTAAGCATTACCTACGTAATTGATATTACAATTTTAAAAGACCAAGTATACTCGTTGGAAGCAGAGACGCAAGAAAAAGAATACATGTCAATCAAAGGGTAACTACAACATCATCAAATGGGTGCTAAATTACGCATAATAGAACACTTGATGCTGCATTTAAAAATAGAAACCCTCTAGAAAGAAAAGCAATTGCGCTGGAAAATAGTATCGTTTGGGTTAAAAACATTACAAAGAAAAATAAAAAACGCGCTACAATATAATCCTGAAAAGCATTATCAATATGATTCTGTAGTAAGGGCCCTGAAAGAAGCAACAAAAAGAGCGCAAGAACAACGAAAATGGGTTTTTGGCAATGAACCGTCAAAAGACTTTTTTTTTTTGGAAAATCAAGACAATTAATAGCCAACTAACGGGTAAAGAAACTTACGAGCGTTATCCAAACTACTACAGATGAGATAAAGAAATTATCTGCTTCCGTCGTTAAACAACGAATGACCGAACAGAGACTGCAAAAAAAATCCTGAAAATGGTAAACCTAGGGAAGAAGAAGACAAGGCAACTAGGAAAACGATAGAGAGAGGGTACAGATTCGGTACTAAGAAAAAGAGGGGTCGAGGACGATCTACGACATAACCGGTATAGGTGAGGACTGAATATGGGAAACGTCGGAGAAGCTGTAAACGGATATGCGTATAGGGAAGACAACAACAACGGCATCGTAGGGAAAGAAGAGGAATTGCTGTATGGTGAGCCTTATGGAAGTGGTATCCCAGACTTTAATATGAAGACAAACACGTAGCGTCTGGCCCAGAATTGGCGGTTGATCCAGAGTGGACGGTTGAGAAAATAATTCCACCAGGATTTAACGTCCTAACATATTGTTACGACGGTCTACTCGATCGTCGTAGGTACAGTGGAAACAAAATAAGTACAACACACCAATTAAGTCACTAATCACCAGCTTTAATTTTTACAGTTAAACAGTTCGTAATTAACAACACAGTCTCTTACACCAAATCGAATAAAAATTGTTCACACGCAATAAAATGTCACTAATATTAAACACAATTGTATTACAATCATACCGCCCGATTATGAAACGCAACACTTCACTAATATCCACTTGAACGTACACAGTAATCTCGCCCGATAATAACTCGAACCGCACTGAAGATATATCGCTGCTATACTGAACTGAGCGTCCCTGAGTAATTGTATTTATATCCGCCGAAAATCTAGACGATTCCACATACTACGTATTACCTTTAAACTACGACGTAATTGCTTGCGGCCGTGACACAGTGAGAGCGGCCACGTGAATTCTCGCACCGTCTGGAAAATGCGTCGACAAGCACGTACGCCACACGCGTTACATCGAGATTCTTCTGGCACATTCGACAAACACGTAGATTGTTTTGTGATGTCGTAACACTTCCCCCTCCTTAAACCTGTTCGTCCCGAACTGCCAAACCGTCTCTGAAGAAATACTCGACCAGGCGATCTAGGTGGACGTCCTTGCGAAAGATAATTCTCCGGTTCTTCGAATTCAGTCTCGTGTGACCCGAACATCACGTTCCCAGGAATGCGAGTCTTCCGCTCAACCACTAGTTTTGCTGGAATCACTCCCGTTGCGTCATATACTGATGACCTAAACACCACTGGCTGATCCAAGTTTGTTTGGTTCTCGTCAACAACCTCTTGCGTAACTTCATCTTCGGCCCCTCGGGCGCTTCTATCAGCTCAGGAACAAGCAAGAGTTTTGTCTCGACACCCATAGTTGGCTTTCCAATCACTTCTTTTGTCGTTACACTTATTTGTATTTCCTCTGCTAGTTCTTCCTCCATTTCCGCTTGCAATAGGGAGGGTTCCTCTTGACCAGACCTGTTGACTTTTTCTTCGACTAATGCCACTCGCTTAATCGAATGGTTGGTAGACCCTGTCATTTTAGCCATGCAAAGCTTTATCTTCTCTTGGCCAACCTTCAGGACATTTTCTCTTAAGTCCACAACGAATCCGTAGGCATTCATAATGTCCGTGCCAAGAATCACTTCATCGACAATGTCTGCAACGAGCATTTGGTGGCTAAACACGAGAACACCCAGGCGTACACGTACGTCTACCTTTCCTAGCACCTTGACGGGGCTTCCAGTCACAGTCTGTATTGTACAAGAGCTAATTAGAGACTGGCGGTTACTGACTAAGTCAGGGGGGGGGCACAATGGACACTGTTGCGCCCGTGTCAACTGTAAATGATGTTGGTTTACCTTCCGCAAATCCATTAACAATCATGTTTCCACTAGTCTTATGTAGCGTGGAAACTATGTGCTGTTCTGGGGCTTTACTTCTCCAATTGGTGCGATCACTCTCTTCTCTCGGTATCTTCTTCTCCCAACAGTCTACCTGTAGATGACTACGTTTTCAACAGTTGTAACATTCGGTCTTCTGTCTTTTTCAAAATCGTTGCGACTCTCTTGAACTTTTGAATTGTTTGTCCGACAACATTGTTTTTCTGCACCCATCGTAACGGCAATGTGATACAGGTATCTTCTGACTGCAACGTGATGGCACAAATCCATTAATGTAGCGGGACGCTGACTTGGCAGCTTCAAACTCTAGTGCGTGAACAAGAGCTTCTGAGCTATTTCGGTGCTTACCATTCGTAACACTTGCTGAAGTTCACAATCTCCGATGCCATCAATAAATGTCTGCACCGCAAACCTTATTCGTAACTCTTCTGGTGCTTAAGGATGGGCCAGTCTAATTAGTCTGTCGACACTTGCTTCAAACTCTTGAAGGCTCTCCCCGGCATGCTGTCGCGTTGCTCTCAACTGGGTGCAGTACACATCTCGCAAATTTTTATCACCATACCGTAATTCTAGAGCTTTTAGCAACTCGGCATAGATGTTCGGGCTGTCAGGTGGGACTTTCTGTAGTAGTTCTGCCGCGTGTCCTTTTAATGCGAGAATTAGTGAGACTGCCTTGTCTTTCTCTGTCCAATTATTTGCGCATGCAGCAGCTTCAAATTGGCGGAGGTAAGTTGCCCAGTGACTGCTTCCGTCAAAGGTTGTAGCTTTGACATGAACTGTCCCTACTGCAGGCAAAGTGACTTTCTCTATTAACTTATTTTCTGCGTCTTTTTCTGTCTTTATCATGTTCACAAATCTGTTCACAAAGTTGTTTCGGTTGTAACTTCAGGCAATGCTCGACTTCATTTTTAATCTGCTCTTTTATATTTGTAATCGAGTCTTCTATTTTTGTTGACATAGCTTTTTCCACACTCGTGACAGATTTTTCTACTTCAGCTATTTTATTTGACATGGATTCTTCTACGTCAGATATTCTGGTAATTTGATTGTTAAGCTCACCTCGTAATTCACCTACGTCACCATGTAGGAGACCCAATTCTGCTGTAGTATGTTCTTGCATCTGCTTTTGCTCTTGAATTAAGGCTTTGATGTCATCTGCTTCCTCCATACGTCGTTCCTCTGTTTCTTCCCTATCTTGTCTTCGTTCTTCTTTTTGTCTTTCTTCTGTTTCTAGCATTAGTGCTTTCTGACGTTCCTCAGCCTCTTCTCTTTCCTGCCTGCGTTTTTCATCCTGTCGTTTCTCCGTCTGTAAGAGCAGCGCCTGTAAATTTTCCACCATCTGGCTGTCATCCATTGTTTTCCAATTAATTACGAATTACACTCGTCTTGTACAAAGTGTCCACTGTTAACCGTTCTATCCCAGTTCTGACACCACTGTTACGACGGTCTACTTGATCGTCGTAGGTACAGTGGAAACAAAATAAGTACAAGACACCAATTAAGTCACTAATCACCAGCTTTAATTTTTACAGTTAAATAGTTCGTAATTAACAACACAGTGTCTTACACCAAAAAATTATTCACACGCAATAAAATGTCACTAATATTAAACACAATTGTATTACAATCATACCGCCCGATTATAAAACGCAACACTTCACTAATATCCACTTGAACGTACACAGTAATCTCGCCCGATAATAACTCGAACCGCACTGAAGATATATCGCTGCTATACTGAACTGAGCGTCCCTGAGTAATTGTATTTATATCCGCCGAAACTCTAGACGATTCCACATACTACGTATTACCTTTAAACTACGACGTAATTGCTTGCGGTCGTGACACAGTGAGAGCGGCCGCGTGAATTCTCGCACCGTCTGGAAAATGCGTCGACAAGCACGTACGCCACACGCGTTACATCGAGATTCTTCTGGCACATTCGACATCACGTAGATTGTTCTGTGATGTCGCAACAATATATATCTAAAAAGTAAATGGCAATTTGATCTCAGTAAGATGAAAAAGAAAAATAAAGAAAATATTCTCGTGTGGAAAACCAAATCTAGTCAACATGAGAGCCATTATGAACAGGGTGGACGAAAGAGTTCTGATAAACCGAACAGGAGTGCAGAGTGCAGCCAGGATTTCCTGCTGAGAGTTTCTGGGAAGGTTTACATTTTTGTGAATTAAACTAAAATATTAAAATATTTAATAATTTTGCAAAATATTAATTGCACGAATTTTTACAAACTGCTGTTTAGTAAGTGCATGTAATAGATAGAATTAAATCTATTGTTACTTGTCTAGTGTACGGCTACCGTTTTATTCTGTAAAATGTGAATCAGATTTTGTATGTGTATACTGGGTGTAACGTGTCTTCTCTATCCGTCGTTCAAATGAATGCAACTTCCGCAGATTTCGTCCGTTGCGAACGTACGAATAACCAGGTCTCGATGTTCTTACCTGTTGTTCACTAGGGGTGTGAAAATCCCGGTGGCGCCAAATTGTTTTATTAAAACAATTAAAAATATGTTAAATGTGTATGGCCTGCGGTTTGAATATAACCGCTCAGGCGGTTTGAATAATTCAATATGTTTCCGCCTGTCTCGGCCGTCTGTATCGGCCAGTAGTTCGTTGCGTTGGCTGTGCGGTCGCTAGTCGTCAACACTACTTGTCTGCTAAAATGTACATAAATTATTATCCACCTCCTAATGAAATTATAACACCGTGGTTACCACTCAATACTTATTTATTTTTTGGTTAATGATTAATTATTCATTTAATACAAATTATGTTTCCTTTTGTAATACAATTGCTCCGGTTATATGAGACACCTATACAGGGTTTGACAAATCGATATCTGAACTTATTAACAGACTTTCAGTAATGGCGTCTGTGGAAATTATACACAAAATTATTATTGTTCGTTTGTCACGGGTTCTTGAGATTGCGTTAAAAGGATTACTAATGTTTAAAACAATAAAAATACACACCCTTACATCAGTTAAACTTAAATAATATACTGTGTAGGTATAATTTGTTTATTGTAGTGTAGTAAAAGTGTTACAAGCTATCGGTAATTAATAACAGGTTAACTTTGCCAGTTTATAAATTTTCAGTGACTTAGTTTTTTAATCTTTGAAAGTAATTATGTTCAGTTTAGTGAGAGTTCGGCCTTTAGTGAGAAATAATTAACGTGAGTTTATTCAGAGGTTTGGGTAATTTAATAGATACTTAACACTTCAGTAGACAGGACGAACTCATTTGATCTGGTATTAAGGAGTTAGGCTGCAATCATCTTTAATTTTCTTTGGTTCGGGACTTCGGGCATCTTTTCCAAGTTAATCGGCAGGATATTATTTTCTTTTTTCTTTAATTCGGCTTCGACATTAGTTATATGGATTCAGCCATCATCTTCTTCCTTGGGGTTCACTTGCTAGTAATTTCATTTGATATTTTGACGTTTTAATTAACAATTTTGATCGTTCCATAACTAGCGTCTATTCAACAAGAGCGTCATATAACGAGTAAAGAAATCTAACGGTAAATTAGCAACCAAACGACTGTTGTCATAGTAACCAATTAATCCCGATTGGTTAATTCTGAAGTAGCCTATTGTTATCAAATTTTGAATTTTTATTCAAAATAGCTGTATATCTTCTTATTGATTATATTCTTCTGTCCTCTTCCCTACATATTAAATATTATCACCACTGTTATTATTTCCTTTCAAAGATTAATTTGGTATCACATAATGTATGGTTTTATGAAATATCAATGTTTGTACATATCTGTTAATATTTGGTATTTACATTTCTCCTTTAAACTAAGTTCTTATTCTAATATTTTTCCTTTAAACTGATTTACAAATTATTCTCGGCTATTTACTTGCCTTGAATTTCTTAATTTCCTTATTGTTTTTATACAGTTTGCAATTATTTGTCATTGACAGTTATACATTTCCTAGGCCTTAGTAGCCATTGATTATTTTTATTTAATTTATTCTAATTATATTTCATTTCATTACAAAGTGTTTTGTTCTGTTGTTATAATGGATTTGTTTAGTGGCTGTTGTGTCTTGAGTTTGGTTTTGTTCTGATTACATGTCAAGATTATTTTCTATGTCTTAATACTTAAAATATAACAATTAGGCCTATGGACTGTAAGCTTCTTTCAGCCATATCCTATCCATAAAATTAACATGAACAATTCTTTACAAGTTATTAGTTACTGTTGGTTTAACATACCTTTCATTAGTTTACTATTATTTCAAGTGAGAAACATCATCACTTCCTTCAAACTTATTTAATTTATTTTCCCTTATAATATAGGGTATTTATTAATTATATATTTAATTACTTAAATCTTTACTACTCCTTTTCTCCATTCCATGTTAACACAAACAGTTTATTTTACCTGGGCTTTCTCCCCTGAATAATATCGTATCCTTTATCTATTTCTACTCTAAACACTATTTCTAATTACCCTTAACTATATAATTTTTATAATCCCACTCTTAAATCCTTCATTGGTTCATCATTGATTTATTAAGTGTTTACTTATCTATTACTATCTTTTTAATCATATTATTGTTTACAATATCCCTTTTCACATATCACTTTCACCTTTAATTAATTGGTGTTTATCACTGATACACTCACTATTTTGGGGTATTTACACTTTCACTGTTATCACTTTTTATTTTAAACGTTTATTGGTGGGTAAACCCTATTATTATTTTTCTTTGTCACTTAGTTACTTTCATTATATTTCTCACTATCTCACTATCTTTACAAATTTTATTTATATCTAATAAGTTCATGTCTTTTTCTAGATTTCTTACTTACATATACTACTAATTCGTGGGTTAGTGTATTTTTATTTAATGGGTTTTTATTAATTATGAATTACATTTGTCACTTAGACAATACTAATATTTCTTTTTTATATTGGTTATTCACCGGTTTCGTTTCCTTTATGATATTTGATGGTATCATCTCCCCCTTCCCTATTCTACACTATTTGTCTGTGTTTTATCACCTTGGTTCACTTTATTTTCTTTATAGTTGGTTTGTTCCATTTTTAATTTCATTTTTCTTCTCCTTCCCTTCCATCTTGTTTCGCTTTATTTTGGTTATTATCTGGCCAATCTCTGGGGTTGGGTCAATGTCATTTGTCTGTCAGTCTAGTTTGTATTTCTTATTTAATAATCACCTTTGGTTTACTATTCTTCCTCCTTCACTCTTAATTATATTTACTATTTTCGTTCTCTTTGTATTTATTTATTAAAATATATTATTTCTTAGCATTTTTTACATACTTATTGATATCAAATATGATCTGGATTTGGCGATGTTATACTATCTATTCGTTTTGCCACAGAAATTAATAAAAATATCTTCATAAAATGTGTACGACAGGCTTCCAAAAACAAGCATGTGAAAATCGCGGTACGGGGTGCGTAAATACTGTACATGGTTACGCACAAATGCATTTTGTCGAAGTTGGCAAACAAATCAGTTCAGGGTAGAAGCTGTGCCGTTTCGGGTCAGTTGTACGTATGTACGAAATAACAGACAGGTTTAAGATGTTAATTGTTGATTTTTTTTTGAAATGGTATCAGTGCAGTAAACTAAAAAAATAGGAAAAATTATTAAACACGGACGAAAAACTATCCATAATAATAGGCACATCCGTATAATAAGATTCGAATAGCAAACAAAAAATTGTTTAGTATAGACATTTCTTAAGTTGTTGTAGAATAAATTAATGCACTATAAATATCGTAACTCGAGTTGGATACTCTATGGTCTGAATAAACATTCGAAGTCTACTTCTTTCCTATTCGCTGAGAGGACATAACCTGAAAAACTAGGATAAAAATTTGAACCATCCCTCGACCATTAGCAAAGTTTGCACAAAGCTATTTCATACTCCGAAGACGGCTAAAGCGCACCCTCTAGTCGCGCTCCTTCCATCGTCATATTTTTCTTGCTTGACGTTTCGATCCTTGGAATCTGGGATCGTCCTCAGAAGATGTGAGTGACGATTGAAAGACCATGTTGAAAGACGTAACAACGAAACGTCAAGCAAGAAAAATATTACGATGGAAACAGTCCGAATAGAGGATTTACCTGTAAGAACTCACCCAAAGCTTACAGGTTTTAAAGAACAATTAAAAATGTTGTACTCGCATAACTAATTAGCCTAATTACTTAATTCGATTACATGACTATATTTTACCGTCACACTTTTTTTAGTTTTGACATTACCTTCTTACATTATCCTTCGGGGGTGAGGGGAGGGTAATTCTAAACACCTCCCTCGCTTCGCGAATTAAATCCGGAACCAAGAATAACGTGCACGAGACGTTGAAGGTGAGACTGCGGACGACCGACTCTAGTAAAACAGACAGGAATGGAGAATAGTCGTAGGAATGCTTACTTGATGATGATATCTATAGGAATAGGCAGAAATGACTAAGGAAATCATAGTTTGTGTTTTCCTCATTGCGTAATTTTATTTTTCCTGTTTAGTGTTCATTAAGCTATTCTCAAGAGGAAGTGATTCCAAAAATGTCGGGAAATATTCCTTGGTAACGAAAAATGTAGGCTAAGTAAACCTGCAGTCGTCAAATATCGAAATTACGCGCATGATACAAACTTGTTGATAGAACTGATGTGGTATTTTACGCTGTTTAGTCAGTAAGATTGGTTTTCCCTGTTTTGGATTAAAATGTGAAAAAAGAAAATACCTTCAACTGCCACAAATCATCATAAGGTATCTTATGGTATTCTCGCCTACTTATTTACGTGAATGTGCTTTTTAATAACTGGTGTTCTTGCAAAATACACCAATACACCAAGTTACATCAATATATCTTGAATACATTATTCATACTAGTGGTCGCCCAGTGGTCGAAATTCGACCGTAATTCATTAAATTTTTAAGTTTGAACTTATTGAGGTTCTTTTGTCAAAGAGTATACCTCTATAATCATTGCATATAATTTTTTTGAATTTTGTTCTATTACGTCAGCTGCGAGCGTGTACAAATACGTCATTAGCGTGTGTTGTTTGCCTTAATTCCCTGCAATACCTATGAAATTTAAAATTTAATGTTAGTAACAGTTGAAAAAAAAACACAATTACAGCTTGTATTCGTATTTATTTTTTTATATAATTCATTGTCAGTTTTAATTTTTTCATGTTATTATTGAATCAAATAAACGCTAATAAAAATGAGACTTGACATTCATAGAAGTATAAGATACATTGTTTTCAATTCCAGTGGATTACATTTCATTTTTGGTAAGGTAAAAAATTCGAAAACAGTTAGAAGATTATCTGCTACAAAGCTTATATAATTTTTTAATTTTTTTTTCTATGCATTAATTTTCGAGTTATTTGAAAAATATGAAAGATAGGAAAAATGAGGTTTAGCTTGGCTAAGCCATATTTAAAAAGCAATAACGCGTTTTTTGACATTTCCTTGGGGTTTTTTTTTATTGCCATACTGACCAGGTTTCGCCAAGGCTACACAGTTATTTTGCCTATCTTTTTCGAATTATATAAAATTTAAATAAAAAAACTAATAAAAAATAAAAAATACGTGCCTCGTATTTTTTCATATATTTTTCATTGAATCAAAAAAACCGGGCGGTTAAAAAAATAAATGTTGTCCATTGAACTTAAAATAGTTTGAAAGTGAATTTAATGATTCAGAACTTCTGTGTAAACGATGTTTTTTGTAAAAACTCTTTCATCATTTGCTAAATGCCCTTGCCCATTATATTCGGAAATATAAAATCTCAAACCATCGAATGATCGAACTCTACTTGCTGCGACGCACAATTGACCATGTGTAAAAACTGACTGCCTCAATAAAATTCCAATTTTTTCCAATGTTTGTCCTTGAGACTTATTTATTGTCATCGCAAATGCAGGTATAATTGGAAATTGAGTTCTTTGAAAGTTAAATGGTAAAACAGTACCGGAATATGTTAAATTTATACGTGGAATCAAAATTCTCTTATTGCGTGCGGTTCCAGTTAAAACTTCCCAATCAATAGCATTACGATGCATACACTTGATGCGCATTCTTGTTCCATTGACTAATGCTTCCTTTGTATATAAGTTTCTGATCAGTAAAACGATGCAATTAACTTTCAATACTAACTTATATGGTGGCAAACCACTAATAGTCAAAGAATTCAAAAACTCTACTGGATAGTTATTGATTTCATTGTCATCATCACAAATTATTTTATCATAGCTATGATATGTTTTCTGTTCACCTGGTATTCGATTAAGTATATCAGTATTAATAAAAGTACAGTCATCATTTTTAGGTGCTAAAATAACTGACTTCAATATGTTATCTGAGAGTATGTTTTCGGAAATATTTCCATACACCTCATTAATAATATTATTTTCATCTCCTATTAATTGCTGAGGTATTTCAATAATATTTTCACCAAACTGAGGGAATTGTGGGGCTTCATCATTACCAATTTTTTTCAAGAATTCGACAAATTCTATTTCACTTGGTAAGGCTCTCATATTTTGAGTAAACGTTACTTTATGAAAATAAACAAATTTATGCCAACTCGTGACACAATTTTCAATTAAAGTTGCACGTGATCCATGTGGGACAACTGGTAAGATTTGCCGAAAATCACCGCACAGAAGTATCGTATTCCCTCCAAATGGTTTATGTTTATCATTTTCATCGCATAGATCCTGCAATAATCTATCTATGATTTTCAACACTGGCAGTGGGCACATAGAAATTTCATCAATTGATGATGAATTTATGTAACGTCCATAGCTACTATTTGCGGTAATATTCGCTACAGAATTTTCCAAAATGGGTATAGGCAATTTAACACATTGTGTAAAGTTCTATCTCCAAGTAATAGAGTTGAAGCTATGCCACTGAACGCTGTTGCAATGCAACTAAGATTAAGCGAATTTAATTTGTGAATGATTGCTGTTTGTGTGAATGTTTTTCCACAACCTGCATGAGCGGTTAAACAAAAAACATTAGATCCAGTATCATGGTGCAAAACTTCACGAATCACACGATCAATTAGATTACGCTGTTCAATATTTGCAGTTTCATAATGCTCAGAAAACAGAAACTCTTGTTCTATTGGATCAATAGCATTTGCTTCGTCTGTTCTCTGCGAATACGTGGGAACTTGTAAACCAAGTTCTTGACATGACAAATTATGAACATTCAAAATATCTTCAATTTCTAATAGAGCTGTATTAAAGGATACTTCTTCGTTGTAATCTCTCAAAAAATCTTCACTAAGATATACTTTAAATTCATTCCATAACGCCAATGCATTTGTGCTGGCACATTTAATGCACAAATTAACCAAATAAATTTCGCATTTGTTTTGGTGAATGTAATTCTTTTGCTTCATTTAAACATTCGCGCCATTCATTATCATTTGAAGCAATGCCGCGAGCATGGCACGCTTCAACAAAAGAAGTGTGTATAATTCCATTGTATGTTCTAACATCCTCAAATGATTTTGGACCACAGACATGTAATAAAAGCAATCGTAAATGGAAAAGTTCGATGTCTTTTGGTGATACTACATATATGCGTGTAATGATTTTATCACCTCCACGCCTTCTCTTCTTCCATTTTTTCGGGAATGTTCCCACACATAATGCAAAGGAATTTCAATATACTTATATTCATGCGCTGATGGATCTGATCGATTCAATTCAAAAAATATTGTAATAATTTTGTTTGTCTTGCATTTTCAATTGCTTGACGTTCTTGCCCTTCTCGAAAGTAAACATTCTGTCTACGCGATAAATGAATGTCAAGTCTAACGATGACATGTGATTGAAAATGCATTGGTAATTCATAGATGCGCCATACAGCTTCAGTTGATCCGACATAACGGCCATTTAAAAAATTTTTAACTTCATCAATTTGTATTTCTTGACCTGGTTCATTTCTCTCTGAACCTAATTCAACAGATGCACTGTCATAGCCTTTATACACGTATTTATAAATGTATTTAACACTTTTAACTATAGTGCATACTTCAACATTTATATGGCAATTAAATTTGGCAAGTAAATACTGATTGTATGGTACAACATAACGATTGTCGAGGCAACTACCGCGAACTTCAGCATTAATACCATTATCACGCCTTCTGTATAATGGATATCCATTTAATGATTCACATGTAAATTCATTAAATCGTTTTGGATAATCTTTTGTGCATTTTCCATTTCTCATACATACAGAATTTGGATTAAGTACACCGCATGGACCATGCATCATGTGTTTTACAACATATTCATGTAATGTAGGATGTGTTTGAATGTTAGGAATCTCCGCAGATACAACTTTATCAATATCGGTAGCGTTAACAATTTTATCTTGCTCATTTAAAGAGAGTAAAATGTGAGCATGAGGCAATCCTCTCTTTTGAAACTCAATTGTATAAATGAATGCTTCAACTTTACCGAAGATTTTTTTTAGTGTAAGGCCCTCAATTAATGCTTTCAGTTTGGACTTGAATACACGCACAACAATATCAGGTCGAAAATTAGCTGACTCACCTACACCAATATTGTTAACTATTTCAGGCCAACTTGGATTGCAAGTCATTGTAATAAACAAAGAAGGCTTTCCGAAATGTTGTACAATTGACATTGCATCTAAATAATTCTGATACATATTTCTTGGAGATCCATTGAATGAAGATGGTAAAATTACTCTACGGCCAACATAATTGGCATTGGGGTTAAATTCTAAATAATCTGTTAAATTGTTGTAAACTTCAGACCTAAGACTTGTTTGATTTTGTCGAATGAAATGTAACCTTGTGCCCTCTATTCTCACATACATATCAACTATCCACTGCAGAAATAATTTTTGTGAATGGTGCAAAATGCTAAAATCTTCTCTAATTGCAAGTCGATAGGCTGCATACTGAAGCATGGTTAATTTATTTCTGGGCGCTCTTGAATTAGATGTAGTTGGTACATTATGAGAAATATTGATATGCCACCCAGTATCACCATTTGGAAAAAGTAATGGATACGCTAAAGGGTCCAATGATGAATCCAAAACAGAGATATTTTTAATGGTACCATTAACTTTTGAAAACGAAACCATATTTCGTTCAAAGGGTGGCTCACCATCAACTGTACTAAATATTACTGCTACATCAGTTTGAACTGCATCATTATAACGGCGTAGATCTAAATCACGATTTACTTTAATGAGCATACAAATTTCTTTATTTTGATTTTCAACTCTCTGACAATGATCTTTCATTGCAATGAATGACCGAACGAAAGGATTAATGCGTTCCAATTCAAGAGAGATTTCGCGCATTATATTGTCATTGCATGTTTGATTATAGTGTTCACGTAATCTATAATTGACAGCAGTGTCAACATCATAAAAATATAATTGCGCATAACATGGTGAGCGACCATATCCAGCAGTCATTAGACCTGATCTATGATAAAAAACATCATGTATTTTAAAATGATACACTCCACGCGTAACTGTATCCGAAATTTTAGCTTCTGAGCTAACCATAGCAAATGATGAATTGTATTTACGAATGTTTTCAAAATAATTTTTTGACTTTCTTTTTATTGAAGGTTCATTTGAAGTAAGTCCATCATACAATGATTTAAAGTATTCATTTTGACTTAAGACCGGTAATATTGCTTTACCCTTATGACAACATGAAGTGAATGCAGTCCTTTCACCTAAAGTGACCTCAGATTCGAAATGTTTTGCATTGCAAAACCTGCATTGTAAATGCATTAATCCACAATCAAAAGTATTAAAATTTCTTGGAATGACATTCAGTGCGCATTTAAATGTATCCCTCAAAATAATTTCATCATTTTGTATACTATTTACACTATTTAAATTTGCATTTGGTCTATTATCATTTTGACTTTCACGCGAATATATATTCCTTCTTCTTTGTCTCTCACTCCGACCCGTCAATGTTATACTATTTACACTATTTAAATTTGCATTTGGTCTATTATCATTTTGACTTTCACGCGAATATATATTCCTTCTTCTTTGTCTCTCACTCCGACCCGTCAATGTTCTATGTCGAAGCATAATGGAAGTAGGTGCGAATATCTGAATGTAAAAAAAAAAAACATGTAATGAAATTACTGAAACTAAGATTAGACAGGGTTTAATTTAAAAATAATATAATGTACTCACTTTTTTGAAACCATCAATAATAATTAGGCGAGAGTAAGTCAATTCAAATTGCTGCTACAAAATTTTCCTTTTGCAACAGGTGTATATTAAGCAAGCTGTATTTCACTTTCAACTGTACATTAATATATAAAACACAGATATCTAATATACAAAATATAAAATTAACGCTTTTTTGCCTTGATATACACTCCACAGACTATTGAAAAAGGAACATTTGAAATCACACAAAATTCACAGCTCATTCAGTCTGGACAGTGGTGTGGTAATTTTCGTATTTGTAGGTTGGCTAATCTATACGCTTTCTGAATCGTTCTTATCTCGTTTTTATAACGTTACAGTGCTACGAGCCTTGGCCGGCAGCGGACGTTCTTACGTTTGCTGCCTGACTCTGTCATTCTCATTTCTTGTTGTCGCGACAATTATTTAGGCCTTAGGCCTCCACGTTTTCGATGTAACTAAGTGCACACATTTGTGCCGCATCAAAATGTAGTTTCATTTCCGAATCAGTTTCTTAAAATTTAATCTTCATCATTATGATTTAAATGGAATAACTCCTATTGTAGTCCCAAGCCACGTGTTTGTTAACCAAATACACTATTACTCACCGTCTATGGCCTTTCCGTGATGTTATTTCGTTGTTTACATGTTTCGAGGCACTTGCCTCATCATCAGAACTTTATAAAAACTAATGTATGTCATCAATGATGACATGTGTCAAAATACTAAAACACAATACGGCATTAAACTATGTACAGAACTTGCTTTAAAAATGAGCACGTCAATGTTAGGTGCGCCTTGCAAGACAACACGCGCCGTACTCATTTGAGTACGGCGCGTGTGTGTCTTAGTATTTTGACACATGTCATCATTGATGACATACATTAGTTTTTATAAAGTTCTGATGATGAGGCAAGTGCCTCGAAACATGTAAACAACGAAATAACATCACGGAAAGGCCATAGACGGTGAGTAACATTGTATTTGGTCTTCAGCATTAGCCAACCTTACTACAATGAATTGAGTGTTAGAAATGGAGAAACTTAATAAATCTATTAATACAGTCCACTATCTTTATCATTTTGCATCCTGGCGATAACACACCAAGTTTCATTCTTTCTGATGGAAAAAGGCATACGTGCCGACATACAACACATTTTTACGCGGTCCACTCGGCCGCAGCTCAACATAACATTTTATTTGGTCCTAACGTGACGGATCAACATTCTTCTTACTAACCATTTTTTTGGTCGCTCCGTGCCTGGATTCGTTATTCACCTTTTCATTATTCTTCTGCCCCAATTTCTGGCCATCACGGGCGACTCAGCATATTCGCTGATCCGACCGTGTCGTGACTTAACCAGCATTTCTTTTGTCGCCTTTGAGCCTCCTGACGATATCACTGCAAGATCATCCATGTGCTAGCGTCAGTACTCCAGTGCAAGCAGTCATCTCTCCGGTCTGTGTGTTCGCCATCTTCTCCACGGCCGCGACGCTTCGGGACATCGCATACCAGGTACCACATCATTAACATCATTATCAGGTGCGTACAATGGCTGAAGAAGGCCTCAAAGTGTTGGTCAGAAAGAGAGGCGGCTTAAAGTCTGCCATAGTGCGTATTACTTCGGCTATCAGTAACTTTGACAAGAACACTAATACCAAACATTTCTTAACAGTCAGACTTGAAAGTCTAAAAAGCTTGGCAACAAAATACGATGAGGTACAGTCCGAAATTGAGCTTATTTCTAAAGACATAAACGCTGTTCAAGAAGACCGAGTTGAGGTCGAAGAGCTGTTATATTCGACAGAAGCTAATATCTTACAACTGATAGAAACCTTTAACGTTCAGACTGTATATCCCGTATTAACAAGCAATACGCAACTAAAACCGATAAGTTTGCCCTGCTTCACAGGCAATATCTTAGAATGGCAGCATTTCTACTCAATATTTCTGGACTTGGTGCATGCCAGATCTGATCTAACGTCAGTGTAGAAATTACACTATTTGTATTCGTCTCTGAAAAATGAGCCGCTAGATTTAATTAAGTCATTACCTATTTGTAACGAAAACTACTCGATAGCGTTGAGTTTGCTGTCCGCTAGATATGACAATAAATTCATACTAGCAAAGTACTATATTCAAAATTTACTTGAAGTAAAGTCAACAATAAAAGACTCTGTCCAAAGTTTGGCAGAATTCATAAATACGATAACGTCTTCCGTTAATTCACTGGCGGCCATGCAACTGTCAGTGGAGTCATTCGAGCTTATCACTGTACAATTATTGTCAGCGAAACTCGACCATACTACTTTTAAATTATGGAAGGAGTCTATAGACCCTGATATTCTTCCTAACTTTCAAGGTTTTACTCAGTTTTTAAACGCACGTAGACAGCTGTTAGAAAATACACTGCCTATCGATGCCGGACAGCAACTCAACAAGCTAAGTTTAAGATTCAATAATAAATCTGACAAACATAAATCACGAAACGCTGCTGGCAGCACTGCATTTAAAGTTATCACTCAGCGTCAAATAATTATTCATGTTTATGCTGTAAATCTAATCATCCAATTTACATGTGTGATAAATATCGTGCACTGAGCACATCAGAACGAGGACAATTCATATTAAATCATAAATGCTGTACTAATTGTCTAAGACCAGATCATTTGTCATCTAATTGTAAGATTAAACAATCATGTAAGATCTGCTCAAAACGACACCATACATTGTTGCACATAAACAATGTGTCGAAGCCAGTCTCTGCCAGCAGCAGTAATTATTGTTCACTCAAATTACAATCCACAAATAATATTCTTTTATCAACAGCAATTGTGTTTGTCATTGACCAGGCTGGCAACAGACAACCAGCAAGAGTTCTTTTGGATGCGGGTTCACAAATAAATTTTTGTACGGAATCATTTGCCAAGAAATTACGGCTTAACTTGACTAAATCTAACATACCGATTACAGGTATAAATAATACCGCGTGTTATGCCACTAATCTCGCGTCTACACGCATTATTTCCCGTTATCAAAGATTTAGCTTCGAGGCAAAATGTGCTGTCTTATCTGCATTAACCCATAAACTGCCAGCACAATCTTTTGACATAAATCAAGTTAACATTCCAGATAACATTTTTCTTGCTGATCCAAATTTCAACATATCATCTGACATCGACATACTGTTAGGAGCGCAATTCTACCTAGATTTAATCTTAGCTAACAAATACGTCCGCGGTTCTCATTTTTCTATTATACAGGAAACAAAGTTAGGCTACATTCTTGCAGGCAATCTGCCCAAACACTGCCGCTATAAGGGTCCTGCTGTTTCGTTCCTAGCTAGGAACGACGACGGTCAAATTCTGGAGTCTCTCGAAAAATTTTGGGAGACAGAAACTATCCCTGATAATGCACCTATTAATAACGAGTCAGCTTGTGAGGAGCATTTCGTTAAGTCTACTCATCGCAATCAAGAGGGTAGGTTCGTTGTTGCGCTACCATTTAAGTCAGACAATCCCCAGTTGGGTGAGTCCTATGCTACCGCCGAAGCAAGATTGTTGAGTTTAGAACGCCGGTTCATGCGCGATTCTAAGCTTGCACGCGATTACGCAAACTTTATTCAGGAGTATAAGGATCTTGGCCACATGACGCTTATCGACAATTGCTCTATCAATTCTGGGGTTTCAAATACCTACTATCTGCCACACCATGCCGTCTTTAAGCATTCTAGTTCTACGACAAAACTTCGCGTCGTTTTTGACGGTTCGTCCAAAACTACCAATGGTCTTTCTCTCAATGAGATCTTGTTGGTAGGCCCGAACGTCCAACAAGACCTTTTTTCTATTCTTTTGCGATTTCGTATGCATAACTATGTTCTCATCGCCAACATCGAGAAGATGTATCGACAAATTCTGGTAGCTGAGAAGGATTGTCATTATCAACGTATTCTGTGGCGTGACTCTCCCCTCGAACAGTTTAAACACTTTATATTACGAACTGTAACATACGGCACTGCTAGTGCTTCGTTTTTGGCTACTCGCTGTCTTAATCAAATTGGTAAGGATCATGAAGCTTCTTTTCCTGACGCAGCGTCAGCTATAACCAATGATTTCTATGTCGACGATTTGTTAACTGGCGCAGACACCATTTCTGATCTGACCAAGTTGAAATCTGACTTAGGTACGTTGTTGAGTCAATACGGTCTCACGCTGCATAAATGGGCATCAAATGAACCCCAGGTGGTTGCAAATCATGACAATTTATCACTCCCTTTAAACAAACAGGGTAATGTGCGTACCTTGGGCATTCTCTGGAATAACACTCCGATTCATTTTTGTTTGACATCAAATCATTCCCCGTTGAATCAAGCATCTCCAAGAGGAAAATCCTATCGATTATCGCAGGCATTTACGATACGCTCGGTCTTGTCGGTCCCATTGTTTTTCTGTACAAACAGTTTATGCAGCAACTCTGGCTGTGCAACTTGGTTGGGTTGAGCCAATCTCCGGGCAATTACGCTTGCATTGGCATTCATTATGCGATAAGTTGTGTCTGATCAGTAAAATTATTGTCCCACGTTCTATTCGTTGCAAGTCTAAGGCAAGGATAGTTGAATTACATGGGTTATCGGATGCTTCTGAAAAGGGTTAGGGGTGTTGTGTTTATATTAGAGTCAGTTATCAAGATTCATCGGCCTCTTATCACCTTCTGTGTTCTAAATCTCGCGTGGCCCCACTACGACAGGTGCCATTACCTCGCATTCAACTCTGCGCTTGCTTATTGTTATCACGACTCGTATTCAAGGTCGTCCCTGCTCTTCATTTCTTTATTAATAGTGTTCATCTATATTCTGACTCTATGGTGTCCCTTTACTGGATTCATGCCCAGTCTTCGAGGTGGAAAACCTACGTCGCTAATCGTGTTGCCGAGATTCAGCGTCTTACGCAAGCCTACACATGGCAACACATCAATTCTCGACATAATCCTGCTGATATTATTTCTAGGGGATGTCACCCCGACGTGTTGCGCGATTGTTCGCTTTGGTGACATGGTCCCGCCTGTTTGTCTCAATCTTCCGAGTCCAATCTTTTTCCACCCTTTTTACCTTCTAATCTGTCGTCTTCTGAATTCACTGCGGAGGAGAAACAAACCCCCAAACTTTCTCTAATGTCTACCCTGGCTATTGATCTTTCAAAGGGCTTTTCTTCGTTGCACCGTCTGACACGCGTGTACGCTTACTGCTTTCGATTCATCAAAAATATTAGACTCTCCAGTGCTGAGAAAATATCGGGCGCTCTTACCCCCGTTGAAATGCATTCCACTCTTAATTTTTTCGTAAAACAATCTCAGTCGATCCACTTTGCTGCCGAGATTAATTGTCTTCGTAATGGGTCTTCTGTCTCTATTAGGAGTAAGTTGTCCTCTCTGGACCCGTTTCTTGATGAGTCTGGCGTAAAACGCGTCGGCGGGCGCTTACAACAGTCGCAATTACCTTATGACAATAAACATCCTATTGTCTTGCATCCATCGGCTCATATTACTCGCCTTATTATTGAACGCGAACACATTCGTCTACTTCACGCTGGTTCTCAACTCGTGCATCACTCACTTCGTCAACGTTGGTGGATTATTAACGCCAAGATAGTCATTCGCTCCATCATTCGTAGATGTGTCAAGTGCCTCAGGTTTAGTGCCAAACAACAGGTTCAGAGGCTTGGTATTTTACCATCTCCTAGAGTCCCTCCTTCGCGGCCGTTTCTATTCTGCGCAGTTGATTATGGTGGTCCCTTCATGATTCGTCATGGCAGGCAGAAATCTAGGACTCTGTCAAAATCGTACGTGTCTTTGTTCATCTGCTTAGCAACCAGGGCCATTCATTTGGAATTGGTTTCCGACCTTACAGCCAACGCGTTTATAGCTGCCTTACGTCGGTTTATATCCCGTAGGGGCATACCCAGCCAGTTATATTCTGACAATGGCAAGAACTTTAGGAAGGCCCGCAATGTTTTGCATGACCTTTACAATCTTTGGCATGATAAGGATGCCACCTCATCAATCAAATCCTTTACGACCTCTCAGGGTATTTCATGGTAATTTATTCCGCCCTCGTCACCCCATTTTGGTGGTCTTTGGGACAGCGGTATAAAGAGTTTAAAGCATCATTTGCGCCGCGTGGTAGGCAAGTCTACACTCACCTTCGAGGAGTTTACGACAGTTTTGTCTCAGATAGAGGCATGTCTAAACTCTCGCCCATTATTTGCCATTTCATCGGATGTAAATGATCCGGTGCCACTTACACCTGGCCATTTTTTGATTTGCGCGCCATTAACGGCGATACCTGACCCAGACTTATCTCACGTTCCCATCTCTCGTCTTGGACGTTGGCAACTTCTCCAGAAGTTTGTCCAAGTCATTTGGAAGGCTTGGTCTCGCGATTATTTACATCAATTACAACAACGTCACAAGTGGAAATTCGCCAAGGATAATGTTTCCATTGGTGACCTGGTTTTATTGATGGAGGATAACTTACCTCCATTATCATGGAAATTTGGGGTAATTACCGCCACATTTCCCGGCCCAGACAACTTAATTAGAGTTGTAGACATTCGCACGCCTACTGGTATTTTACGGAGACCCGTTCATAAGCTGTGCTTGTTGCCAGCCCGGGACGAGGCTTAGACACAAGGTTACTATGATTATTTACCACAATGCTAGTTTACTTGGCCACTGGCTTTCATTACTTCATTGTATGACCATTTGGTCAACTTAATTGTGATATGTATCATCACAACATTTTAATGTTAATTTTGCATCATTGCGTGTTTTTATACTAAATTTGCATGTGACTTGTAATTTTACAACCATGCACTGTGCTATTATAGCTATACTTATCATATTTCATGGTGGTATACTCTGCTATTTTTGTATTTATATGTTAATAATTCGTGAGGCATATTATGTCCTACACATTTACATTTTGATATTGGTAATGGGTATGTGTCATGTTATTGGTGGTATTGCTTTATATAAAATTTTTTACATAATATTCTCATGGTATGCAGTTATACAACCATGTATGCATTTTCTTGCACATTTGTCAATATGTGTGATTTTATTATTCTATGAATGTATTTCTCGCAATTGTTTAACTCATGTGTTACATTTGTATAACCACATTGTTTTTCTTGTCACTTATGCTATTGTGCCTTATTCATATTTGTAATTAACTAAACTGATTTCTATTGTATTTATTATATAACTTGTATTTATGTAAAACACATTGTTTTTCGCATCTACTGTCTATAACCACGCCACGCCTATATTTTTATTTTTATATTGTACTTTATATTGTATTTTGCATTCTGTGATCAGCATTGCACAATTATTGTTCATGCTAATTATGACATACATGTCATTACAATTTGTGCTTGCAATCAGTCAACTATGTATAACTTGTTTTCACATAACAATTTATTGTATATTCCTGAAACATCAGGATAGCATGCATCGTTCAAACTATATGGCGTCATGCTAAATTTATGTCTTGTCTTTACATGTATAATTTTATAATAATTTTGTTTGCTCATTGTATTCAATTCTACTTGTATAGGTCTACTGGCCTTAACTGGTTCAAGCTAACCACTATGACTTGCATAAATGTTACAATTTATCGGGCCCATCATGTGATGAGTCACCGATTATTCATCATTAAACATTGTTAAATTATGTATTTTCATGTCTTATATCGTTCAATATTGTATACATACAATATTGTATACATACAATATGTATTGGCAATACATTGCTAACTTTGCATTTTACTCATGTTTGATTCAAGCTGCACGCCAACCTTGGCCTGCTTAACTCTTATCATCTCTCAAGCTTATCGCTAAGCAGTTAATGTCATAACTGTTATCTAAGACTACAACTCAAGGTTCAATGCAGCCTACTGAAATTTACCTTTATTATTAAGAACTGTATTTTTCTACAATAAGTTATTAAAATGTATTAAAAAATCTTTTGATTTTTTGGCGGGAAGTTATGGACAGTAGTGTGGTAATTTTCGTATTTGTAGGTTGGCTAATCTATACGCTTTCTGAATCGTTCTTATCTCGTTTTTATAACGTTACAGTGCTACGAGCCTTGGCCGGCAGCGGACGTTCTTACGTTTGCTGCCTGACTCTGTCATTCTCATTTCTTGTTGTCGCGACAATTATTTAGGCCTTAGGCCTCCACGTTTTCGATGTAACTAAGTGCACACATTTGTGCCGCATCAAAATGTAGTTTCATTTCCGAATCAGTTTCTTAAAATTTAATCTTCAGCATTAGCCAACCTTACTACAATGAATTGAGTGTAAGAAATGGAGAAACTTAATAAATCTATTAATACAGTCCACTATCTTTATCATTTTGCATCCTGGCGATAACACACCAAGTTTCATTCTTTCTGATGGAAAAAGGCATACGTGCCGACATACAACACATTTTTACGCGGTCCACTCGGCCGCAGCTCAACATAACATTTTATTTGGTCCTAACGTGACGGATCAACATTCTTCTTACTAACCACAGTCAATCTGTCAGTAATTATTTTTTGGCGACAATCTCTACTCTGTGCGACTGTTTGACCACAGACTATTATGTGTTTGACATTGGCAGTATGAACGTAAACAAACGACAGACTATTATGTGTTTAACATTGGCAGTATGAACGTACACTAAAATGAAAAAATTATAATTTTATTGCCTGGCAACAAAATTATTTTATTTTTAACAATTACCATTGTTTGAAAAAGTTTAAATGAATTTTCAAGTGCAAATGAATGTTTTATTTAATTTAATTTAATGTATTTGTAACACATATTATATATAAATTTTAGCTTTCTGCACTCCTTCTCCATATAAACTTTAACTATTGCCAAATCTCACACTCCTCCGTGCGCGCAATATGCTTAAAAAGGGGTACAAAGTTTTCTCTTCACGTATTAATATATAGATTTCGTTGGCACATGGCTTAAAATTAGAAGTTAACTCTACTTATCTAAACATAGACTAGTCCCAGGATTTAAACAGATTGGCAGTTTGATATTTGATATTTTGTGGCATAAATTATATAAAAAAAGATGATGTGCGTTAGTAAGGTGATTCCCATAATTACCGCACAGGATCTATGTTTACTTCCATTAAACTTCTGCATAGAACACAACGCAGATTCACTCGGAATAACTGTATCCCAGTAGCCAATAAATGTATCAGTTTACGAAATACATAATATGGTTGCCCCATAACTAAAAAAACAGACGTGTAACTTGCATTTTTTGCGAACCCAGCTATTATCGGAGAAGAGGCAAGACGGCTAGGCGGAAGGAAAATATAGTTTCCCTGGAAACGGAAATAGAAATTAGGCCCTCTGTTTCAAGGTATTTATTATATTGAACAGTGCAATGCAATTCCTTAAAGCAGGGAGGGCATCTTCTTCGAATGTCACCTTCAGAGCACTTAGTATTCTCCACGCCTCTCTGCCATTAATCGTCCTCGTCGGAACTTTCTCCGTTGCCATAGGCCTATTTGCCTATTTATCATTTCGTCGACAAATCGGACCCGTGATGGAATTCTACTTTTTTTTCATCCAGTTTGCTTCGAACGGCCAGCATTTTAATTCCAACTTGTTTTAAGATGTCGCTAAAGAACTTGAGAATTTCTTTTATGTTGGCCCACTTGGTAAAAGCTATATTGTTGGTGACTGGTATATAGGCTATCTATTTTCAGTTCACAGAAGTGACACACAAGTTCTACCGGCAGTTCACAATATTCGTAACATTTTTCTGGTCTGAAGCTGATCATTACAAAAGCTTAAATTCTACATCGGCCTGCAACGTTCAGAGTCCACGATTCCTAACCTACGTGGGAACTGTATATATATATATATATATATATATATATATATATATATATAAATATTTTAAGCAGTCTCATTTTCTTATCTTTTCATGATAATTCTGAAATTTTGAGTTAATCTAGTTATTGCTGATTTCTCCACTACAACACGTCGATTGATTACCGCAGAGGTCTCCAAACGTTTTCACTTGAGGGCCGAATTGAAAAACTTGGAAGTCAGGCGGGCCAACAACACACACACACACACACATAGTAAAGTTCTTTTTTTTTAAGTTTACAAAATAATCAAGTCAATAAAATAGGTATTTAAATAAAAATTAAGCAGACTTATCCAAAGAAAACACATTCATTTATTCAAAATAATGTAAATAAAAGTAAGGAAAAGTAACATATAAAGATATTTCTGATGTATTATTTTTTGGCTTTCTTATATGTGTGGAGTTCCTCGTGACATATAATGTCTATCCATTGTGGGTCAAATTTTGATGCTCCTATTACTAGAATGGATTTCAAGTGTTCGTCTGACAAGTTAGCCACGTACTTTGATTTTATACTTATTTCTTGTTTAGTTATTTAGTAAAATGTTATAATATTTGAAGTATTTTGACGATATATTTAAAAACTGCACGCAGCATCGGCCGAGTTGTCGCGTGCCAGATAATGACCCTTCGCGGGCCGTAGTTTGGAGACCCCTTGATTACCGTGTCGCTGTCACCTTCCTTCGTAACTTAGATACAAAAGTAAATTACTTTTTCTTGTCTCTCGATGTTCAGTCTCAATGAAACCAGAACTCTCGCTCTGTCAAAGACCATCAGTGGCGTTTGTTTCAAAACATACATCTGCGCTCTGATATTCCATTCGCTAAAGAAACAGCGCCACTTCCGCTCATGTATTTGCCAATAGAGTTGTGACACCGCTAAGAGGCAAGTTGCCGACTCTTGACACTCTTCCGTCCCTATTCTGGATTGGATTTCTGATTATCTATTCCCTGTAAATAATGTAAAGAAACAGGGGTATCATGGCATCTTTATCCGCATAAAAGCTCTTAGACAGCCGGTTCCCTACACGTACGTAGGCTGTTATGAACATAAAGATTTCGTATCAAAAACGTAAAATGTTAAGGGGACAACAATTCTTGCAACATTTGCCATCATCCAACTGTATCAAATGCTTTGGTGCGTCGAAGAAGCAGAATATAGTTGGTACGTTTACTGTTATAATAGAACCAGGTCACTTGGGGGAGGGGTGATCTGAAGTACATAGAGGGTATGAAACTGTAGGAACGAAGAATATACTATACTGCCGCATCGACAAAAACAACAGCGAGGAAACTATCCTTGAAATGGAAAATGTGCACAAGTAATGCAACAGAAGATAGCGAAGTCTGAGAATGGGTGATTGAGAGATCGGATAATCATAAAGACAGAACATGCTTAGAGGATAATACGGTGCAGAAAGAAATGGAAGCTGGAAAGAAGACAGAAATTATTGGATTAATTTGAGGAGTCAAGGGCCATCACAAAATGTTCATACGGGCTAACGAGTCGTTAGTTTCTTTAAAACGTAAAGAGTTTTCACTAAACCTGTGAGACAACGTACGTTCCCAGACATTTTCCAAGCTCTGCGCAGAATTTTACTTGCACCTGGCGATGGAAATAACTGCACGGTAGCTTAGTGTTGAACAAAGGCTGCACTTGCACTGACAATGCATGACTGGACACTATCCACAGTGTATTATAATGTGCATTAAATAACAACTATTCGTGAATTTTTTGCTCCCATTACATGATTTCATCGTTCCGTAGCGGTTCTATAATTATAATACGTTTTACTCACTCGTTTACAATTTCACCGCGCAAATCTGTAACTAAGCGCTTATTCAAGGACATGAAGACAAAGTTTAACTTGCATTGTACACGAGAAAGTGAGCGAACTAGTACCAGTTCTGATTGGAAATTCTGTGCCTCTGTTAATTTGTAAGTAAAATTTAATAATAGCGCGTGTAAATATTTGCTAAGCCCTGTCGGTGTAGGTAATTTGATGTTCTCCACTACAAAGTAATGGATTTCAGTAGAAAATATCGGTACCTAGGTAGATGAAGAACTATATTCTATGTAAGCTGTTTACACAGGTGTGCGATTTAAATTATGTAGGATAAGTCATCATTATTGCCCACCTTCTCCATATTTGTTTAATAAATCTATTGAAGAGGCAACAAGGGGCATGAAGTAGAGTACGAGGAGTATAAAGTAACTTTACAGAAGTACACTTTACACGGTTTTGTGGAAGATGTAATTAGTCAGGATCTTAAACGAAATGTTTAAAAACGTATGAACAGAGTTATGAAGATACTGATAACAGTCTTGAATATATGGAAGTTAAATATTACTGTAAAGAAACCAAGCCTTTGCTAGTATGCAGAACCGATAATAAATTTTATAAACATGAAATATATCATGACATATAAACATAACATGTCATCAAATATAAACATGAAAATTTACTATTTTTGATACGTCAAAAATAGTACTTGTTGAAAGAACCCTATTGTTTGAGAAGAAAGAGTACAGAAGACAACCTTTGCAGGAACAGATTTAAATGAAGAATTGCCTTAACGCAGGAAATCTTCACAAACAAATAAGATGGTCAGTAGGCACATAGACATTAAAATAAGGGAGTCTTTGGCAAAATATTTTCTGGATTTGTTTATTTCTTGTGGAACGAAAACTTGGCAATATGCAAACGGCACGAAGATCGACTGGAAGCCCTGGAATCGTGGATGTAAAAGAAGAAGAATGCTTAGATGTAGGAAGTTAAATGAGTGACAAGAAAACCAATTAAAGGCATGGAGAAGAGAAAATCATGGGAACGGTATACGACACAGAAAAGTAAGAGAAGAGAAGTAAGAGTAGAGATATCAAAGAAGTTAAAAGTAACAAGTGAAGCCCTCACGACAAACAATATTGGAGCTAGAAGATTACAACGGACTGGTCACGTTTAAGATATAACTCTGATATTCCAAATATTATGCTAATATTATTTATGCAAATTTACTTGCATAAATTAATTGATTATCTTAATTATGTAAATCTTTACTTTATATAGCCCCGCGTTGTTGGAGCGCCAAATATAACTCTTATTTTTGTTCCCTAGTGTGGGCGTCAAATGCAATGCTAATATTAATTGTCAACGTTTACTATCTCAGGGTTTTTAATTGTAATAATAATTTATTCATTAGTAGTTATGTAATCACAGGTTATATTACTCTATTATTTAATATTACTTGGAAGGAATTAACAGCTACTTCTAATGATTAATTTAATATGGTTTTCTTCAATAAATATATAAGACGGGTTTGTCTGTATACTACTACATTTATTACGTTAACGATTATTGTTAATGGTATCATAGTACAAATTTGATTAACAATTGGTTATTAAGAATTATTTTAATACATTATTTCTACCAATAAAAAGAAACAATTATAAAAGAAACTAAAATATCTCTTCACACTTCAGTATTCCTTTTATCCTAATATTACTTTTGAGTATCATAGTATCATTAAAACATGAATTACTTCTTACAAGCTAATTACTCATTTCATTATAAAGTATAATTTTAAATGGATTCATTGTAATGTGCTGTCTATAATTCTCTATAATTTTAAAACACTGTGATTTTATCATTTATAAATAAGTTTTAAATGAGTATATCTTATATTATGAAATTCTCTATGTGGATTCTTTTAGAGAGACAGACAGGTGATTTAGAAATAAAATTAATACATAAAAAATTTACTTTGAGTACGTATTCCATAAACTACGGCGCGTCGTCATTCTGGACTCTCTCTCTTTCTGTCTACTACTTAATTCAGCGTATGGAGATGTAGACGCTCCTTCAATTGCGTTGAAGACTGTCTCATTGCGTGCATAAGGAATGTAACTCCTACATGAAGTAATTTACACGTATACACTTTCACTATTATACATTTATTTTCACTTCACAGATCGTTTTATTGATGACATCACTTGATTCTAAGTAAACTATCCGAACCGTTACTTCGAATTTCCGTAAACTTTAGCTCGACTCTCTAAGTGTTTAGTCACTACTCTGAATCATTATAACGAACTTCACCGACTCTCCGTAACCTTAGTTATCGACTTACGAAGTTTTTTAGTAAAAACTTTTAAGTGTTTTAGTCACTACTGCGAATCATTATAACGGACTTCACCGACTCTCCGTAACTTTAGTTATCGACTCCCGACGTTTTTAGTAAAGACTCTCTCGAAAATTTTGTAAAGACTCCCCTAATCTCACCCTCGTCCTGTGTATTTATCATTTCCTCTATTTCCCACTATTTTCTTACTTTTCCCCACTTAAGTCCTTTTTCGTACTTCAGCTTCGTTTCCATTGGTTCTTTCTCTGTATTCCTTGAGAAAGTCCCTCCTTGTACCCCCACAAGTTACTCTGCCCTTACAAGTTCATGGTTGGCTCCACCCCATCGTTTGAGTCGGATGACCAATTTCACGGCTGTCTATCACCCTCGTATTTTGGCGTACTTGTCCTTTATAGATACAGTGCTTTTAATTGTTGTGTGGCCCTTTTCATCTGCACTTTTTGTTCACCATGTGTCCTGCTTCTTACCCGTGACCAATTGCTCGTATTGTCAGCTAGTTTCTCCTAGTCGTTCCCACGACGAGTGTGGTCAATTCTGAGTATTCCAGACAGCTGCTATATCTTGCTCTCCAAGCCTTTCTTCGTCGCGTACCCTTCTGGTAAAGCTGGACGTCCCGTCGTTCGTTCATAGTGCACGCGTATTGTCTACTCAAGTCAGGCTTTTCCTTTCTATTGTTTCTTCTTAGCGATATATTTCGCCTTTGTCTATCTTGGGCCGTTGCGCGTCACCCGCAATTCGCTTCACCGTACAACTGCTGCGACTTTAGGCATTGTTCGCCTAAACCCTGCCTTCCCTTGTCTTGAACAACATGTTACCGAGCCATCGTATATCTGTCAGCAACCCTCGTTACACCGTCCACTTACAAAAAAAAAATTTTATTTAGACATTTCATCGTTATAAAGACCTGGAAGTGAGGCAGATATTAAGAAAATATCTACGACACAATCTTCAGGGAAACCGTGAATAAGAATTTTGGATAATATAAGAAGAAGCCTGGAGTAACTAAGAAAATTGAAAAATAGCAGAACAAGACATTGTTACGTGAAAAGGCGTTGTTACGAAGGCTCAAATCCTACAAGGGTTGTATGGCCATAGGTAGTAAGTAGAATAAAATAAGCCCGTAAGACATGTTATAAGGCGTAAACATTTTTGGAAAACGTAACAGAACGAAAGGAAGGCCTCGGAAGAAATACTTAGAGGATATCAGGAGCTTGATCGTTTTGGGAACTATGAAAACAGCAGCTGCAGATAGAGCCGTCTGGTTACGTCGCCAAAGCTTAGCGTTTAGATAACAAAGGAATGAATGCCACCATTAGCGCTCGACTCTTCCCACTGTTCAGCGAACGTCATCCGGTCATCCAGTCTCTTGTTTACCGCATCGTCCCTCAGTCACAGTTGGATTCACATGGGGGCTGACTGGGCTATAGCCCAGGGCGACAAATTGCTAACGAAAGTTGGAAAATCTAAGTAACAATCAGGATTTCTGAGTAAAGGTGGCCACTAGGGCTGAACTGTCTAGTCAGCCATTACTACGGGGAAATTTCTGTTTGTCCACTTGGCAGCACAGCAGTCATTTGGCCAGCGGAGAAGCCATTGTTTACGCTCTTCTGTAACTATACGGTGTAAGAGATCCTAAAGTAGAGGTTTTCCTTCTGTACAAGTAAACTTTATAGCTTACTGGAGGAGTGTGAATATCGTATTAAGGAGAACTTTGATATATATTGTTACGGCATCACAGAACAATCTATATGTTTGTCGAATGTGCCAGAAGAATCTCGATGTAACGCGTGTGGCGTACGTGCTTGTCGACGCATTTTCGAGAGGTTTCTCGAAGGCGCCAGCCGCGCGGACTGTGTCAAGGCCGCAGTTAATTACGTAGTTCACACGAGCGCTAAGACGCAATTAGGAACATTCTGGTCTGTGAGCGCAGGTATAAATACATGGCGGCAGCGGCCTTAAGTTTCAGTATTAGTGCGATATATTGACAGCGCGGTTCGAGAGTTATTGTCGGGCGAAATTACTGTGCGCGTTCAAGTGGTTATTAGTTAATTGTGTTTTATAATCGGACGGTAATTGTAATACAATTGTGTTTAATTTTAGTGGACATTTTATTGCGTTTGAACAATTTTTATTTGATTTGTTGTAGAGACTGTGTTGTTAGTTACGAACTGTTAACTGTGGAAATTAAATCTGGTAATTAGTGACTTAATTGGTGTCTTGTATTTTGTTGTTCTCCACTGTACCTACGACGGTCGAGTAGACCGTTGTAACAATATGAAAATGCCGCGTTAGTGGTCATACGTCATAAAACATTAAGATGCAACGAAAAGGGAGAGAGAAAAAGTTCCACCTGATGAAACGTGGGACGGTGGCATAGAATCCAGTGGCCGGAATAACTTCTAGATCAAAATTTATTGTGTCGTAAGTGATAGTTGTATCGCACAGTTAGATAACCAAGAAACTGTAGATACATGATGACCAAAGTTCCTACTTTATCATTTTACTTCCATGTTCCCTTAGGAAATAGAAGTACCGGTATGGTGATGGCAAAAAAAATCGTGTTCGACTTAATTGCAGATTCTGATTGTACTACCCACAAAACATGAAACGAAAAAATTTTTCGGAAAGTGTTTGTGTGTGTTTGTCTGTAGATTTTTTTTATATGGCAAACGATAACAGTCGCAAATTCAAACAGAATCAAATAATTGTTTGCATACAGCACTGAATTGTAGAGTTCTCAAGACCTATTGTTTTGGTGAAGATCGGTTACGGGGAAACGGTAGTTTACCTGAAACATTTTTTGTTGTAACAAGAGTAAAGTACTTAATTTTGATAAATAAAGTATCCTGATAAGATCTTAATAATCCACTGTAGAAACGTAGGTGTAATATCTATAAATGAAGAGAACGGGGTGGGGGTAATTTTCTATAAATGAAAATGATAGTTGAAGGGGTGGAGATAATTTTACTTCCATGTTCCATAAGGAAATGGAAGTGGAAGTATGGTGATGACAAAAAAAATCGTGTTCGAGATAATTGCAGATTATGATTGTACTACCCTCAAAACATGAAAAAGTCATTTTTCGAAATGTGTGTGTGTGTGTGTGTGTGTGTGTGTGTGTGTGTGTGTGTGTGTGTGTGTGTGTGTGTGTGTGTGTGTGTGTGTGTGTGTGTGTGTGTGTGTGGATTTGTTTTCTATGGCAAACGATAACAGCCGCAAATTCAAACAGAATCAAATACTTTTCTGCACACCTTCCTGAATTATAGAGTACTCAAGGTCTGTTGATTTTGGTGAACATCGGTTAAGATAAAGGGGTAGTTTACCAACAACGTTTTATGTTTCAACAAGGGTAATTTTTTTCTATGGCAAACGATAACAGCAGCAACTTCAAACAGAAACAAATAATGTTTCGCATACAGCCCTGAATTGTAGAGTGAGTTCTCAAGACGTTTTGTTTTTGGTGAAGATCGGTTAAGAGAAAAGGGTAGTTTACCTGCAACATTTTATGTTTTAAAAGGGTAATTTTATTTTTATGACGAATGATAACTGCCGCATATTCAAAGAGAATCAAATAATTTTTTGCACACATTCCTGACGTTTTAAGTACTCAAGGTCTGTTGATTTTGGTTAAGGGAAAGGGGTAGTTTACCTACAACGATTTATGTTTTAACAAGGGTAATTTTTTCTGTGACGAACGATAACTGCCGTAAATTCAAAGAGAATAAAATACTTTTTTGCATACTATCCTGAATTGTAAAGAACGGAAGGCCTATTGATTTTGGTGAAGATCGGTTACGGGGAAAGGGCAGTTTACCAGAAACATTGTTTGTTGTAACAAGAGTAAAGTACGTAATTTTGATAAAGAAAGTATCCTGATAAGAAGATCTTAATAATCCACTGTAGAAACGTAGATGAAATATCTATAAATGAAGAGGCTAGTTGAACGGGGTGGGGGTGATTTTCTATAAATGAAAATTATAGTTGAAGGGGGAGGGGATAATTTTTATATGTGTACTACGTTAGCGGTAACATACTAGTAGTTTGTTGTTAAAATTCCTTCCCGGGCTGTTTGGCCGTAGTCCAATGTTTTCTGCAAAACCAGACGTTTCGGCAGTGCCGTCGACTGCCATCATCAGTGAAAATCGAGTGCGATAACGTGTGGTGGTATACGTTAGTGACCACAGTACTGTGGTAAAGGGTGAAGCAATAAGTGGAAAGAAGTAATTTCTATGGAAACATTTCATTTCGTAAATGATTTTAAATATAAATCTTAGAACATGGAAGTCATGTATGGTTCTCCATACCGATATTTTATTACAGGAACTACAATGTACCTGAAAGAAATATTTGATTACGCAACTGTGTTAGCTCATAAATATAAAGAGGACTTGCCGGAGCAATTTGATAATAATGTTTAATGTTACTAGAGTTCTAAAAGTTTTGGAAAAACACACTGAAGGCAATAGAAGTTAGCAAATTGTTTATGACGATGGCCTGAAAGACGTTTACACGTATGTTATCAACGCTCTGGAGACATTCTTATGTATTGCAGCATCTAACTGTTTAGGTAAGAGGTATTTTCAACGATGGGGCGCGTTAAGTTTCCTCTCCGGCTAAGTTATCTTACTTAAGTAAGCTCTCCGGCTTACTTATCGAATGATCGCTTTAACTTTTAGGCCATTAAACCAGACACCTTGAGGAGTTTATACTTGAATGACAATCAGTTTATTTGTTCATAATCAATAGACTTTGAAATATCAGAAGTGTTGGTGTTTTAATATTTTGCAAGTATGTTTACTGTATATCCTTCATTCAACTGCAGTGTTCGAATGCATCGTATTTTAATAGTCAATTATAAATGGGGTTCAGAATTATAATTGTTCACTAAGAGGCGGCAGAATTATTACAGGCCCAGGCCGGCTGAAATCTAAATCCGCAACTGCCCTCTATCTTGGAGAGGGCTGTTGTCATGGCGTCTTCTATGTTTCTTGGCTCAAATCTAGCAGCATCTGTGACCACGTGGGCCTACCATCTTCTCGCCAAATATAATATCTTTCCCAGTTCCATTTGACTTTCTTTATTCTTTCAGTGGTAATGTACATTTTAGTTTGATTGCTTGGAAACTTAATCTTTTTCCTACCTCGTGTTGTATTCATAAGAGAGTCTTTTCAGTGCTTCTGTCCGCGGTTCGTACTCGTTTCATGGCGCTCGTTTAGAATCCTATCTGGCCGACCAAAACTTCCCTTTTGTAATCACAAAGGCTGTACATTATTATTCATAATATCGCCCGTATTTCGATAGGCAGTCCCCTGATCTTACTCGAATAACAATGTATGTCATTATATCACCATTGTTTGCTAGAACTTTACCCAGATACTTCACAGCTATTAGCCTCTTGTTATAAATTTATCTCCTCGGCGCTTCTTTTTGTGTCATTCGATTTTGCGGTCAACTTTGACTTACAATCAATTTAAGTAAGTTCAAATATGAAAAACGCAACCACAGTATACATTCTGTAGAGCAGGATGGATTCCTAACTGATCGCGCTTCAAATCCTATTTGGATGCTGTGTTACAAGTCGCTCTGTACCTTGAATTGCTTACCAACCAATTGAAGGCACCAATAACTAAACACAGAGGATTCATCATGTTGACATGACTAACGAAACGGTGACAATGAAGGTACATGCCTGTAATCCCCCGACATAATCTTACGAACCTATAATATATACATATCTGTTTCAACATGTAGACAATATTAAAATATCGGTATGGAGAACCATACATGACTTCCATGTTCTAAGATTTATATTAAAATCATTTTCGAAATGAAATATTTATATACAAACTACTTCTTTCTACTTACTGATTCAGCCTTAACCCCAGTACTGTGGTCACTAACGTATACCACCTCACGTTATCGCACTCGATTTTCACTGATGATGGAAGTCGATGGCTCTGCCGAAACGTCTGGTTTTGCAGAAAACATTGGTCTACGGCCAAACAGGCCGGGAAGGAATTTTAACAAGAAACTACTTCTTTGTTGCCGATAACGTAGTACATATATAAAAAATTATCCCTCCCCCTTGAACTATAATTTTCATTTATAGAAAATTACCCCCACCCCGTTCAACTAGCCTCTTCATTTATAGATATTTCATCTACGTTTCTACTGTGGATTATTAAGATCTTCCTATCAGGATACTTTATTTATCAAAATTAAGTACTTTACTCTTGTTACAACAAAAATATTTCAGGTAAACTACCCTTTCCCCGTAACCGATCTTCACCAAAATCAATAGGCCTTGAGTATTCTACAACTAAGGCACATATGTAAAAAATTATTTGATTCTGTTTGAATTTACGGCAGTTATCGTTCGTCATGAAAAAATGTCTCTTGTTACAACATAAAATGTTGCTGGTAAACTACCCCTTTCCCTTAACCGATCTTCACCAAAATCAACAGGCCTTGAGTTCTCTATAATTTAGGATGTATGCAAAAACTTATTTGATTATGTTTGAATTTACGGCAGTTATCGTTCGTCATAGAAAAATTAACCTTGTTATCACATAAAACGTTGCAGGTAAACTACCCGTCTTAACTGATCTTCACCAAAATCAACAGGTCTTGAGTCCTCTACAATTCAGGGACGCATACAAAACATTATTTGATTCTGTTTGAATGTGCGGCAGTTATCGTTCGTCATAGAAACAATTACTCTTGTTAAAACATTAAAGGTGGCAGGCAAACTACTGCTTTCCCTTAACCGATCTTCACCAAAATCAATAGGCCTTCAGTTCTTTACAATTGAGGAACGCATGCAAAAAAATTATTTGATCTCTTTGAATTTACGGCAGTTATCGCTCTCATAGAAAAAATTACCCTTGTTAAAACATAAAACGTTGCAGGTAAACTACCTCTTTCCCTTAACTGATCTTCACCAAAATCAACAGACCTTGAGTACTTAAGACTTGAGGAATGTATGCAAAAAATTATTTGACACTCTTTAAATATGCGGCAGTTATCATTCGTCATAAAAATAAAATTACCCTTTTAAAACATAAAACGTTGCCGGTAAACTACCCTTTTCTCTTAACCGATCTTCACCAAAATCAACAGACCTTGAATACTCTATAATTCAGGAAGGTATGCAAAAAGTATTTGATTCTGTTTGAATTTACGGCAGGTATCGTCGTCATAGAAAAAATTACCCTTGTTAAAACATAAAACGATGCAGGTAAACTACCCCTTTCCCTTAACCGATCTTCACCAAAAACAATAGATCTTGAGTACTCTACAATTCAGGGCTGTATCCAAAAAATTATTTGATTCTGTTTGAATTTGCGGCTGTTATCGTTTGCCATAAAAAAAATCAACAGACTAGACACAGACACTTTTCGAAAATATCGGTATGGAGAACCATACATGACTTCCATATTCTAAGATTTATATTTAAAATCATTTTCGAAATGAAATATTACCATAGAAACTACTTCTTTCTACTTACTCCTTCAGCCTTAACCACAGTACTGTGGTCACTAACGTATACCACCTCACGTTATCGCACTCGATTTTCACTGATGATGGAAGTCGATGGCATTGCCGAAACGTCTGGTTTTGTAGAAAACATTGACTACGGCCAAATATCCCGGGAAGGAATTTTAACAAAAACTACTTCTTTGTTGCCGATAACGTTGTACACATATATATAAAAAATATGCATAAAATTAATGGCTTGTATAAGTTAATGATTGATCTCCATTAAGTAGTGCTCAAGTTTCCAAAGTTTTAATATTATGATGTCCGTAATTAAAACATCAGAGCAGGTTTAGTGTGTATGAGGGTACACCGTGGACAAAAATTTTCAACATTTCCTATTGAGCGTTGCTTAGAGTAAAGCTGCGAATCTACAGTGTACGTTTCACAGAACAAACACGCGGAAAAGAAGGAGCGCTCCGAAGTCACTCATGGACCCTCAGCATCTTGCAGAGGGTTCATTCCCTAAAGACGAAAAGTCTATCTATGAATCGTTCCTCTGTAAACACGTGCAGTTACACTGCCCAGCGATCCACAGGAAGCAAATCGCTATCCACGCTGGACACTTTTTCGGCTTGCACGCGTTATGTTGGTATGGGTTTCGGCACTTTCCATTTAAAAAGCGTGCAAATGTAAGAAAATAAACATGAATGAGGCCAGAAATAACGCGAATTGTGTGTGTGTGTGTCTTCCCTGCCTTTTTATTGCGGTAGTCACAATAATAAAATTGGAAACGTAAACACTACATAACTGAGATATGCTTGCCTGCCACGAACGATATATTTTCTCTCATACATGATTTACAATAAAATGAAAAAGTTATAATTTTATTGCCTGGCAACAAAATTATTTTATTTTTAACAATTACCATTGTTTGAAAAAGTTTAAATGAATTTTCAAGTACTTTACTGTTGTTAAAACGTAAAAGGTTGCAGGTAAACTACCCCTTTCCCTTAACCGATCGTCACCAAAAATAACATGTCTTGAGAACTCTATAATTCAGAAGTGCATGCGAAACATTATTTGATTCTGTTTTAATATGCGGCAGTTATCGTTCGTCATAGAAAAAATTACCCTTGTTAAAACATAAAACGTTGTTGGTAAACTACCCCTTTCCCTTAACCGATCTTCACCAAAAACAATAGGTCTTGAGAACTCCATAATTCAGGGCTGTATGCGAAACATTATTTGATTCTGTTTGAATTTGCAGCTGTTATCGTTTGCCATAGAAAAAAAATCTACAGATAGACACACAGACAGACACATAGACACACAGACACTTTTCGAAAAACGACTTTTTTTCATGTTTTGAGTGTAATACAATCAGAATCTGCAATAATCTCGAACACGATTTTTTTTGCCATCACCATACTTCCATTTCCTTAAGGAATATGGAAGTAAAATGACTTTTTCATGTTTTGAGGGTAGTACAATCAGAATCTGCAATTATCTCGAACACGATTTTTTTTTGCCATCACCATACTTCCATTTCCTTATGGAACTAGGAAGTAAAAGAACACACACACAAACAAACAAATTTGTAGATCCTGTCTTACACATTTGTACGATGTGAATTTCATATTATAAACGAAACAGACGAAAGGTGTGAAATGCAATACCGATGCTTCATAATGCTCTGTGTACGCCGCATTCTTTTTAATACTCGTGCATCATTTTGTACATCAGTTTAGGAGTATACATATTAGTTTGAAGGTAAATGATATTAACATAATTAGGCAGCAGTGAAACATTTTTTTAATTATTGTGATAATCATGCGATTATGGGCTGTAGCTGTAATGTGTGCTTTAAAGTGATCTGACGCAGTCCTAGCCCTAGCTGAAGGTATTGAGAGCAGCGACAGAGCCAGATGGCCAGTGTGGTGTGTATGACATCACTCAGTGATGGCCTGTGTGCGTTGTCGTTTGAAGTTTCTGATTATGCGCTGTTTTAAAACAAATCTTTCCTGTTTTTTCTTGTTTGTTAATATTTTTTATCAACAACTAATTAACAAGCGTATGTTTGTTAAACACAAAAAATATATATATATACATATCTCTATAGGTTATAATATATAGTGTATACTATAATTACACCCGCCGGAACCATCTGATTTAGATACGACCGTTCCCCTCGCAAGGCAATGGCAAACCAGTTAGAGGTATCATGCCGAGTATAAGCCCTCCCCCATGTTCGGATCCGATGTTAAACTGTAGGCCCCATATACCTGTGAGAGACTCTGTAACACACGAACCACACGGGTATATGCGAGGAGGGTACAAACCAGTCGACAGACTGGCGACTCCAGAAAAAAGAATATAATTATTACACTGTATAATTTAATTACAATTATTATTTTATTTATTTAATCAAATTTTGTGTTATTGATTGTAGTAAACATTATTTTTTATTGTAGTCATGTAAATTTGTTCATATTTATTTAGTGTTTTGTGGCAACAGCGAATCATTGCGTCTGCTCTCTGGTACCAGCGGCATGGCACGTGACACGAGAAGAAGACGAGGCGAGCCAATCAGGGATCAGCAGCCGAGACGTGACCAACTAACGTGCTCGGAGCGAGCCAATCAGCGATCCCGGTTAGTGCATAAAACCTGCGCCGGCAGAAAATTTTGCTGCACGACAAGAGCGTGACATCGGGTCGAGGAGAGACATTCGACTGCTTGCTTTCGAAGAGTACACATCAACTGTCAACTGTCTGATCAGCGCACAAGAGGATCGCCTCGACCTCTACAGATCTGCAATGAAGAGGCCATCACCAACAGCTACTGCGGCGGCAGTAAAGAAGAAGCCGCCGGACCAACACTCTCCACATGGCCAGCAACACCATCAAGCTGCAGCAATGGAAGTTGACCAGCCGCCTTGCTTGCAAGACGACACTACACGCACGACTGGGACCTGCCGCACAGTGCAGGTAAGTCGTTTAGGTAGCGCTGCCCAGCGGAATCCGGGGAGTCCGAGAGTAGGGCTCACGAATAGAAATGCGGATTCCGTCGCCACTGTGACGGTGCCACAGTTCGGCCCCGGACACCCGCTGGGCAAAGAGCTGAGGTAGTCAACATTAGACCAGGTGATAGTGCCCCAATTGCACTGTGCGGCAGCGACGAGCCCCCCTGCCGGCCACTTGGGCCAGTCGGGAACCCTACGACTTGCGCGGGCAGCCCTGCTCAACCCGCGCAAGATCGTGATCGGCCCTTATTAGGGTCACCAGTGACCGCAAGGGCCGGACCTTCCGGCTGCACGGCAGCTAGCCGGCCAGGAAGCCCTATTCCTCCACCGGAGTCTGACTCCCCCGCCATGGAGACCTCGGCTTCCACCGACTGGGTGGTAGTAGGACACAGTGGCAAGCCGAAGGAAGGATCCCGCCGATTTTCGTCACGAACATCAAGGACATCATCGGCTTCAGTCGCCGACTCCGTAAGGTCGTTGCGCTGGCAGATAACGCTTCTGTCAAGCTCGAAGCGAGTGAGACTGTACGCGTTACCTGCCGCAGCGCATCCGAACACTTCGGAGTAATCCAATGGCTGGAACAAGAATCGTTCCAGTTCCACACTTATACCGTAAACCGCCTCAAGCCTGTAGTCCTCGTTCTTCGGGGGCTAGACATACAGGCCGATCCGCAGGTCGTTCTAGACGAACTGCGCGACGCGGGTTACAAGGTTGTGGCAGCCTCTCGGTTGTATACAACCTACGGCTCCCGTCGACCCCTGCCTCTAATCAGACCCCAGGTGGAGAAGGACGAACCCACCCAGGCCCTATTAGAGTTGAAACTGCTGTTCGGGCTCTGCGTTAGCATAGAGCCCTACCGTCAGACCGGGAAGATTTCCCAATTCCACAGGTGTCAGAGGTACGGCCACAGCAGCTTTGCTAGTCGGAACGCGCCGACCTGCGTCCGATGCGGACTCGACCACTTAACGCAGGCCTGCGCTGTTCCTGACAATCACAGGTACTGCATAAACTGTGGAGGCGCCCATGCTGCAAATAACAGGCGCTGTCCTATTTACAAAGAGCAGCTGGACAAATTAGTAAACCCGGTCCAGCCTAAGCCTCGACATGCTGTTCAGCCAGTAACATCGGCCAAAGCCTCTGAGCCTGTGGCACGGAAACCAGCCCCAAGGTCTGCTCCGGTTCCGAAACCACCCAGTGCAGTGAGCCCGAGCAAAACTAAACAGGCCACACCTGAAGTCGCGCCCTCGGAACCGGAATGCAAGACACCCGCGTATGCTAAAGTCCCGTTGCCGCAGGATGACAAGGAACTTGATCCTCCACTGCCGCCGCCATCCAAGCCTCGCTACCCTAGATCAGGCAAAAAAGGTAAAAGACCTCAGGCCAAGAACACGGGCCAGCCTTTACCTGCCACTGGACCCAAGCCTGTCCGCCAAAAGCCAGAGCGACCACCCGCTCCAGAACGTGCCCCCAAGGCTTCCACCGCCTCGCCCTGCCGCAGCTGCCACCAAACGTTCTCCACAATCATCTACCGATGATCTCGCCGTCATCTTCGACTTTCTGGCAAGCTACGACTTGCAGAAAGTAGCCCAAACTTTCCGCAACATGAACGAACGCTTGGCAACAGCCTCGCCCCAAGACAAGTTCCTCCTCTTGGTGGAAGCCTGCTGTGTTATTGGTCGTTATGAACAACGGACAACCACGGCAATCCCTCAAGCGAGACCTCGAGCTCGTGGCATAGAACGCCAACGGTCTCGTTTCCCGGCATTCTAAGCTCTTAGAGTTCGTTGCCCGTCACAAGCCCGACGTGCTTCTTCTTGGAGAGACGCACCTGACCCCGCATCGTCGATTCCGATTACCCAACTACGTGTGCTACCGGGACGACCGGTCGGGTCGCGTAGGAGGGGGCACCGCCATCGCGGTGAAGGCGTCTCTTCGCCGTTACCGCGTTGTCCTGCCTCAGCGGTGGAACCTCGAGTGCACCGCGGTTGAGCTCCATGGTACTCTCGGCGGTCTACTCATAGTTTCCGCATACAAGCCTCCACAAACGGAGCTCCTGTCGAACGATCTGGAGGCCGTCTGCATTGAATTGCATTGTGGGTGCGGGGTGTCTTTGCACCCGTGGCTTGATTGCAGCATCTGGAGCGTGTCCAATGGCTGCCAGGAGTGAAACATAGTACTGGTACAAGTCTTACAGGTAGCCTAATTCTGGAAAAGGAAACCGCCAACCAGTTAACTGAGAAGGCGGGGGAGTGAAAACTTTTTGATTTTGATTTTTACCACTGCCGCTGGTTGTCCGTCTCAAGTCCAGTCAGCAGACGCCCTGAGGTGTCGGTCGCTCCCCGCGAGGCGGAGAGCCTCCGTGCCAGTGATGGATGACAGCGACAAGCAGCCGACTCAGCGTGCTAGGAGGTGGTCAGGAAGGAGAGAAGGACAGTTTCATTGATAAACTCTGGTCTAGGACTGATCTATTTTATTATAGGACTGACTAAAATATTATTTTTATTTTTATTTAAAGAGGATGGCGTTATGGCGGGTCATCAAGAAGCGCCCGGCGGCGCTTGACCCGAATAGGCGGTGGTGGTTCTGATATGGTGGTTCGTAGGTATGGGAAGGTGGAGGTCGAAGCTTTAGCAAAGAGAGTTAGAGCCAGCGACCGGACAAAGGCAGTCAAGGTAGGAACACGGAGACCCCTTCGAATCACGTCGTTCCTTACAAACCAAGGGGACCCCGTCAAGGATCGGAGGGTTCGGGACTGGAAAGCTTCCAGCCTACACCTGTTGGTGGTGGATAAAAGAAACCACCAAGCGGGAGCCGCATAGGTCAGTACAGACCTGAGAAAAAGTAGATAAATGGTCAATTTCGTGCGCATGGCCAGGCGGCTGCGACACGAGAGGCACGGAGATAATTTGGCTCGGACGCCGCGAGCCTTGGCAAGGGTTTCCATCACGTTGGCGTTGAAGCAAAGGCGCCGATCTAGCCGAAGCCTAAATACTTCACCGACTCTTTGTAGGCGATAACCCTCCCTTCCAGGGAGAGGGGAAATGGACTTACGAGTGAAGCAGATCGCCTCAGATTTCTCCGTTGGAGGCCGTCTTTGGCGCACACAGGAGGGTAGTCCTGGCGGGCGACCTGAACTGTAAGCACCCTGATTGGGGGAGCCGCTTGGTGAACCCAAACGGCGCCCGCTTACGCAGGTACGCTGATCCGGCTCGGGTCACAATCATGGGCCCTACCGGGCCTACTTACTATCCCCCGATGGCTAACTCCCGCCCTGACGTACTGAACATTGCTGCCGTCAGGGGCGTTTATTGCCCAATCCACCACGTCTCCGTCATTTCGGAACTGTCCTCGGACCATTGCCCCATCAGTGTGCATCTAGCTACCCAGCACTCTACCGTCCGCGACGAGCGGCGGGTAATCGAATGGGAACGCTTTGGCCCGGCGTTCAGTCGCCGCCTACCTGAGCGTATACCACTCGACACTACCCAGCATGTCGACGAGGCAGTTGCCTTATTCGACACAACCGTAGTCTCGGCGGTAGACGTGTCCTCCCGGATGAAGCCGGGGCTCACGCTCGACTATCAGCGGATCCCCGAAGAGTTGTCTCAGCTCGCTTGCGAGAGGAATCGCCTCCGGAGACGCTGGCAGAGGACTCGTGACTCGGTCGACAAGGCTGCGTTTAACAGAGCAACCGGCAAGTTGTGTCGCGACATGCTGGCGTTCCGTAGACGTAACTGGGAGCTAGCTGTAGCACAGATGGATGGCCCTGCCGAGAACCGTAATGTCTGGTGGATTCCCAGTGCCCTAACGGGAAAGCGTAAACGCGCGCCTCTCCCCGCACTGGAAGGACCCGGCGGTAAACCCCTTGGATGCCCCTCGAGAAGGCAGAGTTCTTGGCTGACAGTTTCGAGCGTCAGTTCGCTCCCAACCCATCCAAGAACCCGGCCTTCACTGAGCGAATCTGCCGCGAGGTAGAGCGCTTTCTATCGGCCGGTATCACAGTCTAGCCGGAGCCCATCTCGCCGGAGGAGGTCTCTGAGAAGATAGTTCAGCTCAAGCCCCGGAAGGCGCCTGGCCCTGACGGAGTCGTGAATTCCGTACTCCACCGCCTTCTGGAGCGAGGAATACGGTTCCTCTCTGATCTGTTCAATGTCTGTCTCAGACTGGCCTACTTTCCGGCGAAATGGAAAACGGCTACAGTTATAGTGATACCCAAGCCGGGAAAGAATTCTTCTCGCACGGAAAACCTCAGACCCATCAGCCTCTTGTCCGCGACGTCTAAGGTTTTCGAGCGTTTGATCCAGCGTAGGATCCGCGACCATCTAGAAAGACTGGACGTGCTGATCCCCGAACAGTTCGGCTTTCGTGAGCTGCACTCCTCGACTCATCAACTGATGAGACTCGTGGAACGCATTACCGAGGCTGGCTGCCAGGGCAAGCAGACGACTGCGATCTTCCTAGACGTAGAGAAACCGCGTATGGCACGAGGGTGTCCTTTACAAACTAACGGAAGTCCTTCTCCCAGATTGCTACGTTCACTTGATCGGTAGCTTTCTGCGAGACCGTAGCTTCCGAGTGAGAGTAGACCACGTTCTCTCTTCGGAGAGGCGTATTACCGCTGGTGTCCCTCAGGGAAGTGTACTTGGGCCTCTCCTGTTCTCGCTGTTTGTCAACGACACGCCTCGAGTTCCTGGAGTAAGATTGTCGCTGTTCGCGGACGACACTGCGGCTTTTGCCTCAGAGCCGAACGCAAGTTATGCGGCAATCAAGCTCCAGCGCCAACTCGACGCGTATGTCGGGTGGGCCGATGACTGGAGAGTTTTCGTCAACGCTTCCAAGAGTGCCGCGGTAATATTCTCACGCAAACGTAAGCGGCCTCGGCCGCTTAAAGTAGGCCCCGTCGAGGTGCCCTGGACCAATAGCGTCAAGTACCTCAGGCTCCACGTGGACTCCCGACTCACATGGCGAACCCATACTCAGTATATCCGTCAACGCGCTTCGGCGCAGCTCAGTAGACTTTGGCCCGTGCTATCTAATCTGGCAATGACCCCTGACTCCCCGGCTTGGTAAGCTCATCGTCAACTCGTACGTGTTGCCCGTGATTACCTATGCCTGTCCTGTTTGGACTTTAAACTCGCGTGTAAAGTCCCCCGGAAGTAGTCTTCTCATCTTTTGAGGAGAGGACTCGGTGTCCGCTCTTTTGATGACACCTTGAGACACCTGGCGCGTAGATTCTATGTTCGATCAGCACGTGTGACCCACAATTCCCTCATTGCCGGACTTGGTTACTACACTCCGCGACCATGTGAGTCCTGGAAGCGACCCCGTTTACTAGCCCCGGTGGTATAATCCACCATCGAGGGTCGCTTCAGGCCCTCCACAAGTAGGAAAATAATATAATATAAATTAACTCAAACTGACCCAGTGGCAGGAGTCTTAACTGAGACTCGGGACACTGCACAATTCGCAACTCGCGCCTCGCGCGAACCGCGCAACCCCCAGTCGTAATTTTGGCGCACTCTTCATCGCCACGCCATCGAACGCACTTCATCTCCTCTCCTCTCTCGGACGACATCGACGCGGAGTCAGCCGGAAGGAACGGCCGAAGAATAGAACCGGCGTTCTTGCGTCTTCGCCCTCCAGTTCCGCGCCAGCGATGGACGTCGCTGGGCCGGCAGCCGACTCTACAACCGATGCCGAAAGAAGAGGAGGACTGCAGTACGCCACGAACAGCGGGCGCAGCCGCCGAACATCTCAGCGCGGCACAACCACCATTCGCGTTCTCGCCACCCGGTCCTTTTTAGGGCCACCAAAAACACTAGAGTGTACGATTGGCGCCATTTGTCATGCGGCAAGCTTTTGGTCCGGTGACAGTTTACATATTTCTAAACTTCCCAAGATTTTTTTGTCATTTGGAGTTCTGTTTTAATAGTTATATTTTCTCAATTTGGAAAGAAAATGAATAGCTAAATTAGATTTGTATATGAGTTCTGGTTTTAAATAATCTGGTTCCAATTCATTTTCAAAACTCTAAATTTGATTAAATGAAATAATTGTAATATAATTACACGCGCTCACACACGCATACACGCCAATATGGAACTATCGTTCCAGGGGTGAACCTAGCAAGAAATTTGGGGGGGAATGAGAAGTTGGGCCTTTCTTAATGGTCTAAAGTATGATAAGAATGAGTGAAGATAAAAATCCAGTGTGTTATTTTCAACACAGTGAGTTTATTAACACGCAAGTATAAAACAATATCTGTGTTTGTCTGTTCATTGTTCTTTTAATATGATATTCAAGCAGTTTAAAATACTCATTTAAGTTATGTATAAAAAAAATAATAACAGTGGTAAGGTACAGTTTCAATTTAAAATAATTTTAGGGAAAAATTATGAGCCTACACAAGGTAATATGAACATTGTATCATACTCACAATAACAAAACCATTCTACAATCACAAGACAATGAAGAAAAATTATTTTTTATGCGACCATTTGAATTACCCCCCATTATCCCCCTGGATCCCCACCCATTCACAAATAACACATCGTTTTCTTAGTTGAGTAAATGTTTGATGTTGTTTCTGTTAAGAGATTCTTTCTTAACTTTCTCCCCAGACGTTTTACCAAAACAACCTCTATGTAAATACTGTGTGTGTGTGTGTGTGTGTGTGTGTGTGTGTGTGTGTGTGTGTGTGTGTGTGTGTGTGTGTGTGTGTGTGTGTGTGTGTGTGTGTGTGTGTGTGTGTGTGTGTGTGTGTGTGTGTGTGTGTGTGTGTGTGTGTGTGTGTGTGTGTGTGTGTGTGTGTGTGTGTGTGTGTGTGTGTGTGTGTGTGTGTGTGTGTGTGTGTGTGTGTGTGTGTGTGTGTGTGTGTGTGTGTGTGTGTGTGTGTGTGTGTGTGTGTGTGTGTGTGTGTGTGTGTGTGTGTGTGTGTGTGTGTGTGTGTGTGTGTGTGTGTGTGTGTGTGTGTGTGTGTGTGTGTGTGTGTGTGTGTGTGTGTGTGTGTGTGTGAAATTCTAAACTCAAATATTATTGTATTATACAATTAAAAAAGAAGTAAGTGCAATATGGAATAATAAGAAGAAAAACGGTGCACGCACACACACAGTCATATAAATAAGCAAATACCAGTATTTAATGTAATTTATGATATATAAATCAACACTTACTCAATGTATGTAAGACATACAATTTGGATGGTAACTGTGTTTAAATTAGTGCACAAAGTACGTTTCAAGTAATGAATACATCTTGATGTGTGTATATATAAAAACAATGTAAATAAATTAATACATCAAGTAAATGAACTGATTGTACTTGATTTCCATACTCAAACTCAATGTATTTACTGACACATGTATATATGAGTGTGGGTACATACATAAAGGTAGTCACATCATGTTCACATGAGCACTGTGTGTGTGTGTGTGTGTGTGTGTGTGTGTGTGCGCGCGTGCACGTGCGCGTGCGTGCGTGAGTGTGTGTGCACCCGCACACGTGATTATTTTTATTTCTTGTCAAACTGTTGTTCTGTTGTTAATGCATATACATTTTATATTTTTTTAATATAAATGTTTCAGATTGGTCCATTACGGTTAGTTCCTCTTCCAAGATATGATAATAGTACAACATTCTTGTCAAGATTAGCATCAAGATCAGATGATAATGAATCTGAAATATTAAAATTATTCAAATACAGCGTACAACAAATCGATGTGTTTATGCGATCACATGGAGTATCAATTCCTCTGCCAGATTTTGGACAGGATGGACCTATGCTAGTTTACGATAATGACAATTCCATCAATGAAATCACTGAAGGTACTTATATTTATCTTTATTCTAAACACTCAAACTTATCTTTATTGTATTTACATTATAATAAGTCCTTTAAATTTTATCTTCATAAGTCTGTTCATCATTTGCACTGGAAAGATAAAGGAGTTTTAATAGCTTATGTATTAAAAGGTGCACAATTGAAGCTTATAAGTCTGTCTCAGTGTTATTTTTTCAACATTCAAATTTAGTTATACATGTCTAAACTGCACTGCTGAACAACTTTAACTTTAACACACACACACGCACACACATACACACAATACAGTATATAACACAGTAATGACACACTTCACCAACCATGAGGATTATGATCCTAAACAATATTATGGTTGGTGAATCCACATATGCCAAAGTTAACTTTATATATAGGGAGACTAAGTTTAGGGTAATTGAAAACAGCCAGAAATACACAATAAACCTCCTCCAAATAAACATTGTCTGACTGTAATGATAAAGAGCAATAATTTCAAATAGCTAACAGTTACTTAAATTACATAAAAATTTTAAAATTTGAATATAACTAAAAAACAGCTAGGACAAGGAAAAAAATAGTGGACAATGTTTAATGCTAATTAAATTCACATTCGCTACATACAAATTAAAACTGGAAAACATAGGCAAACGGTCTTGACTACACAAAGAATTAAACACAGAATTTAAAAAACAGTTAAATTCAAATATTAACTGAGGCATGGGTATCACCATCACTGGTTGAGAGTGGTGTAGCAGGGGGAGGGGTGGTTACTGAAGGATACAACCTCTACCCACATTGGATAGGCTCACTGACTGAGTCTTGTAAAATGTAGACAGGCAGTACTAGCTTGCTAGCTGCCTGCATAAAACATATACACAAGGCTAAAGGCCTAACTGGTGAATCTCCTACTAATACATTCCGCCCTTTTGTCATTACTCATCTGCCATATTGAAAATTCTTGGTCTACACCCCTCCCCCTGCTACACCACTTCAAACGTTCATGAAGTTGGTCATGAGAAAGGCTTAAAATTATGGGTTTGATACTGTTTGTGTGTTATGACACCTGTGCCCAGCAAAATGTTTGAAAATGGGCAGACATATCCATTTACAGACACCAGGATCTAAGGGGGTTACCAGCATACACTGAGGGCACAAAATTATCTTTCATGTAACATGACATTTTAAAAAATTATGAATATAAAAAGGTAGTCACATCATGTTCACAATGAGCACTGTGTGTGTGTGTGTGTGTGTGTGTGTGTGTGTGTGTGTGTGTGTGTGTGTGTGTGTGTGTGTGTGTGTGTGTGTGTGTGTGTGTGTGTGTGTGTGTGTGTGTGTGTGTGTGTGTGTGTGTGTGTGTGTGTGTGTGTGTGTGTGTGTGTGTGTGTGTGTGTGTGTGTGTGTGTGTGTGTGTGTGTGTGTGTGTGTGTGTGTGTGTGTGTGTGTGTGTGTGTGTGTGTGTGTGTGTGTGTGTGTGTGTGTGTGTGTGTGTGTGTGTGTGTGTGTGTGTGTGTGTGTGTGTGTGTGTGTGTGTGTGTGTGTGTGTGTGTGTGTGTGTGTGTGTGTGTGTGTGTGTGTGTGTGTGTGTGTGTGTGTGTGTGTGTGTGTGTGTGTGTGTGTGTGTGTGTGTGTGTGTGTGTGTGTGTGTGTGTGTGTGTGTGTGTGTGTGTGTGTGTGTGTGTGTGTGTGTGTGTGTTGTTATATTTGTTATAATGTTTGTTATATTGAGGCATTATTGACACGATTAATGTCTGATTTATTGTGAATAGGCTGTTGCCTAATGTCTAGATATATTTCTGACAGATGTGAACTTACAACTGTAACAATTGTTATGTTTTTATTAGTTACTATTATCTGTAGCCATACAAACTCTTATCTATAAAATAATACACATATCTTACTTTCATCTGTTTTGATACTGGTATTTTTTTTAAATGTGAAATCTGATGTATTTTAACACTGTTAACATTAAGAGAAATTCATTTCATGATACCTAACATTTGTTTCTTATCACTATCTTATTATGTTTAGCGTATATTTACTGCATGATACTAACCAAACCTAACCTGGTTCTCTAATAGCACGAGGTAAAAAGAAGAAACTGGAATTGATATTTCCACTAATAGCACTGCTCAAACTGGGAGCAATCAAAGCATTGTTGATTCCTACACTTCTAGCAACACTCTTTGTTAAGAAGATGGTAGTCTTAACAGTAATGGCCTTGCCATCATTGCTGTCCATATTAAAATTCTGTAAAGTCCCTGGAGGACATGGAGTCGGCTTCATTCATGCACCACCACCTGTCTATCATGCACCTGCAATTATAGAAGAAGATGGGGTAGACCACTCGTCATATGGTGTACAAACTGGACACTACTTGGGCAAAGACTGGGGAGCATATCAGAGGAAATACACTGGTTAAAGCTCCCCAGATTGAAAAGCTCTCTTGTTCCTATTACCTATTATGAAGTAAGTACATACTTAAGCAAAATACAGATACAAAATACTTTTAGAAAGAAATATAAACAAAAAACTGGTAAGTATCAGAAGAAAATATACATTACTGTTTTACATTTAACAATCAGCCAAAGAAAGCTTTAGTAGTACCTTTAAATCTCAAGAATATAATACATGAATAACATTAACTTTACAGGTGAAAGTCATTGTAAGTAGTGGTATTTATATGTAGGAACTTTAGTTTGGACTTATAGAATTGTCTCCAACACATTTCTATGAGGCAGAGGATTTTCAGTCCTAAGGAGAAAGAAGTATCTTAAGACAATCTATATTCACAAATGTTAAAATGTCAAGGTCTATATTTAGAGATTTGTGTATTTACAGAGCAAAGCATCAATTCATTTCTAATTTTATTCAGTAGTATAACTGTAAAACAGTACTGTAGACTGTGTAGGTCTATTTAGGAATATTTCATATAAAATATTAATGTAATCTCTTCTTCTTCTCTATCACAACTGTTTTAGTTTCTGTTCAAATAATTTTTTTTAATATAAATTGAAACAGAATAAATAGTATATAAATAGTAGACCTATACACAATGTGTTACCAAACAAATAAAAATGAAAAAACAATAGAATTTACATTTAAAAAATAGTTAATAAATTTAAGAATGGTAAACAGGTCAATGAGTTAAAAATCTGTATTGGCTAAGTAGAGTCAGTAATTTTAGTCTTAATTTAGAGTTACTGAAGATCTTGTATGCATAGGATTGACACAATTTTTAATTAGTACTGTACATTCCTGTGTGCCATGAAAGCTATCATGCATTTGTGAGTAGAGCGAGAACAACACATTTAACCATACTGTGAAGGAAAACAGCAAAATATGTTATATTTCTTAATGTACATAAGATAATTACTGTCAAAAAAAGATACAATAAAAACCAATTTTTAGTAATTGAGTATATATTACATACAACAAAAATAATTTTTCTGAGTTGTACTATAATACAATTAAGAACTATAATATTGAAAAACAAAAATTTTGTATTTTCTTATTGGAACTTCTAAAGTCTAACTTTAAAACAGTTCAACTTGCATATAACCTATATACAGTAGTTTTAAAAATTATTGCATAGTTTTAAAATAAAAAACTTAATGTATCTTTCAATTCATTCAAAACATGGCCTCACTTTATCCAGTGGAATAATATCAGTATGGTATATTGGACTCTCATCAAGAATAATTTATCAATTATTTACAATGGCTATGCCAAAAGTAATGCAACCCTGTGCTTAACATTTTGTTAGCCTATATAAATCAATTACACTGTGGACATTGATGGACTATATCTTCACCTACAGAAAGGTATTAATCAATGTTGTCCCCATTACAAGTGATGCACTTACACCTTTGTTAAATCAAACTCGGGAATCCCATTCACAAAAATTCTGTGTGCTCTTTCACCCTCTTCTTTAAGGCACTTTTGCCTTGCCTGTGTCACCAAATCATTGTCCTCAGAGACTGTTCTTCACTGGACTAAACAGGTAGAAAACAGAGGATACCAGATCACGGCTGTATGGTGGATGAGGCACTGCAGACCAGCCGAATATGAAAACTATCAGAGATGTCACCAAACTTACATGCACTGTCATGATGGGTTTAAATTACTTTAAAATTGTTGTCCAGTAGTCTCTTCTTGTTTTAAGCTTCTCAAGTATCTCAGTGAGTTGCTGGTTGTTCACAGTATAGTTTCACTCCACAATATCAACAAAAATGTCACTCTGCTCATGACTTTTAGAGCTGATGTTGGCTTTTGATGATCTAAGGCCTTAGAAAAGAGATGTGACACTATTCCAATAATTGATTTCTTGTGTCTTGAGTATAAAGACATGTCCCATGTTTCTTCACACGTCACTACAATAGAAAAAAATGTGTCTGCCTTCATTAGCTTCTAACACCAATGTTAGGAGGTCACTTCTACCCTTCTCCCTTTTAAATCAGTTGTCACCCTTTGTTTGGAACTATTTAACTCTGTCACTAAGCTGCAACATTCAGTGCTATTCTGTGTATAAGGAGTTCCTCTCTCCACACCTCCTCCATACATCTATGCAAGTTTTAAAAGCTGTGTCAAACATCATGGAAAAGTCATAATCAATTTATGTACTCCCTCTATCAATTATTATACAGTCAATACATGTAATCTCTCAAATAATTAAATATGAAACTATCCTCTCAACAAAGCCTTAAACATATTTAGATTATTAGGAGAGTCACTCATCCTTCATTGAGCCTTATGGATGAGCTGTCATGGCTGTTGGCATATTGATGGACTGTGGATGCAGTGTTTTACATAAACACTTGACTGTGCAAAACTGTGTGCTAGATGGGCTCTGCATTTGCTCACATCTGACCAAAAACAATATCAAAAGGATGTTTCAATTAATTGTGTGGCACTCTATAAAATCCAACTGAATTTTTATGTTGATTCATACTATTTACAAGACTTGGGTCCACCACAAAATTCCTGAGATAAAACAACAGTTGTCTATGAAAGGCAGACCAACTCCAAAAAAGGCAGAGACATCTGCTGGTAACTTTATGACAACTGTTTTTTGAGATATGAGTGGAATACTCTTTAACTCCCTGCAATGATCAGAGAAAAACAATTAGTAGTGAGTATTATATTAAATAACTGCCACACAATACAATGGCATATCTAGAGTTTGGCCTTGGAAGGGAGGTCCTGTGTCTGGTTGAGTCAGCTTCATACAAAAGAAAAAAACAACTTAAGACTAACATTACTATCTTTAAAGTGGCTGAAAAATGTGTGATAACATCCTGAAATCAATCCCATTAAAATAAATGGTAATAACACAATAAAAATACGCGTTACTGAAATATTGTTCAGAAGACACTTACTTAATTGATTTTCCTATATTTCATATTTCAAACATATACGCAAATGCTGTGTAATAAACCTATTTGTATATTTAAAAAAGAGTTAGTAGCTGAAAAACACAGCTCAAAAACTAAAAAAGAGTCTAAAAATTAGAGATTAACAAAATTATCAACTTTTTTGTCTCTCTGGGGAGTCTGGTCCCCCCTGTAAATATGCCCCTGACATAACATAATAAACTGTAAATTATTAAAAATCTGCCACATTTGGTAAAAAAAAAATAAAGTGATGTTTCGCCCAAAAATGCCACATCTCACACAATAATTTGTTGTGATGGCTGAAGTCAAAGAATTATAGTTCATCTTAGCTCTTCAACTATCATTATTTGCCAGGTTTAGCTCAAATATGTCTGTCTCTTTCTTAACATCATATAATGGCTTCGTGCAAAAAGATTTGTGGATATCATCAATTAAACTGTAAATGACTACTTTGAGAACCTCAACAAAGTGGCACATCAGTCTGACAAACAAATCACAATTTTTTTTTAAATTCAGGTCCAGGACTTGTTAGCACGGAGTGTGTGTATGAAAGAATTACCTGCACATGTAGGTTATGTTTAGATAGCTTCAAAAATATAACAGATTTAATGAAAATTTGTAGTAATAAATTTGTCAATATAATTATTCAATTTAGTCCTATTATTACCTGTTATATCAACAGAATTCTTAATAAATTGTAAACTAAAAGTAAAAAAACAACAAATAATATAATATTATTAATGTAATAATACAATTAATTTGGGCTGTAGGTTGTTTAAAGCATATTATTGTGTTACAGACATTGAAACTGTTTTGAAAATAACATTTTTTTTAGTGGGTCACCCTAAGTTATATCTCTAATTGGTTTTTCAAAGTCAAAGTTCCTTTAGTCTAAGCTAAGCCCTTTGCTATCAACTTAATTAAAACAAAGTATAAACTACCAAACTCTTATAAAGGACAAGGTTGGAGAAAAAGATGATTAACATCCGTATGCAAAATATAATTTTAATTGCAGTTAGGTTAAACTGCATAAAGTTTAGACCGTAAGACTGCTTTCAAATCAGTCCAAAAATTCAGGATAGCAACAATAATAATGAGCCTCACCGATATTACACAGTATGCTGTAAATACTATATCAGTTTTCACAGCATCATATGATATCAGTGAGTATTATATCCCTGTCAGTGGTACAAACTTTCAGTGTTTGTTATTGCTAATATTAACATACATCAGTAAAATTTATATTCTGTAGGGTGGCTGAATAATTATAGATGCATAAATTTAATGACAGTGATAAATTAGTAGGTTTTCCATTTTGAAATCTTTACATGGTTTAGGATTGATGTAGATTAAAGTGATTTACTTCAGCCATATGGTATGCAAGTTGGATAGTGTGGTTACCACTTTACCTGATGAGGGCAGACAGCAGTTATGGTGAGAGTGGAACCAAAATCTGGCTGAATGTCATACTAAATCCACATCAGATAGAATCAAACCTGAGACACTGTAATAACTGTACCACTCCAACTCCAGTTTGATAAAATATATTACTAAATAAACTTGGAAGTAACTTCATTAGTAACAGTACAAGCTTTTTGGAAATTGTAAGCTAAGTAATTACAAATTCATCACTAGATGCTTTAAGCAACTATAGTGTACCCGTACCTTCACCTACGAAACAATAATTAAAATCACAATGTTCAACTACTGAGAATCAGTGATCATCTCCAGCAGTACAAACACAGAATAACATAATCATTCTGTGGTCAAAAATATTTCTTTGAAACCAAATACACACTAATAAAAAATTAAGTAAAAATAAAAGACACAGGCTCCTAAATAAACTAACTTTATCAAAAATGTTTCCTGCTTAGACAATTCTGTACATCAGACTGGTGCTGATGGTGTTCATAGGTTGACATTCTCATAGACATCATCTAGGCACTAAATATCATTTAAGTTCAGTTATTACTTCACCATTTTAATCTGTGGGTGATTTTAACAATTTTTTTTTGTTTATAGTTTCATTTTTCTGTTATGTATAGTTAAGAATATAATTGTATGCACGTGTGCGCACCCATGTTCATGTGTTCATCCGAAGATGATCACTGATTTTAAATTGTCAAAACATTGTGATTTTTAATTGTTGATTTATAATGGTGGAAATCAGAGCTACTGATACTTGTAACAGTAACAAGCCATTGAATTTTAGGTTTCTGCACCATACTGTAAACAGTTTTACATTACACATAGAAATGCTTGTGAACTTGTACAGGATAATTAAGGCTTGGAGTTTATAGTAAATACAAGAAAGCCTTAAATGTTGTCCATTCACCCAATGTTACTCCATTCATTCAGAAAGCTTTACTTTTGTTAATCAAGTTATCTACATGTAGAGAAAAATTTCAAATAAAAATTAAAATAAATATAGACAACAATTTAAAAACAACATTTTGATACAGTTATTAGCAGATTAGATTTCAAAATTTTTTGTCAATATCAGTTCAATCATGAAACTAACGCATCTACTGTATTGACAAACAAAATGTACTAAATAACCTTTAGAATAAGCCTGTCACTGTTTCAGTCGCAATACTCAATTCAGGGCATGTGTTAAACCTGCCAATTTAGGGCATGCAATAATCAGCCTGCTAACAATGTTATGTTATAGTATGCACTTTTAATTAACTATTTTAAAGTTACACTTACTACTTGTGCATGATTAAAAACACTACAATGATGCATGACTAACTAATTACTGTATGTATTTATAACATATAATAACACCACAGATAACAGTAACAATAATAACAATTAGAACTGTAACAACAAAAACATTAATAACTGTTATTATCAAAATTGCACAAAATTACAGATTTTCCTATTACATTTTTTTGTTAACAAATATGAAGGGTTCCGACATCAAGCTGTCTACAATGTCTGGCAATGAAGTTCACAAAGTCAGTGCAGCAGGTCTGTAGTAACAGAAGGAGGGGGGTACAACAGCATTATACAGGAATGTCATGTTGACTTGCTGATGTCATATTGCTTCATTGCCAGTAGTTTAGTCAGTACCAGAATTTTAAAAGGTCTTGACTTCATCACTAGGAGAGATGAAGTAAAAGTTAACTTTAAAATGTTAACTTAAATTCCAGTTTATTCAAATAAGTGAAATTAAGCAACCACAATACATTCAGAACATGGTGACATAACAAGAAAAAGACTGCTGGAATTAATCAAGTTTTATTAGATCAATTACTGTATCTTATTGCTCTGATTGTCAAAAGACTGTATACAGATGTCAAATCAGATGATACGCAAGATTTGATAGACAATAGAGAAGATGATATATTATTTTTTGATATTACATACAGTACTCTGATGTGGCCTAGTACTGATAAAAAACATGTAAATTATTAATAAAGCATTGCTTGTAATTGAAAAAATTAATATTTCAGTAATGATTGTAAAAACGTATTCAAGAAACTACAATAATTACTGGTACCATTACTGATATTCACACACGTACTACATGATAAACTCTTTTCTTGTGTTTAATTTGAATCCAATTATTTATTTTGCTCTATCCTTATGTGTCGTGTATTATTCAGTGGCACTGGAAGGTGAATTCTTATAAGTTTTAATCTCACATTTCATGATATGAGGTAGTAAGCATTTACAAAATATGAAAAAAGAAATAAAAATCTATAAATTCAGTAAATGCAGTAGAGTAACAATTATCCAACCTTACTTATGTGATATTCAATTTCATCCAACATAGTATATGAAAAATAGGTACCTACATAAGTACTAATATACAGGTAAGAGTAGTATTTAGGCATTGTGCTAAATTTTAACAAGCAGTTGTCCCAGGTGAGTATTTAGTCTAACTTATAAATGCTTATGAAAATGAAATGGATAAAGTAATGACTTCCAAAAAGGTGTAAAGGTGAACAGATAACAAGAAATCTAAGGTTTAAAATACCTGGAGCAGTAGGAGGCAGTAATTGGTGCTTATGTGGTCCTTTAGCAGAGATGATGTGGTTTGACAGGAAGTAAATGGCAGTCAACAAGAAGAAAACAATCTACAATTACCTTTTTTTTTTACTGTATGTTAAAGAGTTTTGTAATATTGTACAATAGTTCCCAATTTTATATACACCTATGTGCTTATTTGTCTGTTTGCATGTTCTTGTTTATTACTTACTTTCACAAAGAAATACTGTTTTCAGTCAAAAGATTTTCTCCTGTATGTACAATATTAGGCTCACATGTTTATATTGGATACCTGAGACTCCACCATATCTGCATTAATCTGAATTATTTAAGATATATGAATCAAAGTGTTCAATTGATACACGCTTCAAGTGCTAATTTATATATTTATTATCAGCTATATTTATACATTGAATAAAAATTGAAACAGTTGTATGCGGATTGGTTACAATGGAGTTGAGAATTTATATTTTTTGTGGCACTATGGTCAGGTTGGGTAGAATTTTTTTTATTTATGGGGGTTTTTAATGCCTAGTGCTATAAACACTGTGCCATGTTTTGTGCTGACAACTGTTGTACACATTATTAACTGAAACATGTTTCAAGTTAGTCAAGTAGGTCTCTACTTTTACTTGTTACAATAAGGAAAGAAACAAACTGATCAAGTTTTACACACACACACACACACACACAATAATATAATATAATGAGTTTTACCTGAAGTATGAAAATTATACTATGTTTTACCACTTTCATAGAGTTATTATTTACACCATCCATTATTTACACCATCAATAAATGGAAGTATTAACAATATGGTAAATACTTCTAGTCTCTGATGATGTAATAATAAACTATTAAACAAGCACTGAACAATACAGTTTTTAAACTTGCCACTGAAATAGTTTTCAGATAATTAATTGTAATTATATAAACACCACTATTATATTAACGACTCGGAACACAAAGTTTTTTATAAGTAAAAACATAAAGTTTTACCTTACAGCCTGAACCGGTTTTCGCCTTTAAAAGGCTTCTTCTGAGCCTCTGAAGAAGCCTTTTAAGGGCGAAAACCGGTTCAGGCTGTAAGGTAAAACTTTATGTTTTTACTTATAAAAACTTTGTGTTCCGAGTCGTTAATATAATAGTGGTATTTATTTAAGTAATGGACACGTCATGGACAATGTAATCCAAGAATGTAATTATATGTAACATAATTAACATACTAATTCTAATTTATTGCAATATAGCAAGGCAACAACACTCACTCATGGGCATGTATTTGTGTGTTTGTGGATATCTCATAAGTTGATTATTTATAGATGACAATTGTACTGTCATGCATTAGTATGACAGCTTGTTATTTCAATTACAAAACATTAATTTAGTTTTATAGTTTTGAACTGTCACACATTTTTATAAAGAACTAGCAGATACCCGCGGCTTCACACGCGAATATTTGTATATGATTGTTGTGGTAACTGTCGAGTTGGTAAATTGCTAATGGTACATCTATATTAATAATATTCTTATATTTTAAGTTATGAATATCCAAAAAGTGAGAATCAATAGACCTATCATTCATGTTTCCTCGATACGTAAAATCAAAATTTGATAATTTAGTAGATATTTACAAACATGCAGTAACACAATTAGATAAAATGTTTATTCGTATAGAATAATACAAATAATGAATACATAAGTATATTGATATGAGTTAGTCAAAATCTTACGTGCTAAGTCAGTCTTAAACTTTTTGGTAGAATCCTTATATACGTAAATGTATCACAGTCCAGTATACTCAGTTTTTATATACATTTTTACATCAGAGCCTCGTTATAAACTACATTTTTCGTTCTGCCGTTATCAGAGCAAATAAAGAGCTCGCTGCTTCTGCTTACTCGAGAACATGCCACATACAGTTGTCCATGAGAAAAGCAAGCAGTTCTTAAATCCACACCAGCTGTACATAAAGTTTGCCCTTGTGACTTATTGATAGTCATTGCAAAGCATAAATTAACCGGAAACTGAAGTCTATTAAATTGAAATGGAAAGTTATTGGGTATGATTGGAATTCTTGGGATAAATACTGTTTCTCCTTTGCCACAGCCTGTTAAGATAGTCGCTTCGATATGTTTTTTTAGTGACCTAACTTTCAATCATGTTTCATTGCATAACTGTGGTAGCTTCAGATTTCTCATGAGTATAATTGGAACACCTAGTTTTAATTTTAATGTGTGAGCTGGTAATCCTGATGCAGATAAAGTATTCAAAAACTCAGTTGGGTAATGTACTGCATCCTCTTCGTTCAAAACTGTATTAATGGAGTGATATGTTTTTTCGTCTCCTGGAAATTTATGCAATATGCAGCTATTTATGGCATTTACTTGTTCGTTTCTTGGTGCTAGTATCACACGCTTACATAACCACACATCATCGTGCAAATTTATAGACTCAATATGTCCATAAACCTTTTCGATTAACTCTGCCAGTGAAGAAACTGTACAACATAATGATGGCAGTAAACATATCGCACCGTCTGTCTCTGGTATCTTACCATCTCCAAGGTTTAATAAAGTAGTAGAAAATTCATGAATATCTGCATCACCTCCAAGTTGGGCTCTCACGTTTATGGTGAGTGATACTGTTTGAACGGTATGCCATATATTCGATTGTTTGACGCAAGCGTTTACTTCAACTCTGGTACCTCGTGTAACTATGGGCAATGTTTGTCTGAAATCTCTGGCAAAGAGAAAAGTTATTCCACCCATAAATCTGTTGTCATTGTGCAAATCTCGTAGAGTTCTATCGAGAGCTTCTACTGATTTTTTAGAGGCCATAGTGCACTCATCCCAAACAATCAAGTCTGCATTTCTAATCAATTCTGCTTTAGCACTATTTTTGGAAATATTGCACACTGGAAATTCACTGCAATTCAAATCTATTGGTATTTTAAATAAGGAATGAGCCGTTTTTCCACCAGGTAATAATGTAGCAGCAATTCCCAAGGAAGCTGCTGCTAATGCGATCTTCCCTTCGCTTCTTAACTCTGAAAGAGTCAATTTGATTAAAAATGTTTTACCTGTGCCTCCTGGTGCATCAAGGAAAAATGCATTTTCAGATTTACTGTATACACTTTGAAGAATGAATTGATATAAATTTTTTCTTCGTCTGTCAGTAATATTTCATTCTCTTCAACTGTAGAAAGTAGCTGTTGTCTGTCATAAGTGGTTTCAGAAAGATATTCCTTTGAAATGTTTTGCACGGTAGACTGTGGATTTGGTAATCCATATTGAGCTATCGGATTACCACCGACAGAAGTAACAAAATCTTGTAAAAGCAGTAAACAACTATTTTCAATGCTTTCCTTGCATAAACTCAAATCAGCATCAGGAATTCGACGCATAATATCTCGAATCAAGTCTTCAGAGAAGTGGTCTTTGTATTTAATCCACAATGCACTCGGGTTTGAAATACTGCAGAACACCATCATTATTGCAAAACGTTCTCTCATTTTGTCAGGGCTAGCAAATAAACTTGCCTCTGACAATGTGTCATTCCAATGATTGTCATTCTCTAGGAGATCAAGAGCTTGGCATGCAGCTTGAAACGTTGGATGAATTACGTTGTCGACAGTCTTGATATTTTCAAATGAAGTTGGGCCACGTATATTGTGCAGAAGTAAACGAAGAAAATAACATTCATGATTGTTTGGATGAACTGTATACACTCGACCCAATACGTGTTCACGATATACGTTCTCGCTCCCTTCTAATAAAACTCCTTGACGTCTACGTTGAAATTTTCCTGTCTGCCTATTGAAAGTGTAATATGCTGACACTTCTTCATACAACAAAGTTTTGGCAAAGTCATCTTCACGACATAGATATAAAAATGCCATGAGAGTGGTGTTTCTTGGATTTTCTATTCTTCCATGCAAATTATCTTCACGAAAATAAACTCTCTGCCCATTTTTGAGATGTACATCTAGATGAATAATGGGTGGAAAATGCTCATGTATAGGGAAAGAGAAGATTCTCCATATAGCTTCAGATGTGCTTATGTATCGACCATTTTGAAACAGTAATACCTCATCGTAAAAATTTTGTATACCAATTGTAGCTAGATCGGAACCTTTATTGACGTATTTACATATATATTTAATGGATTTTACACTATTACACAATTCAACATTGATGTGAGCACCAAAAGCTCATGAAAGCACCGGTGAGTATGGAACTACCCATCTATTGTCAACTACCAAAATCTCATCTGTCAAACGTATTTCACATTTATCGTCGTTTCTTTTGTAAGCGATTTAGGATATCGTTTAGTACACTGACCCTCCTTCATACATGGTGACTGTGCATTAATTGTTCCACATGGCCCATGAATCATATGTGTTTTAACTATACCATAAAGCTCTGGATCTTTATCAGGGTCCGGCAGCTCTGCACTAATCACAGAATCTATCTGATCTGGTCGTATTTTTTCTTCTAACCAAAGCAAAATATGCGCATGCGGCAAACCTCTTTTTTGCCACTCTACTCTGTATATGTAGCAGACAACTGAGCCAAAAATTTTACCTTTCACTAAGAAATCCATTAATTTCTTCAATTTCAGATGAAATAAACGTGCTACCAAGTTGTGTCGATCTTGAGCTGAAAAGCCTTGATGCAACTCCTGGACGATCTCTCTCCACTTAGGATTTGTAGTGGACGTAATAAATAAATCAGGCCGCGAGTATTTGTGTACGTAGCAAAATGCGTCTTGCGTTTGCTCATGTATATATCGTGGACCTCCTGTGAAACTTGAAGGTAGAATGACCAAGCGGCCTAAATTATCCAAACTTTCATTATTTCATAATGCATCTTGCAAATCTATGTAATTCTCAGCTCTTAACTGAGTTTGATGAGTACGGATGTATATAAGCCTTTCCGTCTCTATCTTAGTATACATATCAACAATATATTGATTCAGAAGCTGTTTGTAATAAATTAAATGATTGTACTCATCTTTTCTCATCATGAGTCTGTAAGAATAAAATTGTAGAGCTGAAACTTTCTTAGTAGTTTTTAACCCAGTCTGAGGATCGACTAATTTTAATGTAAAATGATAACCATCTTCTCCTCTGCAAATCATTAAAGGGCACTGTAAAGCATCATAAGCTCGATGTGTTTCTGCAATTCGATGTAGCGTATGATCCCTCGCACAGATTATTATATCCCGTTTATCGCATTCCTGGTTAACTAAAACTAAAAACCTCATTAGTTGTCGAAGCATTGTAGCAACCCCTGTGCTCTTCATTATTTTCTTTTCGATCAGCATGAATCACAATATTATACTGATTATTATTCGCAGACATTACAAATTCAAACGCACTTTTCAGTTCACTAACATATGGGTTGATTGCGTGAAGTAAAAATTTTGAAGTTCTGTTACTAATGTCTTATCCAAGTTACGAATATGATCCATTCTTGTTTCAGCTTACTGTAAATAATCAGCTAGGAAATACACCTGTAGAAATTCTGGTACTTCATTTTGTGTGGGGAGTAATGATCCCATGAGGTGATATACTTGCCCTTGAATTTTGAAAGTAGGCATGAAGCTCCCTTCGACTATTTCATTGGCTCCAAATGATGTAGGCCTAAATTGAAAAGCTGAATTGTACAATCTTAAGGCATTCAAAAATTTTTTCGATAAAAGATGTTCTCCATTTAATAATGATTTTAACGGTTCTGGAGGAGGAAGTCTGGAACCTAATTGCACTTTTCCTGCAGAGCAACATAAGCCATTTGATTCATTTTTCCACTTTAAAGCTTTGCAATGAGGGCAAACCATACTCGGTAACCCGATATCTGTTTCATTCGCGTAGTTAATAACTGCATTATAATTGAAACCACTATTTAATTTTGCATTCCATCGTAAAGTAGGACCTCGTGATCTGAGAGTCGCTTGCCTGCGTCTTTGTGCCGCTAATCTATTTTCATGAATCGTAGGACTTTCAACCCGTGAGACTTCTTCTAATCCAGATCTTTCTGAAGAGTTTCCAGGAGCTGATTGCATTTCGACTCCTTTGACGTCATTTTCAGATGCTCTAAGAAGCCTCTTTCTTTCTGCAGCAGCAGTAGATCTTCCTAAACATGATCGTCTTTTTGGCATTGCAAAGGTAAAAAATGTGGAAATGTATTTATTTGATCTATACTAATAAATCTCTAGGGGTCAATTAATAATTTATACAATACAATACATATTGCACATATTACTTACCGATGACGTAAAATTAACGAAAAAAGGCACTGATACTAACCTACATCACTGACGCTCATCGCATAATTCTCGATGAAGTAGGTTAAGTATAATTTTCGACAATTAATTATTCCTACCGCACATAGGCCTACTGAATATTCAAATGTCGAAGGGTATGGTTTGTCAGAATCAATGTGTACTATATAATCAATGTTACAACATAATCAAACAATGAATTATTGTATTGTTTATATGAATTCCATATGCTGATATGAATTCCATATCCCTACTAAAATGTAAATATTCAAATGGACTAACTGATATCAATATACTTATGTATACACTATTTGTATTATTCTATACGAATAAACATTTCATCTAATTGTGTTACTGCATGTTTGTAAATATCTACTAAATTTTCAAATTTTGATTTTACGTATCGAGGAAACATGAATGATGGATCTATTGCTTCGCACTTTTTGGATATTCATAACTTACAATATAAGAATAATATTAAGATAGATGTACCATTAGCAATGTACCAACTCGACAGTTACCACAACAATCATATACAAATATTCGCGATCGAAGCCGGGTGTTTAAAAAAAATGAGTTTTTTTGCAATAACTTTGGTTCTTTTTAACCTATCGTTATCAAATAAAGTGAAAAACCTTCCGTTGGGTACCTGCTATCAGCGTGCAAAGTTTCATTGAAATCGGTTGAGTAGATTCTGAGATTACCGTGGACAAACGTAGACCCCCCCCCTAGAGATTTATTAATATAGATAGAAGATAGATGTCTTTCCTTTGTAATCTAACGTAATGGTGTAAAAGCAAGTGATTAAAGATAACCAGAAAGAAGCAAAACACACATAAATCAGTGGAACATCAATGTAGCTCATTGCTTGTATCTGGCCAACAGTACAACTACATATGTTTTATGTATTGTCAGAAAAGTATGAACTAGTTTAATGTTGTTGGTCTTCATCTTCCCCTCTAGCAGATTCTTACCTAACAAAATGGTTCTATTTCTGTTGCAATTAACATGACCAGTAGAAATTTTTTTTTCTTTTACTCACACACAGAGACATTTCATGATGTAATGGGACAAAAGGTGGTATTTTATTATAATATAAATTTTATTCAACATTATTAAACATTTGTAATCGACGCAGAAAGTCCACTACATAAAACGGTGTGGTTCAGACAAAGGACAATGGAATGCAGTGCGTGTCCGACAACGCAGCATAATTCCAAGAATTTCAGTGCTGTGTGACGCACACAAACACGCGAACACCAGCGGGCGCACAGACGACGCTCGGACCAAGCCAAACCAAAATTGCTTTTTGTAAACTTTGTTCGCCATGCGGTCGGGTGCCGACGGAAGTACGATTAAGAATACGCCTATTTGAGTGACATAAACAGTGGCTTCAAGATTTCGTCGACGTCTAAGACACATAAATAGCCCATACTGTGTGTACGTTGATGAACATTTTAACAACATAAGGCATTGTAATTTCCGTCATGCCTAACTTGTGGTGGGAGATTAGTTGGTGACTCTCTTCCCACTCAACTAACCGCGTTATCCCGGCCGGGAGCGAAGAAAAAATGTGTGCACACCAAATCTAAATTTATTATGTAAAAAGTGGTAACCAAAATTTAAAAATGATTTAATATAGCAAAATAGAATCAGTGAAGTGAACGGGCCAAAATAAAATGTGAATTGTAAACTCTAGGACACTTAAACACACGCGGCACATGGCAGCGAAAGGAGTGACGCCGGTTGGGTAATCAATCCTAATAATTTCATTTTTTAAAAGGGGTTCAACAAATTAATTAACACAAATGGGGTTTAAATGGTGTGAATGTTGTGTGTGAGCAGGCTGGGCTGCTTTCTATAAAATAAGTTGTTTATTCTAACTTTCATTTATATAAGATGTTTTGAATAATATGTGAAGAAATTTTGTTTTGTATTAATTGTTTGGAGATAATTGATAACCGAAAAGAAATGATAATTCATGACCTGAAAGCAGTTAAAGAATAGAATAAAATTTTAATTGTTTTTTCATAAATGCGAGTAGCGTATATTTTTCATGTAACCTTACAATCATACTTGCATTTCGCAGTTCGTGCGACGTAACCCTGGGCTGAAAGAAAAAGGTAAGTGGAAAAATATGATATAAATGTATTAAAATAATAACTTCACAGTTGGCGCCACGAACTTGGAACGAATTTTATAAATTAAATTTCATTAAATTCCGCGCCTACAGTAAATGCAAGTTTGATTTGGAGGTTGCGTAAAAATGCGTAAATTACGTACAGGTTAAACGATATGCAGTATACTTAATTAAGACATACAAGATGAAAAAATATTGAATATATGCAAGATTGAAATTGTGTTATGATTAATTAAATTGATTAGATTAAATTAACAAATATTATAAAGAACAAATAATGGCTACTAACGAAAATGAAATTGATCCTTACTTATTAAAAGTTAAAAATTTTTATTTGTGCGATTTTCGATGTTTTTAAAATTGTCACAGGCGATAAAGCCGAATGTAAATTGACGGATGAAAGCAATGAAAATATGTTAACTGAATCGGCTGATAAAAGTGATTCAGGTATTCAGACAGAGTCACTGTCAATAAGTGACAGTAATGTAGACGAATCGGTAATTAATGAGCCGGGAGCGAATTCCTCTCCCGTAGCAACCAAAATAAAAGAAAAAGAGTATTCAATAAATGATATATTCAATTTTATGAGGGTAATGTCTGATGATATTAAAAATAGTCGTTTCGATAGTAATGATGAAAAATTCGATCGTCGTTTTGACGTTCAAAATAGCAATTTTAATGTAAAATTTGACGAACAAAAGAGTAGTTTTAATGAGAAATTCAATGAACAAAATAATAAATTTGACGCTAGTTTTGATGTACAAAATAATAAATTCGGTGAGTTAAAAAATCAGATTAATGAAATTAATAAGCATTTAGAGAAAACCAATGAAATATTAGAAACTAACTTTAGCAAATTAGAACAGAGTGTTGAGAAAGTGGTAGAGTCAGTAGGGGAACAGATTAAAAGTAAAGTAATTCAAATAATTAATAACAAGGTGAGTAATAACGATAATTATAATAAAGAGATAACAAGTGATAACAATGATGTTGAAAATGATAATATAATTAAGAATGTGGTATCAGAGAGTGATACATTGAATAATGATAGTGGCGATGAGAGTTTAGTAGGAGTAGAAATGAGTGATGAGGTTGTGAGAGAGAGTGAAGAGAGTTTAGATGAAAGTTTAGATGGGCAAAGGGCAAGTTTTCCCCAAGTTTATGTTGAAACAGAGGTTTCACAAATGTTGTATGAGGACAGAGTTTCCTCCAGTAGTTATGTGGGAGACATGGTGTCTCAAAATGGTCCCTTAGTTTTTTGTGATTTATCTGGTAAAGCCAGGAGATGTAATAAGTATTTCAATGATGTTATGTTGCCCTTTGCATGGAATGAGAGAGTTCAGGGGGGTTATGAGAAGTATTGTGAGAGAGAGAATAATAGAATTGTTTATGTTGAGAAGTAGTTATAATGAGTTGAAAGAGAAGTTAGAAGTGGTGAAGATAAACAATATAAAATACTTACCTTGTGAAATAGAGATAGATGAATATTTTGATGATACCGTTATAAATGATAATGACTTACCTGAGGTTTTAATGAATGTAGTAGAGGAATATAATGAGAAAATAAATTACTTTAAGTTGAACAAAAATACTTACGGAGACAGAATTGAAATTACCAATGTAGACAGGTTTTATGAATTAATAGATAATAATGGTGTCAAATATTATGTTAATAATGGTCATTATAATAATAATAATAATAATAATAATAAATGGAAGGTCGATAAAAATGATTTATGTTTTAAATATGTTAGATATTTATACGATGATGGAGGTTGATTAAAAAAGAAGTAAATGGACATTCTAAATATTTTAATTTGTGGTTATGACCTTGCTGAATTAGGAAATGAAGTGTGGTAAACAGAAAAATAATGACAAAAGAGTGTAAATAAATTTTAGTGAAATTAATTGTGTTTGTATTGTAACAAGTATGTAATGTAAACAGTGTGTGTAGGTAGTAGAAATTGTTGTAATAATAATAATATTTTAGCAGACTAAATAAATAATGAGTTTATAATAAATGAATTGTAATTGTTTGGAAGTAATGCAATTAAAATGTTGTGTTTTCAATAATTGATGGAATTAAAATAATTTGAGATGTTTAAATATTTTGATTGATTTAAAATGGTATATAATTGAATTTTGATGATGAATTTAAATTATTCTATGAGATATAATTTTGATAATAATTAATAAATAAATAAATGTTAAATTGTGTTTAGTTTGTGGAATAACCTGGTTGTTAAAATGTTTCAGAAGGTACATGGAGTTATTGGTGTTTGGTGTTTATATTTGTGTTTATGACAGTGTATGAGTGATATACTGTAAGTATGAATTTTATAATGCAATTTATGTAAAGTAAAACTTTATATAATTTTGAAATGTATTTATAGAAAGGTCATTCACCCTGCCAAGAAAATCAGCTGATTGCTGGAATTATAAATGTAGTATATCACTTATAAAAGATTTGCAAATTTTCAATGTAATTAAATGTTTGAATATAATTAAAATTGAACATAATTAATGATTGAATAATAGATTTTCAATGTGTTTAATAGATTGTGGATTAAATGGTAAAAGGAATTGAGCTAGTTTTGAATTTTCAATAGTAACTATACTGTAAAATGGGGTAAATGTTAGAATTTGGGTGATTATTACTTTTTTAGGACATTTATATCAGTCCAAGTTAAGTTTAAAAAGGGAGTTCAACAAAGTAAGATAATTGTGAATAAACGTAATGTAAAAGTTGAGCAATAGTGACACAGTAGCTATGGGGAAAATATGTAGAGTAATGAGTGATATATTGAGGTAATAAATAAATGGAGATATTTTGTAAATGAAAGTGATGTAATGGGAAAGTAATTAGTTGATAGTGGAATTTTGTAAGGGGGGTGGTGTGATAAGGAGTCCTCAACAAAAAGCGTTGTGGCGGGAAGGGAACCGATTAGTGCCAGAAAGGGTTACCTAGGGAGGGTCCAAGAACCAACATAAGGGAATGAGCATTGGGAAGGGAACACACATCCCGAGTACAAAGGGGTAGAGAGTATTTTGTTATAAGGGTAGAATGTTTCAAAATGAGTTGAATAGTAAGTTAGAGGTAGAGAATGGTTGGTAGATGTTTTGATAGAGGGGTGTCAGACTAGATTAAAGCTGTTAGGTGTATATTAGAGTCATAAGGGGTGTAAGATTATATGTAAATGCCAAGCTTGTAAATCGAAATGTTATGAATAATTGAGTCACCCAAACTATTTGAGAATGAGAATATTAAAGAAAGAAAGTCATAGACAAAATATAAAATTAATTGAAACCAGTGACAGATTTTAATAGAAGTTGAAAATAATTAAAGCTATAAAATATGTAATTTTTGGTCAATTTAAATGTAAATTTTATTGTTTATAGTAAGATGAAAGTAACCATGTTAATTTTGTATGCCTTATTTTATTATGTTGTATTGTGTTTGAAGGTAGAGAAGTTTAAAGATGTTTCATGTACTTTATGATGTAGCTCTGTGTAACATATGTATGTCAAGTTCATTCACTTGACCCAGAGAGATCAGCTGATGGTTGATGTTAGGGACAAGACCAGTTTCTGGTAATTGATTAATGCCATTTTGTTTCTTGAGTGAATCAAATATTTTGTTTTCTGAGAATTAAGAAAAGAGATATTTTAGTAAATTTCAATTTTTTTTGGAAAAAAAAATTTTATTTTTCCGCCTGCCATATAGGTGATTTTTGAGTTTCAAGTATATTATTGTTTATGTGTGTTACAGTACTAGTGTTTATTGGATTACATTGTTTAGAATATATGTGTAAACCAATGTTAGAGTAAGTGAATTCATGTTTTAATAAGGTGTTCAATTTGTTTTTTCTTTAGGATTGTTATTAGTAGTGAAGAGAATTGATAGAGTTGATAGATTCATGTAAAAGATTTTTTTATTTTTTTATTTTGAGAAAGTAATGGAGATATAACAATTTGATTTTGAACGTAAATGAATTTTTGAATTTAAAGATAAATATTTTCTGAATTTTAAATAAGGAATTTGTTAGGATGTATTGATGAATATGTGTATGCGCCCAGTACTTGCTAAAGGCAGCCCAGTGTGCATGTAAGGGGAAATATATCGGTTGAGGATTTGGCATGGTATGAGGCCAGGGTGTTGATTTTGGGGTAGAATGATAGAAGGTTAGGTTGCTGTGGCGTGTGTCTGTTCGATTTTATGGTGTTGGGATCTTGGATAGAGAAGTCCAGTAATATCGTTCAGGTGCAGCCATAGTCGCTGAGCCAGAGGGGTAGTTTACCCATGAGGTGTTAAGAATTGATGGTGGGTTGTTGGCACCACATCCTCACCGATCCTCTTAGGGGTTTAGCAATGAGAGTTCTTCTGTCTCGACAAAAGACCTCTCATTGGGGGGGGGGTATTGTAATGGGACAAAAGGGGGTATTTTATTATAATATAAATTTTATTCAACATTATTAAACATTTGTAATCGACGCAGAAAGTCCACTACATAAAACGCTGTGGTTCAGACAAAGGACAATGGAATGCAGTGCGTGTCCGACAACGCAGCATAATTCCAAGAATTTCAGTGCTGTGTGACGCACACAAACGCGCGAACACCAGCGGGGCGCACAGACGACGCTCGGACCAAGCTAAACCAAAATTGCTTTTTGTAAACTTTGTTCACCATGCGGTCGGGTGCCGACGGAAGTACGATTAAGAATACGCCTATTTGAGTGACATAAACAGTGGCTTCAAGATTTCGTCGACGTCTAAGACACATAAATAGCCCATACTGTGTGTACGTTGATGAACATTTTAACAACATAAGGCATTGTAATTTCCGTCATGCCTAACTTCTGGTGGGAGATTAGTTGGTGACTCTCTTCCCACTCAACTAACTGCGTTATCCCGGCCGGGAGCGAAGAAAAAATGTGTGCACACCAAATCTAAATTTATTATGTAAAAAGTGGTAACCAAAATTGAAAAATGATTTAATATAGCAAAATAGAATCAGTGAAGTGAACGGGCCAAAATAAAATGTGAATTGTAAACTCTAGGACACTTAAACACACGCGGCACATGGCAGCGAAAGGAGTGACGCCAGTTGGGTAATCAATCCTAATAATTTCATTTTTTAAAAGGGGTTCAACAAATTAATTAACACAAATGGGGTTTAAATGGTGTGAATGTTGTGTGTGAGCAGGCCGGGCTGCTTTCTATAAAATGAGTTGTTTATTCTAACTTTCATTTATATAAGATGTTTTGAATAATATGTAAAGAAATTTTGTTTTGTATTAATTGTTTGGAGATAATTGATAACCGAAAAGAAATGATAATTCATGACCTGAAAGCAGTTAAAGAATAGAATAAAATTTTAATTGTTTTTTCATAAATGCGAGTAGCATACATTTTCATGTAACCTTACAATCATACTTGCATTTCGCAGTTCGTGCGACGTAACCCTGGGCTGAAAGAAAAAGGTAAGTGGGAGAGAAAAATATTATGATATAAATGTATTAAAATAATAACTTCACAATGACAATGCCACACTGTCAGTGTGAAACTACTGAGCTCCTGGCACTGGTAGTAGGGGTAGTTATATATTATATAATTTGTTGTGTAGTCTTCAGATGGTGTGTTTGATTGAAAATGGGTTTGATAATTTAAAGTTAGATTGGGTTGGTTTACATAATGTTTGTGTATTTCAAATTATTCTGTTGTGTTTAGATTTTTGCTCTTGTTCATAATGTGTAGTACCAGTATATACCAGTATTTATAAATTTATGTTGATTTCTGTGTTTTGTTTATAAGCAGCAGAATTGGAATTTGGATGTGTTTTTAATATCTTTGATGTGTTGAATATAACATGAAATTTTGGCCCATTTTGTCTGATGTAGACAGATTCTGCAGTCAGAACAGGCGAAGTGTTTAAACCCTGAGAGTGCAGAAAAGAACACAGTTAAAGCTTGGAGTATCGTGTGTCCATATCTAATTAGTAATCCTTTGCCTGTTTAAATCCAGTACTTACTTTCACCATCATCATCTCTGATGCTACGATTCATTGCTAAGTCTTGATCTCCTCCAGAAGCCTTCTCCAACAATTCTGATCTGATACAACAGCACTCCAATCCCTCAATCCAAGTAGTTTGGATCATTGCTCACATTATCAATCCATTGTAGCTCTGGCCTGCCTCTCTTTCTTCTTCTGTCCAGCTGCATTGTCAAGACTTTTCTTGATATTTTATCCTCATTAAATTACCAGCCCACCCCAACCTCGATAATTTAATATATTTTATAATGTCTACATCCATAAAGAGTGTGTACAATTTTTATTATAATGTATCGGCAAAACACCCCTTTTACATACTAGACCATAAATTTAAAAATAATGCTTTCATTTACTTTGGTAATAGTCCATATGTTTCTGCTCCATATGCCGTTTAAGTTTTACAGAGGGTGTATTTTGTTAATCTTGATATTAATCTACTTCTCATCTGCTTTAACAGTCCAAAGTAGCACCTCGTCTATTTACTGAGACTCGCTGTTGGATCTCATTTGTAGTATCACTATTTGTTGTCACTATTGAACCAATTATCTAATTTTATCGACTATTTCAAAGGTGTAGCCGTTAATACAAATTTCAGGTTTATTATTATAATTTTTACCAGTGATCATATACTTAATCTTATTTGCATTATAGTATTTTCTTTACTTTTATATTTTTTATAATATTATTTTACTACGTGAGCATTCATTTTGTTTTATTTATTACATACATTTAGAGTCAACTCTTCAGAGTAAATTGAAATGTTTATTTACAATGTGATTTTATAACATTATAAGTAAATTTATAGTTATAGTGACTAAATTTTAATTAATAGCTAACACTGTAAACAATTTAGTCTGAAAATGTTTGCATTCTCAAATAAGTACTTGCATAGTAAAATAATGTTATTAAAAAATAGTGATTATGTGTTTGTGCATGCGCGTCCGCGCGCGCGCGTGCGCGTGTGTGTGTGTGTGTGCAAGAGGAGTCAAATAACTATTCAATATAAATCTAGTATTATATGGTAAAAAATGTTGCTGTATATACGAAAATTGTATGTGTAAAGATGTATATAAACCTGTTTATAATAGCCAAGATGTCACTCAGATACCGTATAAGTATGTGGTGACGTGTATGCTAGTATATTAACAAAAACTGACAGACATATAATCTTTTTGGCCTGTCATCTCAGAATGTGCTTCATAAAAAGATCTAATTGTTTTAAGAAGCAATGTAAAGCAGATTTTCAAAGCCTATCTATCTCAGTGTTGTATCAGTATTATATCAATAACCATGATTTTCATCCCCTCACTATCTAACCTAAATTTGAGGCTCAAGAATTTCATAACATGCTACTTCACTGAAACTCAAATCTGACCACTGAAATTTGTGTGCGCGCGCGCGCGCGCGTGTGTGTGTGTGTAAAAACCACAGCATTACATTTAAGTATTTAAAAATAAACTCACTCTACAAAATGAACATATTATCAAATTCATATAATCAAATTCACATATCCTGTAATTGATACAGTGCTTTGTGACTGACATAGCACTTATGTCAAAAAACCTATTCTGGAATTCAGGCAATTTTGCCTTTGTAGACCATTGTATTGTTGTCAGTGCACAAGGATTATACTATGGTTGTCAGACCAATACTGGATGAATACTGTTGAATGCATGCAAAGATCCTATTTAGGGATAATAAAACACGATGGATTCTGTGTATATACATATGAATACCATAGGCGTGCGCAGCATCCTTTATTAGAGGGTGCACGAACCATTGTACCAGGGGGGGTCTGGAATTTTTTAAAGAATATGCTGTCTAAAACGTATTTTAAACAATTTTTTTGTTAAAAATTAAACCAAAAATCTAACACTCTTGGGCTACAAAAAAGTTTTAGTTGAAGTTTTTGAACTTTAGTTCTAAGCAACATGTTTTTTTTAAGTTGAATCTTAAACTTTGCTTCTATCTACTGTTTTATAGGAAACAAAAATTTCTGAGACATACATTAAAAACAATTTATTTAAAATAAAGACAAACATTTTGTAAGTTTACAGTAGCATACGCCTTTCTCCAGGAATCAGTACTTTAAATTCTTCAATAATGTCTTTATAATCCATATTTACTGCTAACTCTAGCTCAATAAAAGGAAGCATCAAATATTCCAATCTATCTTGAGTCATGCTTGTTCTGAGTTTTGATTTTACAATACTCAGTTTGGAGAAGCTTCTCTCAGATGAAGTATTTGTTACTGGTATTGTAAGAAAAAGTTTTAATGTGGCGTAAAGCTCGGAGAACAAGTTAACACGATTTTCAATGCTTAGCCAGTCCAACCACTTCTTCAAGGCTGTCCTTGTCGTATCTATCAAACAAAAATATGAATTACATAAACACAGTGCCATTAGGCCTACTGTATGTATTTGGAAACCTTCTGTATATTTAATTACACTTGGACAGGGTTTCACATTGGAATTGACAGAAATGGAACCCTGTCCAAGTGTAATTAAATATACAGAAGGTTTAAAGCTTTTTAAGTTATTATGCTCACCTTTTGGAGGAGCTCCATTATCACACTTGTTGTTTTGTAGTAGTTGTTGTTCTGCTTTGATGCCATAAAAGTCAACCTGAAGTTTTTTTGACACTAGTTTCAAATCATTCTCTTCTGCTTCCAACTTGAGAAGTTTTCCAATTGCAACTATTAAATCACACGTTTCTTGCTCAAATCGTTCGTCTATGCCCATTACCAGTGAGTCTATGAAAGGGTAAAATGTCAAACATCTGTCTTGATCTTCTTTACTATCAAAATAGTGAGAGTTTTGGACAGCTTCATCAATGCATGAAGACACTTTTCTTTTTCTCAAAACAGGAACCTCCATGTCAATTTCTTCACAAACTTCTTTTGCACAATTATAAATTTTGTTAAAAGATGTTTCATTCCTGTGTGACGAAAGTGACTCCCGGAGCATTTTAACCCCGTTCATGGCAGTCAAAAGGTCAATGTCCTCACTCTGAAGTGTTTTGCTTACTTTTAAAATCAACAAAAGTATCGGAAGAGTGATTTCCAAAGCCAACACAAAATCGAATGACTTCAGTTCATGTAAGAGCCCTCGACCTTTTATTTTCACATCAGCTTTGTCAGTTGTTGATATAATTTCCTGTGAGGCCTCAACAAGAACAACAAAATTTGTTTTCACTGATTTAACAGCCTCTGCCCTACAAGCCCATCTGGTTGTAGATAGGGACTTAAGAGTCGTTAACTTAGAGTTAGCTTCTTTTGCCATTGCAGCAAACACTGCATGGTGTGATGTGCTTCCTTCTACAAAGCAAAATAAGGTTTGTACAATTCCAAAGAAGTTGAAAATTTATGCGATTTTCTTTGCTTGAGGTACATGCATCAACCAAAACTAGATTCAAGCAATGCCCATAGCACTGAACATACATGATCTCTTTACACATCTCCTTACACTTTGCTTGAACTCCGTTATAGCATCCAGACATTGTTGATGCACCATCAAAACAAACAGAGATTACAGAGGACCAATCCATTTTTAAAGTATTTACAAGGACATCATTTAGTTTCTAATAGACGGACTCTGCATTTTGTTTTGTTAATCTTTGTAAACAGACAAATTGCTCAACAGCACAGTTTTTTTCATCATCAAAATGTCGTACTACCACAGACATTCGTTCGTTATGACCTAAGTCAGAAGTTTCATCAGCAATCAACGAAATTTTTTCCCTTGCACAGAATTTACAATATTACGTTGAATAATGTTGTGCAATGCTTTGATTAAATCATTTTCAATGTGATTTCTTGTGTACATGGCATTTCGAGGCGATTCCTTTAAGTGTCTTTTCATAACAGGGTCATACTTCCTTAACATATCAACTAAGCTTAAAAATAGCCCTTTGTTTACATTACTTTCATTTCCCCTGTGTCCTCTGAAAGGGTATCCTGATTTTGCTAAACAAATAACTATATCTATAAGCCTTTCCATAACGCTTCGGTTGTTATTTTTTTCAACTTGTTTTTTTACCAGAACCTCTTCTTTTTGTTTATCTTGAATAGGATCGTCAGGGTGAGGAGTCGTTGGCTCATGTTTGGAAGTTGATGTCGATGGCTCATTAATAACATCATGCAACGGAGTTCTATTGGTGTTACTACTTAAACTTTCACTTTTACTACTTTCACAAATTTGCACTTTTAAACTGACATTACTACTATTCTGTGTTAGTCCGTTCTGTTCTGTTCTGTTCTTATAATAAACCTATCTAAACTATTTTTCTTCATTTTCACACACTAACTAATTACGCACTATTTCACTTTCACTATTTGTCCCTATTTAGTGCCTATACTGCACTAAATTACTAAATTATCACGATTCTGTACTAATGCGGTGCGGTGCAGACTACAGAAACTTTAGCGCGCACGTGAAGTCAGTTAAGAACAGCTGTGGAATGTGGGAGTGGGTCGGTCGAGCCAAGGCCAGATGTCGAGCCAGTAAACCGGTTGAGTCGTGGCGGTGAGAGGCGAGAAAGGGAAGGGAACAACGCACCACACACGCCTTCCCTACACCACTCCACTCCGACTCATGACTGAGTTCATTACCTTGATAGTTTCAGGTTTCATGTTCGTCTTGTTTAGTGAGATTCCCCGTATCTTCAAGGCTTCTAGCCCACTTTTCTCACACAAGTTTGTTACTCAATGAAATAAAAATTACGAAAACATTGGGAATGTAAATACCAACAATATAAAAAACTTTTATTTATTTATTTAAATATAACTTATTAGCAGGTGCTTGTGCACCTGTGGCACCCCCCGTGCGCACACCTATGATGAATACACAATATATTAATTAAACACACAATTTTATTTTTACAGTGATAACTGTGATAATTAATAGACAAAACTTGTTAATAGACGTCTCAGGTTTGATTTTCATATAGCACCATAAAAATTAGATATTTTTTAGCTTCTATATCAGGTCAGCCTATAAAAATAAGTTCCTAGTTTAACACCTAGATAATAATAGTTAGAAGTGTCATCATAGCCACACTGCTTTCCTTGAGTGGTGTATGGCTTAAGTGATGTTAGTATCCTAACCTTAACCTGCTTGTACTCTTTCAGTATTATAAATGGGATCTGTATTATTTAATGTTCTCCATTATATTTGCATAATGTTTATTGTAATTAGTGTCTATATTCTATTAGTACATAGCAAGAACTCAAGTAAAACCAGCTGAAATTATTAAACAATCAGTAACTGTTAGGAACACTGACATAAGCACATAAAATATATGTTATTATCATAATAGAAGTTCACAGTTTAAATCATTTATTACTAATTTAGTTCCTTTTGTTTATTTAGAAACATTCGAAGAAACTGGCAGAGGAAAACACCAATTAGCGATAATTTTTCCATTGCTGATCTTGGGAAAATTGGCTGCGATAAAAATGCTACTTTTACCCATATTTACAACTGTAATGATATTTAAGAAAGTCGCAATATTGCTTGCGATGGTGATACCAACCTTGCTGTCAAAACTTGAGACGTGCAAAATTCCGGAAATCTACGAGATTCCCGTGTACACGCACTCACACTCATACGTATCAGAGCCACATCACCACTTTGACCACCACAGCCCAGACCATTACTCAGCTCATGCCACTCATGAAGAAAAAGAGGAGTACACAGGGCCTTACAGCAAAGACAGACGAAGAGTATCCAGATGGAAGAGAAATATTCACAGCTTAAATAGAAGCAGAAATAGAAATAATTATTTAAGTTAAAATAAAATAATAATAATAATTGAAATACCTCATATTAAAAAACAGAAATTTGAGTATGTGTTACTTATAACACAAGCAATAATGTCAGGTAAACTTCAGGAAATCATAAGATGTTCCTAACAAAAATAACAAATATTTTTATAATAATAAATAATAATCCAAAAATAAGTAGTTTAAATTTGATATTCTATTTTGAATATTAAGGATTCAGATCAATAATAAATGAATATTTTAAAGCAGATGACTAGATGTCTCGTTCATTATTTTGTACTAGGCAATGCCTAGGAAATTTTGTAGGGGTAGGCTACTGAATTGAGTGATTTTTATTTTTCTGGACTATTCTTTTTGGCAGAATTTGAATAGCTTCACCCTCTCTTCTGAGCTGCTTACAGCACTTCCTCTTCTCTGCATCTTTTGTTGAATCCTTATACAAATCTTGTTTCATATTCTCTTCTTTCAGCTTTCTATTGAAGTGGCTAACTATATTTGTCACATCTTTGATATAATTTGCTGTAAACATCATTGATAATTTATGCCTCCTTATCTTGCCTTCTGTTTTACTTATAAATCTTTTCTTGGCTGTATTTATGTGGTTTCTGTGTTTTCTTTGTGCGTATCCTCACTTTACTTCCTTGTATTAGCATTGGAGTCACTACTACCTCTTTTCAACTTCAACTTTTATTTATTTTGGCACTTATTTTTGTTCTTTCTCTCAAAAGTTGGATTACATAATCTACAATTTTGCTTATTTTGTCATTTACTTCAACTATCAATACTTAAAGCTTATTATGGCAATAGTTTTTGTTTTTATACATTTAATATTTATCTTCTTTAGCTCTTCATATAATGTGACCAAATTTTATCAGCTCTCATTCACAATATACGTACTATTTAACACTAATTGAAAACTTCAGTGTACACCTATTATTTGACTGTTTTAATTTGTGTGATCAACTTGACAAGATATATTGTATTTATTAGTTACAAAAATGAAATTCCAAGTCGACTTTGTTATGTGTGAATGGGGGGGGGGACAGACAGAAAAATAGGGAAGGACTTTCAGAATCACACTTGATGATAACATATTCTGATTACATTTACATATCAAAAAATACACATCAAATGTTTTTATAACCAAAATTCAAAAAGTATGTTTTTATAAGCATTCATATGTTACTGTAACAAACTGATTGAGAACTCTCAAGGGCAGCCAAATATAATGTCTCTTAACAAAGTAAAGTGATATTTGTAAATCACGTTAAAGAAACATAAATATTATTTTTAAGAAAGAAATTTAGCATGTAGTTCTGAATACTTTTCTGATTTTTCCTTTTCATTACTTTTGTTAGTATCAATAATGTCTGTAAGTAATGTGTATTCTTCTCACCTAGTCTATTTTAATTTAAATGTTGCCTACAAAAATACAAACCTATTTATCTTTTTTGCATTCTTATAATGTTGACAAGCCCAACTGCCCATTCAGTTGCCTATGGTTGCTCTGAATAGGTTAATTGTCTAACACCATCAATCAAAACTTATGTACCACCCACCTACGTATCTGTTTTGCTTCGCCTTCAACAACTTTAACAACTAGCTGTAGCATTATGTAGTATAGCTTTCTTTCTCACACGTTCAAAGTAGCCTTCCTTTCATTCAGTGTTCCAGTAATTTCTGTTTTTCCTAAGCACTGCAGAACCTCTTGACAGTATGAGAACTGTCTAGGTACACCTTGGAATGGTTTTCAATCCACAGGATAGATGGTTCTTGGTATCTGTGCAGATAATCTGTATGGTACATCCTAACTTACAACTCACAAACTTGTCTTACTAAATATTCTTGAGAATAGTTTAACCATTTGTTTCTTCTTCTTTTCTTCTCTCATAATAGGCACAGCTTGTTCTTCTTCATACATCTATAGTATGAACCCTGGTGGTGACTCTCTGCCTTACCTCCTGTAATCTTCCTGGATTTCAATGTCTCCGTGGTTTCCAATCCAGTTATTTTAATCAGTCTTTAATTCCTTGTTCTATTAATATATGAATCCAAATAATTTCTCCTCTGTTTCAATGTTTGCTACTTGCAACATCATGTATCTTTCTCTGTCCACAAGCACTTTACTAAAGCCCACCATCTGTTCTGTTGGTCTGATAATTACTCCATGCTTGCAATGAATGGTCTCCCTCAATAGTAATGTAACATTTATTTCATCTATTAAAATGTGTATATCATTTTAATTAACTATCTTAAGAAATATGGAATGTATGATGCAAGTACCTTTCCTACTGGCAAGAAGTTTTCCATCTCTGAATAACCAACAAATGACATTCCACTGATACTATGTTGGTTTATTAAATAACATTTCTTTCTAATTATTATTTATTTATTTTTTTTGTATTTATACATTTCTTTCTTTTCTTATACCTTTGTACCTTATACCTTTTTACCCTTTCTTATAGATTTTATTTCTTTCTTATAACCTTTGAATTTTGATTTTTTTTAATGTTACCTATATTTTTTCTTTGTTTAAAAATCTTAAAAGTTTTTCTCAGATTCAATTCTTCATAAGCAAAGACTAAACAGATCTGTTTGTGCTAAATATTTTATTTGGAAACTACATTTTCATGCTAAGCAATTAATCTTAGTAATATTTGGACATACAAAATGAAAGTAATTAATTTTGCTGTAACAGATGACTACTTGCAAAGTAATTACTTCTGAATTTCGACTGTATTTTCATAATTTATATATAATTTTATTTTAAATTATGTGTAAAAATTGCTTCTACAAAACTCTTTCATTCTATTTTCTATTACACGTAGCGCTTTGCCTTCTTTCCAGGACATCTTTGTTGCCTCCAATTCTCTACTGGTGTTTATTCTTCTTCAGACCTCTGCAGGTCTGTGAAGTTGCTTTTTGCTGATTATTATATAATCTAGTCTTTGCTTATTATATATTTTCACACTTTGCTAACACTTGCCTTATTATATTTTTTCTCCCTTCCTTAGAGTATTCGAATCTATCTCCACTTTCTTCTGTTTATCATTCTTTTTATTAGTTCTGGTACTTATTATTTCTATTGCTGATCACCACATGATGTTTACATATACAATTTAATCTTTTGATATTGTCTCCTGACTTTACTTTGACTACTCTTTTATTGGCTAACGTCATATTCACTTCTCATGTCATCACTTGTATTCTGATCCATTTGTTGTTTTCAACAATTAATTATATATTTTCTCAGTTTCTAGAATTGCCTTAGTCTTTTTTGTTTGCTCAGTGGCTGTTTTAGTTTGTGACGCACATACCGTATTAAGACAAGTCATATCATAGTTTTGTATACCTTAGTTTTAACTTTCAATTTAACTATCTTTTCAAAATATGGCCCTATTTAATACAGATGGCACACTGGCTGATTTTACTGAGTGATGCTGTACTTGATCCTTAACCACAATGTAACTCTGGTATACTGGCATATATCAAATAAGTGAAATATGAAGACTAATTCAATTTTTTATTTATTCAGTTCTAACTTACATCTCACACTGCCACACAAACTTTGTCTTTTTCATTGATATTTTCATATAATATGTTCCACAGACTTGTGTCGACTTCACATCAATGTTATCCGCAACTGATCTTGCATTTCTGCATATATATTTCTGAGCTACTAATGGGAATAGAATTGATTACCTTACGTACCTTAGAGTTGTATACGTTATGTACTATACAATACATACTGCTTTAGCAAAACCAATTGGCTACTCTTTTTTTTTTTTTTTTTTTTTTGTTATAGGACTAAACACAATGTAAAGATCTTATATAGCTAATTTTACCCCTTCCCATGTAACATCTAATCAATTAGTAATCTGTCATTAGTAAAAAATTACTGTTTTTGATGTGTACTGTTGATATGCTAGTATCATCTAGCTACTTGCATTATGAATTCTAAACTGTCAGAAAACTGCTTTTAAACTTTACTGCAAAACCAATAATACCTGAATTCTGATTGGTGAATTTATAACTTAAACAATATAATTTTAATTTTAAACTTTACATCCATTTTTAAATTGATGTTTAAAATCCAATTATTTTGTAGTTGATGCTTAATGTTTTTCATACATTTCCAAACTAATGATTAATTGACACATTGCTCTTATGGTTCCGTTTTTGTTCAGTCACACCTCCTTGCAAAGAAATGGTAAATATAAAATGTCACTAATACCTGGATATAGTTATGCCACATATAATACTGATAGTAAAGAGTATGCCCAGTATACGAGGGGGTACCCAAAAATAACCGGAATTTTTTTTTAAAGCTATGTATTTAATTTTTTTTACAAAACAACCTTATCACCTTCAAATTACTCTCCATTACACTTAATACATTTGTCCAATCTGCGATCCCATTCCTGGAAACATTTTTCAAACTCGTCTGTTGTGATGGCCGACAGCTCCTGACTCGTTTTTTTCTTTACCGCTTCCACGTCAATCATGTTGTTTTTTGCTAAAAACTGGCGCACTGAAATGGCTGCGTGAGCAGGTGCATTGTCATGGTGGAAAAACTAGTCCCTCGTCTGCCACAAATCGGGCCTTTTTTGTCGCACATTGTTACGCAATCTTTTTAAAACTTCCAAATAGAAAGCCTGATTAACAGTCTGACCTGGTGGGACGAATTCAGAATGCACTACCCCTCTCACATCGAAAAAACAAATGAGCATCGCCTTGATGTTTGATTTCACGTGACGAGCTTTTTTTGGGCGAGGCGACAATGAAGTTTTCCACTGGCTTGACTGTTGTTTAGTTTCAGGGTCATAACCATAGCACCATGACTCGTCACCAGTAATGACCTTGGAGAAAAAATCTGGGTCAGTTCGGAGCTGGTCTTTCAATGCACGGCATGTTTCAACTTGATTCTCTTTTTGCTGTTCAGTCAGGACCCGAGGCACAAATTTTGCAGTGACCCTTCTCATCCCCAAATCTTCTGACAAAATTCGCTGAACCGAGCTCCAAGTTATTCCAGATAACTTACTAATCTCTTTCAATGGTCCGTCATCGGTCTTCAAGCACGACTGCATGAACTTTTTTAACATTTTCGTCAATTCTGGAAGTTGACGGACGTCCAGAACGAGGTTCGTCATCAATTGACATTTCACCTTCTTTGAAACGAGAAAACCATTGGTACACTTGAGTTTTTCCCATAGCACTATCCTTGTAAGCTGTTTTCAACATCACAACAGTTTCTGCGGCGTTTTTCCCAAGCAGGAAACAAAATTTCATAGCAGCGAGCTGTTCACTTAAATCCGCCATGACAAAAAACGAGGAGCAAGCGAAACTGCTTTTACAAAATGAATTACTGTGACCGGACATAACCTTCTCAGGCGACAACAATGATGGCACTGAACTTGGAACGAGTTGCGCTACACTCGCCTAGCGGGAGAAATGTGTACTTCGTAAGCTCCGCCAGTCGCAGCGCTATTCCGGTTATTTTTGGGTACCCCCTCGTATACTCAAAAATCAAATCAATCCAGGGCCAAGTAGCCTATACACTAAGAGGTGTATGGAGGCAAATCCTATAGACTGAGAGGTGTATGGAGACATGTCCTATACACTGAGAGGTGTATATTCTTGGTATGGAGACATGTCCTGTCACTGAAAAAAAGGTTATGCACAAAAAATCAGACCGTGGTTAGTCCCAATATACAGTGGTACATAATACATCAGCAGCATACACACATATGTAGTAAATGTCAGCTGGAAATAACAATCTTGAACAGGAAAATGGTTATTTAGTAAAGCTAATATTATAAACATACATCACTGTTTCATAAAAAAACTGGAAGATTATGTATCTTGTCAAATACATATGGCCCAGATCCTACAACGGCAATGGCTAAACTTGACAATCATTCTTGTATGTTTCAAACAGAAATATAATTGAGACAAAGTATCTCTATATATTCCTCTTGTTTACATATTGGATGTAATTGTTATTAATGTCTTACATGGACTAATGATCCAAAACAAATTTGTTGCTAATCAGTAACAAAAGAGAAATTCCATGTTGAATTATGTTTTCTGAAATAAGTATTGTAGCCTATCAAAGAGGTAAATCCAAGAACTTGTGAAGGGCAAAGAAAATAATAAAGTATGTAAAATATCACACATATACGAGATAATACAATAATACTCGTACATACAATAATACACACAGAATAGATACAACCAGTACTACTTATTTCAATAAATATACATACACTTTATCCACCTAGCATATTTTACTTTATAAATACAAGTTCGCAACCATTATACACTACTGTTATCTGATACATATAAACTGTGATGTTAAACAATAATGTTTACATACAATGCAGTGTTATGTACTCTTTTGAAGTATATTAAAATATTAGTATAATTTTATAGTCTATAAAGAGAAAACTTGGCGATTTTGAATAGGTGAAGTATCTATCCAGTAAGTCACGATTCTCAAAAAAATCACAAAACTATTTTAAACACTTTTTTATAATGTGTTATAAAGCATAACATAACACAACATCAAGATTAAGTTTATGTGTGCGTCATATAAACATTTATAATTATCTAGCAAAATTAAATTATGCCTTCCTAAAATTAATTTATTGATTATGTCAAAAAGTTTTACATATTACATAACATATGTAAGTCTTATATTGTATTACTTTCAGACTGAAAATACATCTGTGAAAAGGACAGTTTCCATACTGAGCAGTCATTAAGAGTATAAAATATTGAATCCAAAAAGCCAAGAAAGAAATAATCTATATTACCTACATAAATTTTCCTTGTTTAAAGTGCAAAATTTGGTTTGTAAATTTATTACATAAGACAAATGAGTTAAAATTCCACAATTTCATACAATGAGTACTACATGTTTTCTAGTAGCTACTCCTTACACTCTGGTTCTATACCCATAATTATGGCTGACAGCATACTACACTTAGCCTGGTGGGAAAACTATCTTTGTTAATGTTATGCTATACAGTGCTGCCTTTATCAACACAAGTGGCAGTGTTTTTATACTGTGCAAGTATATAATTTTATCAACATCAACATTAATCTTATTAACTAAAGCTCTTCTAAATTACATTGTTTTTTGTAAACAGTGATTTTTATTGACATAGTGATTTCAGCCAAAGCAAAACACATATTCTTGATGTGTGTATTTATAATGTTACTAGCATTTATTTTCCAAGTCCAAAGGAATTACATCTGTAATGTATAATAGTGAAGATTCTCTTGTAGTATAGTTGCTTTATGTAAATAATTTATTTATTTTGTAGTGTTAATATTATTTATTGTTATTCGTAATTTATTTAAGAAACTTAATTTATTTTACGATTGTTAATATTAAATTATTTATTACTTAATGTCTACATTTATTTTTAATTATTCCCTTACTTGATTCACTGTCAATGATCAGTTTTTTCAAACAAACTGGAACTATTGTGTCCTGATGATGATACTATCATACTATTAAAAAAATACAAAAGGTTTACAACTTTTTTATAGTTAAAAATGTTAGTTGGCTTAAAGTATCATGCAACCACACAATATACGCAATGAAAATTACTTTTTTCAGAATTCATTTTGAGAGAAACCAATTGTGTTTTTTTACAGTCTTTCCTAGCTTTATCAAAATAAGCAGAAGGATGCAGATTGCTTGGTTCAAGTAACCTTAGTAGATACTGACGAAATGGTCATAAGAATCTCCCAGTCCCAGTACCATGTTTATGTAATACTAGGGTACAAAAGTGATGTTAGTCAAGAAATTTAAAGTGTTTTCCAGTAAAATAAGCTGGCAACATTTGTAAATTTAGACAATCATTCAATCAACTTGGTGAGTATATACACAGGAAAACACAATCCACTGATGGTTAGATTTTTTAGAAAGATCAGTGCCCTCTGTGCCTTCTCCAGCATTCACCACAGTACTGGAAAAACTGAAAAATACTGCTATGTTCGTTGAGATGAAAGATAATTATGTAATGCTCCTGAAAATTTGAGATTGTCTCTCTACATGTTTCTCGACTGGACCAGTGTGTACTGAGCTGCACAACAGTCAAGATCATGCTTTGACCTAGTCTCCACCTTGTTCCAGCACCTATAGCTATATAATTATCCTCAGTGTGCTGGCAGTAAAATATGAGACGTCTGGATGATCTGGATTACTATAGTAAAATACTATAATAAATGGAACCTCTGCATGGCATATATAAACGTCAGTGGCCAGCTTAGCAGTTAGTTACGCTTGATGATTTTGGAAGTAAAGTTTGCAGTGACTGTTGCCATTTATTGAAAAGTGATTATTGTGTTAGTGCAAAACTAATAAGGTAACATTTTATTGTTGTCCAAATTTAACTTGAATTATTATATAAGAGTGCCTTGTTGATTTTTAGTTGGTGTTTGTGACTGATTAAAGTTGGTGATTAATGACTTCACTGGCATCTGTTACTCTGTTTCCACTGTACCCACGATGATCTGATGTGACCATTGTAGCAGTGACATCAGAAGTGTTATAGTTCCTTTAACAGTGGAAACAGAGGACACTTTGTAGAAGAGTAGTGTATGTGATAATTAATTTGTAATGTGAATACCAGTCAGAAAATGGAAGCTTTCCAAAAGATACTACTGCAACAAAAAGGACAACAAAAAGTAGAATGCAAATGGGAAGTAGAAGAAGCTAAGAAAGGACAAAATGAGAAACCAGAAGAGAGAGACAGAAAGCACTCTAGCTGTAAACACAAAAACACTACAAAGCATTATTGCTATATTCAGAGGAATGACAAAAAGAGGAACGTAAGCATGAAACAGGTGACATCAAAGTGCTGATACAAGGGCAAAAAGAGATGCAAGAGCAAACTGCCGCACAGCTTGCGAGGTGAGCTGAATAAACAAGTTACTAGAATATCGGAGGCACAAGAATCAGTGACATAAAAAATAACTAACATAGAAAAAAACAATTCACAAAATATGGAAATTTTTCTATTGGCTTCATTTTCAGTATGGTGTAGAAGAATGATGTCCAACCTATGAAATCTGTGCTGCAAGCAAGGGTATATAAACCAGAAGCAGGAGGGAATGTAATGTTGGACTGCCATTCGAGAGACATTGCTAATATCAGCAGTTCGCCTTTGCAACCGAACAAGGAATGTGGTAATGTATGCCATTCCACTGCACGCATCACTGTAATACTACACATTTAAAATACGTTTAACACAGTATTAGTGTGACTTGACTGTCTCACAAGGTGTTTCTTGTAGCGAATAAAAAAGACACTTCAACAAAATATTCAATAAATTACATTTACATATAATGTACAAACATTCAGTCTAATACGCATACAAAATTACAACTAAATACGTATGAACAATGGTTTTAGAACCAGTAATGCCCCACAACACAAGCACACACTATCATTCAGTAGACCCCCCGCTAGTCAGGTGTCTCATCAGCAAAACTGGTGTCCGTACAATATTGCCATAGATATTGCTGGACCTTTCCCAGTTACTGCTGATGGAAACTAGTATATTGTTATGACGGTGTACTTGATCATCGTATGGTACAATGGAAAGGAAAATACAAGACACCAATTAAGTCACTAATCACTAGCTTTAATTTTCAAAGTTAAACATTTCATAATTAACAACATAGCCTCTTACAACAAATCAAATAAAAATTATTCACACACAATAAAATGTCAACTAATATAAAACACAATTCTATTACAATTATACCACCCGATTATAAAACACAACACTTCACTAATAACCACTTAAATGCACACAGTAATCACTTGTAATCGCCCGACAATAAACTCGAATTGCACGTAATATATCGCAACTATAACTGAAACTAAGGCCACTGCCGCCTTGTATTTATATCCCCGCTCACAGACCAGAACATTCCAAACTATGCGTTATCTCTACCTATGACGTAATTAATTGTGGCCTTGACACAGTCCGCCCGGCTTCTGGCACAGTCTACCTAATGCGTCGAGAATCACGTACGCAAACCGGCTGCCGTTGTTAGTACAAATTACTTACCAACAAATTTGAAAATATGTAGAACAGGAATTAGGATTAGGTTACGCAAATTTACTCACTCTCTAGATATTTTGCAAAAACATCTCTTTATTATAGTTTCTTGAATAATGATTTAAAAATAATTGTTATTTTTGTTTTATTACGTTAAAAAATAAACTTCTCAAAGATTCTGCATCAAATGCTCTTATGCCTTTTTAAAATGTTACTCTGGTGAGCAAAAATAAAAAATATATATTTATAAACTACATTAAATACCTCGGATCTGGGTTTTAACTTAATAATATTCTAAAATAAGTCAACATTATGCAAGCTATTAGAAGAGTAGTTTGCTCAAATTTCGAATTACCTTTTACCTTTAACTATCATCAGATTACTATTTCATTATTGTAATTACAGACATTACTATGTTAACATTTACATGATTAGAATAAGTCTTTGCAAAAATGTACTGTTTTTGTTGCCATTGTTAGAAAGATAATGGTTTGGTTTCACCTTGATATAATGTGTATCGGCGGCAGGTTCTCTTGTTGTTACTCTTCAGTTGCGTTTCCTGGAAGTTCTACGTTGTCGTTCGGGTGCCTCCACTTATTTTGTAGATTCTAAGTTGCGATCATGACGAAAGGATTCTGTTACCTGGAGCTCGTGAGGTTGACGTTGTTGCTTCACTCCTGATGTACGGTGTTCACCTTTTTTACATTTTACTTTTAACTGCACTAATGTTACTCTTTAATATTTGGATAGAACATACTTTACAATTTAAACATTTCGTTTCTTTTTTAAAGATATGTGTCGGCTAAGTTAGTTACTTTTAGTTATTTCACTACATTTCAACTACATAACTTGTTTTACTTTTCACCACCTTTCAATTACTTGTAGAGTCTGTCACCACGAAAGATTACTTTCAGTTACATCGTTTTTTTTTATATATTCACACATTTTTCTTCACGACACATGGTAAAGCTGTTACCTTGTCTGAGATTCTGGCTCGACTGGGGCTGGTTTGGCGGCGGTTAGTAGGGAAGAGGGAGCAGTTCACGCGGAGAGAGAAAAGTAGTTCGTACTTTATTATTATTATTTTCATACTAATTAACTACTATAAATTATCCTACATTTTCTTTATTGAGTTAGGTATTTCGATTATTATTATCACGTCTTTTTGTTAATTATAATAATTATTAATTTTCGCTTCAATACAGAGTAATTTTCATGTCCGTACTAGATTTCTACAAGTTGATACAGGCATATAAGTACAAAGGGGAGGATTAAATATTTTCTCACATGTTATTTTGAATAAAAATTATTTTGTGCTATTTAAATTCCTTTTAAATCGTCACATTCTCCTCCACTTAAAGATGAGGACGGGGCGACGGGGTATTAAATGAAAACTACAGTGATATCTTTGTCTTTCGTGAAGTTCCCTTTCTCTCGTTTCTTAACTACTACCTTAATATTATTTACATATAAATAAATATTCTTTATTTATCTATTTATTACTCTTAGTTTCCGTAACTTCACAATAACGTGGCCCGACTGATTACATTTGCATACTCTAACTCTATTAGTTAGTTTTCTGCTTCATTATTTTTTAACCCTTTTCAGTGTGGTGCCATTGTGACTGTGTTACGTATTTATCCCTATATCTCTTAATTCTACTACAAGAATCTAAAGTTGATCCCATACTCAACCTTAGATCCTTTCTTAATACTAATATCTTATTCTACTGAGACAAGCAGAATTTCACGAAGGGGAATCTTTATCTTCTATCAAACGATCAGCTGTTGCAAACTATGCAAGAGGGTACACACACTGTACACTAGACGCATTGTATTATACAGGGTCCGGCAGAGAAACCTGACGATTTTTGAAGTAGTTCTGTGGAGTGTAGCATGGAGCGCTGCAATCGAGCTTGCGCTCATGTGTTTGACAGCTCAAAGCATTTCAGTCGCCATGGAGCGTTGGTCAGCACAACATCGTGCTTTCGTAGTGGAAACGTTTTTTAAAAACAAATTAGTCAGTTATTGTTACGCAGGGCGCTTTTCGCCGCCATTTCAGCATTCATCGAAATGACAGTGTTCCAAGCCGCAATACCATACTGTTGTGGGTGGCGAATTTTCGGGAAACGGCCTCTGCCTTAAAGAAGATACCACCAGGGAAACAGCGTACTGTTCGAACCCTGGAGAATGTTGAACGCGTGTATCATACTATTCGTAGGAGTCCTCGGCGATCGGTATTAAAACATGCAAGTGCCCTACAGATTTCTAACCGCTCCGTATGCAGAATTTTGCATCTGGAACTCGACTTTCATCCCTACAAACTTGTTGTAGTGCAAACACTGAGTGCCCAGGATAAGAGAATTCGCATGCATTGTTGCCATGGACTTGTGAATATTGTGAATGACCAAGTGTTAAACAATCTGCTCATGACCGATGAGGCCAATTTCCATCTGTGTGGTGATGTCAATACGCAGAACTGCCGGTACTGGGCATCGCAGAATCCTCAAGAACTGTTTGAACGACCGTTACACAGTGAGAAGGTTGTTGTGTGGTGTGGGTTAACGTCTTCCGGGATAATTGGCCCCTACTTCTTTGAAGACGAAGAGGGGAATGCAGTGACTGAAAATTCACAACGTTACGTTCACATGCTTACAACATGTCTCACACCTGAGTTACAGCAACATGGTATTGCGTTGGAAACCACATGGTTCCAGCAGGATGGGGCAACTGCTCACACTGCAAGGGCTTCCCTGAATAAATTGAGAGAGATGTTTGGAGCCTGAGTGATCTCACACCGAGGGGATGTTCAGTGGCCTCCAAGATCGCCCGACCTCAACGCTTGCGATTGTGGGGGTATCTCAAGAATAGGGTGTACCAGAACCGACCAAGGACAGTCGTGGATTTGAAGCGGAATATTCGGACAGAAGTGGCGGCAATCTCTCCGGAAGTTCTGCGGCGCGTAATGCACGGTTTACGGTTACGGCTCGAAGAATGTGTTGAAAATGAGGGACACCATCTAAAGAATATGATTTTCAAAAAGTAATTAATGTAAGTAAAATGCTTTGAGATGTACTTTAATTCTAAAATAAAATTTTGCTTATAAACTATTTATTCTGGTCATAATTTCACTTAGAAAACCGTCAGGTTTCTCTGCCGGACCCTGTACATATGTTGGTGGTGTTTATGGTTTACCGATGCAGGCTTTCATAACAATAGGGGTCGCTTACTACAATATTTCCTGCACGAACGAGTTTGTCTATTACTGGCAAGCTGGGGGAATTATTTTTCGAACAGGCCATGACCGGGTGTTTACACAATTCAAATATACTTTTATTATTATTTTCTCTTTACTTAGTTTACTACTACACTTTTCACTTTTATTACACGTTAGTTTAATTTAAGATATTATTAAGCTTTTTATTTAAAGGACTTATTATTTATTTTATTTCAAACAATTATAAAATTTGAATTCATTTAAACACACACATATATATATATATATAATAACAATCTTATACTAATAAATTCAAATATATGTAAATCTAATAATTATCTGTGAAGATAAAGTTATTGGGGAGATATTATCACTTTAATGTGGAAAGAAATTTCACACGAAGAGTACATTATGTTTACATTCACACAACAGATCAGCTGTTTGGGGGAGGTCTATTGTGTGCGTTAAGGTGGCTTATTGTTTACCTTAGCAAGGGCTTATAACAAAGGAGGGTGACTTCTGACAATTTGGAACACGTTTATTTCCTGCACAGGACTGTCTGTTTAGTCTACAAGGGAATGTCATTCAAACAACTTACTTGTATACGGGGGAGAGCGTACATTTCTCAACACGAATCAAACATGAAATAGCCTGTAAATACCGACAGGTTGAAAATTGAATATTTTTACAAACGGGGACTTGCTTATTACGTCGATTTCCTAATACTACTATTATTATTTTATTAATAAAACTCTATTTATTTGTTCACAAATCCAGAGTGAGTAAATTTATGCATTTTAGCAAGTTATTGTTAATTATTTAGCACAGGGTACACAATTATTTTACAAAGTAGCAGAGTGGCGCATTTTATATGTCACTCTGTACATGATTAATTTTTTACAAAGCAGAATGGCGCATTTTATATGTGACACTCTGTAAACAATTATTTTTTTTTAAGAAAGCAGAGTGGCGCATTTTATAACGTCTCCCCTGTCTGAGACATTATAACAGAGGGAACCAGTTTAATTGGTTACTTTCAATCAAACCGGCTGCCGTTGTTAGTACAAATTACTTACCAACAAATTTGAAAATATGTAGAACAGGAATTAGGATTAGGTTACGCAAATTTACTCACTCTCTGGATATTTAGTAAAAACATCTCTTTATTATAGTTTCTTGAATAATTATTTAAAAATAATTGTTATTTTTGTTTTATTACGTTAAAAAATAAACTTCTCAAAGATTCTACATCAAATGCTCTTATGCCTTTTTAAAATGTTACTCTGGTGAGCAAAAATAAAAAAATATATATTTATAAACTACATTAAATACCTCGGATCCGGGCTTTAACTTAATAATATTCTAAAATAAGTCAACATTATGCAAGCTATTAGAAGAGTAGTTTGCTCAAATTTCGAATTACCTTTTACCTTTAACTATCATCAGATTACTATTTCATTATTGTAATTACAGACATTACTATGTTAACATTTACATGATTAGAATAAGTCTTTGCAAAAATGTACTGTTTTTGTTGCCATTGTTAGAAAGATAATGGTTTGGTTTCACCTTGATATAATGTGTATCGGCGGCAGGTTCTCTTGTTGTTACTCTTCAGTTGCGTTTCCTGGAAGTTCTACGTTGTCGTTCGGGTGCCTCCACTTATTTTGTAGATTCTAAGTTGCGATCATGACGAAAGGATTCTGTTACCTGGAGCTCGTGAGGTTGACGTTGTTGCTTCACTCCTGATGTACGGTGTTCACCTTTTTTACATTTTACTTTTAACTGCACTAATGTTACTCTTTAATATTTGGATAGAACATACTTTACAATTTAAACATTTCGTTTCTTTTTTAAAGATATGTGTCGGCTAAGTTAGTTACTTTTAGTTATTTCACTACATTTCAACTACATAACTTGTTTTACTTTTCACCACCTTTCAATTACTTGTAGAGTCTGTCACCACGAAAGATTACTTTCAGTTACATCGTTTTTTTTTATATATTCACACATTTTTCTTCACGACACATGGTAAAGCTGTTACCTTGTCTGAGATTCTGGCTCGACTGGGGCTGGTTTGGCGGCGGTTAGTAGGGAAGAGGGAGCAGTTCACGCGGAGAGAGAAAAGTAGTTCGTACTTAATTATTATTATTTTCATACTAATTAACTACTATTAATAATCCTACATTTTCTTTATTGAGTTAGGTATTTCGATTATTATTATCACGTCTTTTTATTAATTATAATAATTATTAATTTTCGCTTCAATACAGAGTAATTTTCATGTGCATACTAGATTTCTACAAGTTGATACAGGCATATAAGTACACGGGGAGGGTTAAATATTTTCTCACATGTTATTTTGAATAAAAATTATTTTGTGCTATTTAAATTCCTTTTAAATCATCACATCCTCCTCCACTTAAAGATGAGGACGGGGCGACGGGGTATTAAATGAAAACTACAGTGATATCTTTGTCTTTCGTGAAGTTCCCTTTCTCTCGTTTCTTTACTGCTACCTTAATATTATTTACATATAAATAAATATTCTTTATTTATCTATTTATTACTCTTAGTTCCCGTAACTTCACAATAACGTGGCCCGACTGATTACATTTGCATACTCTAACTCTATTAGTTAGTTTTCTGCTCCATTATTTTTTAACCCTTTTCAGTGAGGTGCCATTGTGACTGTGTTATGTATTTATCCCTATATCTCTTAATTCTACTACAAGAATCTAAAGTTGATCCCATACTCAACCTTAGATCTTTTCTTAATACTAATATCTTATTCTACTGAGACAAGCAGAATTTCACGAAGGGGAATCTTTATCTTCTATCAAACGATCAGCTGTTACAAACTATGCAAGAGGGGACACACACTGTACACTAGACGCATTGTATTATACATATGATGGTGGTGTTTATGGTTTACCGATGCAGGCTTTCATAACAATAGGGGTCGCTTACTACAATATTTCCTGCACGAACGAGTTTGTCTATTACTGGCAAGCTGGGGGAATTATTTTTCGAACAGGCCATGACCGGGTGTTTACACAATTCAAATATACTTTTATTATTATTTTCTCTTTAATTAGTTTACTACTACACTTTTCACTTTTATTACACGTTAGTTTAATTTAAGATATTATTAAGCTTTTTATTTAAAGGACTTATTATTTATTTTATTTCAAACACTTATAAAATTTGAATTCATTTAAACACACACATATATATATATATATATATTGTAACGTGCGGGTTTCTATCAAGGTTTCCGCCTCTCCAAGAGTGTATTACAATTACGTGTTTATAATGAATTCAGCCCCAATGTTGGGTTCGCCAATTCTGTAACGTGCGTTTTTTTATCAAAACGTCCGTCTTAGTCAAGCCCCACTGTTGGGTTCGCCAATTCTGTAACGTTCTCCTCGAGCGTGTCCCTCTGCTATTCCGAACACCTCTTCGCAGTCGCCACTTATGAATTATAAAGACCGAAGTTTAAATAAAGTGGTTGGTAATGTTACTCAAACAAAGTAGAAATCGAGTGTGTGTGATTTGGGTCAAGTAGGGAAGTTGTTTAGCCTGATTTTGAAGAGAGAGCAAGTACCGTTTGTTTACCCTCAGTTTGGACGATTTCTAAATTTTTCAAATATTCACCGTGAACCGAATCAGCTGACTTTACCACTAGTCTCCAAATATAGATTAACCAGACGACACTGTGGCAGTATACGACACGGTGGATCGTCTTCTTCTTAGTTGTTCTGAAACTTACTACAACTACCCACTACAAGAAAGGACACACATTTTTATTTTTAAATCTCAATTTTTCAATAATATTTATTAAGAATATTATTGGTTTTTTTCTCTTCCGCCAAAATACAAATATAACAATCGATCTTTTCCTTAATTAAGACATGATATCGACTTCATTGAGTAAACATGGAATTGTCAAAAAAAATATATGGTTCTTGACCAAATTTTATACTATATTTAAAACATCAATCAATATATAATTCTTTTATTTATTTCCCCAGGGTTAAGGGTAAGTTCTTTTTGTTATGAGATGGTCAGAAATGGATAATTATACTACGCTTTACAAATACAGAAAAAATATTCAAAAATTAGTTTATTTTCGCTTAGTACGTAGTTCCGGAAATGTCCGTAAGAGAGCAGAGTGCGTTTGTTTTCATTAGAACATGTGGTTAATTTTTAATAGTTTCTTTTCTATACTACCATTCGGTATGAGTTTTCTTCGTTAAATATTAAACGAAATGTTTATATTACCTCTCTTCTTGAAGTTCTTACTTGGATGAAGCCGTTTCTCCGGTGGTGTCTGTATTTGGTTGTAATTTCATAACCAACTGGCAAATATTATCTCGTCAAACTCGAAACACAGCGAAGCTAGGCCTGATCGTCCAAAAATGGTTTTCTTTCACTTTTATTAAGGAGTATAGCAATTTAACTTTGATAAATAAGGTAGTAGTATATAATGTTCATACTGTTGTTTAATTTTGTACCAATTTTGCACTTCTCAAAGATTTCTAAAAGGATATTTTAATAAAATTGTTGTCTCATCATTTTGTCAACTGGGCAGGTTTAATTTTTAAATTCGATTAACAATACTTGTTATTTTTCGTTACTCTTAGTAACCCATAATTTTTATATATCTTTTTATTGGTTCTGCTATTTACTTTTTAGTATATAGGCAGTTTGTAATTATTATAAATTTATTTTTTATTTACAGAAAAATAATTCTTTTTAATTTTGGTTTCTTTCCCAATTTGATTTACATAATAGTTTTCTGTTTATTTTCTTATAACTTTGGATATAAGTATTTAATATTTTTATTAACTTTAAATGAATTTATATATTATTTATTAGTCTCTTATAGTATTCCTACACTGCACTACTTCCTTCTGCCATTTCCCTCATACAGTATTATTTTAATTTTTTATTATCATCTGATATTTAAATCTTTTATGTTTTTTAAAACAAAACCTGGGTTATCTTATACTATAACACAAATATTTTAAAAAATATAAAATTAACTTAGGTATTAAACTTGGTTGTCTACACAATATAAATACTACAATAAATCAACAAAATACATAATTAGTTAGTAGCATCATAGTCTACTATCATCGTTTATAATTCTCACACCTACAGCACAATTCTGTAAGAAGTTCCCTTCACTTTCACTTATTACCTCAATGGGTACACAATAACTCACTTGTCACTGTATATCACTTTAATCGTTTATAATGTTTAGTGATACAATTTAATTTTGAGCTCGTTATAGTTTACCCATTTCTGACCTTTATGGTATTACAAGAGTTAATTTATTGGGACCGGGTTATGTACCGTTACATAAAGCCCCACCACTAGAACAAATTTATTTTGGTTTTACTCGTTTATTAAAATAAATTGTTGATTGTTTCAATTCTCCTAATATTCTTTGTTTTTTTCTTCGTAATAGTGTTTCATTTCCGACTGGTTGTACACTCCTTTTATTCTATTATTGTTAACTGTTTTAATTTCATAAGTATTATTCCCCTTTATTTCAAACTGGTTGTAAACTGACTGGTAATTCAGACTGGTGGTAATTGCTGTTTTCTTACTCTACTCTCTCTCTCTTGGAGGCAAATTCATCAATTATTTATTTCTGGGTAGTGGTACTTACACATTTTATTTGATAAGGACTGGTCACACTAATCATATTAAACTTGTTTTAACACTCATTTCTATTTACTTCTATAAATTAGCTTTATCAATTAAGCTTCGGTCTGCTATCTTCCTTCTATTTTCTTCATCTATACTTCTGGAATCTAATATCACTCTTTTCAGTTATTTTATAATTATTATCCCTTAAATATTCAATTTCCCTAACATTTTTCCTTATCTTGTGCGGTGGTACCAGTCGGGTGGCCACTTTTGGGTCCATACTCCGCTGTCCATCCTTACACCTTCTGAGACCAGGGGAACATCATCCCTGCTCATAAAAATTATTACCGGAACATTTCTACGGTCAATACATTAAAAAATTATAAGTAGTAGTCAATTAGCGACTAGTACTAAACACTTTTGGGATTCTTCATACTGTAGCTGTTTGCATTTATTTATATATTTCTTCTTCTCCTTGATTCCTTCTTCTTTTCCCTTAACTAATAGCATATAACATTATTGATAGGTCTTATGTTAAAATTCTTTTGACTTTACTTCTTGTGACATATTTCTCCGTATCATTTCTTCTTATCTAATCTTCAATTCCAAGAAATTCTAATTTTTGTTGTATTAATTATCATCCTCCTTCAGTTTCATTGGAGTCATTAAATTATTCTTTATTCTTCTTATCTGAGCACATTACCATCAACTGTTTTTGTTCATTTAATTTTTCTTCTGTTTGTTACCATTAAAAATATTACTTTTTCCTATTATTTCATTTTAAATCAATTCTTTATAACTCTTATTTACTAATCTGTTATTATTTTTTGTTAAATTAAATGGTTTCAAAATATCTTAAATCGTATTATTTCTGAATAAATTAAGTAAGTTATCCTTACATAGTTTTTATTAAATCGTCTTGTTCCTGGATAAATTGTTGAGTAAGTTGTTCTTACATTTTTTGGAATTTTGGGGTTTTAGTCTCTTCACTTCAAATTATATGGTTTCAAAGTAACTTGAGTAAGATGTCCTTACATGCTTTTAGAATTTTGGGGTATTCTTCCGCTATTCAATGGGTTCCTGGGTCGGTTTTCAGAATTTCAGTCCCCTTTTCTGTTTTGTTATTATTTAGGTCAACCATGGTCCATTAATTCAGGTACTCCCTTTACTCGGATTACTGGGGTATTCATAATGATTTTGGTATTTGTTAAATACCTCTCTTTCACCTGGCATCGTAACTCAGTTGATACAAAGTCTTCATTGAAGTCACGGTTTTCCGTCATTGTTAGTTCTTTTTTAACTAACAGGTATTGCACCTCCTCTGACATAACATATTCACTCATTTTTAATATCATTCCATTCCCGTTTTCCTCTGGTTTATTTACCAAATTTTTTAATGATATATTCCGTCTTGATGATATGACTGATATCTTCTGATGCACTTCAATCGTCGACATATTTAAATGATATCCAAACTTAATTAATTCCCTCTGTTCATTAATTGGGAGGTTAAATACATTAATTAATCCATCTGTAATCATCTCCCATTCTTCCCTTGTATTTATTATTTTCTTACTACATGTTTTTCTTATTTTCTTGGTCTTCTTTTCCAGGTATTGATTATCCTCTTTGTTGTGGCTATTTTTATTTTCCGATGGCATTACACCTTGGTATTCTGTAATTTCTATTTCCTTCCTGCCCTCTTCTGTATTCGGACTTACTTCAATACCTTCTGAGGTGCTGTCTGATGTTTCATCAAAATTCTTGAAACTATGGTCCATTTGTTTATTTGTCTCCTCCTTGTATGTATCTGCTTTTTGGCTAAGTGTATCAACATTTTCAAACTTCTCCCCGAAAGTTTTCCATATCTCCTTATTGAACTTCTCCATCTTACCCTCAATCCGCTTTAAACTTTCTTTATTCTCTTCAAATTTTGCATTCATCTCTTCTCTTTGTCCTTCAACAGTTTCTTTCAGTTCATGGTATTGTTCATTCATGGTTTGTTTGATATTTCCATGAATGGTCTCTATTTTTTCATTTAGTTGTTTGACTAAACTTTCCTGAATGCTATCGATTTTCTCATTGGTCTGTCTATTTTCTTCCTCCTGTTTTTTAAAATTCTCCTTATTTTCCTCATTGGTTTGCTTCAAGTTTTCCTCCTGTTTTCTAAATTGTTCATTAGTTTGTTTATTCTGTTCCTTAAATTGTTCTGCCATACATTTCATCATGTCTTGCCAATTAGGTTCTTCTCTGGCTACCGCTTTGTCTGGTTGGTCCCCTTGGGCATCCTCTTCCACTATTTCCTTTTCCGTATCAGTGATTACTTCGGTTTCTTCTTTATCACCCATTGGTTGTTCCATTTCGCTGTCCGTAAATATTTCTATCTCTCGTTCCTGTCCACCTTCTTCCTTCTCCTTTTCTTCTGCCCTCTTCTTCGATCTGCCTCTGGTATTATGCATTTCTTGTTTTCTCATAACTGCCGACGATAATTAGATTTTTTGGTATATTAATTTATTAAATATCAAAATTCTTTTCTTATTACAGCCCTTTTACGTTGAGCGCCAATTCTGTAACGTGGCGTTTATTTAGCGAAACGTCCGTCTTAGTCAAACCCCAAAGTTGGGTTCGCCAATTCTGTAACGTGCGGGTTTTTATCAAGGTTTCCGCCTCTCCAAGAGTGTATTACAATTACGTGTTTATAATGAATTCAGCCCCAATGTTGGGTTCGCCAATTCTGTAACGTGCGTTTTTTTATCAAAACGTCCGTCTTAGTCAAGCCCCACTGTTGGGTTCGCCAATTCTGTAATGTTCTCCTCGAGCGTGTCCCTCTGCTATTCCGAACACCTCTTCGCAGTCGCCACTTATGAATTATAAAGACCGAAGTTTAAATAAAGTGGTTGGTAATGTTACTCAAACAAAGTAGAAATCGAGTGTGTGTGATTTGGGTCAAGTAGGGAAGTTGTTTAGCCTGATTTTGAAGAAAGAGCAAGTACCGTTTGTTTACCCTCAGTTTGGACGATTTCTAAATTTTTCAAATATTCGCCGTGAACCGAATCAGCTGACTTTACCACTAGTCTCCAAATATAGATTAACCAGACGACACTGTGGCAGTATACGACCCGGTGGATCGTCTTCTTCTTAGTTGTTCTGAAACTTACTACAACTACCCACTACAAGAAAGGACACACATTTTTATTTTTAAATCTCAATTTTTCAATAATATTTATTAAGAATATTATTGGTTTTTTCTCTTCTGCCAAAATACAAATATCACAATCGATCTTTTCCTTAATTAAGACATGATATCGACTTCATTGAGTAAACATGGAATTGTCAAAAAAAATATATGGTTCTTGACCAAATTTTATACTATATTTAAAACATCAATCAATATATAATTCTTTTATTTATTTCCCCAGGGTTAAGGGTAAGTTCTTTTTGTTATAAGATGGTCAGAAATGGATAATTATACTACGCTTTACAAATACAGAAAAAATATTCAAAAATTTGTTTATTTTCGCTTAGTACGTAGTTCCGGAAATGTCCGTAAGAGAGCAGAGTGCGTTTGTTTTCATTAGAACATGTGGTTAATTTTTAATAGTTTCTTTTCTATACTACCATTCGGTATGAGTTTTCTTCGTTAAATATTAAACGAAATGTTTATATTACCTCTCTTCTTGAAGTTCTTACTTGGATGAAGCCGTTTCTCCGGTGGTGTCTGTATTTGGTTGTAATTTCATAACCGACTGGCAAATATTATCTCGTCAAACTCGAAACACAGCGAAGCTAGGCCTGATCGTCCAAAAATGGTTTTCTTTCACTTTTATTATGGAGTATAGCAATTTAACTTTGATAAATAAGGTAGTAGTATATAATGTTCATACTGTTGTTTAATTTTGTACCAATTTTGCACTTCTCAAAGATTTCTAAAAGGATATTTTAATAAAATTGTTGTCTCATCATTTTGTCAACTGGGCAGGTTTAATTTTTAAATTCGATTAACAATACTTGTTATTTTTCGTTACTCTTAGTAACCCATAATTTTTATATATCTTTTTATTGGTTCTGCTATTTACTTTTTAGTATATAGGCAGTTTGTAATTATTATAAATTTATTTTTTATTTACAGAAAAATAATTCTTTTTAATTTTGGTTTCTTTCCCAATTTGATTTACATAATAGTTTTCTGTTTATTTTCTTATAACTTTGGATATAAGTATTTAATATTTTTATTAACTTTAAATGAATTTATATATTATTTATTAGTCTCTTATAGTATTCCTACACTGCACTACTTCCTTCTGCCATTTCCCTCATACAGTATTATTTTAATTTTTTATTATCATCTGATATTTAAATCTTTTATGTTTTTTAAAACAAAACCTGGGTTATCTTATACTATAACACAAATATTTTAAAAAATATAAAATTAACTTAGGTATTAAACTTGGTTGTCTACACAATATAAATACTACAATAAATCAACAAAATACATAATTAGTTAGTAGCATCATAGTCTACTATCATCGTTTATAATTCTCACACCTACAGCACAATTCTGTAAGAAGTTCCCTTCACTTTCACTTATTACCTCAATGGGTACACAATAACTCACTTGTCACTGTATATCACTTTAATCGTTTATAATGTTTAGTGATACAATTTAATTTTGAGCTCGTTATAGTTTACCCATTTCTGACCTTTATGGTATTACAAGAGTTAATTTATTGGGACCGGGTTATGTACCGTTACATAAAGCCCCACCACTAGAACAAATTTATTTTGGTTTTACTCGTTTATTAAAATAAATTGTTGATTGTTTCAATTCTCCTAATATTCTTTGTTTTTTCTTCGTAATAGTGTTTCATTTCCGACTGGTTGTACACTCCTTTTATTCTATTATTGTTAACTGTTTTAATTTCATAAGTATTATTCCCCTTTATTTCAAACTGGTTGTAAACTGACTGGTAATTCAGACTGGTGGTAATTGCTGTTTTCTTACTCTACTCTCTCTCTCTTGGAGGCAAATTCATCAATTATTTATTTCTGGGTAGTGGTACTTTCACATTTTATTTGATAAGGACTGGTCACACTAATCATATTAAACTTGTTTTAACACTCATTTCTATTTACTTCTATAAATTAGCTTTATCAATTAAGCTTCGGTCTGCTATCTTCCTTCTATTTTCTTCATCTATACTTCTGGAATCTAATATCACTCTTTTCAGTTATTTTATAATTATTATCCCTTAAATATTCAATTTCCCTAACATTTTTCCCTATCTTGTGCGGTGGTACCAGTCGGGTGGCCACTTTTGGGTCCATACTCCGCTGTCCATCCTTACACCTTCTGAGACCAGGGGAACATCATCCCTGCTCATAAAAATTATTACCAGAACATTTCTACGGTCAATACATTAAAAAATTATAAGTAGTAGTCAATTAGCGACTAGTACTAAACACTTTTGGGATTCTTCATACTGTAGCTGTTTGCATTTATTTATATATTTCTTCTTCTCCTTGATTCCTTCTTCTTTTCCCTTAACTAATAGCATATAACATTATTGATAGGTCTTATGTTAAAATTCTTTTGACTTTACTTCTTGTGACATATTTCTCCGTATCATTTCTTCTTATCTAATCTTCAATTCCGAGAAATTCTAATTTTTGTTGTATTAATTATCATCCTCCTTCAGTTTCATTGGAGTCATTAAATTATTCTTTATTCTTCTTATCTGAGCACATTACCATCAACTGTTTTTGTTCATTTAATTTTTCTTCTGTTTGTTACCATTAAAAATATTACTTTTTCCTATTATTTCATTTTAAATCAATTCTTTATAACTCTTATTTACTAATCTGTTATTATTTTTTGTTAAATTAAATGGTTTCAAAATATCTTAAATCGTATTATTTCTGAATAAATTAAGTAAGTTATCCTTACATAGTTTTTATTAAATCGTCTTGTTCCTGGATAAATTGTTGAGTAAGTTGTTCTTACATTTTTTGGAATTTTGGGGTTTTAGTCTCTTCACTTCAAATTATATGGTTTCAAAGTAACTTGAGTAAGATGTCCTTACATGCTTTTAGAATTTTGGGGTATTCTTCCGCTATTCAATGGGTTCCTGGGTCGGTTTTCAGAATTTCAGTCCCCTTTTCTGTTTTGTTATTATTTAGGTCAACCATGGTCCATTAATTCAGGTACTCCCTTTACTCGGATTACTGGGGTATTCATAATGATTTTGGTATTTGTTAAATACCTCTCTTTCACCTGGCATCGTAACTCAGTTGATACAAAGTCTTCATTGAAGTCACGGTTTTCCGTCATTGTTAGTTCTTTTTTAACTAACAGGTATTGCACCTCCTCTGACATAACATATTCACTCATTTTTAATATCATTCCATCCCCGTTTTCCTCTGGTTTATTTACCAAATTTTTTAATGATATATTCCGTCTTGATGATATGACTGATATCTTCTGATGCACTTCAATCGTCGACATATTTAAATGATATCCAAACTTAATTAATTCCCTCTGTTCATTAATTGGGAGGTTAAATACATTAATTAATCCATCTGTAATCATCTCCCATTCTTCCCTTGTATTTATTATTTTCTTACTACATGTTTTTCTTATTTTCTTGGTCTTCTTTTCCAGGTATTGATTATCCTCTTTGTTGTGGCTATTTTTATTTTCCGATGGCATTACACCTTGGTATTCTGTAATTTCTATTTCCTTCCTGCCCTCTTCTGTATTCGGACTTACTTCAATACCTTCTGAGGTGCTGTCTGATGTTTCATCAAAATTCTTGAAACTATGGTCCATTTGTTTATTTGTCTCCTCCTTGTATGTATCTGCTTTTTGGCTAAGTGTATCAACATTTTCAAACTTCTCCCCGAAAGTTTTCCATATCTCCTTATTGAACTTCTCCATCTTACCCTCAATCCGCTTTAAACTTTCTTTATTCTCTTCAAATTTTGCATTCATCTCTTCTCTTTGTCCTTCAACAGTTTCTTTCAGTTCATGGTATTGTTCATTCATGGTTTGTTTGATATTTCCATGAATGGTCTCTATTTTTTCATTTAGTTGTTTGACTAAACTTTCCTGAATGCTATCGATTTTCTCATTGGTCTGTCTATTTTCTTCCTCCTGTTTTTTAAAATTCTCCTTATTTTCCTCATTGGTTTGCTTCAAGTTTTCCTCCTGTTTTCTAAATTGTTCATTAGTTTGTTTATTCTGTTCCTTAAATTGTTCTGCCATACATTTCATCATGTCTTGCCAATTAGGTTCTTCTCTGGCTACCGCTTTGTCTGGTTGGTCCCCTTGGGCATCCTCTTCCACTATTTCCTTTTCCGTATCAGTGATTACTTCGGTTTCTTCTTTATCACCCATTGGTTGTTCCATTTCGCTGTCCGTAAATATTTCTATCTCTCGTTCCTGTCCACCTTCTTCCTTCTCCTTTTCTTCTGCCCTCTTCTTCGATCTGCCTCTGGTATTATGCATTTCTTGTTTTCTCATAACTGCCGACGATAATTAGATTTTTTGGTATATTAATTTATTAAATATCAAAATTCTTTTCTTATTACAGCCCTTTTACGTTGAGCGCCAATTCTGTAACGTGGCGTTTATTTAGCGAAACGTCCGTCTTAGTCAAACCCCAAAGTTGGGTTCGCCAATTCTGTAACGTGCGGGTTTTTATCAAGGTTTCCGCCTCTCCAAGAGTGTATTACAATTACGTGTTTATAATGAATTCAGCCCCAATGTTGGGTTCGCCAATTCTGTAACGTGCGTTTTTTTATCAAAACGTCCGTCTTAGTCAAGCCCCACTGTTGGGTTCGCCAATTCTGTAATGTTCTCCTCGAGCGTGTCCCTCTGCTATTCCGAACACCTCTTCGCAGTCGCCACTTATGAATTATAAAGACCGAAGTTTAAATAAAGTGGTTGGTAATGTTACTCAAACAAAGTAGAAATCGAGTGTGTGTGATTTGGGTCAAGTAGGGAAGTTGTTTAGCCTGATTTTGAAGAAAGAGCAAGTACCGTTTGTTTACCCTCAGTTTGGACGATTTCTAAATTTTTCAAATATTCGCCGTGAACCGAATCAGCTGACTTTACCACTAGTCTCCAAATATAGATTAACCAGACGACACTGTGGCAGTATACGACCCGGTGGATCGTCTTCTTCTTAGTTGTTCTGAAACTTACTACAACTACCCACTACAAGAAAGGACACACATTTTTATTTTTAAATCTCAATTTTTCAATAATATTTATTAAGAATATTATTGGTTTTTTCTCTTCTGCCAAAATACAAATATCACAATCGATCTTTTCCTTAATTAAGACATGATATCGACTTCATTGAGTAAACATGGAATTGTCAAAAAAAATATATGGTTCTTGACCAAATTTTATACTATATTTAAAACATCAATCAATATATAATTCTTTTATTTATTTCCCCAGGGTTAAGGGTAAGTTCTTTTTGTTATAAGATGGTCAGAAATGGATAATTATACTACGCTTTACAAATACAGAAAAAATATTCAAAAATTTGTTTATTTTCGCTTAGTACGTAGTTCCGGAAATGTCCGTAAGAGAGCAGAGTGCGTTTGTTTTCATTAGAACATGTGGTTAATTTTTAATAGTTTCTTTTCTATACTACCATTCGGTATGAGTTTTCTTCGTTAAATATTAAACGAAATGTTTATATTACCTCTCTTCTTGAAGTTCTTACTTGGATGAAGCCGTTTCTCCGGTGGTGTCTGTATTTGGTTGTAATTTCATAACCGACTGGCAAATATTATCTCGTCAAACTCGAAACACAGCGAAGCTAGGCCTGATCGTCCAAAAATGGTTTTCTTTCACTTTTATTATGGAGTATAGCAATTTAACTTTGATAAATAAGGTAGTAGTATATAATGTTCATACTGTTGTTTAATTTTGTACCAATTTTGCACTTCTCAAAGATTTCTAAAAGGATATTTTAATAAAATTGTTGTCTCATCATTTTGTCAACTGGGCAGGTTTAATTTTTAAATTCGATTAACAATACTTGTTATTTTTCGTTACTCTTAGTAACCCATAATTTTTATATATCTTTTTATTGGTTCTGCTATTTACTTTTTAGTATATAGGCAGTTTGTAATTATTATAAATTTATTTTTTATTTACAGAAAAATAATTCTTTTTAATTTTGGTTTCTTTCCCAATTTGATTTACATAATAGTTTTCTGTTTATTTTCTTATAACTTTGGATATAAGTATTTAATATTTTTATTAACTTTAAATGAATTTATATATTATTTATTAGTCTCTTATAGTATTCCTACACTGCACTACTTCCTTCTGCCATTTCCCTCATACAGTATTATTTTAATTTTTTATTATCATCTGATATTTAAATCTTTTATGTTTTTTAAAACAAAACCTGGGTTATCTTATACTATAACACAAATATTTTAAAAAATATAAAATTAACTTAGGTATTAAACTTGGTTGTCTACACAATATAAATACTACAATAAATCAACAAAATACATAATTAGTTAGTAGCATCATAGTCTACTATCATCGTTTATAATTCTCACACCTACAGCACAATTCTGTAAGAAGTTCCCTTCACTTTCACTTATTACCTCAATGGGTACACAATAACTCACTTGTCACTGTATATCACTTTAATCGTTTATAATGTTTAGTGATACAATTTAATTTTGAGCTCGTTATAGTTTACCCATTTCTGACCTTTATGGTATTACAAGAGTTAATTTATTGGGACCGGGTTATGTACCGTTACATAAAGCCCCACCACTAGAACAAATTTATTTTGGTTTTACTCGTTTATTAAAATAAATTGTTGATTGTTTCAATTCTCCTAATATTCTTTGTTTTTTCTTCGTAATAGTGTTTCATTTCCGACTGGTTGTACACTCCTTTTATTCTATTATTGTTAACTGTTTTAATTTCATAAGTATTATTCCCCTTTATTTCAAACTGGTTGTAAACTGACTGGTAATTCAGACTGGTGGTAATTGCTGTTTTCTTACTCTACTCTCTCTCTCTTGGAGGCAAATTCATCAATTATTTATTTCTGGGTAGTGGTACTTTCACATTTTATTTGATAAGGACTGGTCACACTAATCATATTAAACTTGTTTTAACACTCATTTCTATTTACTTCTATAAATTAGCTTTATCAATTAAGCTTCGGTCTGCTATCTTCCTTCTATTTTCTTCATCTATACTTCTGGAATCTAATATCACTCTTTTCAGTTATTTTATAATTATTATCCCTTAAATATTCAATTTCCCTAACATTTTTCCCTATCTTGTGCGGTGGTACCAGTCGGGTGGCCACTTTTGGGTCCATACTCCGCTGTCCATCCTTACACCTTCTGAGACCAGGGGAACATCATCCCTGCTCATAAAAATTATTACCAGAACATTTCTACGGTCAATACATTAAAAAATTATAAGTAGTAGTCAATTAGCGACTAGTACTAAACACTTTTGGGATTCTTCATACTGTAGCTGTTTGCATTTATTTATATATTTCTTCTTCTCCTTGATTCCTTCTTCTTTTCCCTTAACTAATAGCATATAACATTATTGATAGGTCTTATGTTAAAATTCTTTTGACTTTACTTCTTGTGACATATTTCTCCGTATCATTTCTTCTTATCTAATCTTCAATTCCGAGAAATTCTAATTTTTGTTGTATTAATTATCATCCTCCTTCAGTTTCATTGGAGTCATTAAATTATTCTTTATTCTTCTTATCTGAGCACATTACCATCAACTGTTTTTGTTCATTTAATTTTTCTTCTGTTTGTTACCATTAAAAATATTACTTTTTCCTATTATTTCATTTTAAATCAATTCTTTATAACTCTTATTTACTAATCTGTTATTATTTTTTGTTAAATTAAATGGTTTCAAAATATCTTAAATCGTATTATTTCTGAATAAATTAAGTAAGTTATCCTTACATAGTTTTTATTAAATCGTCTTGTTCCTGGATAAATTGTTGAGTAAGTTGTTCTTACATTTTTTGGAATTTTGGGGTTTTAGTCTCTTCACTTCAAATTATATGGTTTCAAAGTAACTTGAGTAAGATGTCCTTACATGCTTTTAGAATTTTGGGGTATTCTTCCGCTATTCAATGGGTTCCTGGGTCGGTTTTCAGAATTTCAGTCCCCTTTTCTGTTTTGTTATTATTTAGGTCAACCATGGTCCATTAATTCAGGTACTCCCTTTACTCGGATTACTGGGGTATTCATAATGATTTTGGTATTTGTTAAATACCTCTCTTTCACCTGGCATCGTAACTCAGTTGATACAAAGTCTTCATTGAAGTCACGGTTTTCCGTCATTGTTAGTTCTTTTTTAACTAACAGGTATTGCACCTCCTCTGACATAACATATTCACTCATTTTTAATATCATTCCATCCCCGTTTTCCTCTGGTTTATTTACCAAATTTTTTAATGATATATTCCGTCTTGATGATATGACTGATATCTTCTGATGCACTTCAATCGTCGACATATTTAAATGATATCCAAACTTAATTAATTCCCTCTGTTCATTAATTGGGAGGTTAAATACATTAATTAATCCATCTGTAATCATCTCCCATTCTTCCCTTGTATTTATTATTTTCTTACTACATGTTTTTCTTATTTTCTTGGTCTTCTTTTCCAGGTATTGATTATCCTCTTTGTTGTGGCTATTTTTATTTTCCGATGGCATTACACCTTGGTATTCTGTAATTTCTATTTCCTTCCTGCCCTCTTCTGTATTCGGACTTACTTCAATACCTTCTGAGGTGCTGTCTGATGTTTCATCAAAATTCTTGAAACTATGGTCCATTTGTTTATTTGTCTCCTCCTTGTATGTATCTGCTTTTTGGCTAAGTGTATCAACATTTTCAAACTTCTCCCCGAAAGTTTTCCATATCTCCTTATTGAACTTCTCCATCTTACCCTCAATCCGCTTTAAACTTTCTTTATTCTCTTCAAATTTTGCATTCATCTCTTCTCTTTGTCCTTCAACAGTTTCTTTCAGTTCATGGTATTGTTCATTCATGGTTTGTTTGATATTTCCATGAATGGTCTCTATTTTTTCATTTAGTTGTTTGACTAAACTTTCCTGAATGCTATCGATTTTCTCATTGGTCTGTCTATTTTCTTCCTCCTGTTTTTTAAAATTCTCCTTATTTTCCTCATTGGTTTGCTTCAAGTTTTCCTCCTGTTTTCTAAATTGTTCATTAGTTTGTTTATTCTGTTCCTTAAATTGTTCTGCCATACATTTCATCATGTCTTGCCAATTAGGTTCTTCTCTGGCTACCGCTTTGTCTGGTTGGTCCCCTTGGGCATCCTCTTCCACTATTTCCTTTTCCGTATCAGTGATTACTTCGGTTTCTTCTTTATCACCCATTGGTTGTTCCATTTCGCTGTCCGTAAATATTTCTATCTCTCGTTCCTGTCCACCTTCTTCCTTCTCCTTTTCTTCTGCCCTCTTCTTCGATCTGCCTCTGGTATTATGCATTTCTTGTTTTCTCATAACTGCCGACGATAATTAGATTTTTTGGTATATTAATTTATTAAATATCAAAATTCTTTTCTTATTACAGCCCTTTTACGTTGAGCGCCAATTCTGTAACGTGGCGTTTATTTAGCGAAACGTCCGTCTTAGTCAAACCCCAAAGTTGGGTTCGCCAATTCTGTAACGTGCGGGTTTTTATCAAGGTTTCCGCCTCTCCAAGAGTGTATTACAATTACGTGTTTATAATGAATTCAGCCCCAATGTTGGGTTCGCCAATTCTGTAACGTGCGTTTTTTTATCAAAACGTCCGTCTTAGTCAAGCCCCACTGTTGGGTTCGCCAATTCTGTAATGTTCTCCTCGAGCGTGTCCCTCTGCTATTCCGAACACCTCTTCGCAGTCGCCACTTATGAATTATAAAGACCGAAGTTTAAATAAAGTGGTTGGTAATGTTACTCAAACAAAGTAGAAATCGAGTGTGTGTGATTTGGGTCAAGTAGGGAAGTTGTTTAGCCTGATTTTGAAGAAAGAGCAAGTACCGTTTGTTTACCCTCAGTTTGGACGATTTCTAAATTTTTCAAATATTCGCCGTGAACCGAATCAGCTGACTTTACCACTAGTCTCCAAATATAGATTAACCAGACGACACTGTGGCAGTATACGACCCGGTGGATCGTCTTCTTCTTAGTTGTTCTGAAACTTACTACAACTACCCACTACAAGAAAGGACACACATTTTTATTTTTAAATCTCAATTTTTCAATAATATTTATTAAGAATATTATTGGTTTTTTCTCTTCTGCCAAAATACAAATATCACAATCGATCTTTTCCTTAATTAAGACATGATATCGACTTCATTGAGTAAACATGGAATTGTCAAAAAAAATATATGGTTCTTGACCAAATTTTATACTATATTTAAAACATCAATCAATATATAATTCTTTTATTTATTTCCCCAGGGTTAAGGGTAAGTTCTTTTTGTTATAAGATGGTCAGAAATGGATAATTATACTACGCTTTACAAATACAGAAAAAATATTCAAAAATTTGTTTATTTTCGCTTAGTACGTAGTTCCGGAAATGTCCGTAAGAGAGCAGAGTGCGTTTGTTTTCATTAGAACATGTGGTTAATTTTTAATAGTTTCTTTTCTATACTACCATTCGGTATGAGTTTTCTTCGTTAAATATTAAACGAAATGTTTATATTACCTCTCTTCTTGAAGTTCTTACTTGGATGAAGCCGTTTCTCCGGTGGTGTCTGTATTTGGTTGTAATTTCATAACCGACTGGCAAATATTATCTCGTCAAACTCGAAACACAGCGAAGCTAGGCCTGATCGTCCAAAAATGGTTTTCTTTCACTTTTATTATGGAGTATAGCAATTTAACTTTGATAAATAAGGTAGTAGTATATAATGTTCATACTGTTGTTTAATTTTGTACCAATTTTGCACTTCTCAAAGATTTCTAAAAGGATATTTTAATAAAATTGTTGTCTCATCATTTTGTCAACTGGGCAGGTTTAATTTTTAAATTCGATTAACAATACTTGTTATTTTTCGTTACTCTTAGTAACCCATAATTTTTATATATCTTTTTATTGGTTCTGCTATTTACTTTTTAGTATATAGGCAGTTTGTAATTATTATAAATTTATTTTTTATTTACAGAAAAATAATTCTTTTTAATTTTGGTTTCTTTCCCAATTTGATTTACATAATAGTTTTCTGTTTATTTTCTTATAACTTTGGATATAAGTATTTAATATTTTTATTAACTTTAAATGAATTTATATATTATTTATTAGTCTCTTATAGTATTCCTACACTGCACTACTTCCTTCTGCCATTTCCCTCATACAGTATTATTTTAATTTTTTATTATCATCTGATATTTAAATCTTTTATGTTTTTTAAAACAAAACCTGGGTTATCTTATACTATAACACAAATATTTTAAAAAATATAAAATTAACTTAGGTATTAAACTTGGTTGTCTACACAATATAAATACTACAATAAATCAACAAAATACATAATTAGTTAGTAGCATCATAGTCTACTATCATCGTTTATAATTCTCACACCTACAGCACAATTCTGTAAGAAGTTCCCTTCACTTTCACTTATTACCTCAATGGGTACACAATAACTCACTTGTCACTGTATATCACTTTAATCGTTTATAATGTTTAGTGATACAATTTAATTTTGAGCTCGTTATAGTTTACCCATTTCTGACCTTTATGGTATTACAAGAGTTAATTTATTGGGACCGGGTTATGTACCGTTACATAAAGCCCCACCACTAGAACAAATTTATTTTGGTTTTACTCGTTTATTAAAATAAATTGTTGATTGTTTCAATTCTCCTAATATTCTTTGTTTTTTCTTCGTAATAGTGTTTCATTTCCGACTGGTTGTACACTCCTTTTATTCTATTATTGTTAACTGTTTTAATTTCATAAGTATTATTCCCCTTTATTTCAAACTGGTTGTAAACTGACTGGTAATTCAGACTGGTGGTAATTGCTGTTTTCTTACTCTACTCTCTCTCTCTTGGAGGCAAATTCATCAATTATTTATTTCTGGGTAGTGGTACTTTCACATTTTATTTGATAAGGACTGGTCACACTAATCATATTAAACTTGTTTTAACACTCATTTCTATTTACTTCTATAAATTAGCTTTATCAATTAAGCTTCGGTCTGCTATCTTCCTTCTATTTTCTTCATCTATACTTCTGGAATCTAATATCACTCTTTTCAGTTATTTTATAATTATTATCCCTTAAATATTCAATTTCCCTAACATTTTTCCCTATCTTGTGCGGTGGTACCAGTCGGGTGGCCACTTTTGGGTCCATACTCCGCTGTCCATCCTTACACCTTCTGAGACCAGGGGAACATCATCCCTGCTCATAAAAATTATTACCAGAACATTTCTACGGTCAATACATTAAAAAATTATAAGTAGTAATCAATTAGCGACTAGTACTAAACACTTTTGGGATTCTTCATACTGTAGCTGTTTGCATTTATTTATATATTTCTTCTTCTCCTTGATTCCTTCTTCTTTTCCCTTAACTAATAGCATATAACATTATTGATAGGTCTTATGTTAAAATTCTTTTGACTTTACTTCTTGTGACATATTTCCCCGTATCATTTCTTCTTATCTAATCTTCAATTCCGAGAAATTCTAATTTTTGTTGTATTAATTATCATCCTCCTTCAGTTTCATTGGAGTCATTAAATTATTCTTTATTCTTCTTATCTGAGCACATTACCATCAACTGTTTTTGTTCATTTAATTTTTCTTCTGTTTGTTACCATTAAAAATATTACTTTTTCCCATTATTTCATTTTAAATCAATTCTTTATAACTCTTATTTACTAATCTGTTATTATTTTTTGTTAAATTAAATGGTTTCAAAATATCTTAAATCGTATTATTTCTGAATAAATTAAGTAAGTTATCCTTACATAGTTTTTATTAAATCGTCTTGTTCCTGGATAAATTGTTGAGTAAGTTGTTCTTACATTTTTTGGAATTTTGGGGTTTTAGTCTCTTCACTTCAAATTATATGGTTTCAAAGTAACTTGAGTAAGATGTCCTTACATGCTTTTAGAATTTTGGGGTATTCTTCCGCTATTCAATGGGTTCCTGGGTCGGTTTTCAGAATTTCAGTCCCCTTTTCTGTTTTGTTATTATTTAGGTCAACCATGGTCCATTAATTCAGGTACTCCCTTTACTCGGATTACTGGGGTATTCATAATGATTTTGGTATTTGTTAAATACCTCTCTTTCACCTGGCATCGTAACTCAGTTGATACAAAGTCTTCATTGAAGTCACGGTTTTCCGTCATTGTTAGTTCTTTTTTAACTAACAGGTATTGCACCTCCTCTGACATAACATATTCACTCATTTTTAATATCATTCCATCCCCGTTTTCCTCTGGTTTATTTACCAAATTTTTTAATGATGATGATACCGTCTTGATGATATGACTGATATCTTCTGATGCACTTCAATCGTCGACATATTTAAATGATATCCAAACTTAATTAATTCCCTCTGTTCATTAATTGGGAGGTTAAATACATTAATTAATCCATCTGTAATCATCTCCCATTCTTCCCTTGTATTTATTATTTTCTTACTACATGTTTTTCTTATTTTCTTGGTCTTCTTTTCCAGGTATTGATTATCCTCTTTGTTGTGGCTATTTTTATTTTCCGATGGCATTACACCTTGGTATTCTGTAATTTCTATTTCCTTCCTGCCCTCTTCTGTATTCGGACTTACTTCAATACCTTCTGAGGTGCTGTCTGATGTTTCATCAAAATTCTTGAAACTATGGTCCATTTGTTTATTTGTCTCCTCCTTGTATGTATCTGCTTTTTGGCTAAGTGTATCAACATTTTCAAACTTCTCCCCGAAAGTTTTCCATATCTCCTTATTGAACTTCTCCATCTTACCCTCAATCCGCTTTAAACTTTCTTTATTCTCTTCAAATTTTGCATTCATCTCTTCTCTTTGTCCTTCAACAGTTTCTTTCAGTTCATGGTATTGTTCATTCATGGTTTGTTTGATATTTCCATGAATGGTCTCTATTTTTTCATTTAGTTGTTTGACTAAACTTTCCTGAATGCTATCGATTTTCTCATTGGTCTGTCTATTTTCTTCCTCCTGTTTTTTAAAATTCTCCTTATTTTCCTCATTGGTTTGCTTCAAGTTTTCCTCCTGTTTTCTAAATTGTTCATTAGTTTGTTTATTCTGTTCCTTAAATTGTTCTGCCATACATTTCATCATGTCTTGCCAATTAGGTTCTTCTCTGGCTACCGCTTTGTCTGGTTGGTCCCCTTGGGCATCCTCTTCCACTATTTCCTTTTCCGTATCAGTGATTACTTCGGTTTCTTCTTTATCACCCATTGGTTGTTCCATTTCGCTGTCCGTAAATATTTCTATCTCTCGTTCCTGTCCACCTTCTTCCTTCTCCTTTTCTTCTGCCCTCTTCTTCGATCTGCCTCTGGTATTATGCATTTCTTGTTTTCTCATAACTGCCGACGATAATTAGATTTTTTGGTATATTAATTTATTAAATATCAAAATTCTTTTCTTATTACAGCCCTTTTACGTTGAGCGCCAATTCTGTAACGTGGCGTTTATTTAGCGAAACGTCCGTCTTAGTCAAACCCCAAAGTTGGGTTCGCCAATTCTGTAACGTGCGGGTTTTTATCAAGGTTTCCGCCTCTCCAAGAGTGTATTACAATTACGTGTTTATAATGAATTCAGCCCCAATGTTGGGTTCGCCAATTCTGTAACGTGCGTTTTTTTATCAAAACGTCCGTCTTAGTCAAGCCCCACTGTTGGGTTCGCCAATTCTGTAATGTTCTCCTCGAGCGTGTCCCTCTGCTATTCCGAACACCTCTTCGCAGTCGCCACTTATGAATTATAAAGACCGAAGTTTAAATAAAGTGGTTGGTAATGTTACTCAAACAAAGTAGAAATCGAGTGTGTGTGATTTGGGTCAAGTAGGGAAGTTGTTTAGCCTGATTTTGAAGAAAGAGCAAGTACCGTTTGTTTACCCTCAGTTTGGACGATTTCTAAATTTTTCAAATATTCGCCGTGAACCGAATCAGCTGACTTTACCACTAGTCTCCAAATATAGATTAACCAGACGACACTGTGGCAGTATACGACCCGGTGGATCGTCTTCTTCTTAGTTGTTCTGAAACTTACTACAACTACCCACTACAAGAAAGGACACACATTTTTATTTTTAAATCTCAATTTTTCAATAATATTTATTAAGAATATTATTGGTTTTTTCTCTTCTGCCAAAATACAAATATCACAATCGATCTTTTCCTTAATTAAGACATGATATCGACTTCATTGAGTAAACATGGAATTGTCAAAAAAAATATATGGTTCTTGACCAAATTTTATACTATATTTAAAACATCAATCAATATATAATTCTTTTATTTATTTCCCCAGGGTTAAGGGTAAGTTCTTTTTGTTATAAGATGGTCAGAAATGGATAATTATACTACGCTTTACAAATACAGAAAAAATATTCAAAAATTTGTTTATTTTCGCTTAGTACGTAGTTCCGGAAATGTCCGTAAGAGAGCAGAGTGCGTTTGTTTTCATTAGAACATGTGGTTAATTTTTAATAGTTTCTTTTCTATACTACCATTCGGTATGAGTTTTCTTCGTTAAATATTAAACGAAATGTTTATATTACCTCTCTTCTTGAAGTTCTTACTTGGATGAAGCCGTTTCTCCGGTGGTGTCTGTATTTGGTTGTAATTTCATAACCGACTGGCAAATATTATCTCGTCAAACTCGAAACACAGCGAAGCTAGGCCTGATCGTCCAAAAATGGTTTTCTTTCACTTTTATTATGGAGTATAGCAATTTAACTTTGATAAATAAGGTAGTAGTATATAATGTTCATACTGTTGTTTAATTTTGTACCAATTTTGCACTTCTCAAAGATTTCTAAAAGGATATTTTAATAAAATTGTTGTCTCATCATTTTGTCAACTGGGCAGGTTTAATTTTTAAATTCGATTAACAATACTTGTTATTTTTCGTTACTCTTAGTAACCCATAATTTTTATATATCTTTTTATTGGTTCTGCTATTTACTTTTTAGTATATAGGCAGTTTGTAATTATTATAAATTTATTTTTTATTTACAGAAAAATAATTCTTTTTAATTTTGGTTTCTTTCCCAATTTGATTTACATAATAGTTTTCTGTTTATTTTCTTATAACTTTGGATATAAGTATTTAATATTTTTATTAACTTTAAATGAATTTATATATTATTTATTAGTCTCTTATAGTATTCCTACACTGCACTACTTCCTTCTGCCATTTCCCTCATACAGTATTATTTTAATTTTTTATTATCATCTGATATTTAAATCTTTTATGTTTTTTAAAACAAAACCTGGGTTATCTTATACTATAACACAAATATTTTAAAAAATATAAAATTAACTTAGGTATTAAACTTGGTTGTCTACACAATATAAATACTACAATAAATCAACAAAATACATAATTAGTTAGTAGCATCATAGTCTACTATCATCGTTTATAATTCTCACACCTACAGCACAATTCTGTAAGAAGTTCCCTTCACTTTCACTTATTACCTCAATGGGTACACAATAACTCACTTGTCACTGTATATCACTTTAATCGTTTATAATGTTTAGTGATACAATTTAATTTTGAGCTCGTTATAGTTTACCCATTTCTGACCTTTATGGTATTACAAGAGTTAATTTATTGGGACCGGGTTATGTACCGTTACATAAAGCCCCACCACTAGAACAAATTTATTTTGGTTTTACTCGTTTATTAAAATAAATTGTTGATTGTTTCAATTCTCCTAATATTCTTTGTTTTTTCTTCGTAATAGTGTTTCATTTCCGACTGGTTGTACACTCCTTTTATTCTATTATTGTTAACTGTTTTAATTTCATAAGTATTATTCCCCTTTATTTCAAACTGGTTGTAAACTGACTGGTAATTCAGACTGGTGGTAATTGCTGTTTTCTTACTCTACTCTCTCTCTCTTGGAGGCAAATTCATCAATTATTTATTTCTGGGTAGTGGTACTTTCACATTTTATTTGATAAGGACTGGTCACACTAATCATATTAAACTTGTTTTAACACTCATTTCTATTTACTTCTATAAATTAGCTTTATCAATTAAGCTTCGGTCTGCTATCTTCCTTCTATTTTCTTCATCTATACTTCTGGAATCTAATATCACTCTTTTCAGTTATTTTATAATTATTATCCCTTAAATATTCAATTTCCCTAACATTTTTCCCTATCTTGTGCGGTGGTACCAGTCGGGTGGCCACTTTTGGGTCCATACTCCGCTGTCCATCCTTACACCTTCTGAGACCAGGGGAACATCATCCCTGCTCATAAAAATTATTACCAGAACATTTCTACGGTCAATACATTAAAAAATTATAAGTAGTAGTCAATTAGCGACTAGTACTAAACACTTTTGGGATTCTTCATACTGTAGCTGTTTGCATTTATTTATATATTTCTTCTTCTCCTTGATTCCTTCTTCTTTTCCCTTAACTAATAGCATATAACATTATTGATAGGTCTTATGTTAAAATTCTTTTGACTTTACTTCTTGTGACATATTTCTCCGTATCATTTCTTCTTATCTAATCTTCAATTCCGAGAAATTCTAATTTTTGTTGTATTAATTATCATCCTCCTTCAGTTTCATTGGAGTCATTAAATTATTCTTTATTCTTCTTATCTGAGCACATTACCATCAACTGTTTTTGTTCATTTAATTTTTCTTCTGTTTGTTACCATTAAAAATATTACTTTTTCCTATTATTTCATTTTAAATCAATTCTTTATAACTCTTATTTACTAATCTGTTATTATTTTTTGTTAAATTAAATGGTTTCAAAATATCTTAAATCGTATTATTTCTGAATAAATTAAGTAAGTTATCCTTACATAGTTTTTATTAAATCGTCTTGTTCCTGGATAAATTGTTGAGTAAGTTGTTCTTACATTTTTTGGAATTTTGGGGTTTTAGTCTCTTCACTTCAAATTATATGGTTTCAAAGTAACTTGAGTAAGATGTCCTTACATGCTTTTAGAATTTTGGGGTATTCTTCCGCTATTCAATGGGTTCCTGGGTCGGTTTTCAGAATTTCAGTCCCCTTTTCTGTTTTGTTATTATTTAGGTCAACCATGGTCCATTAATTCAGGTACTCCCTTTACTCGGATTACTGGGGTATTCATAATGATTTTGGTATTTGTTAAATACCTCTCTTTCACCTGGCATCGTAACTCAGTTGATACAAAGTCTTCATTGAAGTCACGGTTTTCCGTCATTGTTAGTTCTTTTTTAACTAACAGGTATTGCACCTCCTCTGACATAACATATTCACTCATTTTTAATATCATTCCATCCCCGTTTTCCTCTGGTTTATTTACCAAATTTTTTAATGATATATTCCGTCTTGATGATATGACTGATATCTTCTGATGCACTTCAATCGTCGACATATTTAAATGATATCCAAACTTAATTAATTCCCTCTGTTCATTAATTGGGAGGTTAAATACATTAATTAATCCATCTGTAATCATCTCCCATTCTTCCCTTGTATTTATTATTTTCTTACTACATGTTTTTCTTATTTTCTTGGTCTTCTTTTCCAGGTATTGATTATCCTCTTTGTTGTGGCTATTTTTATTTTCCGATGGCATTACACCTTGGTATTCTGTAATTTCTATTTCCTTCCTGCCCTCTTCTGTATTCGGACTTACTTCAATACCTTCTGAGGTGCTGTCTGATGTTTCATCAAAATTCTTGAAACTATGGTCCATTTGTTTATTTGTCTCCTCCTTGTATGTATCTGCTTTTTGGCTAAGTGTATCAACATTTTCAAACTTCTCCCCGAAAGTTTTCCATATCTCCTTATTGAACTTCTCCATCTTACCCTCAATCCGCTTTAAACTTTCTTTATTCTCTTCAAATTTTGCATTCATCTCTTCTCTTTGTCCTTCAACAGTTTCTTTCAGTTCATGGTATTGTTCATTCATGGTTTGTTTGATATTTCCATGAATGGTCTCTATTTTTTCATTTAGTTGTTTGACTAAACTTTCCTGAATGCTATCGATTTTCTCATTGGTCTGTCTATTTTCTTCCTCCTGTTTTTTAAAATTCTCCTTATTTTCCTCATTGGTTTGCTTCAAGTTTTCCTCCTGTTTTCTAAATTGTTCATTAGTTTGTTTATTCTGTTCCTTAAATTGTTCTGCCATACATTTCATCATGTCTTGCCAATTAGGTTCTTCTCTGGCTACCGCTTTGTCTGGTTGGTCCCCTTGGGCATCCTCTTCCACTATTTCCTTTTCCGTATCAGTGATTACTTCGGTTTCTTCTTTATCACCCATTGGTTGTTCCATTTCGCTGTCCGTAAATATTTCTATCTCTCGTTCCTGTCCACCTTCTTCCTTCTCCTTTTCTTCTGCCCTCTTCTTCGATCTGCCTCTGGTATTATGCATTTCTTGTTTTCTCATAACTGCCGACGATAATTAGATTTTTTGGTATATTAATTTATTAAATATCAAAATTCTTTTCTTATTACAGCCCTTTTACGTTGAGCGCCAATTCTGTAACGTGGCGTTTATTTAGCGAAACGTCCGTCTTAGTCAAACCCCAAAGTTGGGTTCGCCAATTCTGTAACGTGCGGGTTTTTATCAAGGTTTCCGCCTCTCCAAGAGTGTATTACAATTACGTGTTTATAATGAATTCAGCCCCAATGTTGGGTTCGCCAATTCTGTAACGTGCGTTTTTTTATCAAAACGTCCGTCTTAGTCAAGCCCCACTGTTGGGTTCGCCAATTCTGTAATGTTCTCCTCGAGCGTGTCCCTCTGCTATTCCGAACACCTCTTCGCAGTCGCCACTTATGAATTATAAAGACCGAAGTTTAAATAAAGTGGTTGGTAATGTTACTCAAACAAAGTAGAAATCGAGTGTGTGTGATTTGGGTCAAGTAGGGAAGTTGTTTAGCCTGATTTTGAAGAAAGAGCAAGTACCGTTTGTTTACCCTCAGTTTGGACGATTTCTAAATTTTTCAAATATTCGCCGTGAACCGAATCAGCTGACTTTACCACTAGTCTCCAAATATAGATTAACCAGACGACACTGTGGCAGTATACGACCCGGTGGATCGTCTTCTTCTTAGTTGTTCTGAAACTTACTACAACTACCCACTACAAGAAAGGACACACATTTTTATTTTTAAATCTCAATTTTTCAATAATATTTATTAAGAATATTATTGGTTTTTTCTCTTCTGCCAAAATACAAATATCACAATCGATCTTTTCCTTAATTAAGACATGATATCGACTTCATTGAGTAAACATGGAATTGTCAAAAAAAATATATGGTTCTTGACCAAATTTTATACTATATTTAAAACATCAATCAATATATAATTCTTTTATTTATTTCCCCAGGGTTAAGGGTAAGTTCTTTTTGTTATAAGATGGTCAGAAATGGATAATTATACTACGCTTTACAAATACAGAAAAAATATTCAAAAATTTGTTTATTTTCGCTTAGTACGTAGTTCCGGAAATGTCCGTAAGAGAGCAGAGTGCGTTTGTTTTCATTAGAACATGTGGTTAATTTTTAATAGTTTCTTTTCTATACTACCATTCGGTATGAGTTTTCTTCGTTAAATATTAAACGAAATGTTTATATTACCTCTCTTCTTGAAGTTCTTACTTGGATGAAGCCGTTTCTCCGGTGGTGTCTGTATTTGGTTGTAATTTCATAACCGACTGGCAAATATTATCTCGTCAAACTCGAAACACAGCGAAGCTAGGCCTGATCGTCCAAAAATGGTTTTCTTTCACTTTTATTATGGAGTATAGCAATTTAACTTTGATAAATAAGGTAGTAGTATATAATGTTCATACTGTTGTTTAATTTTGTACCAATTTTGCACTTCTCAAAGATTTCTAAAAGGATATTTTAATAAAATTGTTGTCTCATCATTTTGTCAACTGGGCAGGTTTAATTTTTAAATTCGATTAACAATACTTGTTATTTTTCGTTACTCTTAGTAACCCATAATTTTTATATATCTTTTTATTGGTTCTGCTATTTACTTTTTAGTATATAGGCAGTTTGTAATTATTATAAATTTATTTTTTATTTACAGAAAAATAATTCTTTTTAATTTTGGTTTCTTTCCCAATTTGATTTACATAATAGTTTTCTGTTTATTTTCTTATAACTTTGGATATAAGTATTTAATATTTTTATTAACTTTAAATGAATTTATATATTATTTATTAGTCTCTTATAGTATTCCTACACTGCACTACTTCCTTCTGCCATTTCCCTCATACAGTATTATTTTAATTTTTTATTATCATCTGATATTTAAATCTTTTATGTTTTTTAAAACAAAACCTGGGTTATCTTATACTATAACACAAATATTTTAAAAAATATAAAATTAACTTAGGTATTAAACTTGGTTGTCTACACAATATAAATACTACAATAAATCAACAAAATACATAATTAGTTAGTAGCATCATAGTCTACTATCATCGTTTATAATTCTCACACCTACAGCACAATTCTGTAAGAAGTTCCCTTCACTTTCACTTATTACCTCAATGGGTACACAATAACTCACTTGTCACTGTATATCACTTTAATCGTTTATAATGTTTAGTGATACAATTTAATTTTGAGCTCGTTATAGTTTACCCATTTCTGACCTTTATGGTATTACAAGAGTTAATTTATTGGGACCGGGTTATGTACCGTTACATAAAGCCCCACCACTAGAACAAATTTATTTTGGTTTTACTCGTTTATTAAAATAAATTGTTGATTGTTTCAATTCTCCTAATATTCTTTGTTTTTTCTTCGTAATAGTGTTTCATTTCCGACTGGTTGTACACTCCTTTTATTCTATTATTGTTAACTGTTTTAATTTCATAAGTATTATTCCCCTTTATTTCAAACTGGTTGTAAACTGACTGGTAATTCAGACTGGTGGTAATTGCTGTTTTCTTACTCTACTCTCTCTCTCTTGGAGGCAAATTCATCAATTATTTATTTCTGGGTAGTGGTACTTTCACATTTTATTTGATAAGGACTGGTCACACTAATCATATTAAACTTGTTTTAACACTCATTTCTATTTACTTCTATAAATTAGCTTTATCAATTAAGCTTCGGTCTGCTATCTTCCTTCTATTTTCTTCATCTATACTTCTGGAATCTAATATCACTCTTTTCAGTTATTTTATAATTATTATCCCTTAAATATTCAATTTCCCTAACATTTTTCCCTATCTTGTGCGGTGGTACCAGTCGGGTGGCCACTTTTGGGTCCATACTCCGCTGTCCATCCTTACACCTTCTGAGACCAGGGGAACATCATCCCTGCTCATAAAAATTATTACCAGAACATTTCTACGGTCAATACATTAAAAAATTATAAGTAGTAGTCAATTAGCGACTAGTACTAAACACTTTTGGGATTCTTCATACTGTAGCTGTTTGCATTTATTTATATATTTCTTCTTCTCCTTGATTCCTTCTTCTTTTCCCTTAACTAATAGCATATAACATTATTGATAGGTCTTATGTTAAAATTCTTTTGACTTTACTTCTTGTGACATATTTCTCCGTATCATTTCTTCTTATCTAATCTTCAATTCCGAGAAATTCTAATTTTTGTTGTATTAAATATCATCCTCCTTCAGTTTCATTGGAGTCATTAAATTATTCTTTATTCTTCTTATCTGAGCACATTACCATCAACTGTTTTTGTTCATTTAATTTTTCTTCTGTTTGTTACCATTAAAAATATTACTTTTTCCTATTATTTCATTTTAAATCAATTCTTTATAACTCTTATTTACTAATCTGTTATTATTTTTTGTTAAATTAAATGGTTTCAAAATATCTTAAATCGTATTATTTCTGAATAAATTAAGTAAGTTATCCTTACATAGTTTTTATTAAATCGTCTTGTTCCTGGATAAATTGTTGAGTAAGTTGTTCTTACATTTTTTGGAATTTTGGGGTTTTAGTCTCTTCACTTCAAATTATATGGTTTCAAAGTAACTTGAGTAAGATGTCCTTACATGCTTTTAGAATTTTGGGGTATTCTTCCGCTATTCAATGGGTTCCTGGGTCGGTTTTCAGAATTTCAGTCCCCTTTTCTGTTTTGTTATTATTTAGGTCAACCATGGTCCATTAATTCAGGTACTCCCTTTACTCGGATTACTGGGGTATTCATAATGATTTTGGTATTTGTTAAATACCTCTCTTTCACCTGGCATCGTAACTCAGTTGATACAAAGTCTTCATTGAAGTCACGGTTTTCCGTCATTGTTAGTTCTTTTTTAACTAACAGGTATTGCACCTCCTCTGACATAACATATTCACTCATTTTTAATATCATTCCATCCCCGTTTTCCTCTGGTTTATTTACCAAATTTTTTAATGATGATGATACCGTCTTGATGATATGACTGATATCTTCTGATGCACTTCAATCGTCGACATATTTAAATGATATCCAAACTTAATTAATTCCCTCTGTTCATTAATTGGGAGGTTAAATACATTAATTAATCCATCTGTAATCATCTCCCATTCTTCCCTTGTATTTATTATTTTCTTACTACATGTTTTTCTTATTTTCTTGGTCTTCTTTTCCAGGTATTGATTATCCTCTTTGTTGTGGCTATTTTTATTTTCCGATGGCATTACACCTTGGTATTCTGTAATTTCTATTTCCTTCCTGCCCTCTTCTGTATTCGGACTTACTTCAATACCTTCTGAGGTGCTGTCTGATGTTTCATCAAAATTCTTGAAACTATGGTCCATTTGTTTATTTGTCTCCTCCTTGTATGTATCTGCTTTTTGGCTAAGTGTATCAACATTTTCAAACTTCTCCCCGAAAGTTTTCCATATCTCCTTATTGAACTTCTCCATCTTACCCTCAATCCGCTTTAAACTTTCTTTATTCTCTTCAAATTTTGCATTCATCTCTTCTCTTTGTCCTTCAACAGTTTCTTTCAGTTCATGGTATTGTTCATTCATGGTTTGTTTGATATTTCCATGAATGGTCTCTATTTTTTCATTTAGTTGTTTGACTAAACTTTCCTGAATGCTATCGATTTTCTCATTGGTCTGTCTATTTTCTTCCTCCTGTTTTTTAAAATTCTCCTTATTTTCCTCATTGGTTTGCTTCAAGTTTTCCTCCTGTTTTCTAAATTGTTCATTAGTTTGTTTATTCTGTTCCTTAAATTGTTCTGCCATACATTTCATCATGTCTTGCCAATTAGGTTCTTCTCTGGCTACCGCTTTGTCTGGTTGGTCCCCTTGGGCATCCTCTTCCACTATTTCCTTTTCCGTATCAGTGATTACTTCGGTTTCTTCTTTATCACCCATTGGTTGTTCCATTTCGCTGTCCGTAAATATTTCTATCTCTCGTTCCTGTCCACCTTCTTCCTTCTCCTTTTCTTCTGCCCTCTTCTTCGATCTGCCTCTGGTATTATGCATTTCTTGTTTTCTCATAACTGCCGACGATAATTAGATTTTTTGGTATATTAATTTATTAAATATCAAAATTCTTTTCTTATTACAGCCCTTTTACGTTGAGCGCCAATTCTGTAACGTGGCGTTTATTTAGCGAAACGTCCGTCTTAGTCAAACCCCAAAGTTGGGTTCGCCAATTCTGTAACGTGCGGGTTTTTATCAAGGTTTCCGCCTCTCCAAGAGTGTATTACAATTACGTGTTTATAATGAATTCAGCCCCAATGTTGGGTTCGCCAATTCTGTAACGTGCGTTTTTTTATCAAAACGTCCGTCTTAGTCAAGCCCCACTGTTGGGTTCGCCAATTCTGTAATGTTCTCCTCGAGCGTGTCCCTCTGCTATTCCGAACACCTCTTCGCAGTCGCCACTTATGAATTATAAAGACCGAAGTTTAAATAAAGTGGTTGGTAATGTTACTCAAACAAAGTAGAAATCGAGTGTGTGTGATTTGGGTCAAGTAGGGAAGTTGTTTAGCCTGATTTTGAAGAAAGAGCAAGTACCGTTTGTTTACCCTCAGTTTGGACGATTTCTAAATTTTTCAAATATTCGCCGTGAACCGAATCAGCTGACTTTACCACTAGTCTCCAAATATAGATTAACCAGACGACACTGTGGCAGTATACGACCCGGTGGATCGTCTTCTTCTTAGTTGTTCTGAAACTTACTACAACTACCCACTACAAGAAAGGACACACATTTTTATTTTTAAATCTCAATTTTTCAATAATATTTATTAAGAATATTATTGGTTTTTTCTCTTCTGCCAAAATACAAATATCACAATCGATCTTTTCCTTAATTAAGACATGATATCGACTTCATTGAGTAAACATGGAATTGTCAAAAAAAATATATGGTTCTTGACCAAATTTTATACTATATTTAAAACATCAATCAATATATAATTCTTTTATTTATTTCCCCAGGGTTAAGGGTAAGTTCTTTTTGTTATAAGATGGTCAGAAATGGATAATTATACTACGCTTTACAAATACAGAAAAAATATTCAAAAATTTGTTTATTTTCGCTTAGTACGTAGTTCCGGAAATGTCCGTAAGAGAGCAGAGTGCGTTTGTTTTCATTAGAACATGTGGTTAATTTTTAATAGTTTCTTTTCTATACTACCATTCGGTATGAGTTTTCTTCGTTAAATATTAAACGAAATGTTTATATTACCTCTCTTCTTGAAGTTCTTACTTGGATGAAGCCGTTTCTCCGGTGGTGTCTGTATTTGGTTGTAATTTCATAACCGACTGGCAAATATTATCTCGTCAAACTCGAAACACAGCGAAGCTAGGCCTGATCGTCCAAAAATGGTTTTCTTTCACTTTTATTATGGAGTATAGCAATTTAACTTTGATAAATAAGGTAGTAGTATATAATGTTCATACTGTTGTTTAATTTTGTACCAATTTTGCACTTCTCAAAGATTTCTAAAAGGATATTTTAATAAAATTGTTGTCTCATCATTTTGTCAACTGGGCAGGTTTAATTTTTAAATTCGATTAACAATACTTGTTATTTTTCGTTACTCTTAGTAACCCATAATTTTTATATATCTTTTTATTGGTTCTGCTATTTACTTTTTAGTATATAGGCAGTTTGTAATTATTATAAATTTATTTTTTATTTACAGAAAAATAATTCTTTTTAATTTTGGTTTCTTTCCCAATTTGATTTACATAATAGTTTTCTGTTTATTTTCTTATAACTTTGGATATAAGTATTTAATATTTTTATTAACTTTAAATGAATTTATATATTATTTATTAGTCTCTTATAGTATTCCTACACTGCACTACTTCCTTCTGCCATTTCCCTCATACAGTATTATTTTAATTTTTTATTATCATCTGATATTTAAATCTTTTATGTTTTTTAAAACAAAACCTGGGTTATCTTATACTATAACACAAATATTTAAAAAAATATAAAATTAACTTAGGTATTAAACTTGGTTGTCTACACAATATAAATACTACAATAAATCAACAAAATACATAATTAGTTAGTAGCATCATAGTCTACTATCATCGTTTATAATTCTCACACCTACAGCACAATTCTGCAAGAAGTTCCCTTCACTTTCACTTATTACCTCAATGGGTACACAATAACTCACTTGTCACTGTATATCACTTTAATCGTTTATAATGTTTAGTGATACAATTTAATTTTGAGCTCGTTATAGTTTACCCATTTCTGACCTTTATGGTATTACAAGAGTTAATTTATTGGGACCGGGTTATGTACCGTTACATAAAGCCCCACCACTAGAACAAATTTATTTTGGTTTTACTCGTTTATTAAAATAAATTGTTGATTGTTTCAATTCTCCTAATATTCTTTGTTTTTTCTTCGTAATAGTGTTTCATTTCCGACTGGTTGTACACTCCTTTTATTCTATTATTGTTAACTGTTTTAATTTCATAAGTATTATTCCCCTTTATTTCAAACTGGTTGTAAACTGACTGGTAATTCAGACTGGTGGTAATTGCTGTTTTCTTACTCTACTCTCTCTCTCTTGGAGGCAAATTCATCAATTATTTATTTCTGGGTAGTGGTACTTTCACATTTTATTTGATAAGGACTGGTCACACTAATCATATTAAACTTGTTTTAACACTCATTTCTATTTACTTCTATAAATTAGCTTTATCAATTAAGCTTCGGTCTGCTATCTTCCTTCTATTTTCTTCATCTATACTTCTGGAATCTAATATCACTCTTTTCAGTTATTTTATAATTATTATCCCTTAAATATTCAATTTCCCTAACATTTTTCCCTATCTTGTGCGGTGGTACCAGTCGGGTGGCCACTTTTGGGTCCATACTCCGCTGTCCATCCTTACACCTTCTGAGACCAGGGGAACATCATCCCTGCTCATAAAAATTATTACCAGAACATTTCTACGGTCAATACATTAAAAAATTATAAGTAGTAGTCAATTAGCGACTAGTACTAAACACTTTTGGGATTCTTCATACTGTAGCTGTTTGCATTTATTTATATATTTCTTCTTCTCCTTGATTCCTTCTTCTTTTCCCTTAACTAATAGCATATAACATTATTGATAGGTCTTATGTTAAAATTCTTTTGACTTTACTTCTTGTGACATATTTCTCCGTATCATTTCTTCTTATCTAATCTTCAATTCCGAGAAATTCTAATTTTTGTTGTATTAATTATCATCCTCCTTCAGTTTCATTGGAGTCATTAAATTATTCTTTATTCTTCTTATCTGAGCACATTACCATCAACTGTTTTTGTTCATTTAATTTTTCTTCTGTTTGTTACCATTAAAAATATTACTTTTTCCTATTATTTCATTTTAAATCAATTCTTTATAACTCTTATTTACTAATCTGTTATTATTTTTTGTTAAATTAAATGGTTTCAAAATATCTTAAATCGTATTATTTCTGAATAAATTAAGTAAGTTATCCTTACATAGTTTTTATTAAATCGTCTTGTTCCTGGATAAATTGTTGAGTAAGTTGTTCTTACATTTTTTGGAATTTTGGGGTTTTAGTCTCTTCACTTCAAATTATATGGTTTCAAAGTAACTTGAGTAAGATGTCCTTACATGCTTTTAGAATTTTGGGGTATTCTTCCGCTATTCAATGGGTTCCTGGGTCGGTTTTCAGAATTTCAGTCCCCTTTTCTGTTTTGTTATTATTTAGGTCAACCATGGTCCATTAATTCAGGTACTCCCTTTACTCGGATTACTGGGGTATTCATAATGATTTTGGTATTTGTTAAATACCTCTCTTTCACCTGGCATCGTAACTCAGTTGATACAAAGTCTTCATTGAAGTCACGGTTTTCCGTCATTGTTAGTTCTTTTTTAACTAACAGGTATTGCACCTCCTCTGACATAACATATTCACTCATTTTTAATATCATTCCATCCCCGTTTTCCTCTGGTTTATTTACCAAATTTTTTAATGATATATTCCGTCTTGATGATATGACTGATATCTTCTGATGCACTTCAATCGTCGACATATTTAAATGATATCCAAACTTAATTAATTCCCTCTGTTCATTAATTGGGAGGTTAAATACATTAATTAATCCATCTGTAATCATCTCCCATTCTTCCCTTGTATTTATTATTTTCTTACTACATGTTTTTCTTATTTTCTTGGTCTTCTTTTCCAGGTATTGATTATCCTCTTTGTTGTGGCTATTTTTATTTTCCGATGGCATTACACCTTGGTATTCTGTAATTTCTATTTCCTTCCTGCCCTCTTCTGTATTCGGACTTACTTCAATACCTTCTGAGGTGCTGTCTGATGTTTCATCAAAATTCTTGAAACTATGGTCCATTTGTTTATTTGTCTCCTCCTTGTATGTATCTGCTTTTTGGCTAAGTGTATCAACATTTTCAAACTTCTCCCCGAAAGTTTTCCATATCTCCTTATTGAACTTCTCCATCTTACCCTCAATCCGCTTTAAACTTTCTTTATTCTCTTCAAATTTTGCATTCATCTCTTCTCTTTGTCCTTCAACAGTTTCTTTCAGTTCATGGTATTGTTCATTCATGGTTTGTTTGATATTTCCATGAATGGTCTCTATTTTTTCATTTAGTTGTTTGACTAAACTTTCCTGAATGCTATCGATTTTCTCATTGGTCTGTCTATTTTCTTCCTCCTGTTTTTTAAAATTCTCCTTATTTTCCTCATTGGTTTGCTTCAAGTTTTCCTCCTGTTTTCTAAATTGTTCATTAGTTTGTTTAATCTGTTCCTTAAATTGTTCTGCCATACATTTCATCATGTCTTGCCAATTAGGTTCTTCTCTGGCTACCGCTTTGTCTGGTTGGTCCCCTTGGGCATCCTCTTCCACTATTTCCTTTTCCGTATCAGTGATTACTTCGGTTTCTTCTTTATCACCCATTGGTTGTTCCATTTCGCTGTCCGTAAATATTTCTATCTCTCGTTCCTGTCCACCTTCTTCCTTCTCCTTTTCTTCTGCCCTCTTCTTCGATCTGCCTCTGGTATTATGCATTTCTTGTTTTCTCATAACTGCCGACGATAATTAGATTTTTTGGTATATTAATTTATTAAATATCAAAATTCTTTTCTTATTACAGCCCTTTTACGTTGAGCGCCAATTCTGTAACGTGGCGTTTATTTAGCGAAACGTCCGTCTTAGTCAAACCCCAAAGTTGGGTTCGCCAATTCTGTAACGTGCGGGTTTTTATCAAGGTTTCCGCCTCTCCAAGAGTGTATTACAATTACGTGTTTATAATGAATTCAGCCCCAATGTTGGGTTCGCCAATTCTGTAACGTGCGTTTTTTTATCAAAACGTCCGTCTTAGTCAAGCCCCACTGTTGGGTTCGCCAATTCTGTAATGTTCTCCTCGAGCGTGTCCCTCTGCTATTCCGAACACCTCTTCGCAGTCGCCACTTATGAATTATAAAGACCGAAGTTTAAATAAAGTGGTTGGTAATGTTACTCAAACAAAGTAGAAATCGAGTGTGTGTGATTTGGGTCAAGTAGGGAAGTTGTTTAGCCTGATTTTGAAGAAAGAGCAAGTACCGTTTGTTTACCCTCAGTTTGGACGATTTCTAAATTTTTCAAATATTCGCCGTGAACCGAATCAGCTGACTTTACCACTAGTCTCCAAATATAGATTAACCAGACGACACTGTGGCAGTATACGACCCGGTGGATCGTCTTCTTCTTAGTTGTTCTGAAACTTACTACAACTACCCACTACAAGAAAGGACACACATTTTTATTTTTAAATCTCAATTTTTCAATAATATTTATTAAGAATATTATTGGTTTTTTCTCTTCTGCCAAAATACAAATATCACAATCGATCTTTTCCTTAATTAAGACATGATATCGACTTCATTGAGTAAACATGGAATTGTCAAAAAAAATATATGGTTCTTGACCAAATTTTATACTATATTTAAAACATCAATCAATATATAATTCTTTTATTTATTTCCCCAGGGTTAAGGGTAAGTTCTTTTTGTTATAAGATGGTCAGAAATGGATAATTATACTACGCTTTACAAATACAGAAAAAATATTCAAAAATTTGTTTATTTTCGCTTAGTACGTAGTTCCGGAAATGTCCGTAAGAGAGCAGAGTGCATTTGTTTTCATTAGAACATGTGGTTAATTTTTAATAGTTTCTTTTCTATACTACCATTCGGTATGAGTTTTCTTCGTTAAATATTAAACGAAATGTTTATATTACCTCTCTTCTTGAAGTTCTTACTTGGATGAAGCCGTTTCTCCGGTGGTGTCTGTATTTGGTTGTAATTTCATAACCGACTGGCAAATATTATCTCGTCAAACTCGAAACACAGCGAAGCTAGGCCTGATCGTCCAAAAATGGTTTTCTTTCACTTTTATTATGGAGTATAGCAATTTAACTTTGATAAATAAGGTAGTAGTATATAATGTTCATACTGTTGTTTAATTTTGTACCAATTTTGCACTTCTCAAAGATTTCTAAAAGGATATTTTAATAAAATTGTTGTCTCATCATTTTGTCAACTGGGCAGGTTTAATTTTTAAATTCGATTAACAATACTTGTTATTTTTCGTTACTCTTAGTAACCCATAATTTTTATATATCTTTTTATTGGTTCTGCTATTTACTTTTTAGTATATAGGCAGTTTGTAATTATTATAAATTTATTTTTTATTTACAGAAAAATAATTCTTTTTAATTTTGGTTTCTTTCCCAATTTGATTTACATAATAGTTTTCTGTTTATTTTCTTATAACTTTGGATATAAGTATTTAATATTTTTATTAACTTTAAATGAATTTATATATTATTTATTAGTCTCTTATAGTATTCCTACACTGCACTACTTCCTTCTGCCATTTCCCTCATACAGTATTATTTTAATTTTTTATTATCATCTGATATTTAAATCTTTTATGTTTTTTAAAACAAAACCTGGGTTATCTTATACTATAACACAAATATTTTAAAAAATATAAAATTAACTTAGGTATTAAACTTGGTTGTCTACACAATATAAATACTACAATAAATCAACAAAATACATAATTAGTTAGTAGCATCATAGTCTACTATCATCGTTTATAATTCTCACACCTACAGCACAATTCTGTAAGAAGTTCCCTTCACTTTCACTTATTACCTCAATGGGTACACAATAACTCACTTGTCACTGTATATCACTTTAATCGTTTATAATGTTTAGTGATACAATTTAATTTTGAGCTCGTTATAGTTTACCCATTTCTGACCTTTATGGTATTACAAGAGTTAATTTATTGGGACCGGGTTATGTACCGTTACATAAAGCCCCACCACTAGAACAAATTTATTTTGGTTTTACTCGTTTATTAAAATAAATTGTTGATTGTTTCAATTCTCCTAATATTCTTTGTTTTTTCTTCGTAATAGTGTTTCATTTCCGACTGGTTGTACACTCCTTTTATTCTATTATTGTTAACTGTTTTAATTTCATAAGTATTATTCCCCTTTATTTCAAACTGGTTGTAAACTGACTGGTAATTCAGACTGGTGGTAATTGCTGTTTTCTTACTCTACTCTCTCTCTCTTGGAGGCAAATTCATCAATTATTTATTTCTGGGTAGTGGTACTTTCACATTTTATTTGATAAGGACTGGTCACACTAATCATATTAAACTTGTTTTAACACTCATTTCTATTTACTTCTATAAATTAGCTTTATCAATTAAGCTTCGGTCTGCTATCTTCCTTCTATTTTCTTCATCTATACTTCTGGAATCTAATATCACTCTTTTCAGTTATTTTATAATTATTATCCCTTAAATATTCAATTTCCCTAACATTTTTCCCTATCTTGTGCGGTGGTACCAGTCGGGTGGCCACTTTTGGGTCCATACTCCGCTGTCCATCCTTACACCTTCTGAGACCAGGGGAACATCATCCCTGCTCATAAAAATTATTACCAGAACATTTCTACGGTCAATACATTAAAAAATTATAAGTAGTAGTCAATTAGCGACTAGTACTAAACACTTTTGGGATTCTTCATACTGTAGCTGTTTGCATTTATTTATATATTTCTTCTTCTCCTTGATTCCTTCTTCTTTTCCCTTAACTAATACTTGTTATTTTTCGTTACTCTTAGTAACCCATAATTTTTATATATCTTTTTATTGGTTCTGCTATTTACTTTTTAGTATATAGGCAGTTTGTAATTATTATAAATTTATTTTTTATTTACAGAAAAATAATTCTTTTTAATTTTGGTTTCTTTCCCAATTTGATTTACATAATAGTTTTCTGTTTATTTTCTTATAACTTTGGATATAAGTATTTAATATTTTTATTAACTTTAAATGAATTTATATATTATTTATTAGTCTCTTATAGTATTCCTACACTGCACTACTTCCTTCTGCCATTTCCCTCATACAGTATTATTTTAATTTTTTATTATCATCTGATATTTAAATCTTTTATGTTTTTTAAAACAAAACCTGGGTTATCTTATACTATAACACAAATATTTTAAAAAATATAAAATTAACTTAGGTATTAAACTTGGTTGTCTACACAATATAAATACTACAATAAATCAACAAAATACATAATTAGTTAGTAGCATCATAGTCTACTATCATCGTTTATAATTCTCACACCTACAGCACAATTCTGTAAGAAGTTCCCTTCACTTTCACTTATTACCTCAATGGGTACACAATAACTCACTTGTCACTGTATATCACTTTAATCGTTTATAATGTTTAGTGATACAATTTAATTTTGAGCTCGTTATAGTTTACCCATTTCTGACCTTTATGGTATTACAAGAGTTAATTTATTGGGACCGGGTTATGTACCGTTACATAAAGCCCCACCACTAGAACAAATTTATTTTGGTTTTACTCGTTTATTAAAATAAATTGTTGATTGTTTCAATTCTCCTAATATTCTTTGTTTTTTCTTCGTAATAGTGTTTCATTTCCGACTGGTTGTACACTCCTTTTATTCTATTATTGTTAACTGTTTTAATTTCATAAGTATTATTCCCCTTTATTTCAAACTGGTTGTAAACTGACTGGTAATTCAGACTGGTGGTAATTGCTGTTTTCTTACTCTACTCTCTCTCTCTTGGAGGCAAATTCATCAATTATTTATTTCTGGGTAGTGGTACTTTCACATTTTATTTGATAAGGACTGGTCACACTAATCATATTAAACTTGTTTTAACACTCATTTCTATTTACTTCTATAAATTAGCTTTATCAATTAAGCTTCGGTCTGCTATCTTCCTTCTATTTTCTTCATCTATACTTCTGGAATCTAATATCACTCTTTTCAGTTATTTTATAATTATTATCCCTTAAATATTCAATTTCCCTAACATTTTTCCCTATCTTGTGCGGTGGTACCAGTCGGGTGGCCACTTTTGGGTCCATACTCCGCTGTCCATCCTTACACCTTCTGAGACCAGGGGAACATCATCCCTGCTCATAAAAATTATTACCAGAACATTTCTACGGTCAATACATTAAAAAATTATAAGTAGTAGTCAATTAGCGACTAGTACTAAACACTTTTGGGATTCTTCATACTGTAGCTGTTTGCATTTATTTATATATTTCTTCTTCTCCTTGATTCCTTCTTCTTTTCCCTTAACTAATAGCATATAACATTATTGATAGGTCTTATGTTAAAATTCTTTTGACTTTACTTCTTGTGACATATTTCTCCGTATCATTTCTTCTTATCTAATCTTCAATTCCGAGAAATTCTAATTTTTGTTGTATTAATTATCATCCTCCTTCAGTTTCATTGGAGTCATTAAATTATTCTTTATTCTTCTTATCTGAGCACATTACCATCAACTGTTTTTGTTCATTTAATTTTTCTTCTGTTTGTTACCATTAAAAATATTACTTTTTCCTATTATTTCATTTTAAATCAATTCTTTATAACTCTTATTTACTAATCTGTTATTATTTTTTGTTAAATTAAATGGTTTCAAAATATCTTAAATCGTATTATTTCTGAATAAATTAAGTAAGTTATCCTTACATAGTTTTTATTAAATCGTCTTGTTCCTGGATAAATTGTTGAGTAAGTTGTTCTTACATTTTTTGGAATTTTGGGGTTTTAGTCTCTTCACTTCAAATTATATGGTTTCAAAGTAACTTGAGTAAGATGTCCTTACATGCTTTTAGAATTTTGGGGTATTCTTCCGCTATTCAATGGGTTCCTGGGTCGGTTTTCAGAATTTCAGTCCCCTTTTCTGTTTTGTTATTATTTAGGTCAACCATGGTCCATTAATTCAGGTACTCCCTTTACTCGGATTACTGGGGTATTCATAATGATTTTGGTATTTGTTAAATACCTCTCTTTCACCTGGCATCGTAACTCAGTTGATACAAAGTCTTCATTGAAGTCACGGTTTTCCGTCATTGTTAGTTCTTTTTTAACTAACAGGTATTGCACCTCCTCTGACATAACATATTCACTCATTTTTAATATCATTCCATCCCCGTTTTCCTCTGGTTTATTTACCAAATTTTTTAATGATATATTCCGTCTTGATGATATGACTGATATCTTCTGATGCACTTCAATCGTCGACATATTTAAATGATATCCAAACTTAATTAATTCCCTCTGTTCATTAATTGGGAGGTTAAATACATTAATTAATCCATCTGTAATCATCTCCCATTCTTCCCTTGTATTTATTATTTTCTTTCTACATGTTTTTCTTATTTTTTTGGTCTTCTTTTCCAGGTATTGATTATCCTCTTTGTTGTGGCTATTTTTATTTTCCGATGGCATTACACCTTGGTATTCTGTAATTTCTATTTCCTTCCTGCCCTCTTCTGTATTCGGACTTACTTCAATACCTTCTGAGGTGCTGTCTGATGTTTCATCAAAATTCTTGAAACTATGGTCCATTTGTTTATTTGTCTCCTCCTTGTATGTATCTGCTTTTTGGCTAAGTGTATCAACATTTTCAAACTTCTCCCCGAAAGTTTTCCATATCTCCTTATTGAACTTCTCCATCTTACCCTCAATCCGCTTTAAACTTTCTTTATTCTCTTCAAATTTTGCATTCATCTCTTCTCTTTGTCCTTCAACAGTTTCTTTCAGTTCATGGTATTGTTCATTCATGGTTTGTTTGATATTTCCATGAATGGTCTCTATTTTTTCATTTAGTTGTTTGACTAAACTTTCCTGAATGCTATCGATTTTCTCATTGGTCTGTCTATTTTCTTCCTCCTGTTTTTTAAAATTCTCCTTATTTTCCTCATTGGTTTGCTTCAAGTTTTCCTCCTGTTTTCTAAATTGTTCATTAGTTTGTTTATTCTGTTCCTTAAATTGTTCTGCCATACATTTCATCATGTCTTGCCAATTAGGTTCTTCTCTGGCTACCGCTTTGTCTGGTTGGTCCCCTTGGGCATCCTCTTCCACTATTTCCTTTTCCGTATCAGTGATTACTTCGGTTTCTTCTTTATCACCCATTGGTTGTTCCATTTCGCTGTCCGTAAATATTTCTATCTCTCGTTCCTGTCCACCTTCTTCCTTCTCCTTTTCTTCTGCCCTCTTCTTCGATCTGCCTCTGGTATTATGCATTTCTTGTTTTCTCATAACTGCCGACGATAATTAGATTTTTTGGTATATTCATTTATTAAATATCAAAATTCTTTTCTTATTACAGCCCTTTTACGTTGAGCGCCAATTCTGTAACGTGGCGTTTATTTAGCGAAACGTCCGTCTTAGTCAAACCCCAAAGTTGGGTTCGCCAATTCTGTAACGTGCGGGTTTTTATCAAGGTTTCCGCCTCTCCAAGAGTGTATTACAATTACGTGTTTATAATGAATTCAGCCCCAATGTTGGGTTCGCCAATTCTGTAACGTGCGTTTTTTTATCAAAACGTCCGTCTTAGTCAAGCCCCACTGTTGGGTTCGCCAATTCTGTAATGTTCTCCTCGAGCGTGTCCCTCTGCTATTCCGAACACCTCTTCGCAGTCGCCACTTATGAATTATAAAGACCGAAGTTTAAATAAAGTGGTTGGTAATGTTACTCAAACAAAGTAGAAATCGAGTGTGTGTGATTTGGGTCAAGTAGGGAAGTTGTTTAGCCTGATTTTGAAGAAAGAGCAAGTACCGTTTGTTTACCCTCAGTTTGGACGATTTCTAAATTTTTCAAATATTCGCCGTGAACCGAATCAGCTGACTTTACCACTAGTCTCCAAATATAGATTAACCAGACGACACTGTGGCAGTATACGACCCGGTGGATCGTCTTCTTCTTAGTTGTTCTGAAACTTACTACAACTACCCACTACAAGAAAGGACACACATTTTTATTTTTAAATCTCAATTTTTCAATAATATTTATTAAGAATATTATTGGTTTTTTCTCTTCCGCCAAAATACAAATATCACAATCGATCTTTTCCTTAATTAAGACATGATATCGACTTCATTGAGTAAACATGGAATTGTCAAAAAAAATATATGGTTCTTGACCAAATTTTATACTATATTTAAAACATCAATCAATATATAATTCTTTTATTTATTTCCCCAGGGTTAAGGGTAAGTTCTTTTTGTTATGAGATGGTCAGAAATGGATAATTATACTACGCTTTACAAATACAGAAAAAATATTCAAAAATTTGTTTATTTTCGCTTAGTACGTAGTTCCGGAAATGTCCGTAAGAGAGCAGAGTGCGTTTGTTTTCATTAGAACATGTGGTTAATTTTTAATAGTTTCTTTTCTATACTACCATTCGGTATGAGTTTTCTTCGTTAAATATTAAACGAAATGTTTATATTACCTCTCTTCTTGAAGTTCTTACTTGGATGAAGCCGTTTCTCCGGTGGTGTCTGTATTTGGTTGTAATTTCATAACCGACTGGCAAATATTATCTCGTCAAACTCGAAACACAGCGAAGCTAGGCCTGATCGTCCAAAAATGGTTTTCTTTCACTTTTATTATGGAGTATAGCAATTTAACTTTGATAAATAAGGTAGTAGTATATAATGTTCATACTGTTGTTTAATTTTGTACCAATTTTGCACTTCTCAAAGATTTCTAAAAGGATATTTTAATAAAATTGTTGTCTCATCATTTTGTCAACTGGGCAGGTTTAATTTTTAAATTCGATTAACAATACTTGTTATTTTTCGTTACTCTTAGTAACCCATAATTTTTATATATCTTTTTATTGGTTCTGCTATTTACTTTTTAGTATATAGGCAGTTTGTAATTATTATAAATTTATTTTTTATTTACAGAAAAATAATTCTTTTTAATTTTGGTTTCTTTCCCAATTTGATTTACATAATAGTTTTCTGTTTATTTTCTTATAACTTTGGATATAAGTATTTAATATTTTTATTAACTTTAAATGAATTTATATATTATTTATTAGTCTCTTATAGTATTCCTACACTGCACTACTTCCTTCTGCCATTTCCCTCATACAGTATTATTTTAATTTTTTATTATCATCTGATATTTAAATCTTTTATGTTTTTTAAAACAAAACCTGGGTTATCTTATACTATAACACAAATATTTTAAAAAATATAAAATTAACTTAGGTATTAAACTTGGTTGTCTACACAATATAAATACTACAATAAATCAACAAAATACATAATTAGTTAGTAGCATCATAGTCTACTATCATCGTTTATAATTCTCACACCTACAGCACAATTCTGTAAGAAGTTCCCTTCACTTTCACTTATTACCTCAATGGGTACACAATAACTCACTTGTCACTGTATATCACTTTAATCGTTTATAATGTTTAGTGATACAATTTAATTTTGAGCTCGTTATAGTTTACCCATTTCTGACCTTTATGGTATTACAAGAGTTAATTTATTGGGACCGGGTTATGTACCGTTACATAAAGCCCCACCACTAGAACAAATTTATTTTGGTTTTACTCGTTTATTAAAATAAATTGTTGATTGTTTCAATTCTCCTAATATTCTTTGTTTTTTCTTCGTAATAGTGTTTCATTTCCGACTGGTTGTACACTCCTTTTATTCTATTATTGTTAACTGTTTTAATTTCATAAGTATTATTCCCCTTTATTTCAAACTGGTTGTAAACTGACTGGTAATTCAGACTGGTGGTAATTGCTGTTTTCTTACTCTACTCTCTCTCTCTTGGAGGCAAATTCATCAATTATTTATTTCTGGGTAGTGGTACTTTCACATTTTATTTGATAAGGACTGGTCACACTAATCATATTAAACTTGTTTTAACACTCATTTCTATTTACTTCTATAAATTAGCTTTATCAATTAAGCTTCGGTCTGCTATCTTCCTTCTATTTTCTTCATCTATACTTCTGGAATCTAATATCACTCTTTTCAGTTATTTTATAATTATTATCCCTTAAATATTCAATTTCCCTAACATTTTTCCCTATCTTGTGCGGTGGTACCAGTCGGGTGGCCACTTTTGGGTCCATACTCCGCTGTCCATCCTTACACCTTCTGAGACCAGGGGAACATCATCCCTGCTCATAAAAATTATTACCAGAACATTTCTACGGTCAATACATTAAAAAATTATAAGTAGTAGTCAATTAGCGACTAGTACTAAACACTTTTGGGATTCTTCATACTGTAGCTGTTTGCATTTATTTATATATTTCTTCTTCTCCTTGATTCCTTCTTCTTTTCCCTTAACTAATAGCATATAACATTATTGATAGGTCTTATGTTAAAATTCTTTTGACTTTACTTCTTGTGACATATTTCTCCGTATCATTTCTTCTTATCTAATCTTCAATTCCGAGAAATTCTAATTTTTGTTGTATTAATTATCATCCTCCTTCAGTTTCATTGGAGTCATTAAATTATTCTTTATTCTTCTTATCTGAGCACATTACCATCAACTGTTTTTGTTCATTTAATTTTTCTTCTGTTTGTTACCATTAAAAATATTACTTTTTCCTATTATTTCATTTTAAATCAATTCTTTATAACTCTTATTTACTAATCTGTTATTATTTTTTGTTAAATTAAATGGTTTCAAAATATCTTAAATCGTATTATTTCTGAATAAATTAAGTAAGTTATCCTTACATAGTTTTTATTAAATCGTCTTGTTCCTGGATAAATTGTTGAGTAAGTTGTTCTTACATTTTTTGGAATTTTGGGGTTTTAGTCTCTTCACTTCAAATTATATGGTTTCAAAGTAACTTGAGTAAGATGTCCTTACATGCTTTTAGAATTTTGGGGTATTCTTCCGCTATTCAATGGGTTCCTGGGTCGGTTTTCAGAATTTCAGTCCCCTTTTCTGTTTTGTTATTATTTAGGTCAACCATGGTCCATTAATTCAGGTACTCCCTTTACTCGGATTACTGGGGTATTCATAATGATTTTGGTATTTGTTAAATACCTCTCTTTCACCTGGCATCGTAACTCAGTTGATACAAAGTCTTCATTGAAGTCACGGTTTTCCGTCATTGTTAGTTCTTTTTTAACTAACAGGTATTGCACCTCCTCTGACATAACATATTCACTCATTTTTAATATCATTCCATCCCCGTTTTCCTCTGGTTTATTTACCAAATTTTTTAATGATATATTCCGTCTTGATGATATGACTGATATCTTCTGATGCACTTCAATCGTCGACATATTTAAATGATATCCAAACTTAATTAATTCCCTCTGTTCATTAATTGGGAGGTTAAATACATTAATTAATCCATCTGTAATCATCTCCCATTCTTCCCTTGTATTTATTATTTTCTTACTACATGTTTTTCTTATTTTCTTGGTCTTCTTTTCCAGGTATTGATTATCCTCTTTGTTGTGGCTATTTTTATTTTCCGATGGCATTACACCTTGGTATTCTGTAATTTCTATTTCCTTCCTGCCCTCTTCTGTATTCGGACTTACTTCAATACCTTCTGAGGTGCTGTCTGATGTTTCATCAAAATTCTTGAAACTATGGTCCATTTGTTTATTTGTCTCCTCCTTGTATGTATCTGCTTTTTGGCTAAGTGTATCAACATTTTCAAACTTCTCCCCGAAAGTTTTCCATATCTCCTTATTGAACTTCTCCATCTTACCCTCAATCCGCTTTAAACTTTCTTTATTCTCTTCAAATTTTGCATTCATCTCTTCTCTTTGTCCTTCAACAGTTTCTTTCAGTTCATGGTATTGTTCATTCATGGTTTGTTTGATATTTCCATGAATGGTCTCTATTTTTTCATTTAGTTGTTTGACTAAACTTTCCTGAATGCTATCGATTTTCTCATTGGTCTGTCTATTTTCTTCCTCCTGTTTTTTAAAATTCTCCTTATTTTCCTCATTGGTTTGCTTCAAGTTTTCCTCCTGTTTTCTAAATTGTCCATTAGTTTGTTTATTCTGTTCCTTAAATTGTTCTGCCATACATTTCATCATGTCTTGCCAATTAGGTTCTTCTCTGGCTACCGCTTTGTCTGGTTGGTCCCCTTGGGCATCCTCTTCCACTATTTCCTTTTCCGTATCAGTGATTACTTCGGTTTCTTCTTTATCACCCATTGGTTGTTCCATTTCGCTGTCCGTAAATATTTCTATCTCTCGTTCCTGTCCACCTTCTTCCTTCTCCTTTTCTTCTGCCCTCTTCTTCGATCTGCCTCTGGTATTATGCATTTCTTGTTTTCTCATAACTGCCGACGATAATTAGATTTTTTGGTATATTAATTTATTAAATATCAAAATTCTTTTCTTATTACAGCCCTTTTACGTTGAGCGCCAATTCTGTAACGTGGCGTTTATTTAGCGAAACGTCCGTCTTAGTCAAACCCCAAAGTTGGGTTCGCCAATTCTGTAACGTGCGGGTTTTTATCAAGGTTTCCGCCTCTCCAAGAGTGTATTACAATTACGTGTTTATAATGAATTCAGCCCCAATGTTGGGTTCGCCAATTCTGTAACGTGCGTTTTTTTATCAAAACGTCCGTCTTAGTCAAGCCCCACTGTTGGGTTCGCCAATTCTGTAATGTTCTCCTCGAGCGTGTCCCTCTGCTATTCCGAACACCTCTTCGCAGTCGCCACTTATGAATTATAAAGACCGAAGTTTAAATAAAGTGGTTGGTAATGTTACTCAAACAAAGTAGAAATCGAGTGTGTGTGATTTGGGTCAAGTAGGGAAGTTGTTTAGCCTGATTTTGAAGAAAGAGCAAGTACCGTTTGTTTACCCTCAGTTTGGACGATTTCTAAATTTTTCAAATATTCGCCGTGAACCGAATCAGCTGACTTTACCACTAGTCTCCAAATATAGATTAACCAGACGACACTGTGGCAGTATACGACCCGGTGGATCGTCTTCTTCTTAGTTGTTCTGAAACTTACTACAACTACCCACTACAAGAAAGGACACACATTTTTATTTTTAAATCTCAATTTTTCAATAATATTTATTAAGAATATTATTGGTTTTTTCTCTTCCGCCAAAATACAAATATCACAATCGATCTTTTCCTTAATTAAGACATGATATCGACTTCATTGAGTAAACATGGAATTGTCAAAAAAAATATATGGTTCTTGACCAAATTTTATACTATATTTAAAACATCAATCAATATATAATTCTTTTATTTATTTCCCCAGGGTTAAGGGTAAGTTCTTTTTGTTATAAGATGGTCAGAAATGGATAATTATACTACGCTTTACAAATACAGAAAAAATATTCAAAAATTTGTTTATTTTCGCTTAGTACGTAGTTCCGGAAATGTCCGTAAGAGAGCAGAGTGCGTTTGTTTTCATTAGAACATGTGGTTAATTTTTAATAGTTTCTTTTCTATACTACCATTCGGTATGAGTTTTCTTCGTTAAATATTAAACGAAATGTTTATATTACCTCTCTTCTTGAAGTTCTTACTTGGATGAAGCCGTTTCTCCGGTGGTGTCTGTATTTGGTTGTAATTTCATAACCGACTGGCAAATATTATCTCGTCAAACTCGAAACACAGCGAAGCTAGGCCTGATCGTCCAAAAATGGTTTTCTTTCACTTTTATTATGGAGTATAGCAATTTAACTTTGATAAATAAGGTAGTAGTATATAATGTTCATACTGTTGTTTAATTTTGTACCAATTTTGCACTTCTCAAAGATTTCTAAAAGGATATTTTAATAAAATTGTTGTCTCATCATTTTGTCAACTGGGCAGGTTTAATTTTTAAATTCGATTAACAATACTTGTTATTTTTCGTTACTCTTAGTAACCCATAATTTTTATATATCTTTTTATTGGTTCTGCTATTTACTTTTTAGTATATAGGCAGTTTGTAATTATTATAAATTTATTTTTTATTTACAGAAAAATAATTCTTTTTAATTTTGGTTTCTTTCCCAATTTGATTTACATAATAGTTTTCTGTTTATTTTCTTATAACTTTGGATATAAGTATTTAATATTTTTATTAACTTTAAATGAATTTATATATTATTTATTAGTCTCTTATAGTATTCCTACACTGCACTACTTCCTTCTGCCATTTCCCTCATACAGTATTATTTTAATTTTTTATTATCATCTGATATTTAAATCTTTTATGTTTTTTAAAACAAAACCTGGGTTATCTTATACATAACACAAATATTTTAAAAAATATAAAATTAACTTAGGTATTAAACTTGGTTGTCTACACAATATAAATACTACAATAAATCAACAAAATACATAATTAGTTAGTAGCATCATAGTCTACTATCATCGTTTATAATTCTCACACCTACAGCACAATTCTGTAAGAAGTTCCCTTCACTTTCACTTATTACCTCAATGGGTACACAATAACTCACTTGTCACTGTATATCACTTTAATCGTTTATAATGTTTAGTGATACAATTTAATTTTGAGCTCGTTATAGTTTACCCATTTCTGACCTTTATGGTATTACAAGAGTTAATTTATTGGGACCGGGTTATGTACCGTTACATAAAGCCCCACCACTAGAACAAATTTATTTTGGTTTTACTCGTTTATTAAAATAAATTGTTGATTGTTTCAATTCTCCTAATATTCTTTGTTTTTTCTTCGTAATAGTGTTTCATTTCCGACTGGTTGTACACTCCTTTTATTCTATTATTGTTAACTGTTTTAATTTCATAAGTATTATTCCCCTTTATTTCAAACTGGTTGTAAACTGACTGGTAATTCAGACTGGTGGTAATTGCTGTTTTCTTACTCTACTCTCTCTCTCTTGGAGGCAAATTCATCAATTATTTATTTCTGGGTAGTGGTACTTTCACATTTTATTTGATAAGGACTGGTCACACTAATCATATTAAACTTGTTTTAACACTCATTTCTATTTACTTCTATAAATTAGCTTTATCAATTAAGCTTCGGTCTGCTATCTTCCTTCTGTTTTCTTCATCTATACTTCTGGAATCTAATATCACTCTTTTCAGTTATTTTATAATTATTATCCCTTAAATATTCAATTTCCCTAACATTTTTCCCTATCTTGTGCGGTGGTACCAGTCGGGTGGCCACTTTTGGGTCCATACTCCGCTGTCCATCCTTACACCTTCTGAGACCAGGGGAACATCATCCCTGCTCATAAAAATTATTACCAGAACATTTCTACGGTCAATACATTAAAAAATTATAAGTAGTAGTCAATTAGCGACTAGTACTAAACACTTTTGGGATTCTTCATACTGTAGCTGTTTGCATTTATTTATATATTTCTTCTTCTCCTTGATTCCTTCTTCTTTTCCCTTAACTAATAGCATATAACATTATTGATAGGTCTTATGTTAAAATTCTTTTGACTTTACTTCTTGTGACATATTTCTCCGTATCATTTCTTCTTATCTAATCTTCAATTCCGAGAAATTCTAATTTTTGTTGTATTAATTATCATCCTCCTTCAGTTTCATTGGAGTCATTAAATTATTCTTTATTCTTCTTATCTGAGCACATTACCATCAACTGTTTTTGTTCATTTAATTTTTCTTCTGTTTGTTACCATTAAAAATATTACTTTTTCCTATTATTTCATTTTAAATCAATTCTTTATAACTCTTATTTACTAATCTGTTATTATTTTTTGTTAAATTAAATGGTTTCAAAATATCTTAAATCGTATTATTTCTGAATAAATTAAGTAAGTTATCCTTACATAGTTTTTATTAAATCGTCTTGTTCCTGGATAAATTGTTGAGTAAGTTGTTCTTACATTTTTTGGAATTTTGGGGTTTTAGTCTCTTCACTTCAAATTATATGGTTTCAAAGTAACTTGAGTAAGATGTCCTTACATGCTTTTAGAATTTTGGGGTATTCTTCCGCTATTCAATGGGTTCCTGGGTCGGTTTTCAGAATTTCAGTCCCCTTTTCTGTTTTGTTATTATTTAGGTCAACCATGGTCCATTAATTCAGGTACTCCCTTTACTCGGATTACTGGGGTATTCATAATGATTTTGGTATTTGTTAAATACCTCTCTTTCACCTGGCATCGTAACTCAGTTGATACAAAGTCTTCATTGAAGTCACGGTTTTCCGTCATTGTTAGTTCTTTTTTAACTAACAGGTATTGCACCTCCTCTGACATAACATATTCACTCATTTTTAATATCATTCCATCCCCGTTTTCCTCTGGTTTATTTACCAAATTTTTTAATGATATATTCCGTCTTGATGATATGACTGATATCTTCTGATGCACTTCAATCGTCGACATATTTAAATGATATCCAAACTTAATTAATTCCCTCTGTTCATTAATTGGGAGGTTAAATACATTAATTAATCCATCTGTAATCATCTCCCATTCTTCCCTTGTATTTATTATTTTCTTACTACATGTTTTTCTTATTTTCTTGGTCTTCTTTTCCAGGTATTGATTATCCTCTTTGTTGTGGCTATTTTTATTTTCCGATGGCATTACACCTTGGTATTCTGTAATTTCTATTTCCTTCCTGCCCTCTTCTGTATTCGGACTTACTTCAATACCTTCTGAGGTGCTGTCTGATGTTTCATCAAAATTCTTGAAACTATGGTCCATTTGTTTATTTGTCTCCTCCTTGTATGTATCTGCTTTTTGGCTAAGTGTATCAACATTTTCAAACTTCTCCCCGAAAGTTTTCCATATCTCCTTATTGAACTTCTCCATCTTACCCTCAATCCGCTTTAAACTTTCTTTATTCTCTTCAAATTTTGCATTCATCTCTTCTCTTTGTCCTTCAACAGTTTCTTTCAGTTCATGGTATTGTTCATTCATGGTTTGTTTGATATTTCCATGAATGGTCTCTATTTTTTCATTTAGTTGTTTGACTAAACTTTCCTGAATGCTATCGATTTTCTCATTGGTCTGTCTATTTTCTTCCTCCTGTTTTTTAAAATTCTCCTTATTTTCCTCATTGGTTTGCTTCAAGTTTTCCTCCTGTTTTCTAAATTGTCCATTAGTTTGTTTATTCTGTTCCTTAAATTGTTCTGCCATACATTTCATCATGTCTTGCCAATTAGGTTCTTCTCTGGCTACCGCTTTGTCTGGTTGGTCCCCTTGGGCATCCTCTTCCACTATTTCCTTTTCCGTATCAGTGATTACTTCGGTTTCTTCTTTATCACCCATTGGTTGTTCCATTTCGCTGTCCGTAAATATTTCTATCTCTCGTTCCTGTCCACCTTCTTCCTTCTCCTTTTCTTCTGCCCTCTTCTTCGATCTGCCTCTGGTATTATGCATTTCTTGTTTTCTCATAACTGCCGACGATAATTAGATTTTTTGGTATATTAATTTATTAAATATCAAAATTCTTTTCTTATTACAGCCCTTTTACGTTGAGCGCCAATTCTGTAACGTGGCGTTTATTTAGCGAAACGTCCGTTTTAGTCAAACCCCAAAGTTGGGTTCGCCAATTCTGTAACGTGCGGGTTTTTATCAAGGTTTCCGCCTCTCCAAGAGTGTATTACAATTACGTGTTTATAATGAATTCAGCCCCAATGTTGGGTTCGCCAATTCTGTAACGTGCGTTTTTTTATCAAAACGTCCGTCTTAGTCAAGCCCCACTGTTGGGTTCGCCAATTCTGTAATGTTCTCCTCGAGCGTGTCCCTCTGCTATTCCGAACACCTCTTCGCAGTCGCCACTTATGAATTATAAAGACCGAAGTTTAAATAAAGTGGTTGGTAATGTTACTCAAACAAAGTAGAAATCGAGTGTGTGTGATTTGGGTCAAGTAGGGAAGTTGTTTAGCCTGATTTTGAAGAAAGAGCAAGTACCGTTTGTTTACCCTCAGTTTGGACGATTTCTAAATTTTTCAAATATTCGCCGTGAACCGAATCAGCTGACTTTACCACTAGTCTCCAAATATAGATTAACCAGACGACACTGTGGCAGTATACGACCCGGTGGATCGTCTTCTTCTTAGTTGTTCTGAAACTTACTACAACTACCCACTACAAGAAAGGACACACATTTTTATTTTTAAATCTCAATTTTTCAATAATATTTATTAAGAATATTATTGGTTTTTTCTCTTCTGCCAAAATACAAATTCACAATCGATCTTTTCCTTAATTAAGACATGATATCGACTTCATTGAGTAAACATGGAATTGTCAAAAAAAATATATGGTTCTTGACCAAATTTTATACTATATTTAAAACATCAATCAATATATAATTCTTTTATTTATTTCCCCAGGGTTAAGGGTAAGTTCTTTTTGTTATAAGATGGTCAGAAATGGATAATTATACTACGCTTTACAAATACAGAAAAAATATTCAAAAATTTGTTTATTTTCGCTTAGTACGTAGTTCCGGAAATGTCCGTAAGAGAGCAGAGTGCGTTTGTTTTCATTAGAACATGTGGTTAATTTTTAATAGTTTCTTTTCTATACTACCATTCGGTATGAGTTTTCTTCGTTAAATATTAAACGAAATGTTTATATTACCTCTCTTCTTGAAGTTCTTACTTGGATGAAGCCGTTTCTCCGGTGGTGTCTGTATTTGGTTGTAATTTCATAACCGACTGGCAAATATTATCTCGTCAAACTCGAAACACAGCGAAGCTAGGCCTGATCGTCCAAAAATGGTTTTCTTTCACTTTTATTATGGAGTATAGCAATTTAACTTTGATAAATAAGGTAGTAGTATATAATGTTCATACTGTTGTTTAATTTTGTACCAATTTTGCACTTCTCAAAGATTTCTAAAAGGATATTTTAATAAAATTGTTGTCTCATCATTTTGTCAACTGGGCAGGTTTAATTTTTAAATTCGATTAACAATACTTGTTATTTTTCGTTACTCTTAGTAACCCATAATTTTTATATATCTTTTTATTGGTTCTGCTATTTACTTTTTAGTATATAGGCAGTTTGTAATTATTATAAATTTATTTTTTATTTACAGAAAAATAATTCTTTTTAATTTTGGTTTCTTTCCCAATTTGATTTACATAATAGTTTTCTGTTTATTTTCTTATAACTTTGGATATAAGTATTTAATATTTTTATTAACTTTAAATGAATTTATATATTATTTATTAGTCTCTTATAGTATTCCTACACTGCACTACTTCCTTCTGCCATTTCCCTCATACAGTATTATTTTAATTTTTTATTATCATCTGATATTTAAATCTTTTATGTTTTTTAAAACAAAACCTGGGTTATCTTATACTATAACACAAATATTTAAAAAAATATAAAATTAACTTAGGTATTAAACTTGGTTGTCTACACAATATAAATACTACAATAAATCAACAAAATACATAATTAGTTAGTAGCATCATAGTCTACTATCATCGTTTATAATTCTCACACCTACAGCACAATTCTGCAAGAAGTTCCCTTCACTTTCACTTATTACCTCAATGGGTACACAATAACTCACTTGTCACTGTATATCACTTTAATCGTTTATAATGTTTAGTGATACAATTTAATTTTGAGCTCGTTATAGTTTACCCATTTCTGACCTTTATGGTATTACAAGAGTTAATTTATTGGGACCGGGTTATGTACCGTTACATAAAGCCCCACCACTAGAACAAATTTATTTTGGTTTTACTCGTTTATTAAAATAAATTGTTGATTGTTTCAATTCTCCTAATATTCTTTGTTTTTTCTTCGTAATAGTGTTTCATTTCCGACTGGTTGTACACTCCTTTTATTCTATTATTGTTAACTGTTTTAATTTCATAAGTATTATTCCCCTTTATTTCAAACTGGTTGTAAACTGACTGGTAATTCAGACTGGTGGTAATTGCTGTTTTCTTACTCTACTCTCTCTCTCTTGGAGGCAAATTCATCAATTATTTATTTCTGGGTAGTGGTACTTTCACATTTTATTTGATAAGGACTGGTCACACTAATCATATTAAACTTGTTTTAACACTCATTTCTATTTACTTCTATAAATTAGCTTTATCAATTAAGCTTCGGTCTGCTATCTTCCTTCTATTTTCTTCATCTATACTTCTGGAATCTAATATCACTCTTTTCAGTTATTTTATAATTATTATCCCTTAAATATTCAATTTCCCTAACATTTTTCCCTATCTTGTGCGGTGGTACCAGTCGGGTGGCCACTTTTGGGTCCATACTCCGCTGTCCATCCTTACACCTTCTGAGACCAGGGGAACATCATCCCTGCTCATAAAAATTATTACCAGAACATTTCTACGGTCAATACATTAAAAAATTATAAGTAGTAGTCAATTAGCGACTAGTACTAAACACTTTTGGGATTCTTCATACTGTAGCTGTTTGCATTTATTTATATATTTCTTCTTCTCCTTGATTCCTTCTTCTTTTCCCTTAACTAATAGCATATAACATTATTGATAGGTCTTATGTTAAAATTCTTTTGACTTTACTTCTTGTGACATATTTCTCCGTATCATTTCTTCTTATCTAATCTTCAATTCCGAGAAATTCTAATTTTTGTTGTATTAATTATCATCCTCCTTCAGTTTCATTGGAGTCATTAAATTATTCTTTATTCTTCTTATCTGAGCACATTACCATCAACTGTTTTTGTTCATTTAATTTTTCTTCTGTTTGTTACCATTAAAAATATTACTTTTTCCTATTATTTCATTTTAAATCAATTCTTTATAACTCTTATTTACTAATCTGTTATTATTTTTTTTTAAATTAAATGGTTTCAAAATATCTTAAATCGTATTATTTCTGAATAAATTAAGTAAGTTATCCTTACATAGTTTTTATTAAATCGTCTTGTTCCTGGATAAATTGTTGAGTAAGTTGTTCTTACATTTTTTGGAATTTTGGGGTTTTAGTCTCTTCACTTCAAATTATATGGTTTCAAAGTAACTTGAGTAAGATGTCCTTACATGCTTTTAGAATTTTGGGGTATTCTTCCGCTATTCAATGGGTTCCTGGGTCGGTTTTCAGAATTTCAGTCCCCTTTTCTGTTTTGTTATTATTTAGGTCAACCATGGTCCATTAATTCAGGTACTCCCTTTACTCGGATTACTGGGGTATTCATAATGATTTTGGTATTTGTTAAATACCTCTCTTTCACCTGGCATCGTAACTCAGTTGATACAAAGTCTTCATTGAAGTCACGGTTTTCCGTCATTGTTAGTTCTTTTTTAACTAACAGGTATTGCACCTCCTCTGACATAACATATTCACTCATTTTTAATATCATTCCATCCCCGTTTTCCTCTGGTTTATTTACCAAATTTTTTAATGATATATTCCGTCTTGATGATATGACTGATATCTTCTGATGCACTTCAATCGTCGACATATTTAAATGATATCCAAACTTAATTAATTCCCTCTGTTCATTAATTGGGAGGTTAAATACATTAATTAATCCATCTGTAATCATCTCCCATTCTTCCCTTGTATTTATTATTTTCTTACTACATGTTTTTCTTATTTTCTTGGTCTTCTTTTCCAGGTATTGATTATCCTCTTTGTTGTGGCTATTTTTATTTTCCGATGGCATTACACCTTGGTATTCTGTAATTTCTATTTCCTTCCTGCCCTCTTCTGTATTCGGACTTACTTCAATACCTTCTGAGGTGCTGTCTGATGTTTCATCAAAATTCTTGAAACTATGGTCCATTTGTTTATTTGTCTCCTCCTTGTATGTATCTGCTTTTTGGCTAAGTGTATCAACATTTTCAAACTTCTCCCCGAAAGTTTTCCATATCTCCTTATTGAACTTCTCCATCTTACCCTCAATCCGCTTTAAACTTTCTTTATTCTCTTCAAATTTTGCATTCATCTCTTCTCTTTGTCCTTCAACAGTTTCTTTCAGTTCATGGTATTGTTCATTCATGGTTTGTTTGATATTTCCATGAATGGTCTCTATTTTTTCATTTAGTTGTTTGACTAAACTTTCCTGAATGCTATCGATTTTCTCATTGGTCTGTCTATTTTCTTCCTCCTGTTTTTTAAAATTCTCCTTATTTTCCTCATTGGTTTGCTTCAAGTTTTCCTCCTGTTTTCTAAATTGTTCATTAGTTTGTTTATTCTGTTCCTTAAATTGTTCTGCCATACATTTCATCATGTCTTGCCAATTAGGTTCTTCTCTGGCTACCGCTTTGTCTGGTTGGTCCCCTTGGGCATCCTCTTCCACTATTTCCTTTTCCGTATCAGTGATTACTTCGGTTTCTTCTTTATCACCCATTGGTTGTTCCATTTCGCTGTCCGTAAATATTTCTATCTCTCGTTCCTGTCCACCTTCTTCCTTCTCCTTTTCTTCTGCCCTCTTCTTCGATCTGCCTCTGGTATTATGCATTTCTTGTTTTCTCATAACTGCCGACGATAATTAGATTTTTTGGTATATTAATTTATTAAATATCAAAATTCTTTTCTTATTACAGCCCTTTTACGTTGAGCGCCAATTCTGTAACGTGGCGTTTATTTAGCGAAACGTCCGTCTTAGTCAAACCCCAAAGTTGGGTTCGCCAATTCTGTAACGTGCGGGTTTTTATCAAGGTTTCCGCCTCTCCAAGAGTGTATTACAATTACGTGTTTATAATGAATTCAGCCCCAATGTTGGGTTCGCCAATTCTGTAACGTGCGTTTTTTTATCAAAACGTCCGTCTTAGTCAAGCCCCACTGTTGGGTTCGCCAATTCTGTAATGTTCTCCTCGAGCGTGTCCCTCTGCTATTCCGAACACCTCTTCGCAGTCGCCACTTATGAATTATAAAGACCGAAGTTTAAATAAAGTGGTTGGTAATGTTACTCAAACAAAGTAGAAATCGAGTGTGTGTGATTTGGGTCAAGTAGGGAAGTTGTTTAGCCTGATTTTGAAGAAAGAGCAAGTACCGTTTGTTTACCCTCAGTTTGGACGATTTCTAAATTTTTCAAATATTCGCCGTGAACCGAATCAGCTGACTTTACCACTAGTCTCCAAATATAGATTAACCAGACGACACTGTGGCAGTATACGACCCGGTGGATCGTCTTCTTCTTAGTTGTTCTGAAACTTACTACAACTACCCACTACAAGAAAGGACACACATTTTTATTTTTAAATCTCAATTTTTCAATAATATTTATTAAGAATATTATTGGTTTTTTCTCTTCTGCCAAAATACAAATATCACAATCGATCTTTTCCTTAATTAAGACATGATATCGACTTCATTGAGTAAACATGGAATTGTCAAAAAAAATATATGGTTCTTGACCAAATTTTATACTATATTTAAAACATCAATCAATATATAATTCTTTTATTTATTTCCCCAGGGTTAAGGGTAAGTTCTTTTTGTTATAAGATGGTCAGAAATGGATAATTATACTACGCTTTACAAATACAGAAAAAATATTCAAAAATTTGTTTATTTTCGCTTAGTACGTAGTTCCGGAAATGTCCGTAAGAGAGCAGAGTGCGTTTGTTTTCATTAGAACATGTGGTTAATTTTTAATAGTTTCTTTTCTATACTACCATTCGGTATGAGTTTTCTTCGTTAAATATTAAACGAAATGTTTATATTACCTCTCTTCTTGAAGTTCTTACTTGGATGAAGCCGTTTCTCCGGTGGTGTCTGTATTTGGTTGTAATTTCATAACCGACTGGCAAATATTATCTCGTCAAACTCGAAACACAGCGAAGCTAGGCCTGATCGTCCAAAAATGGTTTTCTTTCACTTTTATTATGGAGTATAGCAATTTAACTTTGATAAATAAGGTAGTAGTATATAATGTTCATACTGTTGTTTAATTTTGTACCAATTTTGCACTTCTCAAAGATTTCTAAAAGGATATTTTAATAAAATTGTTGTCTCATCATTTTGTCAACTGGGCAGGTTTAATTTTTAAATTCGATTAACAATACTTGTTATTTTTCGTTACTCTTAGTAACCCATAATTTTTATATATCTTTTTATTGGTTCTGCTATTTACTTTTTAGTATATAGGCAGTTTGTAATTATTATAAATTTATTTTTTATTTACAGAAAAATAATTCTTTTTAATTTTGGTTTCTTTCCCAATTTGATTTACATAATAGTTTTCTGTTTATTTTCTTATAACTTTGGATATAAGTATTTAATATTTTTATTAACTTTAAATGAATTTATATATTATTTATTAGTCTCTTATAGTATTCCTACACTGCACTACTTCCTTCTGCCATTTCCCTCATACAGTATTATTTTAATTTTTTATTATCATCTGATATTTAAATCTTTTATGTTTTTTAAAACAAAACCTGGGTTATCTTATACTATAACACAAATATTTTAAAAAATATAAAATTAACTTAGGTATTAAACTTGGTTGTCTACACAATATAAATACTACAATAAATCAACAAAATACATAATTAGTTAGTAGCATCATAGTCTACTATCATCGTTTATAATTCTCACACCTACAGCACAATTCTGTAAGAAGTTCCCTTCACTTTCACTTATTACCTCAATGGGTACACAATAACTCACTTGTCACTGTATATCACTTTAATCGTTTATAATGTTTAGTGATACAATTTAATTTTGAGCTCGTTATAGTTTACCCATTTCTGACCTTTATGGTATTACAAGAGTTAATTTATTGGGACCGGGTTATGTACCGTTACATAAAGCCCCACCACTAGAACAAATTTATTTTGGTTTTACTCGTTTATTAAAATAAATTGTTGATTGTTTCAATTCTCCTAATATTCTTTGTTTTTTCTTCGTAATAGTGTTTCATTTCCGACTGGTTGTACACTCCTTTTATTCTATTATTGTTAACTGTTTTAATTTCATAAGTATTATTCCCCTTTATTTCAAACTGGTTGTAAACTGACTGGTAATTCAGACTGGTGGTAATTGCTGTTTTCTTACTCTACTCTCTCTCTCTTGGAGGCAAATTCATCAATTATTTATTTCTGGGTAGTGGTACTTTCACATTTTATTTGATAAGGACTGGTCACACTAATCATATTAAACTTGTTTTAACACTCATTTCTATTTACTTCTATAAATTAGCTTTATCAATTAAGCTTCGGTCTGCTATCTTCCTTCTATTTTCTTCATCTATACTTCTGGAATCTAATATCACTCTTTTCAGTTATTTTATAATTATTATCCCTTAAATATTCAATTTCCCTAACATTTTTCCCTATCTTGTGCGGTGGTACCAGTCGGGTGGCCACTTTTGGGTCCATACTCCGCTGTCCATCCTTACACCTTCTGAGACCAGGGGAACATCATCCCTGCTCATAAAAATTATTACCAGAACATTTCTACGGTCAATACATTAAAAAATTATAAGTAGTAGTCAATTAGCGACTAGTACTAAACACTTTTGGGATTCTTCATACTGTAGCTGTTTGCATTTATTTATATATTTCTTCTTCTCCTTGATTCCTTCTTCTTTTCCCTTAACTAATAGCATATAACATTATTGATAGGTCTTATGTTAAAATTCTTTTGACTTTACTTCTTGTGACATATTTCTCCGTATCATTTCTTCTTATCTAATCTTCAATTCCGAGAAATTCTAATTTTTGTTGTATTAATTATCATCCTCCTTCAGTTTCATTGGAGTCATTAAATTATTCTTTATTCTTCTTATCTGAGCACATTACCATCAACTGTTTTTGTTCATTTAATTTTTCTTCTGTTTGTTACCATTAAAAATATTACTTTTTCCTATTATTTCATTTTAAATCAATTCTTTATAACTCTTATTTACTAATCTGTTATTATTTTTTGTTAAATTAAATGGTTTCAAAATATCTTAAATCGTATTATTTCTGAATAAATTAAGTAAGTTATCCTTACATAGTTTTTATTAAATCGTCTTGTTCCTGGATAAATTGTTGAGTAAGTTGTTCTTACATTTTTTGGAATTTTGGGGTTTTAGTCTCTTCACTTCAAATTATATGGTTTCAAAGTAACTTGAGTAAGATGTCCTTACATGCTTTTAGAATTTTGGGGTATTCTTCCGCTATTCAATGGGTTCCTGGGTCGGTTTTCAGAATTTCAGTCCCCTTTTCTGTTTTGTTATTATTTAGGTCAACCATGGTCCATTAATTCAGGTACTCCCTTTACTCGGATTACTGGGGTATTCATAATGATTTTGGTATTTGTTAAATACCTCTCTTTCACCTGGCATCGTAACTCAGTTGATACAAAGTCTTCATTGAAGTCACGGTTTTCCGTCATTGTTAGTTCTTTTTTAACTAACAGGTATTGCACCTCCTCTGACATAACATATTCACTCATTTTTAATATCATTCCATCCCCGTTTTCCTCTGGTTTATTTACCAAATTTTTTAATGATATATTCCGTCTTGATGATATGACTGATATCTTCTGATGCACTTCAATCGTCGACATATTTAAATGATATCCAAACTTAATTAATTCCCTCTGTTCATTAATTGGGAGGTTAAATACATTAATTAATCCATCTGTAATCATCTCCCATTCTTCCCTTGTATTTATTATTTTCTTTCTACATGTTTTTCTTATTTTTTTGGTCTTCTTTTCCAGGTATTGATTATCCTCTTTGTTGTGGCTATTTTTATTTTCCGATGGCATTACACCTTGGTATTCTGTAATTTCTATTTCCTTCCTGCCCTCTTCTGTATTCGGACTTACTTCAATACCTTCTGAGGTGCTGTCTGATGTTTCATCAAAATTCTTGAAACTATGGTCCATTTGTTTATTTGTCTCCTCCTTGTATGTATCTGCTTTTTGGCTAAGTGTATCAACATTTTCAAACTTCTCCCCGAAAGTTTTCCATATCTCCTTATTGAACTTCTCCATCTTACCCTCAATCCGCTTTAAACTTTCTTTATTCTCTTCAAATTTTGCATTCATCTCTTCTCTTTGTCCTTCAACAGTTTCTTTCAGTTCATGGTATTGTTCATTCATGGTTTGTTTGATATTTCCATGAATGGTCTCTATTTTTTCATTTAGTTGTTTGACTAAACTTTCCTGAATGCTATCGATTTTCTCATTGGTCTGTCTATTTTCTTCCTCCTGTTTTTTAAAATTCTCCTTATTTTCCTCATTGGTTTGCTTCAAGTTTTCCTCCTGTTTTCTAAATTGTTCATTAGTTTGTTAATTCTGTTCCTTAAATTGTTCTGCCATACATTTCATCATGTCTTGCCAATTAGGTTCTTCTCTGGCTACCGCTTTGTCTGGTTGGTCCCCTTGGGCATCCTCTTCCACTATTTCCTTTTCCGTATCAGTGATTACTTCGGTTTCTTCTTTATCACCCATTGGTTGTTCCATTTCGCTGTCCGTAAATATTTCTATCTCTCGTTCCTGTCCACCTTCTTCCTTCTCCTTTTCTTCTGCCCTCTTCTTCGATCTGCCTCTGGTATTATGCATTTCTTGTTTTCTCATAACTGCCGACGATAATTAGATTTTTTGGTATATTAATTTATTAAATATCAAAATTCTTTTCTTATTACAGCCCTTTTACGTTGAGCGCCAATTCTGTAACGTGGCGTTTATTTAGCGAAACGTCCGTCTTAGTCAAACCCCAAAGTTGGGTTCGCCAATTCTGTAACGTGCGGGTTTTTATCAAGGTTTCCGCCTCTCCAAGAGTGTATTACAATTACGTGTTTATAATGAATTCAGCCCCAATGTTGGGTTCGCCAATTCTGTAACGTGCGTTTTTTTATCAAAACGTCCGTCTTAGTCAAGCCCCACTGTTGGGTTCGCCAATTCTGTAACGTTCTCCTCGAGCGTGTCCCTCTGCTATTCCGAACACCTCTTCGCAGTCGCCACTTATGAATTATAAAGACCGAAGTTTAAATAAAGTGGTTGGTAATGTTACTCAAACAAAGTAGAAATCGAGTGTGTGTGATTTGGGTCAAGTAGGGAAGTTGTTTAGCCTGATTTTGAAGAAAGAGCAAGTACCGTTTGTTTACCCTCAGTTTGGACGATTTCTAAATTTTTCAAATATTCGCCGTGAACCGAATCAGCTGACTTTACCACTAGTCTCCAAATATAGATTAACCAGACGACACTGTGGCAGTATACGACCCGGTGGATCGTCTTCTTCTTAGTTGTTCTGAAACTTACTACAACTACCCACTACAAGAAAGGACACACATTTTTATTTTTAAATCTCAATTTTTCAATAATATTTATTAAGAATATTATTGGTTTTTTCTCTTCCGCCAAAATACAAATATCACAATCGATCTTTTCCTTAATTAAGACATGATATCGACTTCATTGAGTAAACATGGAATTGTCAAAAAAAATATATGGTTCTTGACCAAATTTTATACTATATTTAAAACATCAATCAATATATAATTCTTTTATTTATTTCCCCAGGGTTAAGGGTAAGTTCTTTTTGTTATGAGATGGTCAGAAATGGATAATTATACTACGCTTTACAAATACAGAAAAAATATTCAAAAATTTGTTTATTTTCGCTTAGTACGTAGTTCCGGAAATGTCCGTAAGAGAGCAGAGTGCGTTTGTTTTCATTAGAACATGTGGTTAATTTTTAATAGTTTCTTTTCTATACTACCATTCGGTATGAGTTTTCTTCGTTAAATATTAAACGAAATGTTTATATTACCTCTCTTCTTGAAGTTCTTACTTGGATGAAGCCGTTTCTCCGGTGGTGTCTGTATTTGGTTGTAATTTCATAACCGACTGGCAAATATTATCTCGTCAAACTCGAAACACAGCGAAGCTAGGCCTGATCGTCCAAAAATGGTTTTCTTTCACTTTTATTATGGAGTATAGCAATTTAACTTTGATAAATAAGGTAGTAGTATATAATGTTCATACTGTTGTTTAATTTTGTACCAATTTTGCACTTCTCAAAGATTTCTAAAAGGATATTTTAATAAAATTGTTGTCTCATCATTTTGTCAACTGGGCAGGTTTAATTTTTAAATTCGATTAACAATACTTGTTATTTTTCGTTACTCTTAGTAACCCATAATTTTTATATATCTTTTTATTGGTTCTGCTATTTACTTTTTAGTATATAGGCAGTTTGTAATTATTATAAATTTATTTTTTATTTACAGAAAAATAATTCTTTTTAATTTTGGTTTCTTTCCCAATTTGATTTACATAATAGTTTTCTGTTTATTTTCTTATAACTTTGGATATAAGTATTTAATATTTTTATTAACTTTAAATGAATTTATATATTATTTATTAGTCTCTTATAGTATTCCTACACTGCACTACTTCCTTCTGCCATTTCCCTCATACAGTATTATTTTAATTTTTTATTATCATCTGATATTTAAATCTTTTATGTTTTTTAAAACAAAACCTGGGTTATCTTATACTATAACACAAATATTTTAAAAAATATAAAATTAACTTAGGTATTAAACTTGGTTGTCTACACAATATAAATACTACAATAAATCAACAAAATACATAATTAGTTAGTAGCATCATAGTCTACTATCATCGTTTATAATTCTCACACCTACAGCACAATTCTGTAAGAAGTTCCCTTCACTTTCACTTATTACCTCAATGGGTACACAATAACTCACTTGTCACTGTATATCACTTTAATCGTTTATAATGTTTAGTGATACAATTTAATTTTGAGCTCGTTATAGTTTACCCATTTCTGACCTTTATGGTATTACAAGAGTTAATTTATTGGGACCGGGTTATGTACCGTTACATAAAGCCCCACCACTAGAACAAATTTATTTTGGTTTTACTCGTTTATTAAAATAAATTGTTGATTGTTTCAATTCTCCTAATATTCTTTGTTTTTTCTTCGTAATAGTGTTTCATTTCCGACTGGTTGTACACTCCTTTTATTCTATTATTGTTAACTGTTTTAATTTCATAAGTATTATTCCCCTTTATTTCAAACTGGTTGTAAACTGACTGGTAATTCAGACTGGTGGTAATTGCTGTTTTCTTACTCTACTCTCTCTCTCTTGGAGGCAAATTCATCAATTATTTATTTCTGGGTAGTGGTACTTTCACATTTTATTTCATAAGGACTGGTCACACTAATCATATTAAACTTGTTTTAACACTCATTTCTATTTACTTCTATAAATTAGCTTTATCAATTAAGCTTCGGTCTGCTATCTTCCTTCTATTTTCTTCATCTATACTTCTGGAATCTAATATCACTCTTTTCAGTTATTTTATAATTATTATCCCTTAAATATTCAATTTCCCTAACATTTTTCCCTATCTTGTGCGGTGGTACCAGTCGGGTGGCCACTTTTGGGTCCATACTCCGCTGTCCATCCTTACACCTTCTGAGACCAGGGGAACATCATCCCTGCTCATAAAAATTATTACCAGAACATTTCTACGGTCAATACATTAAAAAATTATAAGTAGTAGTCAATTAGCGACTAGTACTAAACACTTTTGGGATTCTTCATACTGTAGCTGTTTGCATTTATTTATATATTTCTTCTTCTCCTTGATTCCTTCTTCTTTTCCCTTAACTAATAGCATATAACATTATTGATAGGTCTTATGTTAAAATTCTTTTGACTTTACTTCTTGTGACATATTTCTCCGTATCATTTCTTCTTATCTAATCTTCAATTCCGAGAAATTCTAATTTTTGTTGTATTAATTATCATCCTCCTTCAGTTTCATTGGAGTCATTAAATTATTCTTTATTCTTCTTATCTGAGCACATTACCATCAACTGTTTTTGTTCATTTAATTTTTCTTCTGTTTGTTACCATTAAAAATATTACTTTTTCCTATTATTTCATTTTAAATCAATTCTTTATAACTCTTATTTACTAATCTGTTATTATTTTTTGTTAAATTAAATGGTTTCAAAATATCTTAAATCGTATTATTTCTGAATAAATTAAGTAAGTTATCCTTACATAGTTTTTATTAAATCGTCTTGTTCCTGGATAAATTGTTGAGTAAGTTGTTCTTACATTTTTTGGAATTTTGGGGTTTTAGTCTCTTCACTTCAAATTATATGGTTTCAAAGTAACTTGAGTAAGATGTCCTTACATGCTTTTAGAATTTTGGGGTATTCTTCCGCTATTCAATGGGTTCCTGGGTCGGTTTTCAGAATTTCAGTCCCCTTTTCTGTTTTGTTATTATTTAGGTCAACCATGGTCCATTAATTCAGGTACTCCCTTTACTCGGATTACTGGGGTATTCATAATGATTTTGGTATTTGTTAAATACCTCTCTTTCACCTGGCATCGTAACTCAGTTGATACAAAGTCTTCATTGAAGTCACGGTTTTCCGTCATTGTTAGTTCTTTTTTAACTAACAGGTATTGCACCTCCTCTGACATAACATATTCACTCATTTTTAATATCATTCCATCCCCGTTTTCCTCTGGTTTATTTACCAAATTTTTTAATGATATATTCCGTCTTGATGATATGACTGATATCTTCTGATGCACTTCAATCGTCGACATATTTAAATGATATCCAAACTTAATTAATTCCCTCTGTTCATTAATTGGGAGGTTAAATACATTAATTAATCCATCTGTAATCATCTCCCATTCTTCCCTTGTATTTATTATTTTCTTTCTACATGTTTTTCTTATTTTCTTGGTCTTCTTTTCCAGGTATTGATTATCCTCTTTGTTGTGGCTATTTTTATTTTCCGATGGCATTACACCTTGGTATTCTGTAATTTCTATTTCCTTCCTGCCCTCTTCTGTATTCGGACTTACTTCAATACCTTCTGAGGTGCTGTCTGATGTTTCATCAAAATTCTTGAAACTATGGTCCATTTGTTTATTTGTCTCCTCCTTGTATGTATCTGCTTTTTGGCTAAGTGTATCAACATTTTCAAACTTCTCCCCGAAAGTTTTCCATATCTCCTTATTAAACTTCTCCATCTTACCCTCAATCCGCTTTAAACTTTCTTTATTCTCTTCAAATTTTGCATTCATCTCTTCTCTTTGTCCTTCAACAGTTTCTTTCAGTTCATGGTATTGTTCATTCATGGTTTGTTTGATATTTCCATGAATGGTCTCTATTTTTTCATTTAGTTGTTTGACTAAACTTTCCTGAATGCTATCGATTTTCTCATTGGTCTGTCTATTTTCTTCCTCCTGTTTTTTAAAATTCTCCTTATTTTCCTCATTGGTTTGCTTCAAGTTTTCCTCCTGTTTTCTAAATTGTTCATTAGTTTGTTTATTCTGTTCCTTAAATTGTTCTGCCATACATTTCATCATGTCTTGCCAATTAGGTTCTTCTCTGGCTACCGCTTTGTCTGGTTGGTCCCCTTGGGCATCCTCTTCCACTATTTCCTTTTCCGTATCAGTGATTACTTCGGTTTCTTCTTTATCACCCATTGGTTGTTCCATTTCGCTGTCCGTAAATATTTCTATCTCTCGTTCCTGTCCACCTTCTTCCTTCTCCTTTTCTTCTGCCCTCTTCTTCGATCTGCCTCTGGTATTATGCATTTCTTGTTTTCTCATAACTGCCGACGATAATTAGATTTTTTGGTATATTAATTTATTAAATATCAAAATTCTTTTCTTATTACAGCCCTTTTACGTTGAGCGCCAATTCTGTAACGTGGCGTTTATTTAGCGAAACGTCCGTCTTAGTCAAACCCCAAAGTTGGGTTCGCCAATTCTGTAACGTGCGGGTTTTTATCAAGGTTTCCGCCTCTCCAAGAGTGTATTACAATTACGTGTTTATAATGAATTCAGCCCCAATGTTGGGTTCGCCAATTCTGTAACGTGCGTTTTTTTATCAACACGTCCGTCTTAGTCAAGCCCCACTGTTGGTTTCGCCAATTCTGTAACGTTCTCCTCGAGCGTGTCCCTCTGCTATTCCGAACACCTCTTCGCAGTCGCCACTTATGAATTATAAAGACCGAAGTTTAAATAAAGTGGTTGGTAATGTTACTCAAACAAAGTAGAAATCGAGTGTGTGTGATTTGGGTCAAGTAGGGAAGTTGTTTAGCCTGATTTTGAAGAAAGAGCAAGTACCGTTTGTTTACCCTCAGTTTGGACGATTTCTAAATTTTTCAAATATTCGCCGTGAACCGAATCAGCTGACTTTACCACTAGTCTCCAAATATAGATTAACCAGACGACACTGTGGCAGTATACGACCCGGTGGATCGTCTTCTTCTTAGTTGTTCTGAAACTTACTACAACTACCCACTACAAGAAAGGACACACATTTTTATTTTTAAATCTCAATTTTTCAATAATATTTATTAAGAATATTATTGGTTTTTTCTCTTCCGCCAAAATACAAATATCACAATCGATCTTTTCCTTAATTAAGACATGATATCGACTTCATTGAGTAAACATGGAATTGTCAAAAAAAATATATGGTTCTTGACCAAATTTTATACTATATTTAAAACATCAATCAATATATAATTCTTTTATTTATTTCCCCAGGGTTAAGGGTAAGTTCTTTTTGTTATGAGATGGTCAGAAATGGATAATTATACTACGCTTTACAAATACAGAAAAAATATTCAAAAATTTGTTTATTTTCGCTTAGTACGTAGTTCCGGAAATGTCCGTAAGAGAGCAGAGTGCGTTTGTTTTCATTAGAACATGTGGTTAATTTTTAATAGTTTCTTTTCTATACTACCATTCGGTATGAGTTTTCTTCGTTAAATATTAAACGAAATGTTTATATTACCTCTCTTCTTGAAGTTCTTACTTGGATGAAGCCGTTTCTCCGGTGGTGTCTGTATTTGGTTGTAATTTCATAACCGACTGGCAAATATTATCTCGTCAAACTCGAAACACAGCGAAGCTAGGCCTGATCGTCCAAAAATGGTTTTCTTTCACTTTTATTATGGAGTATAGCAATTTAACTTTGATAAATAAGGTAGTAGTATATAATGTTCATACTGTTGTTTAATTTTGTACCAATTTTGCACTTCTCAAAGATTTCTAAAAGGATATTTTAATAAAATTGTTGTCTCATCATTTTGTCAACTGGGCAGGTTTAATTTTTAAATTCGATTAACAATACTTGTTATTTTTCGTTACTCTTAGTAACCCATAATTTTTATATATCTTTTTATTGGTTCTGCTATTTACTTTTTAGTATATAGGCAGTTTGTAATTATTATAAATTTATTTTTTATTTACAGAAAAATAATTCTTTTTAATTTTGGTTTCTTTCCCAATTTGATTTACATAATAGTTTTCTGTTTATTTTCTTATAACTTTGGATATAAGTATTTAATATTTTTATTAACTTTAAATGAATTTATATATTATTTATTAGTCTCTTATAGTATTCCTACACTGCACTACTTCCTTCTGCCATTTCCCTCATACAGTATTATTTTAATTTTTTATTATCATCTGATATTTAAATCTTTTATGTTTTTTAAAACAAAACCTGGGTTATCTTACACTATAACACAAATATTTTAAAAAATATATAATTAACTTAGGTATTAAACTTGGTTGTCTACACAATATAAATACTACAATAAATCAACAAAATACATAATTAGTTAGTAGCATCATAGTCTACTATCATCGTTTATAATTCTCACACCTACACCACAATTCTGTAAGAAGTTCCCTTCACTTTCACTTATTACCTCAATGGGTACACAATAACTCACTTGTCACTGTATATCACTTTAATCGTTTATAATGTTTAGTGATACAATTTAATTTTGAGCTCGTTATAGTTTACCCATTTCTGACCTTTATGGTATTACAAGAGTTAATTTATTGGGACCGGGTTATGTACCGTTACATAAAGCCCCACCACTAGAACAAATTTATTTTGGTTTTACTCGTTTATTAAAATAAATTGTTGATTGTTTCAATTCTCCTAATATTCTTTGTTTTTTCTTCGTAATAGTGTTTCATTTCCGACTGGTTGTACACTCCTTTTATTCTATTATTGTTAACTGTTTTAATTTCATAAGTATTATTCCCCTTTATTTCAAACTGGTTGTAAACTGACTGGTAATTCAGACTGGTGGTAATTGCTGTTTTCTTACTCTACTCTCTCTCTCTTGGAGGCAAATTCATCAATTATTTATTTCTGGGTAGTGGTACTTTCACATTTTATTTGATAAGGACTGGTCACACTAATCATATTAAACTTGTTTTAACACTCATTTCTATTTACTTCTATAAATTAGCTTTATCAATTAAGCTTCGGTCTGCTATCTTCCTTCTATTTTCTTCATCTATACTTCTGGAATCTAATATCACTCTTTTCAGTTATTTTATAATTATTATCCCTTAAATATTCAATTTCCCTAACATTTTTCCCTATCTTGTGCGGTGGTACCAGTCGGGTGGCCACTTTTGGGTCCATACTCCGCTGTCCATCCTTACACCTTCTGAGACCAGGGGAACATCATCCCTGCTCATAAAAATTATTACCAGAACATTTCTACGGTCAATACATTAAAAAATTATAAGTAGTAGTCAATTAGCGACTAGTACTAAACACTTTTGGGATTCTTCATACTGTAGCTGTTTGCATTTATTTATATATTTCTTCTTCTCCTTGATTCCTTCTTCTTTTCCCTTAACTAATAGCATATAACATTATTGATAGGTCTTATGTTAAAATTCTTTTGACTTTACTTCTTGTGACATATTTCTCCGTATCATTTCTTCTTATCTAATCTTCAATTCCGAGAAATTCTAATTTTTGTTGTATTAATTATCATCCTCCTTCAGTTTCATTGGAGTCATTAAATTATTCTTTATTCTTCTTATCTGAGCACATTACCATCAACTGTTTTTGTTCATTTAATTTTTCTTCTGTTTGTTACCATTAAAAATATTACTTTTTCCTATTATTTCATTTTAAATCAATTCTTTATAACTCTTATTTACTAATCTGTTATTATTTTTTGTTAAATTAAATGGTTTCAAAATATCTTAAATCGTATTATTTCTGAATAAATTAAGTAAGTTATCCTTACATAGTTTTTATTAAATCGTCTTGTTCCTGGATAAATTGTTGAGTAAGTTGTTCTTACATTTTTTGGAATTTTGGGGTTTTAGTCTCTTCACTTCAAATTATATGGTTTAAAAGTAACTTGAGTAAGATGTCCTTACATGCTTTTAGAATTTTGGGGTATTCTTCCGCTATTCAATGGGTTCCTGGGTCGGTTTTCAGAATTTCAGTCCCCTTTTCTGTTTTGTTATTATTTAGGTCAACCATGGTCCATTAATTCAGGTACTCCCTTTACTCGGATTACTGGGGTATTCATAATGATTTTGGTATTTGTTAAATACCTCTCTTTCACCTGGCATCGTAACTCAGTTGATACAAAGTCTTCATTGAAGTCACGGTTTTCCGTCATTGTTAGTTCTTTTTTAACTAACAGGTATTGCACCTCCTCTGACATAACATATTCACTCATTTTTAATATCATTCCATCCCCGTTTTCCTCTGGTTTATTTACCAAATTTTTTAATGATATATTCCGTCTTGATGATATGACTGATATCTTCTGATGCACTTCAATCGTCGACATATTTAAATGATATCCAAACTTAATTAATTCCCTCTGTTCATTAATTGGGAGGTTAAATACATTAATTAATCCATCTGTAATCATCTCCCATTCTTCCCTTGTATTTATTATTTTCTTTCTACATGTTTTTCTTATTTTCTTGGTCTTCTTTTCCAGGTATTGATTATCCTCTTTGTTGTGGCTATTTTTATTTTCCGATGGCATTACACCTTGGTATTCTGTAATTTCTATTTCCTTCCTGCCCTCTTCTGTATTCGGACTTACTTCAATACCTTCTGAGGTGCTGTCTGATGTTTCATCAAAATTCTTGAAACTATGGTCCATTTGTTTATTTGTCTCCTCCTTGTATGTATCTGCTTTTTGGCTAAGTGTATCAACATTTTCAAACTTCTCCCCGAAAGTTTTCCATATCTCCTTATTGAACTTCTCCATCTTACCCTCAATCCGCTTTAAACTTTCTTTATTCTCTTCAAATTTTGCATTCATCTCTTCTCTTTGTCCTTCAACAGTTTCTTTCAGTTCATGGTATTGTTCATTCATGGTTTGTTTGATATTTCCATGAATGGTCTCTATTTTTTCATTTAGTTGTTTGACTAAACTTTCCTGAATGCTATCGATTTTCTCATTGGTCTGTCTATTTTCTTCCTCCTGTTTTTTAAAATTCTCCTTATTTTCCTCATTGGTTTGCTTCAAGTTTTCCTCCTGTTTTCTAAATTGTTCATTAGTTTGTTTATTCTGTTCCTTAAATTGTTCTGCCATACATTTCATCATGTCTTGCCAATTAGGTTCTTCTCTGGCTACCGCTTTGTCTGGTTGGTCCCCTTGGGCATCCTCTTCCACTATTTCCTTTTCCGTATCAGTGATTACTTCGGTTTCTTCTTTATCACCCATTGGTTGTTCCATTTCGCTGTCCGTAAATATTTCTATCTCTCGTTCCTGTCCACCTTCTTCCTTCTCCTTTTCTTCTGCCCTCTTCTTCGATCTGCCTCTGGTATTATGCATTTCTTGTTTTCTCATAACTGCCGACGATAATTAGATTTTTTGGTATATTAATTTATTAAATATCAAAATTCTTTTCTTATTACAGCCCTTTTACGTTGAGCGCCAATTCTGTAACGTGGCGTTTATTTAGCGAAACGTCCGTCTTAGTCAAACCCCAAAGTTGGGTTCGCCAATTCTGTAACGTGCGGGTTTTTATCAAGGTTTCCGCCTCTCCAAGAGTGTATTACAATTACGTGTTTATAATGAATTCAGCCCCAATGTTGGGTTCGCCAATTCTGTAACGTGCGTTTTTTTATCAAAACGTCCGTCTTAGTCAAGCCCCACTGTTGGGTTCGCCAATTCTGTAACGTTCTCCTCGAGCGTGTCCCTCTGCTATTCCGAACACCTCTTCGCAGTCGCCACTTATGAATTATAAAGACCGAAGTTTAAATAAAGTGGTTGGTAATGTTACTCAAACAAAGTAGAAATCGAGTGTGTGTGATTTGGGTCAAGTAGGGAAGTTGTTTAGCCTGATTTTGAAGAAAGAGCAAGTACCGTTTGTTTACCCTCAGTTTGGACGATTTCTAAATTTTTCAAATATTCGCCGTGAACCGAATCAGCTGACTTTACCACTAGTCTCCAAATATAGATTAACCAGACGACACTGTGGCAGTATACGACCCGGTGGATCGTCTTCTTCTTAGTTGTTCTGAAACTTACTACAACTACCCACTACAAGAAAGGACACACATTTTTATTTTTAAATCTCAATTTTTCAATAATATTTATTAAGAATATTATTGGTTTTTTCTCTTCCGCCAAAATACAAATATCACAATCGATCTTTTCCTTAATTAAGACATGATATCGACTTCATTGAGTAAACATGGAATTGTCAAAAAAAATATATGGTTCTTGACCAAATTTTATACTATATTTAAAACATCAATCAATATATAATTCTTTTATTTATTTCCCCAGGGTTAAGGGTAAGTTCTTTTTGTTATGAGATGGTCAGAAATGGATAATTATACTACGCTTTACAAATACAGAAAAAATATTCAAAAATTTGTTTATTTTCGCTTAGTACGTAGTTCCGGAAATGTCCGTAAGAGAGCAGAGTGCGTTTGTTTTCATTAGAACATGTGGTTAATTTTTAATAGTTTCTTTTCTATACTACCATTCGGTATGAGTTTTCTTCGTTAAATATTAAACGAAATGTTTATATTACCTCTCTTCTTGAAGTTCTTACTTGGATGAAGCCGTTTCTCCGGTGGTGTCTGTATTTGGTTGTAATTTCATAACCGACTGGCAAATATTATCTCGTCAAACTCGAAACACAGCGAAGCTAGGCCTGATCGTCCAAAAATGGTTTTCTTTCACTTTTATTATGGAGTATAGCAATTTAACTTTGATAAATAAGGTAGTAGTATATAATGTTCATACTGTTGTTTAATTTTGTACCAATTTTGCACTTCTCAAAGATTTCTAAAAGGATATTTTAATAAAATTGTTGTCTCATCATTTTGTCAACTGGGCAGGTTTAATTTTTAAATTCGATTAACAATACTTGTTATTTTTCGTTACTCTTAGTAACCCATAATTTTTATATATCTTTTTATTGGTTCTGCTATTTACTTTTTAGTATATAGGCAGTTTGTAATTATTATAAATTTATTTTTTATTTACAGAAAAATAATTCTTTTTAATTTTGGTTTCTTTCCCAATTTGATTTACATAATAGTTTTCTGTTTATTTTCTTATAACTTTGGATATAAGTATTTAATATTTTTATTAACTTTAAATGAATTTATATATTATTTATTAGTCTCTTATAGTATTCCTACACTGCACTACTTCCTTCTGCCATTTCCCTCATACAGTATTGTTTTAATTTTTTATTATCATCTGATATTTAAATCTTTTATGTTTTTTAAAACAAAACCTGGGTTATCTTACACTATAACACAAATATTTTAAAAAATATAAAATTAACTTAGGTATTAAACTTGGTTGTCTACACAATATAAATACTACAATAAATCAACAAAATACATAATTAGTTAGTAGCATCATAGTCTACTATCATCGTTTATAATTCTCACACCTACAGCACAATTCTGTAAGAAGTTCCCTTCACTTTCACTTATTACCTCAATGGGTACACAATAACTCACTTGTCACTGTATATCACTTTAATCGTTTATAATGTTTAGTGATACAATTTAATTTTGAGCTCGTTATAGTTTACCCATTTCTGACCTTTATGGTATTACAAGAGTTAATTTATTGGGACCGGGTTATGTACCGTTACATAAAGCCCCACCACTAGAACAAATTTATTTTGGTTTTACTCGTTTATTAAAATAAATTGTTGATTGTTTCAATTCTCCTAATATTCTTTGTTTTTTCTTCGTAATAGTGTTTCATTTCCGACTGGTTGTACACTCCTTTTATTCTATTATTGTTAACTGTTTTAATTTCATAAGTATTATTCCCCTTTATTTCAAACTGGTTGTAAACTGACTGGTAATTCAGACTGGTGGTAATTGCTGTTTTCTTACTCTACTCTCTCTCTCTTGGAGGCAAATTCATCAATTATTTATTTCTGGGTAGTGGTACTTTCACATTTTATTTCATAAGGACTGGTCACACTAATCATATTAAACTTGTTTTAACACTCATTTCTATTTACTTCTATAAATTAGCTTTATCAATTAAGCTTCGGTCTGCTATCTTCCTTCTATTTTCTTCATCTATACTTCTGGAATCTAATATCACTCTTTTCAGTTATTTTATAATTATTATCCCTTAAATATTCAATTTCCCTAACATTTTTCCCTATCTTGTGCGGTGGTACCAGTCGGGTGGCCACTTTTGGGTCCATACTCCGCTGTCCATCCTTACACCTTCTGAGACCAGGGGAACATCATCCCTGCTCATAAAAATTATTACCAGAACATTTCTACGGTCAATACATTAAAAAATTATAAGTAGTAGTCAATTAGCGACTAGTACTAAACACTTTTGGGATTCTTCATACTGTAGCTGTTTGCATTTATTTATATATTTCTTCTTCTCCTTGATTCCTTCTTCTTTTCCCTTAACTAATAGCATATAACATTATTGATAGGTCTTATGTTAAAATTCTTTTGACTTTACTTCTTGTGACATATTTCTCCGTATCATTTCTTCTTATCTAATCTTCAATTCCGAGAAATTCTAATTTTTGTTGTATTAATTATCATCCTCCTTCAGTTTCATTGGAGTCATTAAATTATTCTTTATTCTTCTTATCTGAGCACATTACCATCAACTGCTTTTGTTCATTTAATTTTTCTTCTGTTTGTTACCATTAAAAATATTACTTTTTCCTATTATTTCATTTTAAATCAATTCTTTATAACTCTTATTTACTAATCTGTTATTATTTTTTGTTAAATTAAATGGTTTCAAAATATCTTAAATCGTATTATTTCTGAATAAATTAAGTAAGTTATCCTTACATAGTTTTTATTAAATCGTCTTGTTCCTGGATAAATTGTTGAGTAAGTTGTTCTTACATTTTTTGGAATTTTGGGGTTTTAGTCTCTTCACTTCAAATTATATGGTTTCAAAGTAACTTGAGTAAGATGTCCTTACATGCTTTTAGAATTTTGGGGTATTCTTCCGCTATTCAATGGGTTCCTGGGTCGGTTTTCAGAATTTCAGTCCCCTTTTCTGTTTTGTTATTATTTAGGTCAACCATGGTCCATTAATTCAGGTACTCCCTTTACTCGGATTACTGGGGTATTCATAATGATTTTGGTATTTGTTAAATACCTCTCTTTCACCTGGCATCGTAACTCAGTTGATACAAAGTCTTCATTGAAGTCACGGTTTTCCGTCATTGTTAGTTCTTTTTTAACTAACAGGTATTGCACCTCCTCTGACATAACATATTCACTCATTTTTAATATCATTCCATCCCCGTTTTCCTCTGGTTTATTTACCAAATTTTTTAATGATATATTCCGTCTTGATGATATGACTGATATCTTCTGATGCACTTCAATCGTCGACATATTTAAATGATATCCAAACTTAATTAATTCCCTCTGTTCATTAATTGGGAGGTTAAATACATTAATTAATCCATCTGTAATCATCTCCCATTCTTCCCTTGTATTTATTATTTTCTTTCTACATGTTTTTCTTATTTTCTTGGTCTTCTTTTCCAGGTATTGATTATCCTCTTTGTTGTGGCTATTTTTATTTTCCGATGGCATTACACCTTGGTATTCTGTAATTTCTATTTCCTTCCTGCCCTCTTCTGTATTCGGACTTACTTCAATACCTTCTGAGGTGCTGTCTGATGTTTCATCAAAATTCTTGAAACTATGGTCCATTTGTTTATTTGTCTCCTCCTTGTATGTATCTGCTTTTTGGCTAAGTGTATCAACATTTTCAAACTTCTCCCCGAAAGTTTTCCATATCTCCTTATTGAACTTCTCCATCTTACCCTCAATCCGCTTTAAACTTTCTTTATTCTCTTCAAATTTTGCATTCATCTCTTCTCTTTGTCCTTCAACAGTTTCTTTCAGTTCATGGTATTGTTCATTCATGGTTTGTTTGATATTTCCATGAATGGTCTCTATTTTTTCATTTAGTTGTTTGACTAAACTTTCCTGAATGCTATCGATTTTCTCATTGGTCTGTCTATTTTCTTCCTCCTGTTTTTTAAAATTCTCCTTATTTTCCTCATTGGTTTGCTTCAAGTTTTCCTCCTGTTTTCTAAATTGTTCATTAGTTTGTTTATTCTGTTCCTTAAATTGTTCTGCCATACATTTCATCATGTCTTGCCAATTAGGTTCTTCTCTGGCTACCGCTTTGTCTGGTTGGTCCCCTTGGGCATCCTCTTCCACTATTTCCTTTTCCGTATCAGTGATTACTTCGGTTTCTTCTTTATCACCCATTGGTTGTTCCATTTCGCTGTCCGTAAATATTTCTATCTCTCGTTCCTGTCCACCTTCTTCCTTCTCCTTTTCTTCTGCCCTCTTCTTCGATCTGCCTCTGGTATTATGCATTTCTTGTTTTCTCATAACTGCCGACGATAATTAGATTTTTTGGTATATTAATTTATTAAATATCAAAATTCTTTTCTTATTACAGCCCTTTTACGTTGAGCGCCAATTCTGTAACGTGGCGTTTATTTAGCGAAACGTCCGTCTTAGTCAAACCCCAAAGTTGGGTTCGCCAATTCTGTAACGTGCGGGTTTTTATCAAGGTTTCCGCCTCTCCAAGAGTGTATTACAATTACGTGTTTATAATGAATTCAGCCCCAATGTTGGGTTCGCCAATTCTGTAACGTGCGTTTTTTTATCAAAACGTCCGTCTTAGTCAAGCCCCACTGTTGGGTTCGCCAATTCTGTAACGTTCTCCTCGAGCGTGTCCCTCTGCTATTCCGAACACCTCTTCGCAGTCGCCACTTATGAATTATAAAGACCGAAGTTTAAATAAAGTGGTTGGTAATGTTACTCAAACAAAGTAGAAATCGAGTGTGTGTGATTTGGGTCAAGTAGGGAAGTTGTTTAGCCTGATTTTGAAGAAAGAGCAAGTACCGTTTGTTTACCCTCAGTTTGGACGATTTCTAAATTTTTCAAATATTCGCCGTGAACCGAATCAGCTGACTTTACCACTAGTCTCCAAATATAGATTAACCAGACGACACTGTGGCAGTATACGACCCGGTGGATCGTCTTCTTCTTAGTTGTTCTGAAACTTACTACAACTACCCACTACAAGAAAGGACACACATTTTTATTTTTAAATCTCAATTTTTCAATAATATTTATTAAGAATATTATTGGTTTTTTCTCTTCCGCCAAAATACAAATATCACAATCGATCTTTTCCTTAATTAAGACATGATATCGACTTCATTGAGTAAACATGGAATTGTCAAAAAAAATATATGGTTCTTGACCAAATTTTATACTATATTTAAAACATCAATCAATATATAATTCTTTTATTTATTTCCCCAGGGTTAAGGGTAAGTTCTTTTTGTTATGAGATGGTCAGAAATGGATAATTATACTACGCTTTACAAATACAGAAAAAATATTCAAAAATTTGTTTATTTTCGCTTAGTACGTAGTTCCGGAAATGTCCGTAAGAGAGCAGAGTGCGTTTGTTTTCATTAGAACATGTGGTTAATTTTTAATAGTTTCTTTTCTATACTACCATTCGGTATGAGTTTTCTTCGTTAAATATTAAACGAAATGTTTATATTACCTCTCTTCTTGAAGTTCTTACTTGGATGAAGCCGTTTCTCCGGTGGTGTCTGTATTTGGTTGTAATTTCATAACCGACTGGCAAATATTATCTCGTCAAACTCGAAACACAGCGAAGCTAGGCCTGATCGTCCAAAAATGGTTTTCTTTCACTTTTATTATGGAGTATAGCAATTTAACTTTGATAAATAAGGTAGTAGTATATAATGTTCATACTGTTGTTTAATTTTGTACCAATTTTGCACTTCTCAAAGATTTCTAAAAGGATATTTTAATAAAATTGTTGTCTCATCATTTTGTCAACTGGGCAGGTTTAATTTTTAAATTCGATTAACAATACTTGTTATTTTTCGTTACTCTTAGTAACCCATAATTTTTATATATCTTTTTATTGGTTCTGCTATTTACTTTTTAGTATATAGGCAGTTTGTAATTATTATAAATTTATTTTTTATTTACAGAAAAATAATTCTTTTTAATTTTGGTTTCTTTCCCAATTTGATTTACATAATAGTTTTCTGTTTATTTTCTTATAACTTTGGATATAAGTATTTAATATTTTTATTAACTTTAAATGAATTTATATATTATTTATTAGTCTCTTATAGTATTCCTACACTGCACTACTTCCTTCTGCCATTTCCCTCATACAGTATTGTTTTAATTTTTTATTATCATCTGATATTTAAATCTTTTATGTTTTTTAAAACAAAACCTGGGTTATCTTACACTATAACACAAATATTTTAAAAAATATAAAATTAACTTAGGTATTAAACTTGGTTGTCTACACAATATAAATACTACAATAAATCAACAAAATACATAATTAGTTAGTAGCATCATAGTCTACTATCATCGTTTATAATTCTCACACCTACAGCACAATTCTGTAAGAAGTTCCCTTCACTTTCACTTATTACCTCAATGGGTACACAATAACTCACTTGTCACTGTATATCACTTTAATCGTTTATAATGTTTAGTGATACAATTTAATTTTGAGCTCGTTATAGTTTACCCATTTCTGACCTTTATGGTATTACAAGAGTTAATTTATTGGGACCGGGTTATGTACCGTTACATAAAGCCCCACCACTAGAACAAATTTATTTTGGTTTTACTCGTTTATTAAAATAAATTGTTGATTGTTTCAATTCTCCTAATATTCTTTGTTTTTTCTTCGTAATAGTGTTTCATTTCCGACTGGTTGTACACTCCTTTTATTCTATTATTGTTAACTGTTTTAATTTCATAAGTATTATTCCCCTTTATTTCAAACTGGTTGTAAACTGACTGGTAATTCAGACTGGTGGTAATTGCTGTTTTCTTACTCTACTCTCTCTCTCTTGGAGGCAAATTCATCAATTATTTATTTCTGGGTAGTGGTACTTTCACATTTTATTTGATAAGGACTGGTCACACTAATCATATTAAACTTGTTTTAACACTCATTTCTATTTACTTCTATAAATTAGCTTTATCAATTAAGCTTCGGTCTGCTATCTTCCTTCTATTTTCTTCATCTATACTTCTGGAATCTAATATCACTCTTTTCAGTTATTTTATAATTATTATCCCTTAAATATTCAATTTCCCTAACATTTTTCCCTATCTTGTGCGGTGGTACCAGTCGGGTGGCCACTTTTGGGTCCATACTCCGCTGTCCATCCTTACACCTTCTGAGACCAGGGGAACATCATCCCTGCTCATAAAAATTATTACCAGAACATTTCTACGGTCAATACATTAAAAAATTATAAGTAGTAGTCAATTAGCGACTAGTACTAAACACTTTTGGGATTCTTCATACTGTAGCTGTTTGCATTTATTTATATATTTCTTCTTCTCCTTGATTCCTTCTTCTTTTCCCTTAACTAATAGCATATAACATTATTGATAGGTCTTATGTTAAAATTCTTTTGACTTTACTTCTTGTGACATATTTCTCCGTATCATTTCTTCTTATCTAATCTTCAATTCCGAGAAATTCTAATTTTTGTTGTATTAATTATCATCCTCCTTCAGTTTCATTGGAGTCATTAAATTATTCTTTATTCTTCTTATCTGAGCACATTACCATCAACTGTTTTTGTTCATTTAATTTTTCTTCTGTTTGTTACCATTAAAAATATTACTTTTTCCTATTATTTCATTTTAAATCAATTCTTTATAACTCTTATTTACTAATCTGTTATTATTTTTTGTTAAATTAAATGGTTTCAAAATATCTTAAATCGTATTATTTCTGAATAAATTAAGTAAGTTATCCTTACATAGTTTTTATTAAATCGTCTTGTTCCTGGATAAATTGTTGAGTAAGTTGTTCTTACATTTTTTGGAATTTTGGGGTTTTAGTCTCTTCACTTCAAATTATATGGTTTCAAAGTAACTTGAGTAAGATGTCCTTACATGCTTTTAGAATTTTGGGGTATTCTTCCGCTATTCAATGGGTTCCTGGGTCGGTTTTCAGAATTTCAGTCCCCTTTTCTGTTTTGTTATTATTTAGGTCAACCATGGTCCATTAATTCAGGTACTCCCTTTACTCGGATTACTGGGGTATTCATAATGATTTTGGTATTTGTTAAATACCTCTCTTTCACCTGGCATCGTAACTCAGTTGATACAAAGTCTTCATTGAAGTCACGGTTTTCCGTCATTGTTAGTTCTTTTTTAACTAACAGGTATTGCACCTCCTCTGACATAACATATTCACTCATTTTTAATATCATTCCATCCCCGTTTTCCTCTGGTTTATTTACCAAATTTTTTAATGATATATTCCGTCTTGATGATATGACTGATATCTTCTGATGCACTTCAATCGTCGACATATTTAAATGATATCCAAACTTAATTAATTCCCTCTGTTCATTAATTGGGAGGTTAAATACATTAATTAATCCATCTGTAATCATCTCCCATTCTTCCCTTGTATTTATTATTTTCTTTCTACATGTTTTTCTTATTTTCTTGGTCTTCTTTTCCAGGTATTGATTATCCTCTTTGTTGTGGCTATTTTTATTTTCCGATGGCATTACACCTTGGTATTCTGTAATTTCTATTTCCTTCCTGCCCTCTTCTGTATTCGGACTTACTTCAATACCTTCTGAGGTGCTGTCTGATGTTTCATCAAAATTCTTGAAACTATGGTCCATTTGTTTATTTGTCTCCTCCTTGTATGTATCTGCTTTTTGGCTAAGTGTATCAACATTTTCAAACTTCTCCCCGAAAGTTTTCCATATCTCCTTATTGAACTTCTCCATCTTACCCTCAATCCGCTTTAAACTTTCTTTATTCTCTTCAAATTTTGCATTCATCTCTTCTCTTTGTCCTTCAACAGTTTCTTTCAGTTCATGGTATTGTTCATTCATGGTTTGTTTGATATTTCCATGAATGGTCTCTATTTTTTCATTTAGTTGTTTGACTAAACTTTCCTGAATGCTATCGATTTTCTCATTGGTCTGTCTATTTTCTTCCTCCTGTTTTTTAAAATTCTCCTTATTTTCCTCATTGGTTTGCTTCAAGTTTTCCTCCTGTTTTCTAAATTGTTCATTAGTTTGTTTATTCTGTTCCTTAAATTGTTCTGCCATACATTTCATCATGTCTTGCCAATTAGGTTCTTCTCTGGCTACCGCTTTGTCTGGTTGGTCCCCTTGGGCATCCTCTTCCACTATTTCCTTTTCCGTATCAGTGATTACTTCGGTTTCTTCTTTATCACCCATTGGTTGTTCCATTTCGCTGTCCGTAAATATTTCTATCTCTCGTTCCTGTCCACCTTCTTCCTTCTCCTTTTCTTCTGCCCTCTTCTTCGATCTGCCTCTGGTATTATGCATTTCTTGTTTTCTCATAACTGCCGACGATAATTAGATTTTTTGGTATATTAATTTATTAAATATCAAAATTCTTTTCTTATTACAGCCCTTTTACGTTGAGCGCCAATTCTGTAACGTGGCGTTTATTTAGCGAAACGTCCGTCTTAGTCAAACCCCAAAGTTGGGTTCGCCAATTCTGTAACGTGCGGGTTTTTATCAAGGTTTCCGCCTCTCCAAGAGTGTATTACAATTACGTGTTTATAATGAATTCAGCCCCAATGTTGGGTTCGCCAATTCTGTAACGTGCGTTTTTTTATCAAAACGTCCGTCTTAGTCAAGCCCCACTGTTGGGTTCGCCAATTCTGTAACGTTCTCCTCGAGCGTGTCCCTCTGCTATTCCGAACACCTCTTCGCAGTCGCCACTTATGAATTATAAAGACCGAAGTTTAAATAAAGTGGTTGGTAATGTTACTCAAACAAAGTAGAAATCGAGTGTGTGTGATTTGGGTCAAGTAGGGAAGTTGTTTAGCCTGATTTTGAAGAAAGAGCAAGTACCGTTTGTTTACCCTCAGTTTGGACGATTTCTAAATTTTTCAAATATTCGCCGTGAACCGAATCAGCTGACTTTACCACTAGTCTCCAAATATAGATTAACCAGACGACACTGTGGCAGTATACGACCCGGTGGATCGTCTTCTTCTTAGTTGTTCTGAAACTTACTACAACTACCCACTACAAGAAAGGACACACATTTTTATTTTTAAATCTCAATTTTTCAATAATATTTATTAAGAATATTATTGGTTTTTTCTCTTCCGCCAAAATACAAATATCACAATCGATCTTTTCCTTAATTAAGACATGATATCGACTTCATTGAGTAAACATGGAATTGTCAAAAAAAATATATGGTTCTTGACCAAATTTTATACTATATTTAAAACATCAATCAATATATAATTCTTTTATTTATTTCCCCAGGGTTAAGGGTAAGTTCTTTTTGTTATGAGATGGTCAGAAATGGATAATTATACTACGCTTTACAAATACAGAAAAAATATTCAAAAATTTGTTTATTTTCGCTTAGTACGTAGTTCCGGAAATGTCCGTAAGAGAGCAGAGTGCGTTTGTTTTCATTAGAACATGTGGTTAATTTTTAATAGTTTCTTTTCTATACTACCATTCGGTATGAGTTTTCTTCGTTAAATATTAAACGAAATGTTTATATTACCTCTCTTCTTGAAGTTCTTACTTGGATGAAGCCGTTTCTCCGGTGGTGTCTGTATTTGGTTGTAATTTCATAACCGACTGGCAAATATTATCTCGTCAAACTCGAAACACAGCGAAGCTAGGCCTGATCGTCCAAAAATGGTATTCTTTCACTTTTATTATGGAGTATAGCAATTTAACTTTGATAAATAAGGTAGTAGTATATAATGTTCATACTGTTGTTTAATTTTGTACCAATTTTGCACTTCTCAAAGATTTCTAAAAGGATATTTTAATAAAATTGTTGTCTCATCATTTTGTCAACTGGGCAGGTTTAATTTTTAAATTCGATTAACAATACTTGTTATTTTTCGTTACTCTTAGTAACCCATAATTTTTATATATCTTTTTATTGGTTCTGCTATTTACTTTTTAGTATATAGGCAGTTTGTAATTATTATAAATTTATTTTTTATTTACAGAAAAATAATTCTTTTTAATTTTGGTTTCTTTCCCAATTTGATTTACATAATAGTTTTCTGTTTATTTTCTTATAACTTTGGATATAAGTATTTAATATTTTTATTAACTTTAAATGAATTTATATATTATTTATTAGTCTCTTATAGTATTCCTACACTGCACTACTTCCTTCTGCCATTTCCCTCATACAGTATTGTTTTAATTTTTTATTATCATCTGATATTTAAATCTTTTATGTTTTTTAAAACAAAACCTGGGTTATCTTACACTATAACACAAATATTTTAAAAAATATAAAATTAACTTAGGTATTAAACTTGGTTGTCTACACAATATAAATACTACAATAAATCAACAAAATACATAATTAGTTAGTAGCATCATAGTCTACTATCATCGTTTATAATTCTCACACCTACAGCACAATTCTGTAAGAAGTTCCCTTCACTTTCACTTATTACCTCAATGGGTACACAATAACTCACTTGTCACTGTATATCACTTTAATCGTTTATAATGTTTAGTGATACAATTTAATTTTGAGCTCGTTATAGTTTACCCATTTCTGACCTTTATGGTATTACAAGAGTTAATTTATTGGGACCGGGTTATGTACCGTTACATAAAGCCCCACCACTAGAACAAATTTATTTTGGTTTTACTCGTTTATTAAAATAAATTGTTGATTGTTTCAATTCTCCTAATATTCTTTGTTTTTTCTTCGTAATAGTGTTTCATTTCCGACTGGTTGTACACTCCTTTTATTCTATTATTGTTAACTGTTTTAATTTCATAAGTATTATTCCCCTTTATTTCAAACTGGTTGTAAACTGACTGGTAATTCAGACTGGTGGTAATTGCTGTTTTCTTACTCTACTCTCTCTCTCTTGGAGGCAAATTCATCAATTATTTATTTCTGGGTAGTGGTACTTTCACATTTTATTTGATAAGGACTGGTCACACTAATCATATTAAACTTGTTTTAACACTCATTTCTATTTACTTCTATAAATTAGCTTTATCAATTAAGCTTCGGTCTGCTATCTTCCTTCTATTTTCTTCATCTATACTTCTGGAATCTAATATCACTCTTTTCAGTTATTTTATAATTATTATCCCTTAAATATTCAATTTCCCTAACATTTTTCCCTATCTTGTGCGGTGGTACCAGTCGGGTGGCCACTTTTGGGTCCATACTCCGCTGTCCATCCTTACACCTTCTGAGACCAGGGGAACATCATCCCTGCTCATAAAAATTATTACCAGAACATTTCTACGGTCAATACATTAAAAAATTATAAGTAGTAGTCAATTAGCGACTAGTACTAAACACTTTTGGGATTCTTCATACTGTAGCTGTTTGCATTTATTTATATATTTCTTCTTCTCCTTGATTCCTTCTTCTTTTCCCTTAACTAATAGCATATAACATTATTGATAGGTCTTATGTTAAAATTCTTTTGACTTTACTTCTTGTGACATATTTCTCCGTATCATTTCTTCTTATCTAATCTTCAATTCCGAGAAATTCTAATTTTTGTTGTATTAATTATCATCCTCCTTCAGTTTCATTGGAGTCATTAAATTATTCTTTATTCTTCTTATCTGAGCACATTACCATCAACTGTTTTTGTTCATTTAATTTTTCTTCTGTTTGTTACCATTAAAAATATTACTTTTTCCTATTATTTCATTTTAAATCAATTCTTTATAACTCTTATTTACTAATCTGTTATTATTTTTTGTTAAATTAAATGGTTTCAAAATATCTTAAATCGTATTATTTCTGAATAAATTAAGTAAGTTATCCTTACATAGTTTTTATTAAATCGTCTTGTTCCTGGATAAATTGTTGAGTAAGTTGTTCTTACATTTTTTGGAATTTTGGGGTTTTAGTCTCTTCACTTCAAATTATATGGTTTCAAAGTAACTTGAGTAAGATGTCCTTACATGCTTTTAGAATTTTGGGGTATTCTTCCGCTATTCAATGGGTTCCTGGGTCGGTTTTCAGAATTTCAGTCCCCTTTTCTGTTTTGTTATTATTTAGGTCAACCATGGTCCATTAATTCAGGTACTCCCTTTACTCGGATTACTGGGGTATTCATAATGATTTTGGTATTTGTTAAATACCTCTCTTTCACCTGGCATCGTAACTCAGTTGATACAAAGTCTTCATTGAAGTCACGGTTTTCCGTCATTGTTAGTTCTTTTTTAACTAACAGGTATTGCACCTCCTCTGACATAACATATTCACTCATTTTTAATATCATTCCATCCCCGTTTTCCTCTGGTTTATTTACCAAATTTTTTAATGATATATTCCGTCTTGATGATATGACTGATATCTTCTGATGCACTTCAATCGTCGACATATTTAAATGATATCCAAACTTAATTAATTCCCTCTGTTCATTAATTGGGAGGTTAAATACATTAATTAATCCATCTGTAATCATCTCCCATTCTTCCCTTGTATTTATTATTTTCTTTCTACATGTTTTTCTTATTTTCTTGGTCTTCTTTTCCAGGTATTGATTATCCTCTTTGTTGTGGCTATTTTTATTTTCCGATGGCATTACACCTTGGTATTCTGTAATTTCTATTTCCTTCCTGCCCTCTTCTGTATTCGGACTTACTTCAATACCTTCTGAGGTGCTGTCTGATGTTTCATCAAAATTCTTGAAACTATGGTCCATTTGTTTATTTGTCTCCTCCTTGTATGTATCTGCTTTTTGGCTAAGTGTATCAACATTTTCAAACTTCTCCCCGAAAGTTTTCCATATCTCCTTATTGAACTTCTCCATCTTACCCTCAATCCGCTTTAAACTTTCTTTATTCTCTTCAAATTTTGCATTCATCTCTTCTCTTTGTCCTTCAACAGTTTCTTTCAGTTCATGGTATTGTTCATTCATGGTTTGTTTGATATTTCCATGAATGGTCTCTATTTTTTCATTTAGTTGTTTGACTAAACTTTCCTGAATGCTATCGATTTTCTCATTGGTCTGTCTATTTTCTTCCTCCTGTTTTTTAAAATTCTCCTTATTTTCCTCATTGGTTTGCTTCAAGTTTTCCTCCTGTTTTCTAAATTGTTCATTAGTTTGTTTATTCTGTTCCTTAAATTGTTCTGCCATACATTTCATCATGTCTTGCCAATTAGGTTCTTCTCTGGCTACCGCTTTGTCTGGTTGGTCCCCTTGGGCATCCTCTTCCACTATTTCCTTTTCCGTATCAGTGATTACTTCGGTTTCTTCTTTATCACCCATTGGTTGTTCCATTTCGCTGTCCGTAAATATTTCTATCTCTCGTTCCTGTCCACCTTCTTCCTTCTCCTTTTCTTCTGCCCTCTTCTTCGATCTGCCTCTGGTATTATGCATTTCTTGTTTTCTCATAACTGCCGACGATAATTAGATTTTTTGGTATATTAATTTATTAAATATCAAAATTCTTTTCTTATTACAGCCCTTTTACGTTGAGCGCCAATTCTGTAACGTGGCGTTTATTTAGCGAAACGTCCGTCTTAGTCAAACCCCAAAGTTGGGTTCGCCAATTCTGTAACGTGCGGGTTTTTATCAAGGTTTCCGCCTCTCCAAGAGTGTATTACAATTACGTGTTTATAATGAATTCAGCCCCAATGTTGGGTTCGCCAATTCTGTAACGTGCGTTTTTTTATCAAAACGTCCGTCTTAGTCAAGCCCCACTGTTGGGTTCGCCAATTCTGTAACGTTCTCCTCGAGCGTGTCCCTCTGCTATTCCGAACACCTCTTCGCAGTCGCCACTTATGAATTATAAAGACCGAAGTTTAAATAAAGTGGTTGGTAATGTTACTCAAACAAAGTAGAAATCGAGTGTGTGTGATTTGGGTCAAGTAGGGAAGTTGTTTAGCCTGATTTTGAAGAAAGAGCAAGTACCGTTTGTTTACCCTCAGTTTGGACGATTTCTAAATTTTTCAAATATTCGCCGTGAACCGAATCAGCTGACTTTACCACTAGTCTCCAAATATAGATTAACCAGACGACACTGTGGCAGTATACGACCCGGTGGATCGTCTTCTTCTTAGTTGTTCTGAAACTTACTACAACTACCCACTACAAGAAAGGACACACATTTTTATTTTTAAATCTCAATTTTTCAATAATATTTATTAAGAATATTATTGGTTTTTTCTCTTCCGCCAAAATACAAATATCACAATCGATCTTTTCCTTAATTAAGACATGATATCGACTTCATTGAGTAAACATGGAATTGTCAAAAAAAATATATGGTTCTTGACCAAATTTTATACTATATTTAAAACATCAATCAATATATAATTCTTTTATTTATTTCCCCAGGGTTAAGGGTAAGTTCTTTTTGTTATGAGATGGTCAGAAATGGATAATTATACTACGCTTTACAAATACAGAAAAAATATTCAAAAATTTGTTTATTTTCGCTTAGTACGTAGTTCCGGAAATGTCCGTAAGAGAGCAGAGTGCGTTTGTTTTCATTAGAACATGTGGTTAATTTTTAATAGTTTCTTTTCTATACTACCATTCGGTATGAGTTTTCTTCGTTAAATATTAAACGAAATGTTTATATTACCTCTCTTCTTGAAGTTCTTACTTGGATGAAGCCGTTTCTCCGGTGGTGTCTGTATTTGGTTGTAATTTCATAACCGACTGGCAAATATTATCTCGTCAAACTCGAAACACAGCGAAGCTAGGCCTGATCGTCCAAAAATGGTTTTCTTTCACTTTTATTATGGAGTATAGCAATTTAACTTTGATAAATAAGGTAGTAGTATATAATGTTCATACTGTTGTTTAATTTTGTACCAATTTTGCACTTCTCAAAGATTTCTAAAAGGATATTTTAATAAAATTGTTGTCTCATCATTTTGTCAACTGGGCAGGTTTAATTTTTAAATTCGATTAACAATACTTGTTATTTTTCGTTACTCTTAGTAACCCATAATTTTTATATATCTTTTTATTGGTTCTGCTATTTACTTTTTAGTATATAGGCAGTTTGTAATTATTATAAATTTATTTTTTATTTACAGAAAAATAATTCTTTTTAATTTTGGTTTCTTTCCCAATTTGATTTACATAATAGTTTTCTGTTTATTTTCTTATAACTTTGGATATAAGTATTTAATATTTTTATTAACTTTAAATGAATTTATATATTATTTATTAGTCTCTTATAGTATTCCTACACTGCACTACTTCCTTCTGCCATTTCCCTCATACAGTATTGTTTTAATTTTTTATTATCATCTGATATTTAAATCTTTTATGTTTTTTAAAACAAAACCTGGGTTATCTTACACTATAACACAAATATTTTAAAAAATATAAAATTAACTTAGGTATTAAACTTGGTTGTCTACACAATATAAATACTACAATAAATCAACAAAATACATAATTAGTTAGTAGCATCATAGTCTACTATCATCGTTTATAATTCTCACACCTACAGCACAATTCTGTAAGAAGTTCCCTTCACTTTCACTTATTACCTCAATGGGTACACAATAACTCACTTGTCACTGTATATCACTTTAATCGTTTATAATGTTTAGTGATACAATTTAATTTTGAGCTCGTTATAGTTTACCCATTTCTGACCTTTATGGTATTACAAGAGTTAATTTATTGGGACCGGGTTATGTACCGTTACATAAAGCCCCACCACTAGAACAAATTTATTTTGGTTTTACTCGTTTATTAAAATAAATTGTTGATTGTTTCAATTCTCCTAATATTCTTTGTTTTTTCTTCGTAATAGTGTTTCATTTCCGACTGGTTGTACACTCCTTTTATTCTATTATTGTTAACTGTTTTAATTTCATAAGTATTATTCCCCTTTATTTCAAACTGGTTGTAAACTGACTGGTAATTCAGACTGGTGGTAATTGCTGTTTTCTTACTCTACTCTCTCTCTCTTGGAGGCAAATTCATCAATTATTTATTTCTGGGTAGTGGTACTTTCACATTTTATTTGATAAGGACTGGTCACACTAATCATATTAAACTTGTTTTAACACTCATTTCTATTTACTTCTATAAATTAGCTTTATCAATTAAGCTTCGGTCTGCTATCTTCCTTCTATTTTCTTCATCTATACTTCTGGAATCTAATATCACTCTTTTCAGTTATTTTATAATTATTATCCCTTAAATATTCAATTTCCCTAACATTTTTCCCTATCTTGTGCGGTGGTACCAGTCGGGTGGCCACTTTTGGGTCCATACTCCGCTGTCCATCCTTACACCTTCTGAGACCAGGGGAACATCATCCCTGCTCATAAAAATTATTACCAGAACATTTCTACGGTCAATACATTAAAAAATTATAAGTAGTAGTCAATTAGCGACTAGTACTAAACACTTTTGGGATTCTTCATACTGTAGCTGTTTGCATTTATTTATATATTTCTTCTTCTCCTTGATTCCTTCTTCTTTTCCCTTAACTAATAGCATATAACATTATTGATAGGTCTTATGTTAAAATTCTTTTGACTTTACTTCTTGTGACATATTTCTCCGTATCATTTCTTCTTATCTAATCTTCAATTCCGAGAAATTCTAATTTTTGTTGTATTAATTATCATCCTCCTTCAGTTTCATTGGAGTCATTAAATTATTCTTTATTCTTCTTATCTGAGCACATTACCATCAACTGTTTTTGTTCATTTAATTTTTCTTCTGTTTGTTACCATTAAAAATATTACTTTTTCCTATTATTTCATTTTAAATCAATTCTTTATAACTCTTATTTACTAATCTGTTATTATTTTTTGTTAAATTAAATGGTTTCAAAATATCTTAAATCGTATTATTTCTGAATAAATTAAGTAAGTTATCCTTACATAGTTTTTATTAAATCGTCTTGTTCCTGGATAAATTGTTGAGTAAGTTGTTCTTACATTTTTTGGAATTTTGGGGTTTTAGTCTCTTCACTTCAAATTATATGGTTTCAAAGTAACTTGAGTAAGATGTCCTTACATGCTTTTAGAATTTTGGGGTATTCTTCCGCTATTCAATGGGTTCCTGGGTCGGTTTTCAGAATTTCAGTCCCCTTTTCTGTTTTGTTATTATTTAGGTCAACCATGGTCCATTAATTCAGGTACTCCCTTTACTCGGATTACTGGGGTATTCATAATGATTTTGGTATTTGTTAAATACCTCTCTTTCACCTGGCATCGTAACTCAGTTGATACAAAGTCTTCATTGAAGTCACGGTTTTCCGTCATTGTTAGTTCTTTTTTAACTAACAGGTATTGCACCTCCTCTGACATAACATATTCACTCATTTTTAATATCATTCCATCCCCGTTTTCCTCTGGTTTATTTACCAAATTTTTTAATGATATATTCCGTCTTGATGATATGACTGATATCTTCTGATGCACTTCAATCGTCGACATATTTAAATGATATCCAAACTTAATTAATTCCCTCTGTTCATTAATTGGGAGGTTAAATACATTAATTAATCCATCTGTAATCATCTCCCATTCTTCCCTTGTATTTATTATTTTCTTTCTACATGTTTTTCTTATTTTCTTGGTCTTCTTTTCCAGGTATTGATTATCCTCTTTGTTGTGGCTATTTTTATTTTCCGATGGCATTACACCTTGGTATTCTGTAATTTCTATTTCCTTCCTGCCCTCTTCTGTATTCGGACTTACTTCAATACCTTCTGAGGTGCTGTCTGATGTTTCATCAAAATTCTTGAAACTATGGTCCATTTGTTTATTTGTCTCCTCCTTGTATGTATCTGCTTTTTGGCTAAGTGTATCAACATTTTCAAACTTCTCCCCGAAAGTTTTCCATATCTCCTTATTGAACTTCTCCATCTTACCCTCAATCCGCTTTAAACTTTCTTTATTCTCTTCAAATTTTGCATTCATCTCTTCTCTTTGTCCTTCAACAGTTTCTTTCAGTTCATGGTATTGTTCATTCATGGTTTGTTTGATATTTCCATGAATGGTCTCTATTTTTTCATTTAGTTGTTTGACTAAACTTTCCTGAATGCTATCGATTTTCTCATTGGTCTGTCTATTTTCTTCCTCCTGTTTTTTAAAATTCTCCTTATTTTCCTCATTGGTTTGCTTCAAGTTTTCCTCCTGTTTTCTAAATTGTTCATTAGTTTGTTTATTCTGTTCCTTAAATTGTTCTGCCATACATTTCATCATGTCTTGCCAATTAGGTTCTTCTCTGGCTACCGCTTTGTCTGGTTGGTCCCCTTGGGCATCCTCTTCCACTATTTCCTTTTCCGTATCAGTGATTACTTCGGTTTCTTCTTTATCACCCATTGGTTGTTCCATTTCGCTGTCCGTAAATATTTCTATCTCTCGTTCCTGTCCACCTTCTTCCTTCTCCTTTTCTTCTGCCCTCTTCTTCGATCTGCCTCTGGTATTATGCATTTCTTGTTTTCTCATAACTGCCGACGATAATTAGATTTTTTGGTATATTAATTTATTAAATATCAAAATTCTTTTCTTATTACAGCCCTTTTACGTTGAGCGCCAATTCTGTAACGTGGCGTTTATTTAGCGAAACGTCCGTCTTAGTCAAACCCCAAAGTTGGGTTCGCCAATTCTGTAACGTGCGGGTTTTTATCAAGGTTTCCGCCTCTCCAAGAGTGTATTACAATTACGTGTTTATAATGAATTCAGCCCCAATGTTGGGTTCGCCAATTCTGTAACGTGCGTTTTTTTATCAAAACGTCCGTCTTAGTCAAGCCCCACTGTTGGGTTCGCCAATTCTGTAACGTTCTCCTCGAGCGTGTCCCTCTGCTATTCCGAACACCTCTTCGCAGTCGCCACTTATGAATTATAAAGACCGAAGTTTAAATAAAGTGGTTGGTAATGTTACTCAAACAAAGTAGAAATCGAGTGTGTGTGATTTGGGTCAAGTAGGGAAGTTGTTTAGCCTGATTTTGAAGAAAGAGCAAGTACCGTTTGTTTACCCTCAGTTTGGACGATTTCTAAATTTTTCAAATATTCGCCGTGAACCGAATCAGCTGACTTTACCACTAGTCTCCAAATATAGATTAACCAGACGACACTGTGGCAGTATACGACCCGGTGGATCGTCTTCTTCTTAGTTGTTCTGAAACTTACTACAACTACCCACTACAAGAAAGGACACACATTTTTATTTTTAAATCTCAATTTTTCAATAATATTTATTAAGAATATTATTGGTTTTTTCTCTTCCGCCAAAATACAAATATCACAATCGATCTTTTCCTTAATTAAGACATGATATCGACTTCATTGAGTAAACATGGAATTGTCAAAAAAAATATATGGTTCTTGACCAAATTTTATACTATATTTAAAACATCAATCAATATATAATTCTTTTATTTATTTCCCCAGGGTTAAGGGTAAGTTCTTTTTGTTATGAGATGGTCAGAAATGGATAATTATACTACGCTTTACAAATACAGAAAAAATATTCAAAAATTTGTTTATTTTCGCTTAGTACGTAGTTCCGGAAATGTCCGTAAGAGAGCAGAGTGCGTTTGTTTTCATTAGAACATGTGGTTAATTTTTAATAGTTTCTTTTCTATACTACCATTCGGTATGAGTTTTCTTCGTTAAATATTAAACGAAATGTTTATATTACCTCTCTTCTTGAAGTTCTTACTTGGATGAAGCCGTTTCTCCGGTGGTGTCTGTATTTGGTTGTAATTTCATAACCGACTGGCAAATATTATCTCGTCAAACTCGAAACACAGCGAAGCTAGGCCTGATCGTCCAAAAATGGTATTCTTTCACTTTTATTATGGAGTATAGCAATTTAACTTTGATAAATAAGGTAGTAGTATATAATGTTCATACTGTTGTTTAATTTTGTACCAATTTTGCACTTCTCAAAGATTTCTAAAAGGATATTTTAATAAAATTGTTGTCTCATCATTTTGTCAACTGGGCAGGTTTAATTTTTAAATTCGATTAACAATACTTGTTATTTTTCGTTACTCTTAGTAACCCATAATTTTTATATATCTTTTTATTGGTTCTGCTATTTACTTTTTAGTATATAGGCAGTTTGTAATTATTATAAATTTATTTTTTATTTACAGAAAAATAATTCTTTTTAATTTTGGTTTCTTTCCCAATTTGATTTACATAATAGTTTTCTGTTTATTTTCTTATAACTTTGGATATAAGTATTTAATATTTTTATTAACTTTAAATGAATTTATATATTATTTATTAGTCTCTTATAGTATTCCTACACTGCACTACTTCCTTCTGCCATTTCCCTCATACAGTATTGTTTTAATTTTTTATTATCATCTGATATTTAAATCTTTTATGTTTTTTAAAACAAAACCTGGGTTATCTTACACTATAACACAAATATTTTAAAAAATATAAAATTAACTTAGGTATTAAACTTGGTTGTCTACACAATATAAATACTACAATAAATCAACAAAATACATAATTAGTTAGTAGCATCATAGTCTACTATCATCGTTTATAATTCTCACACCTACAGCACAATTCTGTAAGAAGTTCCCTTCACTTTCACTTATTACCTCAATGGGTACACAATAACTCACTTGTCACTGTATATCACTTTAATCGTTTATAATGTTTAGTGATACAATTTAATTTTGAGCTCGTTATAGTTTACCCATTTCTGACCTTTATGGTATTACAAGAGTTAATTTATTGGGACCGGGTTATGTACCGTTACATAAAGCCCCACCACTAGAACAAATTTATTTTGGTTTTACTCGTTTATTAAAATAAATTGTTGATTGTTTCAATTCTCCTAATATTCTTTGTTTTTTCTTCGTAATAGTGTTTCATTTCCGACTGGTTGTACACTCCTTTTATTCTATTATTGTTAACTGTTTTAATTTCATAAGTATTATTCCCCTTTATTTCAAACTGGTTGTAAACTGACTGGTAATTCAGACTGGTGGTAATTGCTGTTTTCTTACTCTACTCTCTCTCTCTTGGAGGCAAATTCATCAATTATTTATTTCTGGGTAGTGGTACTTTCACATTTTATTTGATAAGGACTGGTCACACTAATCATATTAAACTTGTTTTAACACTCATTTCTATTTACTTCTATAAATTAGCTTTATCAATTAAGCTTCGGTCTGCTATCTTCCTTCTATTTTCTTCATCTATACTTCTGGAATCTAATATCACTCTTTTCAGTTATTTTATAATTATTATCCCTTAAATATTCAATTTCCCTAACATTTTTCCCTATCTTGTGCGGTGGTACCAGTCGGGTGGCCACTTTTGGGTCCATACTCCGCTGTCCATCCTTACACCTTCTGAGACCAGGGGAACATCATCCCTGCTCATAAAAATTATTACCAGAACATTTCTACGGTCAATACATTAAAAAATTATAAGTAGTAGTCAATTAGCGACTAGTACTAAACACTTTTGGGATTCTTCATACTGTAGCTGTTTGCATTTATTTATATATTTCTTCTTCTCCTTGATTCCTTCTTCTTTTCCCTTAACTAATAGCATATAACATTATTGATAGGTCTTATGTTAAAATTCTTTTGACTTTACTTCTTGTGACATATTTCTCCGTATCATTTCTTCTTATCTAATCTTCAATTCCGAGAAATTCTAATTTTTGTTGTATTAATTATCATCCTCCTTCAGTTTCATTGGAGTCATTAAATTATTCTTTATTCTTCTTATCTGAGCACATTACCATCAACTGTTTTTGTTCATTTAATTTTTCTTCTGTTTGTTACCATTAAAAATATTACTTTTTCCTATTATTTCATTTTAAATCAATTCTTTATAACTCTTATTTACTAATCTGTTATTATTTTTTGTTAAATTAAATGGTTTCAAAATATCTTAAATCGTATTATTTCTGAATAAATTAAGTAAGTTATCCTTACATAGTTTTTATTAAATCGTCTTGTTCCTGGATAAATTGTTGAGTAAGTTGTTCTTACATTTTTTGGAATTTTGGGGTTTTAGTCTCTTCACTTCAAATTATATGGTTTCAAAGTAACTTGAGTAAGATGTCCTTACATGCTTTTAGAATTTTGGGGTATTCTTCCGCTATTCAATGGGTTCCTGGGTCGGTTTTCAGAATTTCAGTCCCCTTTTCTGTTTTGTTATTATTTAGGTCAACCATGGTCCATTAATTCAGGTACTCCCTTTACTCGGATTACTGGGGTATTCATAATGATTTTGGTATTTGTTAAATACCTCTCTTTCACCTGGCATCGTAACTCAGTTGATACAAAGTCTTCATTGAAGTCACGGTTTTCCGTCATTGTTAGTTCTTTTTTAACTAACAGGTATTGCACCTCCTCTGACATAACATATTCACTCATTTTTAATATCATTCCATCCCCGTTTTCCTCTGGTTTATTTACCAAATTTTTTAATGATATATTCCGTCTTGATGATATGACTGATATCTTCTGATGCACTTCAATCGTCGACATATTTAAATGATATCCAAACTTAATTAATTCCCTCTGTTCATTAATTGGGAGGTTAAATACATTAATTAATCCATCTGTAATCATCTCCCATTCTTCCCTTGTATTTATTATTTTCTTTCTACATGTTTTTCTTATTTTCTTGGTCTTCTTTTCCAGGTATTGATTATCCTCTTTGTTGTGGCTATTTTTATTTTCCGATGGCATTACACCTTGGTATTCTGTAATTTCTATTTCCTTCCTGCCCTCTTCTGTATTCGGACTTACTTCAATACCTTCTGAGGTGCTGTCTGATGTTTCATCAAAATTCTTGAAACTATGGTCCATTTGTTTATTTGTCTCCTCCTTGTATGTATCTGCTTTTTGGCTAAGTGTATCAACATTTTCAAACTTCTCCCCGAAAGTTTTCCATATCTCCTTATTGAACTTCTCCATCTTACCCTCAATCCGCTTTAAACTTTCTTTATTCTCTTCAAATTTTGCATTCATCTCTTCTCTTTGTCCTTCAACAGTTTCTTTCAGTTCATGGTATTGTTCATTCATGGTTTGTTTGATATTTCCATGAATGGTCTCTATTTTTTCATTTAGTTGTTTGACTAAACTTTCCTGAATGCTATCGATTTTCTCATTGGTCTGTCTATTTTCTTCCTCCTGTTTTTTAAAATTCTCCTTATTTTCCTCATTGGTTTGCTTCAAGTTTTCCTCCTGTTTTCTAAATTGTTCATTAGTTTGTTTATTCTGTTCCTTAAATTGTTCTGCCATACATTTCATCATGTCTTGCCAATTAGGTTCTTCTCTGGCTACCGCTTTGTCTGGTTGGTCCCCTTGGGCATCCTCTTCCACTATTTCCTTTTCCGTATCAGTGATTACTTCGGTTTCTTCTTTATCACCCATTGGTTGTTCCATTTCGCTGTCCGTAAATATTTCTATCTCTCGTTCCTGTCCACCTTCTTCCTTCTCCTTTTCTTCTGCCCTCTTCTTCGATCTGCCTCTGGTATTATGCATTTCTTGTTTTCTCATAACTGCCGACGATAATTAGATTTTTTGGTATATTAATTTATTAAATATCAAAATTCTTTTCTTATTACAGCCCTTTTACGTTGAGCGCCAATTCTGTAACGTGGCGTTTATTTAGCGAAACGTCCGTCTTAGTCAAACCCCAAAGTTGGGTTCGCCAATTCTGTAACGTGCGGGTTTTTATCAAGGTTTCCGCCTCTCCAAGAGTGTATTACAATTACGTGTTTATAATGAATTCAGCCCCAATGTTGGGTTCGCCAATTCTGTAACGTGCGTTTTTTTATCAAAACGTCCGTCTTAGTCAAGCCCCACTGTTGGGTTCGCCAATTCTGTAACGTTCTCCTCGAGCGTGTCCCTCTGCTATTCCGAACACCTCTTCGCAGTCGCCACTTATGAATTATAAAGACCGAAGTTTAAATAAAGTGGTTGGTAATGTTACTCAAACAAAGTAGAAATCGAGTGTGTGTGATTTGGGTCAAGTAGGGAAGTTGTTTAGCCTGATTTTGAAGAAAGAGCAAGTACCGTTTGTTTACCCTCAGTTTGGACGATTTCTAAATTTTTCAAATATTCGCCGTGAACCGAATCAGCTGACTTTACCACTAGTCTCCAAATATAGATTAACCAGACGACACTGTGGCAGTATACGACCCGGTGGATCGTCTTCTTCTTAGTTGTTCTGAAACTTACTACAACTACCCACTACAAGAAAGGACACACATTTTTATTTTTAAATCTCAATTTTTCAATAATATTTATTAAGAATATTATTGGTTTTTTCTCTTCCGCCAAAATACAAATATCACAATCGATCTTTTCCTTAATTAAGACATGATATCGACTTCATTGAGTAAACATGGAATTGTCAAAAAAAATATATGGTTCTTGACCAAATTTTATACTATATTTAAAACATCAATCAATATATAATTCTTTTATTTATTTCCCCAGGGTTAAGGGTAAGTTCTTTTTGTTATGAGATGGTCAGAAATGGATAATTATACTACGCTTTACAAATACAGAAAAAATATTCAAAAATTTGTTTATTTTCGCTTAGTACGTAGTTCCGGAAATGTCCGTAAGAGAGCAGAGTGCGTTTGTTTTCATTAGAACATGTGGTTAATTTTTAATAGTTTCTTTTCTATACTACCATTCGGTATGAGTTTTCTTCGTTAAATATTAAACGAAATGTTTATATTACCTCTCTTCTTGAAGTTCTTACTTGGATGAAGCCGTTTCTCCGGTGGTGTCTGTATTTGGTTGTAATTTCATAACCGACTGGCAAATATTATCTCGTCAAACTCGAAACACAGCGAAGCTAGGCCTGATCGTCCAAAAATGGTTTTCTTTCACTTTTATTATGGAGTATAGCAATTTAACTTTGATAAATAAGGTAGTAGTATATAATGTTCATACTGTTGTTTAATTTTGTACCAATTTTGCACTTCTCAAAGATTTCTAAAAGGATATTTTAATAAAATTGTTGTCTCATCATTTTGTCAACTGGGCAGGTTTAATTTTTAAATTCGATTAACAATACTTGTTATTTTTCGTTACTCTTAGTAACCCATAATTTTTATATATCTTTTTATTGGTTCTGCTATTTACTTTTTAGTATATAGGCAGTTTGTAATTATTATAAATTTATTTTTTATTTACAGAAAAATAATTCTTTTTAATTTTGGTTTCTTTCCCAATTTGATTTACATAATAGTTTTCTGTTTATTTTCTTATAACTTTGGATATAAGTATTTAATATTTTTATTAACTTTAAATGAATTTATATATTATTTATTAGTCTCTTATAGTATTCCTACACTGCACTACTTCCTTCTGCCATTTCCCTCATACAGTATTGTTTTAATTTTTTATTATCATCTGATATTTAAATCTTTTATGTTTTTTAAAACAAAACCTGGGTTATCTTACACTATAACACAAATATTTTAAAAAATATAAAATTAACTTAGGTATTAAACTTGGTTGTCTACACAATATAAATACTACAATAAATCAACAAAATACATAATTAGTTAGTAGCATCATAGTCTACTATCATCGTTTATAATTCTCACACCTACAGCACAATTCTGTAAGAAGTTCCCTTCACTTTCACTTATTACCTCAATGGGTACACAATAACTCACTTGTCACTGTATATCACTTTAATCGTTTATAATGTTTAGTGATACAATTTAATTTTGAGCTCGTTATAGTTTACCCATTTCTGACCTTTATGGTATTACAAGAGTTAATTTATTGGGACCGGGTTATGTACCGTTACATAAAGCCCCACCACTAGAACAAATTTATTTTGGTTTTACTCGTTTATTAAAATAAATTGTTGATTGTTTCAATTCTCCTAATATTCTTTGTTTTTTCTTCGTAATAGTGTTTCATTTCCGACTGGTTGTACACTCCTTTTATTCTATTATTGTTAACTGTTTTAATTTCATAAGTATTATTCCCCTTTATTTCAAACTGGTTGTAAACTGACTGGTAATTCAGACTGGTGGTAATTGCTGTTTTCTTACTCTACTCTCTCTCTCTTGGAGGCAAATTCATCAATTATTTATTTCTGGGTAGTGGTACTTTCACATTTTATTTGATAAGGACTGGTCACACTAATCATATTAAACTTGTTTTAACACTCATTTCTATTTACTTCTATAAATTAGCTTTATCAATTAAGCTTCGGTCTGCTATCTTCCTTCTATTTTCTTCATCTATACTTCTGGAATCTAATATCACTCTTTTCAGTTATTTTATAATTATTATCCCTTAAATATTCAATTTCCCTAACATTTTTCCCTATCTTGTGCGGTGGTACCAGTCGGGTGGCCACTTTTGGGTCCATACTCCGCTGTCCATCCTTACACCTTCTGAGACCAGGGGAACATCATCCCTGCTCATAAAAATTATTACCAGAACATTTCTACGGTCAATACATTAAAAAATTATAAGTAGTAGTCAATTAGCGACTAGTACTAAACACTTTTGGGATTCTTCATACTGTAGCTGTTTGCATTTATTTATATATTTCTTCTTCTCCTTGATTCCTTCTTCTTTTCCCTTAACTAATAGCATATAACATTATTGATAGGTCTTATGTTAAAATTCTTTTGACTTTACTTCTTGTGACATATTTCTCCGTATCATTTCTTCTTATCTAATCTTCAATTCCGAGAAATTCTAATTTTTGTTGTATTAATTATCATCCTCCTTCAGTTTCATTGGAGTCATTAAATTATTCTTTATTCTTCTTATCTGAGCACATTACCATCAACTGTTTTTGTTCATTTAATTTTTCTTCTGTTTGTTACCATTAAAAATATTACTTTTTCCTATTATTTCATTTTAAATCAATTCTTTATAACTCTTATTTACTAATCTGTTATTATTTTTTGTTAAATTAAATGGTTTCAAAATATCTTAAATCGTATTATTTCTGAATAAATTAAGTAAGTTATCCTTACATAGTTTTTATTAAATCGTCTTGTTCCTGGATAAATTGTTGAGTAAGTTGTTCTTACATTTTTTGGAATTTTGGGGTTTTAGTCTCTTCACTTCAAATTATATGGTTTCAAAGTAACTTGAGTAAGATGTCCTTACATGCTTTTAGAATTTTGGGGTATTCTTCCGCTATTCAATGGGTTCCTGGGTCGGTTTTCAGAATTTCAGTCCCCTTTTCTGTTTTGTTATTATTTAGGTCAACCATGGTCCATTAATTCAGGTACTCCCTTTACTCGGATTACTGGGGTATTCATAATGATTTTGGTATTTGTTAAATACCTCTCTTTCACCTGGCATCGTAACTCAGTTGATACAAAGTCTTCATTGAAGTCACGGTTTTCCGTCATTGTTAGTTCTTTTTTAACTAACAGGTATTGCACCTCCTCTGACATAACATATTCACTCATTTTTAATATCATTCCATCCCCGTTTTCCTCTGGTTTATTTACCAAATTTTTTAATGATATATTCCGTCTTGATGATATGACTGATATCTTCTGATGCACTTCAATCGTCGACATATTTAAATGATATCCAAACTTAATTAATTCCCTCTGTTCATTAATTGGGAGGTTAAATACATTAATTAATCCATCTGTAATCATCTCCCATTCTTCCCTTGTATTTATTATTTTCTTTCTACATGTTTTTCTTATTTTCTTGGTCTTCTTTTCCAGGTATTGATTATCCTCTTTGTTGTGGCTATTTTTATTTTCCGATGGCATTACACCTTGGTATTCTGTAATTTCTATTTCCTTCCTGCCCTCTTCTGTATTCGGACTTACTTCAATACCTTCTGAGGTGCTGTCTGATGTTTCATCAAAATTCTTGAAACTATGGTCCATTTGTTTATTTGTCTCCTCCTTGTATGTATCTGCTTTTTGGCTAAGTGTATCAACATTTTCAAACTTCTCCCCGAAAGTTTTCCATATCTCCTTATTGAACTTCTCCATCTTACCCTCAATCCGCTTTAAACTTTCTTTATTCTCTTCAAATTTTGCATTCATCTCTTCTCTTTGTCCTTCAACAGTTTCTTTCAGTTCATGGTATTGTTCATTCATGGTTTGTTTGATATTTCCATGAATGGTCTCTATTTTTTCATTTAGTTGTTTGACTAAACTTTCCTGAATGCTATCGATTTTCTCATTGGTCTGTCTATTTTCTTCCTCCTGTTTTTTAAAATTCTCCTTATTTTCCTCATTGGTTTGCTTCAAGTTTTCCTCCTGTTTTCTAAATTGTTCATTAGTTTGTTTATTCTGTTCCTTAAATTGTTCTGCCATACATTTCATCATGTCTTGCCAATTAGGTTCTTCTCTGGCTACCGCTTTGTCTGGTTGGTCCCCTTGGGCATCCTCTTCCACTATTTCCTTTTCCGTATCAGTGATTACTTCGGTTTCTTCTTTATCACCCATTGGTTGTTCCATTTCGCTGTCCGTAAATATTTCTATCTCTCGTTCCTGTCCACCTTCTTCCTTCTCCTTTTCTTCTGCCCTCTTCTTCGATCTGCCTCTGGTATTATGCATTTCTTGTTTTCTCATAACTGCCGACGATAATTAGATTTTTTGGTATATTAATTTATTAAATATCAAAATTCTTTTCTTATTACAGCCCTTTTACGTTGAGCGCCAATTCTGTAACGTGGCGTTTATTTAGCGAAACGTCCGTCTTAGTCAAACCCCAAAGTTGGGTTCGCCAATTCTGTAACGTGCGGGTTTTTATCAAGGTTTCCGCCTCTCCAAGAGTGTATTACAATTACGTGTTTATAATGAATTCAGCCCCAATGTTGGGTTCGCCAATTCTGTAACGTGCGTTTTTTTATCAAAACGTCCGTCTTAGTCAAGCCCCACTGTTGGGTTCGCCAATTCTGTAACGTTCTCCTCGAGCGTGTCCCTCTGCTATTCCGAACACCTCTTCGCAGTCGCCACTTATGAATTATAAAGACCGAAGTTTAAATAAAGTGGTTGGTAATGTTACTCAAACAAAGTAGAAATCGAGTGTGTGTGATTTGGGTCAAGTAGGGAAGTTGTTTAGCCTGATTTTGAAGAAAGAGCAAGTACCGTTTGTTTACCCTCAGTTTGGACGATTTCTAAATTTTTCAAATATTCGCCGTGAACCGAATCAGCTGACTTTACCACTAGTCTCCAAATATAGATTAACCAGACGACACTGTGGCAGTATACGACCCGGTGGATCGTCTTCTTCTTAGTTGTTCTGAAACTTACTACAACTACCCACTACAAGAAAGGACACACATTTTTATTTTTAAATCTCAATTTTTCAATAATATTTATTAAGAATATTATTGGTTTTTTCTCTTCCGCCAAAATACAAATATCACAATCGATCTTTTCCTTAATTAAGACATGATATCGACTTCATTGAGTAAACATGGAATTGTCAAAAAAAATATATGGTTCTTGACCAAATTTTATACTATATTTAAAACATCAATCAATATATAATTCTTTTATTTATTTCCCCAGGGTTAAGGGTAAGTTCTTTTTGTTATGAGATGGTCAGAAATGGATAATTATACTACGCTTTACAAATACAGAAAAAATATTCAAAAATTTGTTTATTTTCGCTTAGTACGTAGTTCCGGAAATGTCCGTAAGAGAGCAGAGTGCGTTTGTTTTCATTAGAACATGTGGTTAATTTTTAATAGTTTCTTTTCTATACTACCATTCGGTATGAGTTTTCTTCGTTAAATATTAAACGAAATGTTTATATTACCTCTCTTCTTGAAGTTCTTACTTGGATGAAGCCGTTTCTCCGGTGGTGTCTGTATTTGGTTGTAATTTCATAACCGACTGGCAAATATTATCTCGTCAAACTCGAAACACAGCGAAGCTAGGCCTGATCGTCCAAAAATGGTTTTCTTTCACTTTTATTATGGAGTATAGCAATTTAACTTTGATAAATAAGGTAGTAGTATATAATGTTCATACTGTTGTTTAATTTTGTACCAATTTTGCACTTCTCAAAGATTTCTAAAAGGATATTTTAATAAAATTGTTGTCTCATCATTTTGTCAACTGGGCAGGTTTAATTTTTAAATTCGATTAACAATACTTGTTATTTTTCGTTACTCTTAGTAACCCATAATTTTTATATATCTTTTTATTGGTTCTGCTATTTACTTTTTAGTATATAGGCAGTTTGTAATTATTATAAATTTATTTTTTATTTACAGAAAAATAATTCTTTTTAATTTTGGTTTCTTTCCCAATTTGATTTACATAATAGTTTTCTGTTTATTTTCTTATAACTTTGGATATAAGTATTTAATATTTTTATTAACTTTAAATGAATTTATATATTATTTATTAGTCTCTTATAGTATTCCTACACTGCACTACTTCCTTCTGCCATTTCCCTCATACAGTATTATTTTAATTTTTTATTATCATCTGATATTTAAATCTTTTATGTTTTTTAAAACAAAACCTGGGTTATCTTATACTATAACACAAATATTTTAAAAAATATAAAATTAACTTAGATATTAAACTTGGTTGTCTACACAATATAAATACTACAATAAATCAACAAAATACATAATTAGTTAGTAGCATCATAGTCTACTATCATCGTTTATAATTCTCACACCTACAGCACAATTCTGTAAGAAGTTCCCTTCACTTTCACTTATTACCTCAATGGGTACACAATAACTCACTTGTCACTGTATATCACTTTAATCGTTTATAATGTTTAGTGATACAATTTAATTTTGAGCTCGTTATAGTTTACCCATTTCTGACCTTTATGGTATTACAAGAGTTAATTTATTGGGACCGGGTTATGTACCGTTACATAAAGCCCCACCACTAGAACAAATTTATTTTGGTTTTACTCGTTTATTAAAATAAATTGTTGATTGTTTCAATTCTCCTAATATTCTTTGTTTTTTCTTCGTAATAGTGTTTCATTTCCGACTGGTTGTACACTCCTTTTATTCTATTATTGTTAACTGTTTTAATTTCATAAGTATTATTCCCCTTTATTTCAAACTGGTTGTAAACTGACTGGTAATTCAGACTGGTGGTAATTGCTGTTTTCTTACTCTACTCTCTCTCGCTTGGAGGCAAATTCATCAATTATTTATTTCTGGGTAGTGGTACTTTCACATTTTATTTGATAAGGACTGGTCACACTAATCATATTAAACTTGTTTTAACACTCATTTCTATTTACTTCTATAAATTAGCTTTATCAATTAAGCTTCGGTCTGCTATCTTCCTTCTATTTTCTTCATCTATACTTCTGGAATCTAATATCACTCTTTTCAGTTATTTTATAATTATTATCCCTTAAATATTCAATTTCCCTAACATTTTTCCCTATCTTGTGCGGTGGTACCAGTCGGGTGGCCACTTTTGGGTCCATACTCCGCTGTCCATCCTTACACCTTCTGAGACCAGGGGAACATCATCCCTGCTCATAAAAATTATTACCAGAACATTTCTACGGTCAATACATTAAAAAATTATAAGTAGTAGTCAATTAGCGACTAGTACTAAACACTTTTGGGATTCTTCATACTGTAGCTGTTTGCATTTATTTATATATTTCTTCTTCTCCTTGATTCCTTCTTCTTTTCCCTTAACTAATAGCATATAACATTATTGATAGGTCTTATGTTAAAATTCTTTTGACTTTACTTCTTGTGACATATTTCTCCGTATCATTTCTTCTTATCTAATCTTCAATTCCGAGAAATTCTAATTTTTGTTGTATTAATTATCATCCTCCTTCAGTTTCATTGGAGTCATTAAATTATTCTTTATTCTTCTTATCTGAGCACATTACCATCAACTGTTTTTGTTCATTTAATTTTTCTTCTGTTTGTTACCATTAAAAATATTACTTTTTCCTATTATTTCATTTTAAATCAATTCTTTATAACTCTTATTTACTAATCTGTTATTATTTTTTGTTAAATTAAATGGTTTCAAAATATCTTAAATCGTATTATTTCTGAATAAATTAAGTAAGTTATCCTTACATAGTTTTTATTAAATCGTCTTGTTCCTGGATAAATTGTTGAGTAAGTTGTTCTTACATTTTTTGGAATTTTGGGGTTTTAGTCTCTTCACTTCAAATTATATGGTTTCAAAGTAACTTGAGTAAGATGTCCTTACATGCTTTTAGAATTTTGGGGTATTCTTCCGCTATTCAATGGGTTCCTGGGTCGGTTTTCAGAATTTCAGTCCCCTTTTCTGTTTTGTTATTATTTAGGTCAACCATGGTCCATTAATTCAGGTACTCCCTTTACTCGGATTACTGGGGTATTCATAATGATTTTGGTATTTGTTAAATACCTCTCTTTCACCTGGCATCGTAACTCAGTTGATACAAAGTCTTCATTGAAGTCACGGTTTTCCGTCATTGTTAGTTCTTTTTTAACTAACAGGTATTGCACCTCCTCTGACATAACATATTCACTCATTTTTAATATCATTCCATCCCCGTTTTCCTCTGGTTTATTTACCAAATTTTTTAATGATATATTCCGTCTTGATGATATGACTGATATCTTCTGATGCACTTCAATCGTCGACATATTTAAATGATATCCAAACTTAATTAATTCCCTCTGTTCATTAATTGGGAGGTTAAATACATTAATTAATCCATCTGTAATCATCTCCCATTCTTCCCTTGTATTTATTATTTTCTTTCTACATGTTTTTCTTATTTTCTTGGTCTTCTTTTCCAGGTATTGATTATCCTCTTTGTTGTGGCTATTTTTATTTTCCGATGGCATTACACCTTGGTATTCTGTAATTTCTATTTCCTTCCTGCCCTCTTCTGTATTCGGACTTACTTCAATACCTTCTGAGGTGCTGTCTGATGTTTCATCAAAATTCTTGAAACTATGGTCCATTTGTTTATTTGTCTCCTCCTTGTATGTATCTGCTTTTTGGCTAAGTGTATCAACATTTTCAAACTTCTCCCCGAAAGTTTTCCATATCTCCTTATTGAACTTCTCCATCTTACCCTCAATCCGCTTTAAACTTTCTTTATTCTCTTCAAATTTTGCATTCATCTCTTCTCTTTGTCCTTCAACAGTTTCTTTCAGTTCATGGTATTGTTCATTCATGGTTTGTTTGATATTTCCATGAATGGTCTCTATTTTTTCATTTAGTTGTTTGACTAAACTTTCCTGAATGCTATCGATTTTCTCATTGGTCTGTCTATTTTCTTCCTCCTGTTTTTTAAAATTCTCCTTATTTTCCTCATTGGGTTGCTTCAAGTTTTCCTCCTGTTTTCTAAATTGTTCATTAGTTTGTTTATTCTGTTCCTTAAATTGTTCTGCCATACATTTCATCATGTCTTGCCAATTAGGTTCTTCTCTGGCTACCGCTTTGTCTGGTTGGTCCCCTTGGGCATCCTCTTCCACTATTTCCTTTTCCGTATCAGTGATTACTTCGGTTTCTTCTTTATCACCCATTGGTTGTTCCATTTCTCTGTCCGTAAATATTTCTATCTCTCGTTCCTGTCCACCTTCTTCCTTCTCCTTTTCTTCTGCCCTCTTCTTCGATCTGCCTCTGGTATTATGCATTTCTTGTTTTCTCATAACTGCCGACGATAATTAGATTTTTTGGTATATTAATTTATTAAATATCAAAATTCTTTTCTTATTACAGCCCTTTTACGTTGAACGCCAATTCTGTAACGTGGCGTTTATTTAGCGAAACGTCCGTCTTAGTCAAACCCCAAAGTTGGGTTCGCCAATTCTGTAACGTGCGGGTTTTTATCAAGGTTTCCGCCTCTCCAAGAGTGTATTACAATTACGTGTTTATAATGAATTCAGCCCCAATGTTGGGTTCGCCAATTCTGTAACGTGCGTTTTTTTATCAAAACGTCCGTCTTAGTCAAGCCCCACTGTTGGGTTCGCCAATTCTGTAACTTTCTCCTCGAGCGTGTCCCTCTGCTATTCCGAACACCTCTTCGCAGTCGCCACTTATGAATTATAAAGACCGAAGTTTAAATAAAGTGGTTGGTAATGTTACTCAAACAAAGTAGAAATCGAGTGTGTGTGATTTGGGTCAAGTAGGGAAGTTGTTTAGCCTGATTTTGAAGAAAGAGCAAGTACCGTTTGTTTACCCTCAGTTTGGACGATTTCTAAATTTTTCAAATATTCGCCGTGAACCGAATCAGCTGACTTTACCACTAGTCTCCAAATATAGATTAACCAGACGACACTGTGGCAGTATACGACCCGGTGGATCGTCTTCTTCTTAGTTGTTCTGAAACTTACTACAACTACCCACTACAAGAAAGGACACACATTTTTATTTTTAAATCTCAATTTTTCAATAATATTTATTAAGAATATTATTGGTTTTTTCTCTTCCGCCAAAATACAAATATCACAATCGATCTTTTCCTTAATTAAGACATGATATCGACTTCATTGAGTAAACATGGAATTGTCAAAAAAAATATATGGTTCTTGACCAAATTTTATACTATATTTAAAACATCAATCAATATATAATTCTTTTATTTATTTCCCCAGGGTTAAGGGTAAGTTCTTTTTGTTATGAGATGGTCAGAAATGGATAATTATACTACGCTTTACAAATACAGAAAAAATATTCAAAAATTTGTTTATTTTCGCTTAGTACGTAGTTCCGGAAATGTCCGTAAGAGAGCAGAGTGCGTTTGTTTTCATTAGAACATGTGGTTAATTTTTAATAGTTTCTTTTCTATACTACCATTCGGTATGAGTTTTCTTCGTTAAATATTAAACGAAATGTTTATATTACCTCTCTTCTTGAAGTTCTTACTTGGATGAAGCCGTTTCTCCGGTGGTGTCTGTATTTGGTTGTAATTTCATAACCGACTGGCAAATATTATCTCGTCAAACTCGAAACACAGCGAAGCTAGGCCTGATCGTCCAAAAATGGTTTTCTTTCACTTTTATTATGGAGTATAGCAATTTAACTTTGATAAATAAGGTAGTAGTATATAATGTTCATACTGTTGTTTAATTTTGTACCAATTTTGCACTTCTCAAAGATTTCTAAAAGGATATTTTAATAAAATTGTTGTCTCATCATTTTGTCAACTGGGCAGGTTTAATTTTTAAATTCGATTAACAATACTTGTTATTTTTCGTTACTCTTAGTAACCCATAATTTTTATATATCTTTTTATTGGTTCTGCTATTTACTTTTTAGTATATAGGCAGTTTGTAATTATTATAAATTTATTTTTTATTTACAGAAAAATAATTCTTTTTAATTTTGGTTTCTTTCCCAATTTGATTTACATAATAGTTTTCTGTTTATTTTCTTATAACTTTGGATATAAGTATTTAATATTTTTATTAACTTTAAATGAATTTATATATTATTTATTAGTCTCTTATAGTATTCCTACACTGCACTACTTCCTTCTGCCATTTCCCTCATACAGTATTATTTTAATTTTTTATTATCATCTGATATTTAAATCTTTTATGTTTTTTAAAACAAAACCTGGGTTATCTTATACTATAACACAAATATTTTAAAAAATATAAAATTAACTTAGGTATTAAACTTGGTTGTCTACACAATATAAATACTACAATAAATCAACAAAATACATAATTAGTTAGTAGCATCATAGTCTACTATCATCGTTTATAATTCTCACACCTACAGCACAATTCTGTAAGAAGTTCCCTTCACTTTCACTTATTACCTCAATGGGTACACAATAACTCACTTGTCACTGTATATCACTTTAATCGTTTATAATGTTTAGTGATACAATTTAATTTTGAGCTCGTTATAGTTTACCCATTTCTGACCTTTATGGTATTACAAGAGTTAATTTATTGGGACCGGGTTATGTACCGTTACATAAAGCCCCACCACTAGAACAAATTTATTTTGGTTTTACTCGTTTATTAAAATAAATTGTTGATTGTTTCAATTCTCCTAATATTCTTTGTTTTTTCTTCGTAATAGTGTTTCATTTCCGACTGGTTGTACACTCCTTTTATTCTATTATTGTTAACTGTTTTAATTTCATAAGTATTATTCCCCTTTATTTCAAACTGGTTGTAAACTGACTGGTAATTCAGACTGGTGGTAATTGCTGTTTTCTTACTCTACTCTCTCTCTCTTGGAGGCAAATTCATCAATTATTTATTTCTGGGTAGTGGTACTTTCACATTTTATTTCATAAGGACTGGTCACACTAATCATATTAAACTTGTTTTAACACTCATTTCTATTTACTTCTATAAATTAGCTTTATCAATTAAGCTTCGGTCTGCTATCTTCCTTCTATTTTCTTCATCTATACTTCTGGAATCTAATATCACTCTTTTCAGTTATTTTATAATTATTATCCCTTAAATATTCAATTTCCCTAACATTTTTCCCTATCTTGTGCGGTGGTACCAGTCGGGTGGCCACTTTTGGGTCCATACTCCGCTGTCCATCCTTACACCTTCTGAGACCAGGGGAACATCATCCCTGCTCATAAAAATTATTACCAGAACATTTCTACGGTCAATACATTAAAAAATTATAAGTAGTAGTCAATTAGCGACTAGTACTAAACACTTTTGGGATTCTTCATACTGTAGCTGTTTGCATTTATTTATATATTTCTTCTTCTCCTTGATTCCTTCTTCTTTTCCCTTAACTAATAGCATATAACATTATTGATAGGTCTTATGTTAAAATTCTTTTGACTTTACTTCTTGTGACATATTTCTCCGTATCATTTCTTCTTATCTAATCTTCAATTCCGAGAAATTCTAATTTTTGTTGTATTAATTATCATCCTCCTTCAGTTTCATTGGAGTCATTAAATTATTCTTTATTCTTCTTATCTGAGCACATTACCATCAACTGTTTTTGTTCATTTAATTTTTCTTCTGTTTGTTACCATTAAAAATATTACTTTTTCCTATTATTTCATTTTAAATCAATTCTTTATAACTCTTATTTACTAATCTGTTATTATTTTTTGTTAAATTAAATGGTTTCAAAATATCTTAAATCGTATTATTTCTGAATAAATTAAGTAAGTTATCCTTACATAGTTTTTATTAAATCGTCTTGTTCCTGGATAAATTGTTGAGTAAGTTGTTCTTACATTTTTTGGAATTTTGGGGTTTTAGTCTCTTCACTTCAAATTATATGGTTTCAAAGTAACTTGAGTAAGATGTCCTTACATGCTTTTAGAATTTTGGGGTATTCTTCCGCTATTCAATGGGTTCCTGGGTCGGTTTTCAGAATTTCAGTCCCCTTTTCTGTTTTGTTATTATTTAGGTCAACCATGGTCCATTAATTCAGGTACTCCCTTTACTCGGATTACTGGGGTATTCATAATGATTTTGGTATTTGTTAAATACCTCTCTTTCACCTGGCATCGTAACTCAGTTGATACAAAGTCTTCATTGAAGTCACGGTTTTCCGTCATTGTTAGTTCTTTTTTAACTAACAGGTATTGCACCTCCTCTGACATAACATATTCACTCATTTTTAATATCATTCCATCCCCGTTTTCCTCTGGTTTATTTACCAAATTTTTTAATGATATATTCCGTCTTGATGATATGACTGATATCTTCTGATGCACTTCAATCGTCGACATATTTAAATGATATCCAAACTTAATTAATTCCCTCTGTTCATTAATTGGGAGGTTAAATACATTAATTAATCCATCTGTAACCATCTCCCATTCTTCCCTTGTATTTATTATTTTCTTTCTACATGTTTTTCTTATTTTCTTGGTCTTCTTTTCCAGGTATTGATTATCCTCTTTGTTGTGGCTATTTTTATTTTCCGATGGCATTACACCTTGGTATTCTGTAATTTCTATTTCCTTCCTGCCCTCTTCTGTATTCGGACTTACTTCAATACCTTCTGAGGTGCTGTCTGATGTTTCATCAAAATTCTTGAAACTATGTTCCATTTGTTTATTTGTCTCCTCCTTGTATGTATCTGCTTTTTGGCTAAGTGTATCAACATTTTCAAACTTCTCCCCGAAAGTTTTCCATATCTCCTTATTGAACTTCTCCATCTTACCCTCAATCCGCTTTAAACTTTCTTTATTCTCTTCAAATTTTGCATTCATCTCTTCTCTTTGTCCTTCAACAGTTTCTTTCAGTTCATGGTATTGTTCATTCATGGTTTGTTTGATATTTCCATGAATGGTCTCTATTTTCTCATTTAGTTGTTTGACTAAACTTTCCTCAATGCTATCGATTTTCTCATTGGTCTGTCTATTTTCTTCCTCCTGTTTTTTAAAATTCTCCTTATTTTCCTCATTGGTTTGCTTCAAGTTTTCCTCCTGTTTTCTAAATTGTTCATTAGTTTGTTTATTCTGTTCCTTAAATTGTTCTGCCATACATTTCATCATGTCTTGCCAATTAGGTTCTTCTCTGGCTACCGCTTTGTCTGGTTGGTCCCCTTGGGCATCCTCTTCCACTATTTCCTTTTCCGTATCAGTGATTACTTCGGTTTCTTCTTTATCACCCATTGGCTGATCCATTTCGCTGTCCGTAAATATTTCTATCTCTCGTTCCTGTCCACCTTCTTCCTTCTCCTTTTCTTCTGCCCTCTTCTTCGATCTGCCTCTGGTATTATGCATTTCTTGTTTTCTCATAACTGCCGACGATAATTAGATTTTTTGGTATGTTAATTTATTAAATATCAAAATTCTTTTCTAATTACAGCCCTTTTACGTTGAGCGCCAATTCTGTAACGTGGCGTTTATTTAGCGAAACGTCCGTCTTAGTCAAACCCCAATGTTGGGTTCGCCAATTCTGTAACGTGCGGGTTTTTATCAAGGTTTCCGCCTCTCCAAGAGTGTATTACAATTACATGTTTATAATGAATTCAGCCCCAATGTTGGGTTCGCCAATTCTGTAACGTGCGTTTTTTTATCAAAACGTCCGTCTTAGTCAAGCCCCACTGTTGGGTTCGCCAATTCTGTAACGTTCTCCTCGAGCGTGTCCCTCTGCTATTCCGAACACCTCTTCGCAGTCACCACTTATGAATTATAAAGACCGAAGTTTAAATAAAGTGGTTGGTAATGTTACTCAAACAAAGTAGAAATCGAGTGTGTGTGATTTGGGTCAAGTAGGGAAGTTGTTTAGCCTGATTTTGAAGAGAGAGCAAGTACCGTTTGTTTACCCTCAGTTTGGACGATTTCTAAATTTTTCAAATATTCGCCGTGAACCGAATCAGCTGACTTTACCACTAGTCTCCAAATATAGATTAACCAGACGACACTGTGGCAGTATACGACCCGGTGGATCGTCTTCTTCTTAGTTGTTCTGAAACTTACTACAACTACCCACTACAAGAAAGGACACACATTTTTATTTTTAAATCTCAATTTTTCAATAATATTTATTAAGAATATTATTGGTTTTTTCTCTTCCGCCAAAATACAAATATCACAATCGATCTTTTCCTTAATTAAGACATGATATCGACTTCATTGAGTAAACATGGAATTGTCAAAAAAAATATACGGTTCTTGACCAAATTTTATACTATATTTAAAACATCAATCAATATATAATTCTTTTATTTATTTCCCCAGGGTTAAGGGTAAGTTCTTTTTGTTATGAGATGGTCAGAAATGGATAATTATACTACGCTTTACAAATACAGAAAAAATATTCAAAAATTTGTTTATTTTCGCTTAGTACGTAGTTCCGGAAATGTCCGTAAGAGAGCAGAGTGCGTTTGTTTTCATTAGAACATGTGGTTAATTTTTAATAGTTTCTTTTCTATACTACCATTCGGTATGAGTTTTCTTCGTTAAATATTAAACGAAATGTTTATATTACCTCTCTTCTTGAAGTGTGCCGGTGTGAAGCCGGCCGTTACAAAAATTTTAGAAAAGTTTCGTTTAAGTGTAACATAACGCGAAGCTGAGGTTGCCGATGCGACCTTTGTTCGGCGGTGAGAGGGGAACGGCAGAGGGTGCGGCTGCGTGCGCAACTCGCCTGTGTGCAGTCACTTATCTGTGCCTGTGTGTGCAGTCTACGCTTCGCCTCGCTCAGAGAATTATCCGTCTCCTCTCTCCGTATTGTACGACGAAGTTTCTATAACTTATGGTTGGCTAAGGCGTAAATTGACTCCCGGCAAGTTTGTCTTTGTATTTATTGGTCTTTATAAATAATTATACATGTATGGATAATTAATAATTATATGCAACCGCATAAAATACGTAATGATGTGTGTGTGTGCGACCCAACAAAGTTATGTTAAGAGAAACTCATTCTTTACTGTTTTACGTAATGCCCCGTAGATAGCCCATGCTTTTTTTATTATTTTCTGTAATAGTGCGAGAAGTTTTTCAAGAGTCATTGTCATGGTAAAAGTGTACTACATTAAAAATTAATGACTAAAAACTTGGTGCGCAGTCAGGTCGGGAATTGTGTCTGTGCATGCAGTAAACTGTCGCAGAGTTTGTTAATTAACTTCACAAGTAGAGAATGATGTGTGAGAGCTTCTATGTATGAAATTTAATTGAATGTAAAACATTCTCAATGCTGTGAGTGACTTGCTGTTAAATTTTTTTTGGTCAAGTAACAATTACCACTTACCACGTGGCCGTTTAACCTGCAAAAATTTTGTCGAAGCATGTTGACTGAGTGCTGTTCACTTTATATTAAGCCACAGTTAAATAGGGCTGTTCATATTCAAAATTATTTATTCCATGGCTGATTTTTAGACTCTTTAAGCTGGTTGTAAAAACTTTAATTAATGAATATTGTGCTTGGCGGCCCGTTAAGAGGTTAATTACCTTAACTCGGGTGTACATTTTTAATAGACAGTTCTCTAATTTACTTGAATGCATAGGGTTCTCGAACTAAGCCGGTTTCCTGGCTTGCTGATGGCTGTACACCTGCCTAAGCTGTGAACCATGTACAAGATCTTATACGAAGAGGGAGATGGAGACTGATTTTCTATGTTGCACTCGCCAGCACTTATAAGGTGATATTTATGCATTTATTTCATTTTTTGGGGCCGGGCCGGCAGTGTGCCTGTTTACTGTAAATAGCCTAGGAGCCATGGGACCACGTGTCCAGACTGTCTACCGGGAAGTGAGCTGTGATCATGACTCTGAACACTATAACTTAAATTCATAAACTTTTTTATAACTCATTTATATAACACTAAATGCTATGCCTGTAAGTGTGTGCTGCACTGGGGGAGCGCGCCAGAGATATTTTACTCTTGTACCATTTTACAGTTGCATCTCATTTTCATTTAACTCTTTACAAAATTATGTTACAGCTCAGTAGCTCTGTTCCGGCTGGAACTGCAGGGTATACGTTTTAATTTGACTATGGGTTTCACATTTAAGGGCTGGGGACTTTCCTGGGGTTTTTTTTTTGGGACTTTTCAGGGGTTACAAAAGGGACTTAGTTTTTCTCTGACACACGCTGGTGCAACCTCCGACAGGTTGAATGCCTGTCAAATTTTGTCTGCTACACGTGGGCGCGCTCCCACAGATGCCAGAGCACAACCACCTTATTGTATTCTTTTTCTTTTAACTATTTTATATTGTCATTCGGGGCTAATAGAAATAATTTACTATTTTTCTGGAAATATTTTAGTTGATTTTGCCCCTTGCACAAGGGCTATACTGATTGTTTTCTTAACTGACAAACACACATGGATTGACTTCCACTTGTAGTATTTGTTGTTTAATTTTCTTTAACTGTAAAACATGAATTCATTATTTTTTGATAAACCATATATTGTCAAAATTTTCTGAAATTGTAAAGCCTCAAGCAATTAATTTCTGTTTATTATGGTACATAAAGATTTTAATTCCTTTTGGAATTTTGTGAAGTCAAATAACTGTTTAGAATGCTATAACCACTGTTTGAAATTAGGTGATGTAATCCTGTCAATTTTATTTAATGCTGTGAAAGGAACTTAAGGGTCATACGCTCACGAGGGGTCATTGATAAGTGGAATGCTAGACAAATGGGCGGTCTGGTTTTATTTATGCGTCATGAATTATTATCATCATTCCTGGGGTTTTGGCTTTATGTAATTCTACTGAACGGGTTGCCGACGGGCGTATATTTTATCACTGCTGGGTTATAAGATTGTAGTTACTCTACCTGGTAGGTGGGTGCATTCCAGGGGCATGCGTGTTAAAATTAATGTGATTGTGAGTTTGTGTACCTTATGTTCTGTGTGTGTTGTTATGTGTCTAGCTAGCCACGAGATGGGAGAGAATTCTATAATTATATATGCATGTGTCCACTGATTTATACACACTTGTGATGTTTTATATTTATACACATTTGTTATGCCTAAGATTTATACACACTTGTTATGTTTTACCTTTATTCATACTTGTGATTGGGCACACATGTTGTTCTAGGTTAATAATATTAAAGCAGGGCCTGAAATAAAATAAATTGTTATTGTTCTGTTACGGCTGAGTTTTATTGCAAGTCCCGTCATACTGGACCCAGCATAATTTTTGCTTCTCTAGGCTTCGGCCTACTCCTAATTAACTTGTGGCTTCTCTTTCAAAAAAAAATATTAAAATAAATTAAGTTGTTTTTATACTCATAAAAAAAAGGAAAAAAAGGCATAAAAGGAAAGAGGGGTTACAAATGGTAGATCAGAGCGTGGTTCATTCTAGGCTTGAACCCTTGGGTCCTGGTGTGTGACGGGGCTTGCAGACTCGGAAATATTAATGCGATTGTTGTAACATAGTTGATATAGGCCCGTGTAGGCTAGTTATAAGTTGTTTCATTTGTGAGTCGGGTCGCACCACTGAGGCGGTTAATGGTGTTTAAAAATTTTTGATAGCTTGTACGGCCGGGGAGTCTCAAGCGTGGCCTGGAAGATGGAATGTTAATTAGGGTCGGTGTTTAGCGTGGTATATTAACGGGATGCGGTATGGCCCGATCGGAAATCGGTACCGGAACCGACTTTGTGTCCGGTTGATGTCAAAGTATTTTTTATTCTCGAATTATGACTTTTAGTTGATGGTTAGTTGGTTGTTGTGAATTATGTGTTGGTACGACGTGTGTGTCGAGTTGCTGTTTGCTGTTATGTGTGTGTAGTATTGTTGTTTGTCTCTTGTCTCCTTTCGTCGGGGTTTGCATGGTTCGGAATAGGCCAGGTTTCCGCAGCGCTAGAGAACCCGGGGGTCTTCTTGATGGAAGAACAGTACTCAAGGTTTTCCTGGTTTAGTGATTTTCGTTTTTGATGTTGTTTGTGGTTTGTAGGATGTGTTTAGAGCATTGGCGGCATGAGCGTGATAAATCCTGATTTATTTCTTAAGCACGAGTTGGAGTTCGAGATTAAGTCCCGGGGTGGGAGGCCCCAAGGGGATGTCGCTTCTTTGAGGAAGCAGTTAAGAGACGCCCTCGCGTCCGGGGGGACGACGTCGCTTGTAAAGGTCACTGATGTGACGGCCGAGCTCGAGTTGTGCCAGGAGAAGTGGGGAGAGTTACGGGAGGTGATGGAAGATTTTGAGTCGGCCCCTTCCAACCTCAGGGCAAGACAGAGAGTGCGTCAGCGAGCGGAACACCTGCAACATAGACTGGAGAACTTGTCCGCACAAACTACAATCGCTGAAGTCAGCGCCACGCTGAAGCTGATTGCGGAACAGGTGGCTAAAGCATTGCGGAACTTCGAGCCCGTGAAGTCTCCGCTTTCCGGGAGCTCTCCCCAGCCTCCTGAAACGGACATAGCACAGACGTCAAACCCTGCGGCTCCATTGCCGACGCTTCCGGGAGGATCGCGCGTCTCTTATAATAACTTACATAACCCCCTGTCCTCAATTCTGCAGGAGCTTCCGGTTGTAGACGGACTGGACGTGGACCAGTTGATCTTTTTTCGGATTTTGTTTCAGCTGTCCGACTTCCCGGGGATGTCGGACGGCACTCTACTTGAACTCGTGTATCCCTATTGTCGGGGGTCTGTGGCTGAGCGGGTCGCGCGAACTATACGAGATGGCGGCAGTGTGGCGTCTTTCCATCGGGGGGTGTTGGACGCATGCGTGCCTGGTCTTTTGCGAAAGCAGCTGCAGGACAAATATTATTATCGGGTACAAGCACACGGGGAGAATTTTTCGAAGTTCGTACAGAGCATCCGTGATGCGGTCCGGATTTTAGGGTTGGGACTGCCCGAGAATGAAGTAGTACAGTGGATCTTCGAAGGGGTTACTCCCCAGGAGAGATCGCGTTTAACTTTTGCCGAGCGACCGCGGACTTATGAAGATCTCGAGAAGCTGTGTGCGTTATCTCGTGCTATACAGTCGATAGATGAATCCCGTGGGCCAGTAAGGGCCAGTCTTGGCGAACCCCGAGTGGTAGAACGACGGGTCGTTCAGTCCCAACCGCGGCCAGAGAGAAATAATGGCGATCGAAGCGGACAAGTGAAAGGTGTTGTGTGCTTTCGCTGTCGTAGACAGAGGCATGTTGCCCGCGATTGTCCGGAGGGTGGTATACGTCCGGCGCTTCCCCCGAGGGTCCGGTATCCAAAAAACTAAATTATCAGGGGGGGACAAATCGGAGGTTGTCTTCCCCTCGTTGCAAGACTTTTCAGAATTCTAGTGCCTCCAGGCGGAGGATAGGTCCAGACTCTTCTAATATCAAGGTCCTTACTACCGTCCCGCAAAAGGCTTCTGTATGCCCCTTCCTGTCGCTCGAGGTAAAGAAGGGTCAACTCAGAGCGCTAGTTGACTCCGGGTCAGCCCGATCTATCATCTCATCTCGAGTATGCGCAGACCTTGAGAAACAGGGCTTAATAAAAGGGTCGAGTCGGTCGTCTGTGGTATGCTGGACTGCTTCTAGGGAAATTCTGCCCATCTCCCGGGTGGTTTCCTTCAAGTTCAAGATTGATGGCTTTTCTTGGGTGTGGCCTTTTCTGGTTTCTCCGGCTCTGGGAGTCGACTGTATTGTGGGTGCCGATTTCATCGCTAAAAGTGGTCTCGTGTTGGACATCCATGGGCACCAGTGCTATTTTTAATTTAATCGGGGTGTAGTTATTCCATTTCTTGGATACCAGGGAGCTAAGGGAGGTATCCAAGAGGTTGCTTGTCCCGATTCTGCACGAGATCATCTCACTCCCACCCAGCAGAGAGCTTTAGACCGGTTGTGTGAGGAATTTCCCTCTGTCTTAACTCCCAAATTGGGACTCACACATTTATTAGAATATAAAATTCGTTTAACAGACACTAAGATAGTGAGGTCGCACCCATATAAGTTCGCCCCTCCGAAAATGGCCGTTCTGAGGGAGAAGGTTCAAGAGCTTTTAGAGCAAGGGGTAATTGAACCTTCCAATTCCAGCTATGCCAGTCCAGCGTTCCTGGTACCCAAGCCTGGGGGTAAGCACCGTATGGTAATCGATTACCGGAAGTTAAATGCTAATATTGAGGTGGATTCGGTTCCCCTTCCGGATCTCCACTCAGCTTTTGATTGGTTTAGTGAGGCCAAGTACTTCACCGTGATTGATCTCAACGCGGCATATCACCAGATACCCTTATCCAAGGAAAGTAGACCGTATACGGCGTTTTGTGTCCCGTGGAATTTATATCAGTATACGCGGGTTCCCATGGGTCTGGCGGTGGGCGCCCAAACGCTCACGCGTCTGCTTGACCTAGTGTTTCAAGATGTGAAATTTAAGTTTATTTTCAACTATCTAGATGACTTCCTGGTCTACAGCAAAACCTATGATGAACATCTGTGCCATCTCAGGGAGGTGATGAGTAGGTTGAGAAGCGCGGGCCTTACGGTCAATCCGGAGAAAGTACGAATCGCCCAGGAGAGCATCTGGTTTGTGGGGATGGTCAACTTTTATCGGCGGTTTATCCCCAATGCAGCGGAGATTGCTGCACCCCTAAATGAATTAAGAAAGAAAGGGGTCAAGTTTGTGTGGGGCGAAAGCCAGCAAAAGGCGTTTGAAACATTGAAGGAAGCTATTATTTCCCCGCCGGTGCTGAGGATGCCGGATTTTTCTCAACCGTTTATTTTACAGACGGACGCGAGTTCGGTGGCGCTCGGGGCGGTTCTGTCCCAAGTCGTTGATGGTGCTAGGCAGCCTGTGGCCTTTATTTCACGAACATTGACCCAGCAAGAAAGAAAGTCATCAGTATATGAGCTAGAGTGTTTGGCAGTGGTATACGCTCTAGATAAGTTCAGGCGTTTTCTGGACCACGCTGAGTTCCTGCTCGAGACCGACAATCAGGCTCTCTCTTGGCTTCTTGCTCACCCCCGGCAACTGGGTAAGATTGGTAGATGGGTGGTTAAAATCTCATCCTTTAAGTTCAAGGTGCAACACATTAGGGGAACTCAAAATGTGGTTGCAGATGCTTTGTCACGCATGTTTTCCCAACCCAGTGAAGCCCAATCTGAGCAACCCTGTTCTGTTCTACTAGACTTTCCGTTAGCCTTCACTGATGTGTTGCCCCATCAGTTGAATGATGAAGAGCTGGGTCCGGTCATCCAGAAAATAAAAGAGGGTAACGCGCAGGCCCCATACTTCTTGTCCAAGGGCGTCCTGTGTTGTCGAGAAAGAAAGGGACGTGCCCCGAAGATCGTGCTGCCTAGCAAGTTAGTGCCCATGGTCTTCAGTTATTACCACAATTCCCCAGTAGGTGGCCACAAGGGGATTTCGAAGACCATTTCCAGTATTAGGAAGAACTTCATCTGGAAGGGCATGGATAGGGACATAGCAACTCGGGTGAAGGCATGTCATCTGTGCGGCTTAAGCAAGCCTGCTCAAAACACCAAGTTGGGGTTGTTGTCATCAGACGTGGCGAGCAGACCGATGGAGAAGCTATTCATCGACTACGTGGGACCTTTCCCGCGTAGCAAGTCAGGTAACGCTTACCTACTTGTCTGTGTGGATGCTTTTTCGAAGTTTGCCTGGCTACTGCCCTTATGGCAGGCAACAGCTCGTTTGACCATAAGCGCGCTTCAGAACCATGTTTTTCAGCATTTCGGTCTTCCGACCATCATTGTCTCCGACAATGGACCACAGTTCATTTCGAGTGAGTTCCGGCGGATGTGTTTCGCCAGCGGTATCAAGCATGTAACCACTTCCCCGTATTACCCACAGCCGTCCCATGCGGAGAGGTTCAATAGGAATCTCCGGTCCGCACTTATTGCCTATCACGCGGAGCAACAGACTACCTGGGACCAGAACTTGAAGTGGTTGCAGCTAGCTTTTAACACGGCCCTGCATGACAGTCATAAGGCCGTGCCATTTGAGATCATGTTTGGATTCTCGCCCGCACTCCCGTTGACTAACTTGTGGAATATTGATGATCTTCTACCACGGGAGCCCGATAATGGAACTGCGGAGAGATGGAGGGAGGCTCGGAGGAATTTGCTGCGAGCGCAAGAGCGGGTCCGTCGACGATATAATCAGGGGCGAATTCCGAACCCCTTTCAGACCGGGGACTGGGTCTACTGCCAGAGCCATCCGATCAGCTCAGCCGCGGACAAAAGAGCCGCTAAATTGTGCTATCGTTGGTCGGGACCATACCGTATCCTCGGGTTTACGTCACCGGTGACGGCGCGATTAGAAGAACAGGGTAGTAATCCTAAAGAGATTACCACACACATTTCCAAATTGAAATTATTTCGCAAAGGGTGAACGGGCTGAAAAGGGGGGGGGAATGATGGCGGTCTCTGTGCGAGTGGGGATGTTGTCGGTTTTGAGAGGGTGTGCTCCGGGGGCGGTATTGAAAATGATAGGGTAGCGGGTAGATGTTTCCCACAGTCCCAGTGGGGTTCGTCTACTTCAGGGATGCGCCCCTGCCTGCGCGAGCCTTGGTTTTCTCCAATTGTCCTTATGTCCGGAGGGAGCCATGTCCTTACCTTTGGTCCCAGCCCATGACCGTAAACATCCTTGACCATCCACCCTCCAATTTTCCTAACCTTACCCAGAGAAAAAAAAAAAAAACCTAGAAAAAGCAAAAAAAAAGGAGTTAGCGAGAGAAGTGGGGCAGTAGGGTGGCCGGGGTCGGTTGTGCTCCTCGACCACCCTGCTGTTCCAGGCATGCCCTTGGAGCACACTTGTAAAACTCGTATATATATGTCGCAAAAGGTGCCATAGGCACAGTTGACATGGCTTTACGGCAGGTCCCAGCGGGGACCACCGCATCATGGGGACTGTCATCTCCCCTTTTCCCCCCTGGCCCGCGCAGTAAAGCTATTGTGTGAAATGGGGGGTAGTATTAGGGGATTATCCCGTAATTACATGGGGCAGATTGCCCTGTTTAGGTGGCTATCGTGTTCTGGCTTGGGTGGACAAGCCTCAGGAGGTCAGAACTCAGGGAGCTCCCGAACTTTCTTTTGTCTTTCTTCTCTGTCCCTCTTTGCTGTGCGCTGGCCCTGATCAGGTCAGCGTGCAGCAACTGCACACTTACACTCTACATGTCTTCTTTCTGCTCTTTCGTCTTCCCTTCTGAGTTTCTGTTCTCCTGGGAGCGAGTCTGTCTGGCCAACTTACCCACGATGTCCACCGGAGTTTTAAAAGGGGGGGTACACTGCAGGGTACTTTCCCGAGTTTTTTTGAGTGGGGCAACCGGGTTGCCCTTTCGGGGTGGGGGTGTGCCGGTGTGAAGCCGGCCATTACAAAAATTTTAGAAAAGTTTCGTTTAAGTGTAACATAACGCGAAGCTGAGGGTGCCGATGCGACCTTTGTTCGGCGGTGAGAGGGGAACGGAAGAGTGTGCGGTTGCGTGCGCAACTCGCCTGTGTGCAGTCACTTATCTGTGCCTGTGTGTGCAGTCTACGCTTCGCCTCGCTCAGAGAATTATCCGTCTCCTCTCTCCGTATTGTACGACGAAGTTTCTATAACTTATGGTTGGCTAAGGCGTAAATTGACTCCCGGTAAGTTTGTCTTTGTATTTATTGGTCTTTATAAATAATTATACATGTATGGATAATTAATAATTATATGCAACCGCATAAAATACGTAATGATGTGTGTGTGTGCGACCCGACAAAGTTATGTTAAGAGAAACTCATTCTTTACTGTTTTACGTAACGCCCCATAGATAGCCCATGCTCTTTTTATTATTTTCTGTAATAGTGCGAGAAGTTTTTCAAGAGTCATTGTCATGGTAAAAGTGTACTACATTAAAAATTAATGACTAAAAACTTGGTGCGCAGTCAGGTCGGGAATTGTGTCTGTGCATGCAGTAAACTGTCGCAGAGTTTGTTAATTAACTTCACAAGTAGAGAATGAAGTGTGAGAGCTTCTATGTATGAAATTTAATTGAATGTAAAACATTCTCAATGCTGTGAGTGACTTGCTGTTAAATTTTTTTTGGTCAAGTAACAATTACCACTTACCACGTGGCCGTTTAACCTGCAAAAATTTTGTCGAAGCATGTTGACTGAGTGCTGTTCACTTTATATTAAGCCACAGTTAAATAGGGCTGTTCTTATTCAAAATTACTTATTCCATGGCTGATTTTTAGACTCTTTAAGCTGGTTGTAAAAACTTTAATTAATGAATATTGTGCTTTTATTGAGAGTTAGTTGGCGGCCCGTTAAGAGGTTAATTACCTTAACTCGGGTGTACATTTTTAATAGACAGTTCTCTAATTTACTTGAATGCATAGGGTTCTCGAACTAAGCCGGTTTCCTGGCTTGCTGATGGCTGTACACCTGCCTAAGCTGTGAACCATGTACAAGATCTTATACGAAGAGGGAGATGGAGACTGATTTTCTATGTTGCACTCGCCAGCACTTATAAGGTGATATTTATGCATTTATTTCATTTTTTGGGGCCGGGCCGGCAGTGTGCCTGTTTACTGTAAATAGCCTAGGAGCCATGGGACCACGTGTCCAGACTGTCTACCGGGAAGTGAGCTGTGATCATGACTCTGAACACTATAACTTAAATTCATAAACTTTTTTATAACTCATTTTTATAACACTAAATGCTATGCCTGTAAGTGTGTGCTGCACTGGGGGAGCGCGCCAGAGATATTTTACTCTTGTACCATTTTACAGTTGCATCTCATTTTCATTTAACTCTTTACAAAATTATGTTACAGCTCAGTAGCTCTGTTCCGGCTGGAACAGCAGGGTATACGTTTTAATTTGACTATGGGTTTCACATTTAAGGGCTGGGGACTTTCCTGGGGTTTTTTTTTGGGGGACTTTTCAGGGGTTACAAAAGGGGACTTAGTTTTTCTCTGACACACGCTGGTGCAACCTCCGATAGGTTGAATGCCTGTCAAACTTTGTCTGCTACACATGGGCGCGCTCCCACAGATGCCAGAGCACAACCACCTTATTGTATTCTTTTTCTTTTAACTATTTTATATTGTCATTCGGGCTAATAGAAATAATTTACTATTTTTCTGGAAATATTTTAGTTGATTTTGCCCCTTGCACAAGGGCTATACTGATTGTTTTCTTAACTGACAAACACACATGGATTGACTTCCACTTGTAGTATTTGTTGTTTAATTTTCTTTAACTGTAAAACATGAATTCATTATTTTTTGATAAACCATATATTGTCAAAATTTTCTGAAATTGTAAAGCCTCAAGCAATTAATTTCTGTTTATTATGGTACATAAAGATTTTAATTCCTTTTGGAATTTTGTGAAATCAAATAACTGTTTAGAATGCTATAACCACTGTTTGAAATTAGGTGATGTAATCCTGTCAATTTTATTTAATGCTGTGAAAGGAACTTAAGGGTCATACGCTCACGAGGGGTCATTGATAAGTGGAATGCTAGAAAAATGGGCGGTCTGGTTTTATTTATGCGTCATGAATTATTATCATCATTCCTGGGGTTTTGGCTTTATGTAATTCTACTGAACGGGTTGCTGACGGGCGTATATTTTATCACTGCTGGGTTATAAGATTGTAGTTACTCTACCTGCTAGGTGGGTGCATTCCAGGGGCATGCGTGTTAAAATTAATGTGATTGTGAGTTTGTGTACCTTATGTTCTGTTTGTGTTGTTATGTGTCTAGCTAGCCACGAGATGGGAGAGAATTCTATAATTATATACGCATGTGTCCACTGATTTATACACACTTGTGATGTTTTATATTTATACACATTTGTTATGCCTAAGATTTATACACACTTGTTATGTTTTACCTTTATTCATACTTGTGATTGGGCACACATGTTGTTCTAGGTTAATAATATTAAAGCAGGGCCTGAAATAAAATAAATTGTTATTGTTCTGTTACGGCTGAGTTTTATTGCAAATCCCGTCATACTGGACCCAGCATAATTTTTGCTTCTCTAGGCTTCGGCCTAGTCCTAATTAACTTGTGGCTTCTCTTTCAAAAAAAAAATATTAAAATAAATTAAGTTGTTTTTATACTCATAAAAAAAAGGAAAAAAAAGGCATAAAAGGAAAGAGGGGTTACAGAAGTTCTTACTTGGATGAAGCCGTTTCTCCGGTGGTGTCTGTATTTGGTTGTAATTTCATAACCGACCGGCAAATATTATCTCATCAAACTCGAAACACAGCGAAGCTAGGCCTGATCGTCCAAAAATGGTTTTCTTTCACTTTTATTATGGAGTATAGCAATTTAACTTTGATAAATAAGGTAGTAGTATATAATGTTCATACTGTTGTTTAATTTTGTACCAATTTTGCACTTCTCAAAGATTTCTAAAAGGATATTTTAATAAAATTGTTGTCTCATCATTTTGTCAACTGGGCAGTTTTAATTTTTAAATTCGATTAACAATGCTTGTTATTTTTCGTTACTCTTAGTAACCCATAATTTTTATATATCTTTTTATTGGTTCTGCTATTTACTTTTTAGTATATAGGCAGTTTGTAATTATTATAAATTTATTTTTTATTTACAGAAAAATAATTCTTTTTAATTTTGGTTTCTTTCCAATTTAATTTACATAATAGTTTTCTGTTTATTTTCTTATAACTTTGGATATAAGTATTTAATATTTCTATTAACTTTAAATGAATTTATATATTATTTATCAGTCTCTTATAGTATTCCTACACTGCACTACTTCCTTCTACCATTTCCCTCATACAGTATTATTTTAATTTTTTATTATCATCTGATATTTAAATCTTTTATGTTTTTTAAAACAAAACCTGGGTTATCTTATACTATAACACAAATATTTTAAAAAATATAAAATTAACTTAGGTATTAAAATTGGTTGTCTACACAATATAAATACTACAATAAATCAACAAAATACATAATTAGTTAGTAGCATCATAGTCTACTATCATCGTTTATAATTCTCACACCTACAGCACAATTCTGTAAGAAGTTCCCTTCACTTTCACTTATTACCTCAATGGGTACACTATAACTCACTTGTCACTGTATATCACTTTAATCGTTTATAATGTTTGTGATACAATTTAATTTTGAGCTCGTTATAGTTTACCCATTTCTGACCTTTATGGTATTACAAGAGTTAATTTATTGGGACTGGGTTATGTACCGTTACATAAAGCCCCCCCCACTAGAACAAATTTATTTTGGTTTTACTCGTTTATTAAAATAAATTGTTGATTGTTTCAATTCTCCTAATATTCTTTGTTTTTTTTCTTCGTAATAGTGTTTCATTTCCGACTGGTTGTACACTCGTTTTATTCTATTATTGTTAATTGTTTTAATTTCATAAGTATTATTCCCCTTTATTTCAAACTGGTTGTAAACTGACTGGTAATTCAGACTGGTGGTAATTGCTGTTTTCTTACTCTACTCTCTCTCTCTCTTGGAGGCAAATTCATAAATTATTTATTTCTGGGTAGTGGTACTTCCACATTTTATTTGATAAGTATAATAGATATTTACCATAAATCCGTCGTGCGACTTCGTTTTTCTCGTCTTATTTTGACGCGTTTCGGCAACGAATTGCCATCTTCAGAAATCTTCCTTATTTGATAAGGACTGGTCACACTAATCATATTAAACTTGTTTTAACACTCATTTCTATTTACTTCTATAAATTAGCTTTATCAATTAAGCTTCGGTCTGCTATCTTCCTTCTATTTTCTTCATCTATACTTCTGGAATCTAATATCACTCTTTTCAGTTATTTTATAATTATTATCCCTTAAATATTCAATTTCCCTAACATTTTTCCCTATCTTGTGCGGTGGTACCAGTCGGGTGGCACTTTTGGGTCCATACTCCGCTGTCCATCCTTACACCTTCTGAGACCAGGGGAACATCATCCCTGCTCATAAAAATTATTACCAGAACATTTCTACGGTCAATACATTAAAAAATTATAAGTAGTAGTCAATTAGCGACTAGTACTAAACACTTTTGGGATTCTTCATACTGTAGCTGTTTGCATTTATTTATATATTTCTTCTTCTCCTTGATTCCTTCTTCTTTTCCCTTAACTAATAGCATATAACATTATTGATAGGTCTTATGTTAAAATTCTTTTGACTTTACTTCTTGTGACATATTTCTCCGTATCATTTCTTCTTATCTAATCTTCAATTCCGAGAAATTCTAATTTTTGTTGTATTAATTATCATCCTCCTTCAGTTTCATTGGAGTCATTAAATTATTCTTTATTCTTCTTATCTGAGCACATTACCATCAACTGTTTTTGTTCATTTAATTTTTCTTCTGTTTGTTACCATTAAAAATATTACTTTTTCCTATTATTTCATTTTAAATCAATTCTTTATAACTCTTATTTACTAATCTGTTATTATTTTTTGTACTTACTTTACTTTAGCCAACGCCCGTACGTGGTTCCTCAACCATTCGACGTCGAGCCTCCCAGTAGCGATTGGTTATGTCGTCGGTCGGGAATGTGAGTGCTTGGCAGTCCCGTAAGTGTTCTCCGTCCATTCTTCCGGAGTTGCAAAGCGGACAGGTTTCGTTCTCAGCTAGGCCGATGCGGTGTAGATGAGCTTGCAAGTAGTCATGTCCGGTAGTAAGGCGGAAACGGGCGACGGCCTCAGCTCTGTCCAGGTGTCTCGGTATTGGTCCTACGGTGGCAAGACTTTCCCACTTTTTACCAGTACCCAGGGTTTTTAGAGTTCTTTGTGTGGAGGTGTTTATAACTGAGGTGATGAGGTTATTGGCTCTACCAAGAGTAAGCGGCACGTCCGGCTGCTCCGATTCTGCTCCTTATTTGGCTTTGACGTCGGCTCTTTCGTTGCCAGGAATTCCTACATGGCTTGGCACCCACTGTAGGGTAACGATCCATCCGGTTGACATCAGCTCTGCAAGTCTCGCGCGGCACTGAATTGTTCTCAGGCAGTCGGTGGGAGCGTTGCTGGTGAGCGCAAGAATTGTGGACTGGGAGTCGATTAAAAATACCACTTTTCCTGGTGCTAAGGTCTTGGCTAGTAGCTGGTTGGAAGCTTCGTAGACTGCGCACACCTCACCATCGAAGTTACTAGCGTTTCTTCCCACAGCTGTTGAATTCTCAAAGAGGCTACAAAACCATCCCGCGCCTGCTCCCCTCGTTTCAGGTAGGAATGAGCCGTCAGTGTATATGTGGAGCCAATCATTCGCAGGGTACCTAAGGTTGATGGTTTCTATGGCGTACGACTTGAGCTCGATAGGGTTGGCTTCGCCCTTGTTGGTTGTTAGGCTAATTAGGTCAAGCCGCTTTGCAGGTAAAGCGTTTGCCACTGCATTGTAGTACTGTATGGGAGCCCGACGGTCCAATGATAGTTGGTACTTGCTTATAAGAGCTTCAGCGTGAGTTAGAGGCGAAGTTTGGGTTTTGAGTCGTTGGGTTGCACTTCTGTATCCATTCCAGTGATTCCCATCCACTCTCTTAGCCCTTTCCCAAAACTTAAGCGTGCATTTATCCCTCCGGCTATCTAGAGGCTCGATGCCAGTTTGAAGTTGCATGGCCGCTATTGGGGTTGATTTTGCTCCTCCGGTTATAATTCTTAGAGCGTTATTCTGGACAACGTCGTATTTATTTAGGTTGGTTTTACTAGCAAGTGAGGTGACTTCCGAGCCATATTCAAGTACTGGACGGACGTATGTTTTGTAGGCCGTGGATAGAACATCTTGAGTGGCTCCCCACTTGGTAGCAGTTAGTCTCTTGAGAAGATTGATACGTTTCTGACCCTTATCGGCCGTACTTGTGACATGGGTGCTGAAAGATAGTTTCTTATCGAGGTTGATTCCCAGATACTTGGACAGCGATACTTGTCTTAGAGGTGATCCCATGAATTTTAAATTGATTACCGGGGCCCTAGTGGACATGGTGAAGAGTTGAGACACTGTCTTATCGGCACTAACTTCCATTTTGTTGAGGCTTGACCATACTTCGAGGTTAAAAAGAGCCTTGTTTAGAGCTTCTACGAGGGCGTTTACGTTGCTTCCAGTAGCCCACAACAGGACATCGTCAGCAAAGAAGAGGAATGAGATTCCTGGAATTTTTTGAAATGCATTCTTAAGGTCGTCTATCATTACGTTGAAAAGGAGACAGCTTAGTACCGCCCCTTGCGGCAAACCTTGACGTAGTAGTTTGTATGGGGAAGTTGCGTTAAAGAATTTGCATCGTATGTAGCGTTGCGAGAGGAAGCTTTGTATCCACTTTAGCATGTTCCCGTTTACTCCTAGTTTCTTAAGTTTGTGAACAAGCATACCGCGCCAGATTTTGTCATATGCAGCTTTAAAGTCCACTAAGACGGCTACAGTGGATTGTTTTCTGTGGAAACCGTCCTTTACCGACTGAGTAAACTTTACAACTTGGTCCATGGTTGCTCTGTGCTTACGGAATCCTGCTTGGCAGTCGCTAATGGCTCCTTTAGACTCTAGAAATTCCCGGAGTCTGCGTTCGACCATTTTTTCAGTAACTTTAGAGCAGACACTAGTTAGTGAAATAGGGCGGTAGTTATTTAGGTTGTTCGCAGGCTTGCCTTTTTTCAGTATTGATAATACTTCGGCTTTTCTCCATTGCTGGGGCACACGTGCATTCCATGTTAGGTTGATTAGTTTTAAGAGAGTCTTTAGTGCTTTCTTGCCAAGATTCCTAATGAAAGGCGGGAAGACCTCGTCTGGTCCGGCAGATTTTCCTTTTTTTAGCGAGTTGATGGCAAGAGAGAGCTCATCTGGGGAAAAGTCCTTGTTGAAGATGAGGAAGTCTTGTTCGGTTTGACAAGAGGAAACTTTAATGTCGGAGATAGATTTCCGCTCATTCGCGTTTACACGGAGTCTGCTTATTGTAGCGTAATTTTTACTTAATGCCTTAGCAATATCTCTGGAGCTGGTGAGTAGTTTGTCATTCACTTTAATGGGTTGCCAGTGACGAGAAGATTTTTCATTGTTCAAGCTGGATATAAACTTGTGAGCTTTGATCCCATCTTTCCGGAAGTCCAGTTTGGATACGAAGGATCTATAGACAGATCTTTTTGATTGTATAACAGCACGTTTCAGTTTGGCCTGAGCTTTCCTTAACATGATGCAGTGTTCCAAGCTATGGGACTTTTCTGCTCGGCGTCTAGCAGTATTCCGCTCTTTCTTAAGGGCGTCCAGCGATTTACTCCAGAAAGGTGAATATTTCTTAACTTGTCCTTTTGGAATGCTCTCGTTAGCTGCACGTAGTATGCCTTCCACGATAAGTTTGACTGAGGCGTCAGGGTTATCTTGCACCATGTCTTCAGTGACATACAAATCGGATAGTTCAGAGAACTTGTCCCAGCAGGCTTTCTTGAAATTCCACCGGGTTACTTTATGGAAACGGGGATGTTGACATTTCATTTGAACCCGTAGGTACATTAGACGATGTCCACAACCATCCATGGGGTCTTCCAGGGACAGTTCCGATCTGGAGGTAAGGTTTGCATGAACCAGTGCAAGGTCTGGAGTGCTTGTGTGGCCAGCGTAAGATAGGAATGTAGGTGCAGATTGAATTCTAATAATAGCAGAGTGGTCTATAAGGTCTTCTACTGCCTTTCCAGTTGCACTAGTAGTTGAGTAGTCCCATCGGGCTGAGTGAGCGTTGAAGTCTCCCAAAATGATGGTGTTGCGGTACTGGCATAGGTTGGCTATTGGTTCCAGGTTTGGTACGTTGCTGGGCGGGTTGTAGAGGCCAACAACTTTGAAGTGGACTCCATTTTTCCAGGCGTCGATACATATGGCTTCTAGTTTGTCGTTGTCATCCATTTCATGGACGATAGTTTCTTTACTTGCCATAGAGTTGTGAACAAATACGATGATGCCAGAGGCAACTTGTCTTGATCTCTTTAAAACATAGAGCGAAAAGTCGGGTATTTCATAAAAATGTGTGGCTTCGGTAGAAGCGCCAGCTTCGACAATAACAATGATGTCAGCGTCAAATTTTGAAATGTTAGTTTTTAACTCAGAGTGTTTTGCATTGCTCAGTCCACCCGCATTCCAATACAGTATGCGGAGGTGATTGTCCGCGCCCTCATAAGGGCGGGTTGGATTTCTAGTGGCGATCGCATGTGCCATGATGGCTGAGGCTCGAGAAAACGGCGGTCGCTGTAGCAGATTTAGCGTTACCCAGGGTGCACCTCTTGGAGGCCTGCTACGTTACGTTACAACGTTACGTTACACATTTATTTTTTGTTAAATTAAATGGTTTCGAAATATCTTAAATCGTATTATTTCTGAATAAATTAAGTAAGTTATCCTTACATAGTTTTTATTAAATCGTCTTGTTCCTGGATAAATTGTTGAGTAAGTTGTTCTTACATTTTTTGGAATTTTGGGGTTTTAGTCTCTTCACTTTAAATTATATGGTTTCAAAGTAACTTGAGTAAGATGTCCTTACATGCTTTTAGAATTTTGGGGTATTCTTCCGCTATTCAATGGGTTCCTGGGTCGGTTTTCAGAATTTCAGTCCCCTTTTCTGTTTTGTTATTATTATTAGGTCAACCATGGTCCATTAATTCAGGTACTCCCTTTACTCGGATTACTGGGGTATTCATAATGATTTTGGTATTTGTTAAATACCTCTCTTTCACCTGGCATCGTAACTCAGTTGATGCAAAGTCTTCATTGAAGTCACGGTTTTCCGTCATTGTTAGTTCTTTTTTAACTAACAGGTATTGCACCTCCTCTGACATAACATATTCACTCATTTTTAATATCATTCCATTCCCGTTTTCCTCTGGTTTATTTACCAAATTTTTTAATGATATATTCCGTCTTGATGATATGACTGATATCTTCTGATGCACTTCAATCGTCGACATATTTAAATGATATCCATTAATTCCCTCTGTTCATTAATTGGGAGGTTAAATACATTAATTAATCCATCTGTAATCATCTCCCATTCTTCCCTTGTATTTATTATTTTCTTTCTACATGTTTCTCTTATTTTCTTGGTCTTCTTTTCCAGGTATTGATTATCCTCTTTGTTGTGGCTATTTTTATTTTCCGATGGCATTACACCTTGGTATTCTGTAATTTCTATTTCCTTCCTGCCCTCTTCTGTATTCGGACTTACTTCAATACCTTCTGAGGTGCTGTCTGATGTTTCATCAAAATTCTTGAAACTATGGTCCATTTGTTTATTTGTCTCCTCCTTGTATGTATCTGCTTTTTGGCTAAGTGTATCAACATTTTCAAACTTCTCCCCGAAAGTTTTCCATATCTCCTTATTGAACTTCTCCATCTTACCCTCAATCCGCTTTAAACTTTCTTTATTCTCTTCAAATTTTGCATTCATCTCTTCTCTTTGTCCTTCAACAGTTTCTTTCAGTTCATGGTATTGTTCATTCATGGTTTGTTTGATATTTCCATGAATGGTCTCTATTTTCTCATTTAGTTGTTTGACTAAACTTTCCTCAATGCTATCGATTTTCTCATTGGTCTGTCTATTTTGTTCCTCCTGTTTCTTAAAATTCTCCTTATTTTCCTCATTGGTTTGCTTCAAGTTTTCCTCCTGTTTTCTAAATTGTTCATTAGTTTGTTTATTCTGTTCCTTAAATTGTTCTGCCATAAATTTCATCATGTCTTGCCAATTAGGTTCTTCTCTGGCTACCGCTTTGTCTGGTTGGTCCCCTTGGGCATCCTCTTCCACTATTTCCTTTTCCGTATCTGTGATTACTTCGGTTTCTTCTTTATCACCCATTGGTTGTTCCATTTCGCTGTCTGTAAATATTTCTATCTCTCGTTCCTGTCCACCTTCTTCCTTCTCCTTTTCTTCTGCCCTCTTCTTCGATCTGCCTCTGGTATTATGCATTTCTTGTTTTCTCATAACTGCCGACGATAATTAGATTTTTTGGTATGTTAATTTATTAAATATCAAAATTCTTTTCTAATTACAGCCCTTTTACGTTGAGCGCCAATTCTGTAACGTGGCGTTTATTTAGCAAAACGTCCGTCTTAGTCAAACCCCAATGTTGGGTTCGCCAATTCTGTAACGTGCGGGTTTTTATCAAGGTTTCCGCCTCTCCAAGAGTGTATTACAATTACGTGTTTATAATGAATTCAGCCCCAATGTTGGGTTCGCCAATTCTGTAACGTGCGTTTTTTTATCAAAACGTCCGTCTTAGTCAAGCCCCACTGTTGGGTTCGCCAATTCTGTAACGTTCTCCTTGAGCGTGTCCCTCTGCTATTCCGAACACCTCTTCGCAGTCACCACTTATGAATTATAAAGACCGAAGTTTAAATAAAGTGGTTGGTAATGTTACTCAAACAAAGTAGAAATCGAGTGTGTGTGATTTGGGTCAAGTAGGGAAGTTGTTTAGCCTGATTTTGAAGAGAGAGCAAGTACCGTTTGTTTACCCTCGGTTTGGACGATTTCTAAATTTTTCAAATATTCGCCGTGAACCGAATCAGCTGACTTTACCACTAGTCTCCAAATATAGATTAACCAGACGACACTGTGGCAGTATACGACCCGGTGGATCGTCTTCTTCTTAGTTGTTCTGAAACTTACTACAACTACCCACTACAAGAAAGGACACACATTTTTATTTTTAAATCTCAATTTTTCAATAATATTTACTAAGAATATTATTGGTTTTTTCTCTTCCGCCAAAATACAAATATCACAATCGATCTTTTCCTTAATTAAGACATGATATCGACTTCATTGAGTAAACATGGAATTGTCAAAAAAAATATATGGTTCTTGACCAAATTTTATATTATATTTAAAACATCAATCAATATATAATTCTTTTATTTATTTCCCCAGGGTTAAGGGTAAGTTCTTTTTGTTATGAGATGGTCAGAAATGGATAATTATACTACGCTTTACAAATACAGAAAAAATATTCAAAAATTTGTTTATTTTCGCTTAGTACGTAGTTCCGGAAATGTCCGTAAGAGAGCAGAGTGCGTTTGTTTTCATTAGAACATGTGGTTAATTTTTAATAGTTTCTTTTCTATACTACCATTCGGTATGAGTTTTCTTCGTTAAATATTAAACGAAATGTTTATATTACCTCTCTTCTTGAAGTTCTTACTTGGATGAAGCCGTTTCTCCGGTGGTGTCTGTATTTGGTTGTAATTTCATAACCGACTGGCAAATATTATCTCGTCAAACTCGAAACACAGCGAAGCTAGGCCTGATCGTCCAAAAATGGTTTTCTTTCACTTTTATTATGGAGTATAGCAATTTAACTTTGATAAATAAGGTAGTAGTATATAATGTTCATACTGTTGTTTATTTTTGTACCAATTTTGCACTTCTCAAAGATTTCTAAAAGGATATTTTAATAAAATTGTTGTCTCATCATTTTGTCAACTGGGCAGTTTTAATTTTTAAATTCGATTAACAATACTTGTTATTTTTTGTTACTCTTAGTAACCCATAATTTTTATATATCTTTTTATTGGTTCTGCTATTTACTTTTTAGTATATAGGCAGTTTGTAATTATTATAAATTTATTTTTTATTTACAGAAAAATAATTCTTTGTAATTTTGGTTTCTTTCCCAATTTGATTTACATAATAGTTTTCTGTTTATTTTCTTATAACTTTGGATATAAGTATTTAATATTTCTATTAACTTTAAATGAATTTATATATTATTTATTAGTCTTTTATAGTATTCCTACACTGCACTACTTCCTTCTGCCATTTCCCTCATACAGTATTATTTTAATTTTTTATTATCATCTGATATTTAAATCTTTTATGTTTTTTAAAACGAACCCTGGGTTATCTTATACTATAACACAAATATTTAAAAAAATATAAAATTAACTTAGGTATTAAACTTGGTTGTCTACACAATATAAATACTACAATAAATCAACAAAATACATAATTAGTTAGTAGCATCATAGTCTACTATCATCGTTTATAATTCTCACACCTACAGCACAATTCTGTAAGAAGTTCCCTTCACTTTCACTTATTACCTCAATGGGTACACTATAACTCACTTGTCACTGTATATCACTTTAATCGTTTATAATGTTTAGTGATACAATTTAATTTTGAGCTCATTGTAGTTTACCCATTTCTGACCTTTATGGTATTACAAGAGTTAATTTATTGGGACCGGGTTATGTACCGTTACAATATATAATAACAATCTTATACTAATAAATTCAAATATATGTAAATCTAATAATTATCTGTGGAGATAAAGTTATTGGGGAGATATTATCACTTTAATGTGGAAAGAAATTTCACACGAAGAGTACATTATGTTTACATTCACACAACAGATCAGCTGTTTGGGGGAGGTCTATTGTGTGCGTTAAGGTGGCTTCTTGTTTACCTTAGCAAAGGCTTATAACAAAGGAGGGTGACTTCTGACAATTTGGAACACGTTTATTTCCTGCACAGGACTGTCTGTTTAGTCTACAAGGGAATGTCATTCAAACAACTTACTTGTATACGGGGGAGAGCGTACATTTCTCGACACGAATCAAACATGAAGTAGCATGTAAATAGCGACAGGTTGAAAATTGAATATTTTTACAAACGGGGACTTGCTTATTACGTCGATTTCCTAATACTACTATTATTATTTTATTAATAAAACTCTATTTATTTGTTCACAAATCCAGAGTGAGTAAATTTATGCATTTTAGCAAGTTATTGTTAATTATTTAGCACAGGGTACACAATTATTTTACAAAGTAACAGAGTGGCACATTTTATATGTCACTCTGTACACGATTATTTTTTTACAAAGCAGAATGGCGCATTTTATATGTGACACTCTGTAAAAAATTATTTTTTTTTTAATAAAGCAGAGTGGCGCATTTTATAACGTCTCCCCTGTCTGAGACATTATAACAGAGGGAACCAGTTTAATTGGTTACTTTCAATCAAACCGGCTGCCGTTGTTAGTACAAATTACTTACCAACAAATTTGAAAATATGTAGAACAGGAATTAGGATTAGGTTACGCAAATTTACTCACTCTCTGGATATTTAGCAAAAACATCTCTTTATTATAGTTTCTTGAATAATGATTTAAAAATAATTGTTATTTTTGTTTTATTACGTTAAAAAATAAACTTCTCAAAGATTCTGCATCAAATGCTCTTATGGCTTTTTAAAATGTTACTCTGGTGAGCAAAAATAAAAAAATATATATTTATAAACTACATTAAATACCTCGGATCCGGGTTTTAACTTAATAATATTCTAAAATAAGTCAACATTATGCAAGCTATTAGAAGAGTAGTTTGCTCAAATTTCGAATTACCTTTTACCTTTAACTATCATCAAATTACTATTTCATTATTGTAATTACAGACATTACTATGTTAACATTTACATGATTAGAATAAGTCTTTGCAAAAATGTACTGTTTTTGTTGCCATTGTTAGAAAGATAATGGTTTGGTTTCACCTTGATATAATGTGTATCGGCGGCAGGTTCTCTTGTTGTTACTCTTCAGTTGGGTTTCCTGGAAGTTCTACGTTGTCGTTCGGGTGCCTCCACTTATTTTGTAGATTCTAAGTTGCGATCATGACGAAAGGATTCTGTTACCTGGAGCTGGTGAGGTTGACGTTGTTGCTTCACTCCTGATGTACGGTGTTCACCTTTTTTACATTTTACTTTTAACTGCACTGTTACTCTTTAATATTTGGATAGAACATACTTTACAATTTAAACATTTCATTTCTTTTTTAAAGATATGTGTCAGCTAAGTTAGTTGCTTTTAGTTATTTCACTACATTTCAACTACATAACTTGTTTTACTTTTCACCACCTTTCAATTACTTGTAGAGTCTGCCACCACGAAAGATTACTTTCAGTTACATCGTTTTTTTTTATATATTCACACATTTTTCTTCACGACACATGGTAGAGCTGTTACCTTGTCTGAGATTCTGGCTCGACTGGGGCTGGTTTGGCAGCGGTTAGTAGGGAAGAGGGAGCAGTTCATGCGGAGAGAGAAAAGTAGTTCGTACTTTATTATTATTATTTTCATACTAATTAACTACTATAAATAATCCTACATTTTCTTTATTGAGTTAGGTATTTCGATTATTATTATCACGTCTTTTTATTAATTATAATAATTATTAATTTTCGCTTCAATACAGAGTAATTTTCATGTCCATACTAGATTTCTACAAGTTGATACAGGCATATAAGTACAAAGGGGAGGGTTAAACATTTTCTCACATGTTATTTTGAATAAAAATTATTTTGTGCTATTTAAATTCCTTTTAAATCGTCACATCCTCCTCCACTTAAAGATGAGGACGGGGCGACGGGGTATTACATGAAAACTACAGTGATATCTTTGTCTTTCGTGAAGTTCCCTTTCTCTCGTTTCTTAACTGCTACCTTAATATTATTTACATATAAATAAATATTCTTTATTTATCTACTTATTACTCTTAGTTCCCGTAACTTCACAATAACGTGGCCCGACTGATTACATTTGCATACTCTAACTCTATTAGTTAGTTTTCTGCTCCATTATTTTTTAACCCTTTTCAGTGAGGTGCCATTGTGACTGTGTTATGTATTTATCCCTATATCTCTTAATTCTACTACAAGAATCTAAAGTTGATCCCATACTCAACCTTAGATCTTTTCTTAATACTAATATCTTATTCTACTGAGACAAGCAGAATTTCACGAAGGGGAATCTTTATCTTCTATCAAACGATCAGCTGTTACAAACTATGCAAGAAGGGACACACACTGTACACTAGACGCATTGTATTATACACATGGTGGTGGTGTTTATGGTTTACCGATGCAGGCTTTCATAACAATAGGGGTCGCTTACTACAATATTTCCTGCACGAACGAGTTTGTCTATTACTGGCAAGCTGGGGGAATTATTTTTCGAACAGGCCATGACCGGGTGTTTACACAATTCAAATATACTTTTATTATTATTTTCTCTTTACTTAGTTTACTACTACACTTTTCACTTTTATTACACGTTAGTTTAATTTAAGATATTATTAAGCTTTTTATTTAAAGGACTTATTATTTATTTTATTTCAAACACTCATAAAATTTGAATTCATTTAAACACACACATATATATATATATATAATAACAATCTTATACTAATAAATTCAAATATATGTAAATCTAATAATTATCTGTGGAGATAAAGTTATTGGGGAGATATTATCACTTTAATGTGGAAAGAAATTTCACACGAAGAGTACATTATGTTTACATTCACACAACAGATCAGCTGTTTGGGGGAGGTCTATTGTGTGCGTTAAGGTGGCTTATTGTTTACCTTAGCAAAGGCTTATAACAAAGGAGGGTGACTTCTGACAATTTGGAACACGTTTATTTCCTGCACAGGACTGTCTGTTTAGTCTACAAGGGAATGTCATTCAAACAACTTACTTGTATACCGAGGAGAGCGTACATTTCTCGACATGAATCAAACATGAAATAGCCTGTAAATAGCGACAGATTGAAAATTGAATATTTTTACAAACGGGGACTTGCTTATTACGTCGATTTCCTAATACTACTATTATTATTTTATTAATAAAACTCTATTTATTTGTTCACAAATCCAGAGTGAGTAAATTTATGCATTTTAGCAAGTTATTGTTAATTATTTAGCACAGGGTACACAATTATTTTACAAAGTAGCAGAGTGGCGCATTTTATATGTGTCACTCTGTACACGATTAATTTTTTACAAAGCAGAGTGGCGCATTTTATATGTGACACTCTGTAAACAATTATTTTTTTTTAAGAAAGCAGAGTGGCGCATTTTATAACGTCTCCCCTGTCTGAGACATTATAACAGAGGGAACCAGTTTAATTGGTTACTTTCAATCAAACCGGCTGCCGTTGTTAGTACAAATTACTTACCAACAAATTTGAAAATATGTAGAACAGGAATTAGGATTAGGTTACGCAAATTTACTCACTCTCTGGATATTTAGCAAAAACATCTCTTTATTATAGTTTCTTGAATAATGATTTAAAAATAATTGTTATTTTTGTTTTATTACGTTAAAAAATAAACTTCTCAAAGATTCTGCATCAAATGCTCTTATGGCTTTTTAAAATGTTACTCTGGTGAGCAAAAATAAAAAAATATATATTTATAAACTACATTAAATACCTCGGATCCGGGTTTTAACTTAATAATATTCTAAAATAAGTCAACATTATGCAAGCTATTAGAAGAGTAGTTTGCTCAAATTTCGAATTACCTTTTACCTTTAACTATCATCAGATTACTATTTCATTATTGTAATTACAGACATTATTATGTTAACATTTACATGATTAGAATAAGTCTTTGCAAAAATTTACTGTTTTTGTTGCCATTGTTAGAAAGATAATGGTTTGGTTTCACCTTGATATAATGTGTATCGGCGGCAGGTTCTCTTGTTGTTACTCTTCAGTTTGGTTTCCTGGAAGTTCTACGTTGTCGTTTGGGTGCCTCCATTTATTTTGTAGATTCTAAGTTGCGATCATGAAGAAAGGATTCTGTTACCTGGAGCTCGTGAGGTTGACGTTGTTGCTTCACTCCTGATGTACGGTGTTCACCTTTTTACATTTTACTTTTAACTGCACTAATGTTACTCTTTAATATTTGGATAGAACATACTTTACAATTTAAACATTTCGTTTCTTTTTTAAAGATATGTGTCGGCTAAGTTAGTTACTTTTAGTTATTTCACTACATTTCAACTACATAACTTGTTTTACTCTTCACCACCTTTCAATTACTTGTAGAGTCTGTCACCATGAAAGATTACTTTCAGTTACATTGTTTTTTTTTTATATATTCACACGTTCTTCTTCACGACACATGGTAAAGCTGTTACCTTGTCTGAGATTCTGGCTCAACTGGGGCTAGTTTGGCGGCGGTTAGTAGGGAAGAGGGAGCAGTTCACGCGGAGAGAGAAAAGTAGTTCGTACTTTATTATTATTATTTTCATACTAATTAACTACTATTAATAATCCTACATTTTCTTTATTGAGTTAGGTATTTCGATTATTATTATCACGTCTTTTTATTTAATTATAATAATTATTAATTTTTGCTTCAATACAGAGTAATTTTCATGTCCGTACTAGATTTCTACAAGTTGATACAGGCATATAAGTACAAAGGGGAGGGTTAAATATTTTCTCACATGTTATTTTGAATAAAAATTATTTTGTGCTATTTAAATTCCTTTTAAATCGTCACAGTAACACGGCCCCCTCCTTAAGCCTGTTCGTCCCAAACTGGCAAACCATCTCTGAAGTAATACTCAACCAGGCGGTCTAAGTGGGCATCCTTGCGAAAGATAATTCTCTGGTTCTTGGAATTCAGTCTCATGTGATTCAAACATCACGTTTCTAGGAATGTGAGGCTTCCGCTCAACCACTATTTTATCTGGAATCACTCCCGTAGCATCATGTACTGATGACCTAAACACCACTGGCTGACCCAAGTCTGTTTGGTTCTCATCAACAACCTCTTGCATAACTTCATCTTCAGCAACTTTTCCTCCGGGTTCTTCCATTAACTCAGGAACAAGCAACAGTCTTGTCTCAACACCCATAGTTGGCTTTCCAATCACTTCTTTTGTTGTTAGACTTATTTGTACTTCCTCTGCTAGTTCTTCCTCCATTTCAGCTTGCAAAACAGGTCTGGTTCCTCTTGACCAGACCTGTTGACTTTTTCTTCGACTAATGCCACTTGTTTAATCGAATGGTTGGTAGACCCTGTCATTTTAGCCATGCAAAGCTTTATCTTCTCTTGGCCAACCCTCAGGACATTCCCTCTTAAGTCCACAACAAATCCGTAGGCATTCATAATGTCCGTGTCAAGAATCACTTCATCGACAATGTCTGCAACGATCATTTGGTAGCTAAACTCGAGAAGACCCAGGCGTACGCGTACGTCTACCTTTCCTAGCACCTAGTACGTCTACCTATGGCTCTTCCAATAACTGTCTGTATTGTACAAGAGCTAATTAGAGGCTGGTGGTTGCTGACTAAGTCAGGGCGCACAATGGACACTGTTGCGCCCGTGTTAACTGTAAATGATGTTGGTTTACCTTCCGCAAATCCATTAACAATCAAGTTTCCACTGGTCTTATGTAGCATGGAAACTGTGTGCTGTTTTGGGGCTTTACTTCTCCAATTGGTGCAATCACTCTCTTTTCTCGGTATCTTCTTCTCCCAGCAGTCTACCTGTAGATGACAACGTTTTCCACAGTTGTAACACTTTGGTCTTCTGGCTTTTTCCCATCGTTCAAATCGTTGCGACTCTCTTGAACTTCTGAATTGTTTGTCTGACAGCATTGTTTTTCTGCACCCATTGTAACGGCAATGTGATACAGGGACCTTCTGACTTCAATGTGATGGCACAAACCCATTAATGTAGCGGGACGCCAACTTGGCAGCTTCAAACTCTAGGGCATGAACAAGAGCTTCTGAGTTATTTCGGTGCCTTGCCATTCGTAACACTTGCTGAAGTTCACAATCTCCGATGCCATCAATAAATGTCTGCACCACAAACCTTATTCGAAAATCTTCTGGTGCTTCAGGATAGGCCAATCTAATCAGTCTGTCGATACTTGCTTCAAACTCTTGAAGACTCTCCCCGGAGTGTTGGCGTCTTGTTCGCAACTGTGCGTAGTATACATCTCACAAATGTTTATCACCATACCGTAATTCCAGAGCTTTTATCAACTTGGCACACATGTTCTGGCTGTCAGGTGGCACTTTCTGTAGTAGTTCTGCCGCGTGTCCTTTTAATGCGAGAACGAGTGAGACTGCCTTGTCTTTCTCTGTCCAATTATTTGGGCATGCAGCAGCTTCAAATTGGCGGAGTTACGTTGCCCAGTGACTGATTCCATCAAAGGTTGGAGCTTTGACATGAACTGTCCCTTCTGCAGGCAAAGTTACTTTCTCTACTGACTTATTTTCTGTCTTTTCCTGTCTTTATCATCGGTACAGTCTGTTCAGAAATTTGTTTTGGTTGTATCTTTATGAAGTGCTCAATTTCACTTTTAATTTGTTCTCTTATGTTTGCTATTGAGTTTTCTACTGCAGATATTTTTGTTGACATGATTTCTTCTATGACAGATATTTTTGTAGACATCGATTCTTCAACACTCGAAACAGATTCTTCTACTTCAGCTATTTTTAATGTCATTGATTATTGTACCTCTGATATTGTAGTAACTTGCTTATTAAGCTCACCTCGTAGGAGACCCAATTCTGTGGTACTGTGTTCTTGCAACTGTTTCTGCATAGCTTCAAAAAGAGCATCCGTTTTATCTGCTTCCTGCTTACGTTTTTCATCCTGTCATTTTTCTGCCTCTTCTCTTTCTTGTCTTCGTTCTTCTTTTTGTCGTATTTCTGCTTCTTCCACTTCCTGTCTGCGTCTTTCACCTGCTTCCAGCATGAGGGTTTTCTGTCTCTCTTCTGCTTTCTCTACATCCTGTTGTCGTCGCTGCAACAACAGTGCCTGGAAATGTTCTATCATCTGACTGGCATCCATTGTTTTCCGATTAATTACGAATTACACTCGTCTTGTACAAAGTGTCCACTGTTTCCACTGTTAACCGTTCTATCCCACTTCTGACACCATTGTTACGACGGTCTACTTGATCGTCGTATGGTACAGTGGAAAGCAAAATACAAGACACCAATTAAGTCACTAATCACCAGCTTTAATTTTCACAGTTAAACAGTTCGTAATTAACAATACAGTCTCTTACAACAAATCAAATAAAAATTGTTCACAAAAAATAAAATGTCAACTACTCACTTCACTAATAACCACTTGAATGCACACAGTAATCACTTGTAATCGCCCGACAATAAACTCGAACCACACGTAATATATCGCAAGTATAACTGAAACTAAGGCCGCTGCCACCTTGTATTTATATCCCCGCTCACAGACCAGAACATTCCAAGTTATGCGTTATCTGTACCTACAAAGTAATTAATTGCGGCCTTGACACAGTCCGCATGGCATCTGTCACAGTCTAGCTAATGTGTCAAAAATCACATACGCCACACGCATTATATTCCGGATCCCTCTGGAACATTCGATAAACACACAGATTGTTGTGTGATGTCGTAACAGTATCATGGTTATAGGTGACTATTTTACTAAGTATGTGAAAACTTCTCTTCTTCTTCTTCTTCTTCTTCTTCTTCTTCTTCTTCTTCTTCTTCTTCTTCTTCTTCTTCTTCTTCTTCTTCTTCTTCTTCTTCTACAGTGTCACAGTTCTTGTTGAACCTTAGCCTCCATAATAATCCATCTCCATTTTCCCTGTCTAGGCGATCGATGTCCATCGTTTTATTTTAAGTAAAATTTCAGCATCCCTCGCCACTGCATCAATCCAGCATTTCTTGGGTCTTCCAACAGGCCTTCTACCCTCGATTTGACTAAACAGTACCTTCCTAGGTATTCAGTTGCCTTCCATCCTAATGATGTGTCCTGCCCATTGCAATCTATGCAGTCGGATGGTGTGGCCAGATCATTGCCTTTATACAGCTTGTATAGTGAAAACTTGAGCCTCCAGGTGGTCTAGTGGCTAACGCGAGCGATTGATGCGCTCATGGTCCCGGGTTCAATTCCCGGCGGAGGCTCCATACGGCGTGCACTCAGCGTCGTGAGGCAAACTGAGTAGGTGCTGAGATAACAGCGCCGCCTCCTGGCTGTGAATACCGCAACTAGCGGCTAGTGGCGCATAGTACTAGCCATACACCGTCACACTAACACAAAAGCCGCGCGGTACGCCTTGGTCCTTAACGGACTGTGGAGCGGAGGTTTATTTATTTTATAGTGAAAACTTATGCAAAACTTATTCCTTTTACCACTGTGGTAAAGGCCAGTCAGATTATGGAAGCTTTCCAAGAGCAACTACTACAAACACAGGAACAACATAAAGTAGAACACACATAGGAAGCAGAAGAAGCTGAGAAAGGACAAGATGAGAAAGCAGAACAGAGACAGAAAGCACTCCAGTTGGAAATACAAGAACACTAGAAAGCATTATTGCTTGATTCAGAGGAATGACAAAAAGAGGAATGTAAGTATGAAACAGGTGACATAAAAGTGTTGATACAAGGGGTAAAAGAGATGCAAGAGCAAACTGGTGCAGAGCTGGGTCTATTGCAAGGTGAACCAGTATATCATGGTTATAGGTGACTATTTTACTTAATGGGTGGAAGCTTCTGCTATTCCAAATCAGGAGGTTACCACTGTGGTAAAGGCTGATAACTTCTGTTGCTGTTATGGAGTCTCTATCAAAATCCATACAGATCAAGGGAGAAATTTCAAGTTGATAGTTTTTATATTGCCTACTCAGAAGAAAAGACCAAAACAATGCCTCTCCACCCTCAGTCCGACAGAATGGTTGAGATGTTCAATAGGTCACTTGAGCAGCATATGTCAAAGGTTGTTGAGAAGAACCAAACAGACTGGGATCAGCATATACCATATTACTAATTGCATATAGGTCATCAGTACATGACACAACCAGCATTATAACGTTCCGGGCTACGTTATAAATCCAGGGAACCCGTGATAATTGACGCTAGCCAATTATACAGGCTGCCTACGTTGTAACAAACTCAAAATCAACACAACACTTAGAACAATAATAATTACTCTAATTATAGGACACAAGGGAAGGTATTTTAACTGATTTATGCACTCACTTCAATATGTAACAAGATGACATCTCTTTATTAACAAATGATATATATAGATCCCATTACATACAAATTTTCTCATACTGAAATAGTTAAAAGGGGTTTTCTATCAAACAAACGATCAAACAGATCATGTATTTTACCTCGGATCCGAGTCTCTTTAAAACTAGCAAAGACGTCTGAAATTTACTTTACTTATCAAGAAGGTTGCATTGTTACATGAACACCATTTGAAGAATGGTATTATTTAGTTAAGGGATTAAAACTTATATCTCAAGAGTAATGTTACAACGTATGATTTTAGAAATTACTGGTTACATTTTTCTAATACTTAATGTTTAGAGATTGTCTTTTTAAAAGTCTCTGGCATGTATGAAAACTTATATTTTAAATGTACATAATTCTCGGTAGACGAGCTACCGAGTCACCTCTTAAATATGCTTTTGCTGTCCGTGTCCTTAGGCGTGAATCTTCGGTACTCTGTTAGTCGGGGAAGCCATCTGGGTAGTGTTTCCGGTGAAAATCCTCTGGGTGTATTAATGAGGAGATGGATGTTATGCTGTGTGAAGTCGGGCTGATCCTCGGCGGTTCTGGTAAGTGTGGTTTAGGTGGTAGTCGTCCGTATCTGCAGTTGTGCACGTCACATATTTACTGGCACCGTAGTACTGGAGTTTGCATCTTCTTTTTACATTAATATCTGAATTACATTACTCGAACAATATTCGAGAGTTCTTTTTTTTTAATTAACTTGAGACATCACCTTATATACTAATTCTTTTTACATTATCACACTTTTAACTAATTCCTCACTACATCTTCAATATATAACTAGCTCTCCACGATTTTAGTGGTAGCTAACACTCAATTAAAAATCAAAAAGAATAACAAAACATTTTATGAAGAGCCCTCGCTTGGAGGTGTTTACAGTCTGAAAGCCGCATGGTTACTCTTGCATTGTTACAACAGGTAGATTGCAACGACGTGGAGTGAGTACTCCGCCATAATATAGTTCCAACTCTTTATTAATAATACATTCTTATAGTAACACAAAATAAACTATCTAGACTTATCTTGTTTACAGGGATTATTATTAGTACTACTTGTGACTTTAAATTATTAATTATTTACATTACGATTTACAGATATTTCGAATTTACTGCCAGTTCTGTATGCACGTTGTGTCCGGAATAGGCAGGTCAACGCATGATAAATTTACTAAAGGGTTAACTGTATTATTCTTAACTTTTACATTCAGATTTTCATTACTTATTTAGTTAGATTTTCTTAATTTAAATCTCATTACTATTATGAGTTAGTTCAGGGGTATTTGGTTTAATCGTGCGATTTAAAGTACTTACTTACTTTCGTTTTTTTTTTTAATATTTATTATTATTATTATTATTTATTATTATTTTTTTTTATTTATTTATTTACCATTTAAATCGTCACATACTCCGCCACTTAAAATCGACATGGGGGAATTTTAATAAGGAAAATTCGAAAGTGGGGTACTGGGAGTATGCTTGGGGATTACCGCATGAAATTTACTTAGTACTCATTTTCTTTTCTTCCGTGAACTTCCCTTTATCTCGTTTCTTAACAGCTACCTTAATTTTATTTCTACTACTAATTTCCCGCAACTTCACAATATCGTGGCCCGACTGATTACATTTGCATATTCTAACTATATTAGTTAGCTTTCTGCACTTTCTTTAACCCTTGTAAAGAACTCTTTCAGTGCGGTGCCGTTGTGACTTTGTTACGTTTCTTATCTCTATTATTAATAGAGGTAATTATTATTTATGTACTACTCTTAATTATACTAAGGTAATCTAAAGTCGATCCCATACTCGACCTTAGATCCTTTCTTAACTCTAATTGCTTATTCTACTGAGATAAGCGGAATGTCATGAAGGGGGAATCTTTATTTACTTTTAACAACCAGCTGTTACAAACTATGCAAGAGGGATCAAACGCTTTACACAGGTGCATTGTATTATTCACATGGTCGCGGCTAATGTTTACCACTTTAGGATTTCATAACAATAGGGGTTGCTTCCTATAATACTAAACACGATTATTTCCTGCATGAACGAGTTTGTCTTATTCTGGCACGCTGGGAATTATTTTCAAGCGGGCCACAACCGGGTGTTTACACTATTCACATATACTTTTTTATTACTTCCTTTTTACTTATTTTACTAATACACTTTTATAACACGTTAGTATAATTTAAGATATGGTTAAACTTTTTATTTCTAGGAGTTATTATTTATTTAAAAAAAGTTTTTTGTTATTTATATTTTTTTTTAATTCATTTAGGACACGTTTATTTACATTGTTTTAATTTTACTCAGTTTAAAGGTTTTGTTTCGGGGTAAGGGGTTTAGCACTTTACCTAACACAGTAAAATTTATTTTACTACACTATACAATTATTGCATAGACAATTTAATTCATGGTTAAAGCATTTGCATTGTTCGTAAGAGAATAACCTCTCTTCTCAGAGAAAGACAAAAATTCCACACAGACGTCAGTGTATTGTCAACGATCAGCTGTTCGCTGGAATGTAGGTCAGACTAGTTTTCTTTGTAAACAATGGCATACTTATTGTATGCGTGGGAATGCGAGAAATACACTTGGGGTGAGGGATGTTATTGTTCTATACAACAATAGCTGACGGCTTTCTTTATCGACTGGTTTCAACTGGCTCCAACACGGGGTGAGTGCGAGGCAATGATACACGTTTTACACAAGTTACAGCCCGTAATAAGCTGAGTTTAGTTATTAATTGTCTTACGTTCTAAGTTTAATTTCTGTAATTCTATCTACCTTTTTTTTTTTACTTCTCTCTCTAGTAGCAAAAATTAAACTTACGAATTTATTTACACGTAATTAACCTGGTCTAATTTACTCAATAGTTTATATGTTTCACCGTGACAACAGACATACAACTTACATTCTATGCAGGCATATTCAGGAAACTACAGGTCTTGAATTGTCGCAATATAAACCTGTTAAAGACTGAACAGTTTGACAAGCACTAAAATTCATGTAGGTACTTGCATTGGTGTAATACAATGATAGTTTGTATTTTTTTTGCATATGTTAAATAAATTATATACAAGTTCGTGCGTAATCTTACACAAAATAAATTCACAATGGTAAATTAATACTGTCGCTATTTTTTTTTTAACTTACCCTTTTTGGGGGTGATATGAAATACATTAACTGAGTGCATAGATAAGCAGAGAGTTATCTATCTTTCTTTTACTACGTAACAATTATTTCACACGAAAGCAGAGTGGCGCAACTTTATAACGTTCTGGGCTACGTTATAAATCCAGGGAACCCGTGATAATTGACGCTAGCCAATTATACAGGCTGCCTACGTTGTAACAAACTCAAAATCAACACAACACTTAGAACAATAATAATTACTCTAATTATAGGACACAAGGGAAGGTATTTTAATTGATTTATGCACTCACTTCAATATGTAACAAGATGACATCTCTTTATTAACAAATGATATATATAGATCCCATTACATAAAAATTTTCTCATACTGAAATATTTAAAAGGGGTTTTCTGTCAAACAAACGATAAAACAGATCATGTATTTTACCTCGGATCCGAGTCTCTTTAAAACTAGCAAAGACGTCTGAAATTTACTTTACTTATCAAGAAGGTTGCATTGTTACATGAACACCATTTGAAGAATGGTATTATTTAGTTAAGGGATTAAAACTTATATCTCAAGAGTAATGTTACAACGTATGATTTTAGAAATTACTGGTTACATTTTTCTAATACTTAATGTTTAGAGATTGTCTTTTTAAAAGTCTCTGGCATGTATGAAAACTTATATTTTAAATGTACATAATTCTCGGTAGACGAGCTACCGAGTCACCTCTTAAATATGCTTTTGCTGTCCGTGTCCTTAGGCGTGAATCTTCGGTACTCTGTTAGTCGGGGAAGCCATCTGGGTAGTGTTTCCGGTGAAAATCCTCTGGGTGTATTAATGAGGAGATGGATGTTATGCTGTGTGAAGTCGGGCTGATCCTCGGCGGTTCTGGTAAGTGTGGTTTAGGTGGTAGTCGTCCGTATCTGCAGTTGTGCACGTCACATATTTACTGGCACCGTAGTACTGGAGTTTGCATCTTCTTTTTACATTAATATCTGAATTACATTACTCGAACAATATTCGAGAGTTCTTTTTTTTTAATTAACTTGAGACATCACCTTATATACTAATTCTTTTTACATTATCACACTTTTAACTAATTCCTCACTACATCTTCAATATATAACTAGCTCTCCACGATTTTAGTGGTAGCTAACACTCAATTAAAAATCAAAAAGAATAACAAAACATTTTATGAAGAGCCCTCGCTTGGAGGTGTTTACAGTCTGAAAGCCGCATGGTTACTCTTGCATTGTTACAACAGGTAGATTGCAACGACGTGGAGTGAGTACTCCGCCATAATATAGTTCCAACTCTTTATTAATAATACATTCTTATAGTAACACAAAATAAACTATCTAGACTTATCTTGTTTACAGGGATTATTATTAGTACTACTTGTGACTTTAAATTATTAATTATTTACATTACGATTTACAGATATTTCGAATTTACTGCCAGTTCTGTATGCACGTTGTGTCCGGAATAGGCAGGTCAACGCATGATAAATTTACTAAAGGGTTAACTGTATTATTCTTAACTTTTACATTCAGATTTTCATTACTTATTTAGTTAGATTTTCTTAATTTAAATCTCATTACTATTATGAGTTAGTTCAGGGGTATTTGGTTTAATCGTGCGATTTAAAGTACTTACTTTCGTTTTTTTTTAAATATTTTTTATTATTATTATTTTTTTTTATTTATTTACCATTTAAATCGTCACAGCATGACTCCAGATAAAGTAGTATTTGGGTGGGAGATTCATCTTCCTGGGAACTTGATGTTCGGATCATGTGAGACTCAGTTCCAAGAACCGCAGATGTATTCTTTGCAATTAGAAAACCAACTGCAAGAAATGAACTGCTTTATACAAGGATGGCTGAAGATAGCCAGTGACAAAATGAAAACACAGTATGTCATTCGTAGCAATTGTGTGGATTTCGAAGGAGGAGACTAGGTTTGGTTGTATAACCCAAAGTGCTGTCATGTTTGCTAACTGAAACTTCAAACTATTTGGGAAAGCCCTTACATGGTGAAAAGAGAGCTAACTACTTTAAGTGTTTATATGACTCCTAATAGCAGATTTAAAGCAGGAGCTGATTAAAATACTAAAAACAAATACTGGGACTCAAAAATCATAACGTCTAAAGGTGATAATTTTTCCATACACTTACTTAAAGCAATCAGAACTACCTATCAGCAGGTAAACCAACTTACTGGGCTTATGATTGCAGGACAGACACAGAAAAGAACACAGGGAAGCATGAAAATAATTGCAGAATACCAAAAGACAAAGCTATTAATAGTTTCATAACAGAACTAAAACAAATAATAACAGAAATCAAGAATACTTCAACACTACATCAACCACAAATGAATCCACAGATTATTCATTGTTGAAAGCTACCATTAATCAAACAGACACACGCACACGCACATGCACACACACACACACACATGCATGCGCGCACGTATGCACGAGAAAGCAACAGGCTTTGCTCAACACCTTAAAAATGTCTTCCAACCTTCTCCTGGAAACTCAACCACCCAAGATGAGAGACTACTTCATGAATTCCTACATTCTTGTTATTTGTTGGACCTTCCACTACCAAATTCATAATATCTAACCCTGGATTTGATTTAATTACTGGTGCAACAATTACAAGAAATACACTTCTCCCAAGCTGTTCACAGATTTTCAGTGCATCAATCACACTAGGCTACTACAAATGACTGGAAAGTTTCATACATTATTATAATTCCTAAGCCAGGCAAAAAGCTGAAAAGTGAACCCCATATAAACCTATCAGTCTACTACCTACCTTATCGAAAGTTTTGAAAATATGATATTTTGAACTCATCACACCCCCACTATTGAAGAGAAACAAATAGTGCCATGCATACTCTGACTTTTTTCAGATAGGACTGGAATTTCTGCAGGGCTAAATTTTGGGGCCAATTCTTTAATTTATGCAGTAGTCCTTCCTATTATGAGCTCAACCATAGCTGAAGCACAGTGATGACACAGCTGTTCTGTGGCCTCAGATCTGAATCCATTAGTTGCATCTGGAAATTTAGAAAAGCATACAGAGTAATGGGGAAATGGTTACACAGTAGAGAAACAAAGCAACTAAGTCCTGCAGTCTCTCTCTATACATCTGCTTCATTCTGACCATATGAAATACCTAGATACATAAGACTCAGTTCACATTGGATGTACCCGTGTAATATTAAAATAGTTGTGCGAGTGTGCACAAGTGTGTGTTAAAAATCAAATCTCTGGAATTCAAACATACACAAACTGTAAGACTGTTTCTGTCGTAAATCTTGTTTGTTTGATATTTGAAAAATTAGGAATTAAGAAAACCAATGGCTCTTAACATAAACCAATGCAGCTAAGGGGAGACAGATCAGTTGTGGATATGGGATTATACAAGGCCACTATTTAAATTTGTATTCGATATTTCAGAGTTTAGTGATGCTGTGACGGCGGTCCTGAGCTGGCCAGCGCGTCAGAGCAGGAACGTCAAGTGCCTGGATGGACTTGCGGTGTTGGGATCTCGCAAGAGAAGTCCAGTAAGGTCAGGCAGGTACTAGCCTCATCATTGGACCAAGGGTAAGTGATTTGTATTTCTTTTATATAAACAGTACAGGGGGTTGTGGCGACATATCCGGGCTGATCCCTTTAGAAAGTATGAATGAGTCAATGAGAGTTTTTATGTTTCGACATAAAACCTTTCATTGAGGGGGTTTTGTAACGGTACATAGGACCATGTAGGGATTTGGAGATAAATGCAAATATAATTTTATTGTGATTTGATGTATTAAACAACATAAGGTTAGAATTTCCCAAATATATCATGCTACGCAGTTTGCCAGAACGACTCAACCCCAAGGTCACTGGTGTACGTGACCTACGGCAGATATTCAGACGAAACGACGAACGGACAATGCTGAAACGTCATAATAAATACAACAAACGTAACAACTGTGATGTAAAATAATGCCGTCATCAGCTGTGGACAAAAGGTTGATGAAGAATAAATCCCTTCCACCTGGCGAATTTACAACAAAATGTCTGTACCAGTTGCCAAACTACAGTCAGTGCAGCAGGACACAGTAAAATTCGCTGGCAATTTATTGCCAGCCCAGAAGTGTTTTAAAGTAAAACAAAACAATGTAATCCAACATGTAACTAATTCAAATCAGTGAACAACTAGAATAAAATGTAAAGTAAATTCAGTGCAGTTAGAAGCACAGACATAGAACAGTAAAACCCGTCGAACACCCGCTGGCAAGGGAGAGCGTCTGAAGAGAAACTGCTACATCTCAAATTCAGGAAAGTCGAAATTTATATCAACCTTTTTTATTAAATTTGAGGTCAAAAAAAATTCTAAATTAAAAATGTACCAGTAAATTGCTGTATTGGGGAGAGAGAGTGTGTGTGTGTGTGTGTATGTGAAATCGTGCTGGCACATACAAGCAAAGCCATGAGGCATTGGTTTATGTTTTAAAGTAAGAACTTATCAATTTGAATACATAATAACTGCAGTTTATTAAGAATACACTTGTTTATAAATTCAATAATGAAGCTAGCGCATGAATAATTGAAATTGACGTAGTTGGAATATAGCGGAAACACGTCGCCGCCATTTTGTTAATTTATGTAAGGGCGACTCCATTTTGTTTTGTTTTGTGTCAATTTTAAATTTTAATGTCAGTAAAAAGCAAGTTTATCTACCATACATTGTTTGAGTTAGTTATTTTGAGCAACCGTCCTGTCTGTGATGATCGCTTAACCAGAATCCTGGAACCCTTAGGTCAATTTAAAAATATTAAGTTGGTACTACAAGATGGCGCCAAAACAAGCATGGCATATACAATAAATATGATAATAAAAGGTAAGGTATCAATAAAAAATATGTTTAATAAATGTGAGTAAAGTAACAAATGACGACCCGAACTGGGACATATATAGTTAAAATTAAAGTAACAAATGGTGCCCGAACTGGCGACTTGATATAAATAGAGATTTTATACAAATAAGCCGGAGTCAGAGACGAATGGTTGTTGGAAAAAAGGAATTGACACGTAAGATATACCTGGTACGTAGATAATAAGTTATACCGTGATTGTTAGGTTATGTTGTTGTTAGGTTAAATATACATAGAGTAACAGTTTGAAAGAAACAACTTTTTTTTTCTCAAAATGGCAAATAATTACGAGAATGTCAGCCTCACTGACACTGTAAATGAAAGCCAAATAAGCGTGACTAAGTCGCAAATTATGAGTGAAGGAATTCACTCAACACCAGTCACGATTAAAAAGGCTGAAGATAATGAACTAATGAAAATGACGCAAATGCTTTTTAATGCACAGATTGTTAATTTTGATGAGAAATTTAATAAACTTGATGAGAAATTGGTATTTGTGCTCGACGTAGACTAAGCTCAAATTGCGGTGAAATATTTCTTTTCCTATTCTTCTATACTATATAAACACGAGAAAAATAATTTTAAACGGCGGTCGAACATATTTACGGAGAAAAAAATTAAATAATTACTCCCATAAGCGCGCATGTAAAGTGAATGGCCGCCATGTTAACTGAGCGACGGCGCACAAATGCACAGTGAATGACAAGTATGACGTCATTACGCGGAGTACCCAGTGCTGTACTTCATAAGTTTACGCGGCAAATACCGTGTTTTTCACTACTAAATCGTCCAATTTCATTTATCACGGTGAATATGGCGTTCTTTGGCGTCTTATGGGAGAAATTATTTAATTTTTTTTTTTGTAAATAGGTTCGACCACCGTTTAAAATTATCTGTCCCGTCTTTATATAACATAGAAGAATAGAAAAAGAAATATTTCACACACACACACACACACACACACGGTGACATGGAATCCATGCATATAATTATGAAATGATGAAAATCTTACCTTAATGTGTCGGGGGATACAACTCAGCTGCGGCTCTGAAAAAGGCGTGGACGCGATGGCCGTCATATAGCGGGTACCGGCGCTTGAACATGAATTCCGCCAGGTATCCAACGAAATGATGTTCTCTCCGGCCGAATCATGGGATACCATGGCGGACTTCTCTCCATGCCCTCTCTACGGTGTTAGTATGAGCGCCGGTTGCGGGGTCCACGAAGTTTAGCTGGTGATTCACACGTTGGTGAATGAACCCCGCTTCTTCCAGGCAATCATATGCTTTCCAGGAATCGCTCATGATAGTTGTGCCTGGAAGAATCCACTCCTCAATGATCTTGAGCAGAGTAGTGGAATCCCGGCGCTCCACCAGTACCATAAAACACTTTCCAGAACCGGGGTTCCACTCCCCCGAACACCCACTGCCCTTTAATGAGCCTGCCCCGATTATACTTGCGATGCCCAAATTTGGCATCGTCGACTTCTACAGTCTTTCCAGGGCCCCCCAGTTTGGCTGAGGAGCGCTGGGCGTCGAAAATAAATACCTCTCGACAAAAACTGTACCAGTCGACGATGAAGTGGGAGGTCACACCACAGTTCCACATGAGAAAGCGTTGGCGAGGCGGTTTGGTATGTAGGAAATGGCAGACCAGGTAGAAGTAGGTTGAGACAGGATAGCGGGTATTTGACAGGAAACTCCCTTCTCGTGCGGACCACTTGATGTTACACCTCCTTTTTTTTTTAGCAACCACTTCTCGCAAATTCTGACACCGAAAATATAATGTATTTCTATTCAGTTCAAGTAAGGAGCCACACGTAGGACAAGTTATTGACCCTTTAATAACCTCGTGGGCTATTAAAAAGTCAATAATCTCAGAATCACTCATCCGAATGCATTCGTCTGGCTTCTTCTCGCACGGAATAGCTGAGCAGGCCATTGTGTATTAAAATGTTAGGTATTAAAATTTATAATGTTACAAATGTTAATAATAGTAAATAACCCTAAACAACAGAAATAATTTAACCATAATTAATAACACCACACAATTACACAAACACAAACTAAAGCACTGAAAATCACAAAATACATTCGCACACAACACTACCTGACGCGGCAACAGTACACTATGCGACTTATGGTGAAATTCGCGCGTTTTCTCTCAACAGTCAAACCGCTCTTTTTGTCTTAACCAATTACAAATGAGAGATTACAAAATGTTGAACTCAACCGTTGATTGTTTTCTAAGTACCAATCAAAACTCAGCATTACGTCGGCGTTTGGTAATTTTCGCGTTTGGCAAAATCTGTCCGGGTTTCAGCAATCGACTCAACTCGGTTTTCATACAGTCCAATTTTTGCAAGAATTATATGGAACAATGAACTATATCTGCGGCCCTTCGGGCCGCCCCACAGAGGTTGATTGAGCTATTCTAGGAAGTAATAATATCAAAAATAAAGCGTCACCAATTTCGTTTATTTTCATTTTGTATTAAAGCTCGATACTTTTGTTGTAACTGATGTAAACAAATCCAGCACAACAATGTATGATGACGTCATACCTAGGTGTGAAATGTTTTGCATTTTGATTAGTTATTTTAGTTGAGTTTAGTACGTCTCGTATTAAAGGTTATAGTAATTGTTTGTGTCTATCGGTTCATAATATTTTCTGTTATATATTTGTATTGAACATTTATGCTTACATTGTAAGTAATAATTACTTTTATTTCTTAACCAAAAGTAAGGAAATGGGAACTGAATATCGCACATGTAAATGAGTTTTTTTTTTGCTTTTCTTGTGAAGTAAACCTGTATTCGCGTTTATTCATAGTGATTTTTTTTTTGTTTATTAGAAAAAATTCTTAGCTATCTATTTAACCTAAAACTGGCTGCCAATAAGTGCCAAGGTTGGAAATATTAATTGTTTTAGTTGCTATGTCGATATCAAGAAGGACCTTATTCAATATTTGGCGTGAAGAAAGTGTACTAAAACAAAAAACTTGACTGTTTTAGCATGTTTTGAACAAACTTGATTTAGAAGAGACTGAAAATGAACAATATTACAAGGTTAAGAAAGTTATTGATAATTACAATAGTAAAATGTGGAAAGATTGTCAACGTACTTTAAAAGTATCTGAGGCAAGACATAACCGATGGCTTGATGAGGACATAGTATTTTTCGAAACAACCAGATCTGCGAACAGACCAGAAAACATTTCAAATGGCAGGAAGGGTCGACCTCTAAAAGATTTTAGTGAGCTCAGCAATCAAAGAAAAAGACAAAGAGTTGCACCTTTGTTCGAAAATTATTCCCAGGAAGAACTGACTTTTGCGACTCGGAAAAGTCTTCAAATGTCTGGTCGACGAGATGCTGCTACAATCGTGTAAGAAATTTCCGACTATTCTCCCACAAGAGCAACTACAATAAAAAAGTGTTTTCAGACGCCAAGGTCAATTGCTATAAAATATACTGCAGACGAGGCCCTCGCATTGTATGTTGATGGTCGATATACGAAGAGATCATATGTATTAATGCAGTCTGGAGCAAAATCTAGAAATGCTCATACATACCCCTAGCTATAATTCTTTACTAGAGGCAAAAAAGAATGCTATCCAGATGAACAACATATTCTTGTGTCGGATATTGTTACAACACAAATAAGCCACCCCAGTACCAGGGATAAAAAAGATGATAATAAATATTGTAACGCAACATAGTTGAGGTTCCCCAACGTTACATAAAAGACTGAATGAAATATGGTCAAAGACCATACCCTGACTTAAGGTTGTTCGATAGTTCATATGTTTGAGAAGGACCTCAAGTAAAAAGGAGGCAATGACTAATATTAAATGTAAAAGAGCCAGACCAATGAATGATTGGATGTAATGAAATGTTTGTTTTGTACTGTGACATGTTAAGGTCTACAGAATATTTATATTGTATGTTGAATGTGTTAAAAATGAAATGATGTTTGATAATAATACTTACTCAATAATTATGTTTATATTTTATATTAGATTTGTTTTTATACAGCACAATATAGTTACCAATGTTAGGCACGGTACTAAGTTGTCAGTATTGTATAAAATTGAAAGATACTGTTGTTCTAATTAATGTTTATAAACTGGATCAGGAGTGTGACCAGTGTTTCAAGTCTAACAAGTAGTTCTGACAATTATGTCATAAATTAATAAAGGGTTTCAGAACCAATTGATTAATGTAAAAACAAATAACCACCAGTAAATTAAAATTCATGTAATTAACTATGTAATCAATAATTAATTGTACAGTAGGTCAGGTAAAAAGAAAATTAAGTTAAAAACCAAATAATGTTATAATGGTTGTAAATGAATCTATAGGCCTAAATTCCATATTAGTGAAAGGAAATTAATACCTTTTTAGTAAACCCAGTCCAACGAAACTCTAGTAAAACATTTACTGTTTAATAAGGAAGGTTAGGGGAGAATTTTATGTGATTCAATATTAATCCAAGCATGGAGTATTTTATTGGAAAGGAGTAGTAATATTCTATAATGCCGGCTCAAGGATATATAGAAAACCTGGTTGTTAAGGCAACTGATTTTTAGTAACTTGTTGATTTTGGATAGATGGTACTGATTGTTACAAGCTATTAGATTGAGATGGACCGATATGTTTAAAATATATGAATAAATATAAAGAAAATATATATCCAAATTGAAAAAGCATTTTTGCAAAACAATTATACTTGAATGTTAATGAATCATACAAATTAAATAACCCTCTAAATTATCAGTGAATACAATAAAAGAGAATTGAAAGCATCTCACCTCATTCACTAAATAGAATTTGGTATTAAACCATTTCATGCTATAAATCGAAGACCAGTAAAGAGTTAAAACCTGAATTAACGGGATTATTGGAAATACAGAAGACTCGGTTGGACGAAAGAACCTTCATTGGCAGCAGAAGCTGAGATCCTAATTCCAATTCACTGGGACCAAGACTTGTGAAGACCGCAAAAGAAGAATAGAAGCCAGAAGATCTCCTGAGAATTTACCAAATACACACCATCATCAATTTTATTGAAAATCAGAGCAGTTCCACTGGAGGAAGACGAGATAACCCACATTTTGACCAGATACACTGTTGACAAACGTTCACCGCCAGTCGAAGTTTCGTCGGTTTGGTAAAAAAAACAACTTATTTTCATTCCATTGTAATTTAAGTAAATAATATTATTTTGTAAATTGAACAACCTTAATTATGCGTTTTACCTGGCCTTACTAATGGTTCAAAGAACTACACGAACCCTGGTATAAGAATTATTTGTCATTATTTTCAAAGTATATATGTTTTTCTTTTTAGAATTCTAATAATTAAGAATCAATACATGTTGGGATAGTCGATTGTATTGTCTTTTTGTTTGTCTGAAACAACGTAACTGGTTAAATACCAGAGAAAAATAAATAAAGTACATTTGTTGTATGAGATAACGTTTTAATCATTGCAGAGAAAATACTATATGTAATTGGCGTAATAATTTATTAACAGATTGATACAAACACTCAGAATAACTAACCTATACGCACAATTATTTATAATAACAGCGCTCCAAGTTTGCAGCTGGTGAGACGGGAGATTGCTGAACTAACGGGTTTTGCCATACTAAATTTGAATGAAATTTTTATCGTTGAGGGACTAGGGTTGAGACAAAAACCACTTACATTCAGTAAATACTCCATATATATTGCTCATATTAAACAACCACTGAGAATTAAATTAAGTCTACAGAATACTACCATTATAAATTCAGGAATATAATTCTAAGTTTGTGGACTTAATAATCTGTGTTCTGAGGGTTTCACTGGTCACAACCGCAAGGTATATTAGTTAATAACATATTAATTAAACCAGGTAACAGTATTTCATTTTGTTACAAATTGCCGCCTGCAACGTGGGGCTTAAACAAAAACGAGGACGTCCATTTAGTCTCTTTCTTTACAAATTGACGCTCGCAACGTGAGGCATCATCGTCGCATCTTAACACCTAATTATTTCTCTTTCTTTACAAATTGGCGCTCAACGAGTGGGCTTTAGTTAAGTAAAAACTCATATTATTTGTTACTTAACTTGAGCAGGCAACCATTAGAGGCACAGGAATGCATACGAGAGCTCTGACGAAAAGAATGGAGAAGGAACAAGAGACAGAAGAAGATAGGAGGGAAGAAGAAACAGAGGCAGGTACAGATATTGAAATGGAACAACAGGCGAGCAATACAGAGGATGCCCAAGGGGACCAACCAGAAAAAGCGGAAGCCAGAGGAGGATTAAATTGGGAAAAATTAATGGAATTAATGAGTAGTATGAAGGAGGATAATAAACAAACTAATGAGAGTTTAAGACAAACTAACGAAAAATTTAAGGAAACTAATGAAAAAATAGACAGTATCAAAGAAGATTCCAGGAAACAGAAGGAAGAATTAAATAAAAAATTTGAAGAAAACTCAGAAAAGCTAGAAAATAAAATAGACAGTATCAAAGAAGATAATAGACAAACTAATGAAAAAATAGACAGTATCAAAGAAGATAATAGACAAACTAATGAAAAAATAGACAGTATTAAGGAAAGTACTAGTGAACTTTTAAGGCAAACCATAAATGAAAATAATGAACGATTGAAGGCCGATTTTAGACAAATCAATGAAAAGATAGACAGTATAAATGAAAATTCAGAAAAGCTGGAAAATAAAATAGACAGTATTAATGAGAACTCAAGAAAACAAAACGAAATTTTGAGCAAAAATTTAATCAAACAAATGAATGAAAAGTTTGACAGGAATGACGAGAATTTGAGACAGATTCAAGACGATAACAAACTAATGAACGAAAAACTTGAGGAAAACAATAAACGAATGAAAGCAGATCTTGAGAAAATCAATGAGGATAATCTTATACGAATCGATGAGAGAATTGAACATTCTAACCAGGAAATAAGGGAAAATGTTGAAAAACAGAATGAAGTATTAAGACAAGTTATCAATAAGAAAATTGAGGACACTAGTGAGGCAATCAGCCAGAAGGTAGTTAAGAACGACAGCGAAAGAAAACAGGAGATCGCGGAAACAAATAGAAAACTGAAAGCGACCGATGAAGTTATTACACGAAATAGAGCTGAACTAGAGGTCAAGCTAGGCCATATAGAAGAAGAAAACCGAATTCAAGTTGAATCAATACGAACTGATTGCGGAAACCAGCATCGAAATTTAGATACGATCATGAACGAAGTACAGGAGCAAGGACAACGTAACCAGGATAGAATCGAGAACCTACAACGATCAGTTGACAACCGATCGATCACTGTCCCATATACACAACATATAGACGACCGGGAGACCATCAACTTTAAGACATACAGGAGAAATCCAATGGAATTCTTGGAACGGGTCGGCGAACAAATTATGAGAACCGGTGAAAACAGGTGGCCAATAATTCGTCGTTATTTAGACGATCATTTTAAAGAAACTTATGATAACTGGTGGACAGCCACCAGGCACGAGATACGAAGCTACGAAGAATTTAAAATAGCTTTTAAAGCCAGATACTGGTCAGACGCCACCCAGAACGTAGTGAGGGAGAGCATCAGTTATGGAAGATATGACGCCAGCAGGGGAACAACACTTACCGCCTACTTCCTGGGAAAAGTATGTTTGGCAAGACATCTTGAACCAAAAATCCCAGAGGAAATTCTCGTCACCAGGTTAGCATACCACTATGATAACGGTATATCAATAGCACGATCGGGTGGACAAATAAAAACTATACAGGCCATGTCAACGCTATTAGAAGAGCACGAGCGTGAAGTACACTATCGAAGGAGTCGTCAGAGAAACGACCAGTACAGGAACAGGGATTTCCCAGACTATAACAATAGAAACAATAACCATAACAGTCATGAGGCGAATAACCGGACGAACTATAATGGCAGGCCTGGTAATTATGGTAATGAGGCGTACCAACGGCAAAATAACAACAACAGCCCAAGGAACAACGGAAACAATTACGGGAATAGACAGAGTATTCCGAACAACCAATATAACCGGTCGTATAACCCAAATTACCAGAATCGGAACACGAACAACCGAAATTATGATAACAGCAACCGTAATCCGAATAACCAAAACCAAAACTACAGAAGAGTTAATTATGTGGGGGCGTACGACAATTATAACGGGAGGACATACTACCAAGGACGTCGAAGTTTTGATAGGGACACCGATTGGAACCAGTACAGTAATAACGATCGAAGGGAGACTAGAACTAATAGGGGCAGAAGTCGGAGTCAGGAGGACTACCGCCGGGTTAATTACGAAGAAGACCGCCAACGGCCGGAACCCAGGTCAACAGAAAATGAAATAAGTCAAACAAACCAAACCGGCAGAGGAGACGAAGAATCCGAGCCGATTTTAAACATCACACGGCAGTGAAAACACTAGCAGGACCCTCACTGAATCACTCTATCGGGTTTAACGACATAAGGAACCACAGTAAAAATAATAAATGTATCACGATTATTTGTAGTAACTACTTGAAAAATTTAAGGGACGAGTTGTTGGAAGAAGAAGACGGAAATCCAAGAAAGAATAGTAACGAAATAATTTACATAACGGCAGAGATCAACAGTGTACAAACCAAAATTATGATAGACACTGGGGCTAACGTGTCGCTAATCGACGCAATAGAACTAAACAAAATAATTGAAGAAGGGAAGAAGCATATACTTACGTTACCAATAAGCAACATTGTACTGATAGGGGCAACGGGACGTCAAAATAGAACGGTCCGGAAACAAGCAAGGTTGGAGTTAACGAGTAACAATAAAACAATCCCAATGACTTTTCTAGTAGCCAGTGGCTTACCATTTAACATGTTAATCGGTTGTGACATGCTGAAACAATATTCAGCTATCATTGACATGAACAGGTCAAAATTATCGTTAAAAAGCAATCAAACAGAATGGACGGCTGACTTAGTTAACAGCGACAGTACGACACCAACCCGAGTAACATATCATATACAAAGAAAGTTAGATCAACAGGAACAATCACCAAGTAATAATATCTTTTACGAGTTGGACGATGAGCAAATGTGGCATGACAAAATTAATGAGATCCGTAAATTTGAATGTGGAATAACTAACATGCAAAAGGAACGATTAGTTGAAGTGTACAATAGATATCGCCATGTATTTTCAAATATACCTGGCAAGGTAAGAGATTACCAATGCAAAATAGAGTTTCGAGAACCTGTAAATTTCAACAAAAAATCATACCCAGTCGCTTACTCACTGAAGGAAGCTGTGAGGGCAGAAATTGATAGATTAATAGACGAGGACATCATCGAACCCAGTTATTCACCGTATACCAGCCCTATCCTCGCTGTCCCGAAGAAAGGTGGCCAAGTAAGAATTTGCTTAGATGCAAGGGAAATCAATAAAGTAATAGTGAATGACCGAACATCCCCAGGGGAAATCGAGGAAATACTTAAAAAGTTCCATGGAATCAAATACATCAGCACGTGGGATACCGTCTGTGGATACTGGCAAGTCGAACTCCATCCAGAGAGCCGCAAATACATGGCATTCATTTTCGAAGGCCGAAATTACCAATTTAAACGGTTGCCATTCGGACTAGTTAATTCAGTAGCCGTGTTTGTAAAAATCATGGACCAAATCCTCGGACAGGAAACACTCCAATATACAACAATCTATGTGGATGATATTTTGATAACTTCGACCAATTGGAATGACCATTGCCAACGAGTAGAGCAAGTGCTAAAAAGGCTGTCGGAGAACCATATTACATTAAAGCTGGAGAAATCAAAATTGATAGCGAACGAAGTGAAATTTTTAGGATTTAACTTGTCGGAGCAGAGGATCACCCCATCCCAAGAAAAAATTGAGTCAATTCAAAAATTCCCAAAACCAAGGAACAGGAAACAGCTCCAATCATTCCTCGGCATATGTAATTATTACCGTAAATTTCAAGAACATTATTCGGAATTAACATCAAGATTTGTACGCCAATTATCATCCAAGGACAAGTGGACGTGGGGAGAAGAGCAAGATGCCACGCTTGAACTAATTAAAACTAAATTTTTGGAGTCAATAATGTTACACCACCCCAATTTCAATAAACAATTTTTTATGAATTGTGACGCCAGTGATGTCAGTTTGGGATCTGTTCTTTATCAGGAGGATAATGAAGGGAACCATCAAGTGATCAGTTTCGCTAGTCGAATCCTGAATAGTTGTGAAAAAAACTATAATGTAACGGAGAAAGAGCTTTTGAGTGTTGTATTTTCCTGTAACAAGTTCAGGACCTACATTTTAGGATACAAGACGACCGTCAGAACTGATCACAAGTCAATTTCATTTCTAAAAAGTTGTAAGTTGAATCATGGAAGATTGACCAGGTGGAGCCTGACACTGCAAGAGTATAACCTAAATTGGGAATACATTCCTGGAAAAGGAAACATCATTGCAGATACATTATCACGGATCAATATCAGGGACCAGACGTTTGAGGGGGAAAAAGAAACCATAATTAAACTATACCATATCATCAGTAATAGATCTGACCTGACTAATATAATAACAGGACTCGAACAACAGCAGAAACAGGACCCCAGATTGAAAAAAATTTTTGACAGGCTTGGAGAACAAGACGACCGCATAACACAATTTTACTGCGAACACCAACAAATACTATTCATTAAGACGCATTACAAACTTAAAACCTGGAAAATTGTTATACCACAAAATATAGAAAAGGATATCATAATGGATTACCATATCAGGTATGGCCACATGGGAGCATTGAAGGTAGTCAAAGCACTCCAAGAACACGTATACATCAGGGATGTTAACAGAAAGGTGCGAAACCAGATTAAACGTTGCCACATATGCCAGCTCGTAAAAGTTAACAATCACAGGAAGGAAGGCACAATGATGCCAATCACATCATCAAATAGATTAGAAAAAGTATTTGTCGATATTTGCGGCCCATTCCCGCGAAGTGGGGGAAGGCACCAGTATAAATATTTTATAATTCTATTCGACCATTATACCAGATTCACGAAACTATACCCGATCAACCGGGCGACGACGCAAAAGATATTAAACATTATATGTCAAAATTACATTAGTGAGGTAGGAGCTCCGAAATCCATTATTACTGACCACGGAACACAATTTAAGGGGAGCAAGTGGAAAGACACTCTACGGGAAAAGGGAATCAAGACGTATAAAACATCTGTATACCACCCGAGCAGCAACCCGGCCGAACGAGTATTAAGGGAAGTAGGGAGGATCCTACGCACGTATTGCTTTAACCAACAGAGAAAATGGTCCGAGTATTTAACAGCTGCAGAAGATTTCATAAACTTATCACACCACCAATTTATCGAAATGACCCCCTATACAGCAATGTTCCAGAGACCACCACCCAGAGAAATAGCGGAATTAATACAATTCCCTAGCGGAGATGAATATAAATTTAACAGTGTAAAATTTTACGAGAATATACTAGAACGAACCGAGAGAACGAGAAGAAAATACCAGCAATTTCAACCAAAACCGGAGCGATACTTAGTGGGAGACAAGATACTATTGAAGAATCGAGAATTGCCCAGTACAATGGAAGGCATTGCTAAAAAGTTGTTACTATTGTACACGGGACCGTATACTGTAATTAAAGATAACGGAAATAATACCTATGAAATATTGGATCCCCATACACTAAAGAAGAAGGGTACATACAACCAATCCTCAATTAAGCGATACTATGAATTGGTTGATGACAAAATAAATACAACAATGATAACTAGGACAGAAAAAATATGAAAAAAAAAATGTACATAAACTTAATACAGACAAGGATTTAATGAAAAAACCCAAAATTCCAAAGGATGTAAGAACAACTTACTCATAATTATTCAGAAACAGTATGATTTAAAATAAAGAGAATAAATACCCCAAAATTCTAAAAAGACGTAAGGACAACTTACTCAACTTATTTCGAACAACATAATTTAAAATGAAGAAACTAAAAAACCCAAAATTCCAAAAGACGTAAGGACATCTTACTCATGTTATTTCGAACAATACAATTTAAAATGAAGAAACTAAAAAACCCAAAATTCCAAAAGACGTAAGGACATCTTACTCATGTTATTTCGAACAATACAATTTAAAATGAAGAAACTAAAAAACCCAAAATTCCAAAGGATGTAAGAACAACTTACTCATAATTATTCAGAAACAGTATGATTTAAAATAAAGAGAATAAATACCCCAAAATTCAAAAAAATGAAGTAAGCTCAACTTACAAACAAGTATCTAAGAAAACAATTTATGAATTATATAAGAAAGAGAATTTTGAAGATAAAAAGAACAACCAAAGTCGAAAAATAAGTAAGAACACCTTACTATACAATTTAGAAGAAATTGACTTAAACTGATATGAAAGAAGAAAAATATTTTACACTAATTCAACCTAATAAAAATCATCAAAACCAGAAGACGAAATGAGTTTATCTGATATAATATAATAGCGAGAAATATAATTTTGAATGTAAAAGAAATAATAATGATTGTGCCAGAAGAATATAGCTACATAATGTAATGTATAGTACTGACCAAAATCTCATAACCAGCTGTATTGATCACAAAGGAATATGAGCCAATGAAGACAAGAGAATGAAGAAGCCAAAATGGAACCATCAAAAGGATCACAAGAAAAGAAAAAAACTAATGGTTAAGAATTATCCGTAAACAAAACCCAATTAATAAATGTCAATAAAATAGCCAAGTATTGGAGAGAAAAAGTGTATAATAGAAGGAAGAATTAATATGAAGAAATAATATGATCTGAGTTAAAGTACAGTGAATAATCCCTAGAATATGATTATTATTTATTATTTTATTGAAGGTCACATGATGACTACCTTACGAGGTTTATTAATGAAGATTGACTGTAGAATATTCCAGCAATCATTTGACTGGGCAGAGATGATGTTCCTCTGATCCCAGAAAGTATGTAACGGACGACGGTAATTGGTTAGCCGATAGAGCACCACCGATTCGATTCCAGTTATAATGTTAGGGAGGTTTAGGAAAATTAAATATTAGAGGGAAAACTCACAAATAAATATAGAGAATTAAATAAAACCAGATCCAAAATGTATAATTAATGAAGAATGTCACAAGAATGATTATAGAAATAAGATTTAAACTTGGGAAATAATTGACTTTAAGAAGGAACGAAGAAATGATAATAAAATAACGAATAATTGGGAAATATAAAAGTACTATAAATAGGAAACCAATTGGCCAGATACAAATTAGAAGTTTATTTCTTGCTAAACTTTGTTTATACCAAAATAAACTTATTTCGAAGGGGGGGTGTTATGTAACGCAACATAGTTGAGGTTCCCCAACGTTACATAAAAGACTGAATGAAATATGGTCAAAGACCATACCCTGACTTAAGGTTGTTCGATAGTTCATATGTTTGAGAAGGACCTCAAGTAAAAAGGAGGCAATGACTAATATTAAATGTAAAAGAGCCAGACCAATGAATGATTGGATGTAATGAAATGTTTGTTTTGTACTGTGACATGTTAAGGTCTACAGAATATTTATATTGTATGTTGAATGTGTTAAAAATGAAATGATGTTGTTTGATAATAATACTTACTCAATAATTATGTTTATATTTTATATTAGATTTGTTTTTATACAGCACAATATAGTTACCAATGTTAGGCACGGTACTAAGTTGTCAGTATTGTATAAAATTGAAAGATACTGTTGTTCTAATTAATGTTTATAAACTGGATCAGGAGTGTGACCAGTGTTTCAAGTCTAACAAGTAGTTCTGACAATTATGTCATAAATTAATAAAGGGTTCCAGAACCAATTGATTAATGTAAAAACAAATAACCACCAGTAAATTAAAATTCATGTAATTAACTATGTAATCAATAATTAATTGTACAGTAGGTCAGGTAAAAAGAAAATTAAGTTAAAAACCAAATAATGTTATAATGGTTGTAAATGAATCTATAGGCCTAAATTCCATATTAGTGAAAGGAAATTAATACCTTTTTAGTAAACCCAGTCCAACGAAACTCTAGTAAAACATTTACTGTTTAATAAGGAAGGTTAGGGGAGAATTTTATGTGATTCAATATTAATCCAAGCATGGAGTATTTTATTGGAAAGGAGTAGTAATATTCTATAATGCCGGCTCAAGGATATATAGAAAACCTGGTTGTTAAGGCAACTGATTTTTAGTAACTTGTTGATTTTGGATAGATGGTACTGATTGTTACAAGCTATTAGATTGAGATGGACCGATATGTTTAAAATATATGAATAAATATAAAGAAAATATATATCCAAATTGAAAAAGCATTTTTGCAAAACAATTATACTTGAATGTTAATGAATCATACAAATTAAATAACCCTCTAAATTATCAATGAATACAATAAAAGAGAATTGAAAGCATCTCACCTCATTCACTAAATAGAATTTGGTATTAAACCATTTCATGCTATAAATCGAAGACCAGTAAAGAGTTAAAACCTGAATTAACGGGATTATTGGAAATACAGAAGACTCGGTTGGACGAAAGAACCTTCATTGGCAGCAGAAGCTGAGATCCTAATTCCAATTCACTGGGACCAAGACTTGTGAAGACCGCAAAAGAAGAATAGAAGCCAGAAGATCTCCTGAGAATTTACCAAATACACACCATCATCAATTTTATTGAAAATCAGAGCAGTTCCACTGGAGGAAGACGAGATAACCCGCATTTTGACCAGATACACTGTTGACAAACGTTCACCGCCAGTCGAAGTTTCGTCGGTTTGGTAAAAAAAACAACTTATTTTCATTCAATTGTAATTTAAGTAAATAATATTATTTTGTAAATTGAACAACCTTAATTATGCGTTTTACCTGGCCTTACTAATGGTTCAAAGAACTACACGAACCCTGGTATAAGAATTATTTGTCATTATTTTCAAAGTATATATGTTTTTCTTTTTAGAATTCGAATAATTAAGAATCGATACATGTTGGGATAGTCGATTGTATTGTCTTATTGTTTGTCTGAGACAACGTAACTGGTTAAATACCAGAGAAAAATAAATAAAGTACATTTGTTGTATGAGATAACGTTTTAATCATTGCAGAGAAAATACTATATGTAATTGGCGTAATAATTTATTAACAGATTGATACAAACACTCAGAATAACTAACCTATACGCACAATTATTTATAATAACAGCGCTCCAAGTTTGCAGCTGGTGAGACGGGAGATTGCTGAACTAACGGGTTTTGCCATACTAAATTTGAATGAAATTTTTATCGTTGAGGGACTAGGGTTGAGACAAAAACCACTTACATTCAGTAAATACTCCATATATATTGCTCATATTAAACAACCACTGAGAATTAAATTAAGTCTACAGAATACTACCATTATAAATTCAGGAATATAATTCTAAGTTTGTGGACTTAATAATCTGTGTTCTGAGGGTTTCACTGGTCACAACCGCAAGGTATATTAGTTAATAACATATTAATTAAACCAGGTAACAGTATTTCATTTTGTTACAAATTGCCGCCTGCAACGTGGGGCTTAAACGAAAACGAGGACGTCCATTTAGTCTCTTTCTTTACAAATTGACGCTCGCAACGTGAGGCATCATCGTCGCATCTTAACACCTAATTATCTCTTTCTTAACAATATACATATACTTCATATAAAATAAAATATTAAATATAAATAAAATGTAAAAACAATATACACTAATACAAAGACGACCGAGTCTATCTCGTTACAGATTGACGAATCCAATGTGTGGCAAAATAACACGACGTCATTACTATCTCGTTACAGATTGGCGCCCAACGTGGGGCTAGAAAAGGACGACTAGCGGCGATTATGAAAAGACATCATATGGTTACCAGATTCGACATTAAGAAAGGAACAAACCAAGAAGAAATGGAAGAAATTGAGGAAATGATTGGAGGATTGTTCGAAGAGGATCCCCAGGAGGACCAACCGGAAAATCCAAACCTACCAGAACCAGAAATTGACGGAGTAGTTGACGTCCAACCAGTCAAACCAACTGAAGAGACGAAATGGGACAGCATGATGAGAATGATGATGGAGCAATTCGGACAAGCAAGGGAACAATTTGTACAAATTAATAATAATTTCACAAAAATGAAGGAAGAAACAAGAGAACAAAGAAAGGAAGACAAGGAAGAATTGAATAAAAAATTAGAATTGTTACAAGAGGGAATGAAGGAAGAAATACGGGAACAAAGGAAGGAAGAAAGGGAATTCTTGAATGAAAAACTGGACCGAAACAGTGAAGAATTGAAGAAGCAAATCAAGGAGAACATGGAACTTCTAAATAATAAAATGGAGAGCAACCATGAAGCCCTGAAGAGAAGCCAGGAGATGCTAGAAAAGAAGAGTGAAGAGCTGAAGAAACAGATCAAGAAGGATCTGGAGACAGTGAATAAGAAGATTGAAAATAGTAATGAAACACTCCTACGACAAATGAAGGAAGATGGTGAGAAGAACAGAGAAGAATTAAGATTCATACTAATAGAGTTTCATGAAGAAGTCAAACAGACAAAAACGGGGATGAACAAGAGATGGGAAGAAGGAACTTAATGAAACAATAGATAGTGATTTCAAACCATCGAATGAAACACCAGACACCACTTCTGAAGGTAGTAAGGAGATGGAAATTGTAGAAGAAACAAGTGTATTGTTTTCTGAAAATAAAGGTAACAATAACTCCGAGAAAATCAAGCGCATAAAAACCAACAGTAGAAGAGGAAGAAAGAAGAGTCGGATAATTAAGAAGAATAAGAAAACAGAGGAGATAGGAAAAGTATATAAAAAGAAACTAATAAAAACCAGAGAAGAATTAGAAATGGTGAAGAACGGACTGATTGAGGTATTTAATTTACCAATTACTGACCAGAGAGAAATAATGAAATGTAAAGATTGTAGGAGGAATCTAAAGGAAATTATAAAAGGAATTCACAACCAACCAGTGGATAAAAACTTCAGCAAATCAATGAGAAAATAGAAATTACCCAAACTTGAAGGGACTGACAACGAAATGGTTTGTCACAATTTGAGGAGGTCCCTGAAACACTGGAGCACACCAGAAATGGAAATACAGAATAAAAGATCAATAATAACGAAGAAGGTACAATTAACAACTGCTTTGATTAATCAAGGTGTAGTGAATGAAGCAGTCATGGAGGCAAATGAACGTATGATAGTAGAGGAATTGTGGTACGAGACCGAAGAAACCTATATCACAAGGAAGAAAATAGTTCTACACGCCAAGGTTATCCGAACCACAAGTGCAGAGGAAATGATGGACCATGGGTAAACTAAGCGAAGATACCACACACCAAGAAAAGGGACGGATCTTCGAATTACTGACCAGGCAACCCAATGGAAAGGAAGGAGTAATAAATTAAATTAAACCAATTTATAATCACCAAAACAAGAAGGGACAAGAAACGACTAAACGACCAAGACAAATTAAATGAGAAATACTAAACCATAATAAATAAATTTAAAAAATTATCCAGAAGAGGTGTTCAAACATCTAACATTTGAAGGAGTAGAGAAGAAAGACAACAAAGAGTGTAATCTACGAGAGAAGGCAATAATAATGAAATAAAAAGAGAAGATCACATTACAAAAAAGTATAAATAACAAGGGCCTGTGTACAACACGATGTATATCCCTATGTCATCACCAAAGATAATGGTAACAATACTTACCAAATAAGTAATATAAACACAAAAAAGATAAAAGGAGTTTACAACCAAGCCTCAATAAAAAAGTTTTATGAAGAAAAATAAATTACTAGAAATAAAATAAACAAATTTCAAAATTCAAAAAGTTTGTAAGAGCAACTTACTACCTTATTTCGATGACATATGAGGAATGGAAAAAATAAAATAAATGAATAAAAATATAAAAACAAAGGAATAAGTTACCAAAATTCCTACCAAGTAAGATCAACTTACAGTCAAATAAAGTTGATATATGAAGTATAAAATAAAAAATTATAATAAGGGAATAAGTTACACAAATTCCTATAAAAAAGTAAGAATCACAAACTTACGATAATATTTAAACAATTAGTACCTAAAAAGGAATAAGCTACAAAAATTCCTATAAAGTAAGAAAAACTAACTTGCAAAAATTATCAAGTATAATATTTAATACAAAATAAAATAAACAAAAATAAAATCAAGCAAAACTGCTGAGATAAATACCTAAAATTATAATGAATTCAATGTATTCAAAGAAAAAAAAAAAATCTGAACTGGTACAAGGAAGAAAAAGAAATTATGTATAAAACAAATATACAAAAAAGGGCTAAAGCAGAATATTGCTAAACAACCAAGAAAAAGAATAAAGATGTCTAAGATAATTAAAATGATCACAAGAAGAATAGAAAAACAAACTAACGAAAAATTAGATATGATGAAATTATGAATAAATAAAAAAACAATCAACTGTATGAGTAGATGCCAGTATATAGCAAAGGTACAGCGGAAGGAAGAATGAGTAAAAGGCCAAAGTGATCTAAAAACAAACCACAAGGTGGACAATCCCAAAATATATTATTATTATTAATTTAAGTCACAAGTTGACAAAAAGGGTATTTAAGATTGACTGTTGAAAAGTCCAGCAATCAAAATAAACTGAGCAGAGATGATGTTCCTCTGGTCTCAGAAAAAATGAGTAGTAATGGAAGAAACCAGCTACTAAAAAGTTAGGGAAAAAATTGTATAAAAGGGAGAACACACTAATGGAAATAAATAAAAAACAGATACAAATAAAATGGAATGAATCAAGTAAGAAGAGAAATAAGAATGAAGAAACAAACAAGAGAGAAAAGGAAAGAATAATATATAACTGATAATTTCATAAAAAACTATGTTAGTGTTTATTAAAATGATCAATTTTAAAGGAGAGGCATTATGTTACAACACAAATAAGCCACCCCAGTACCAGGGATAAAAAAGATGATAATAAATATAAATATACTTCATCTATATATATAAAAGAGAAATACCACTGACTCACTGATTCATCACGAAATCTCCGAAACTATAACACCTAGAAACTTGAAATTTGGCATGTAGGTTCCTTATGTGATGTAGGTATCCGGTAAGAAGGGATTTTTGGAAATACGACCTTTAAAGGGGGAAAAAGGGGAGGGAAGTTTGCCTGACTGACTGACATAGAATCAACGTAGAGCAAAAACTACTGAATGGATATCAATGAAACTTTGAACATAGCTTCATCATAGGTCTTAGGTGCTCACAAAGAAACGGTTTTAAAAACTTTCACTCCTAAGGGGCAACCCCCCCCCCATTGTATGTATGTATCTATGTATGTATGTTCCACATCTCCTCCTAAACCACTGGACCGATTTCAACCAAACTTGGCACAAATATATTACGCGACGGGAGAACCAACATATGATAGGTGTTTTTTCGATGGGGTCCTTTGGGGGGTTCTTTGGGGTCTTCCACATCTCCTCCTAAACCACTGGACCGATTTCAACCAAACTTGGCACAAATATTTTACGCAACGGGAGAACCAACATAGGATAGGTGTTTTCTTCGATGGGGTCCTTCAGGGGGTTCTTTGGGGTCTTCCACATCTCCTCCTAAACCACTGGACCGATTTCAACCAAACTTGGCACAAATATTTTACGCAACGGGAGAACCAACATAGGATAGGTGTTTTCTTCGATGGGGTCCTTCGGGGGGTCCTTTGGGGTCTTACACATCTCCTCCTAAACCACTTGACCGATTTCAACCAAACATGGCACAAATATTTTACGCAACAGGAGAACCAACATAGGACAAGTGTTTTTTTCAATACGATCCTTTGGGGGGTCCTTTGGGGTCTTCCACATCTCCTTCTAAACCAATGGACCGATTTCAACCAAACTTGGCACAAATATTTTACGCAACGGGAGAACCAACATAGGACAGGTGTTTTTTTTTCGATACGATCCTCTGGGGGGTCCTTTGGGTCTTAAAAAAACTATTAGATCTGGTTACTATGGCAACCCAATAGAATAGATTCTGGTTACCATAGCATCGGTGGAAGTCTCCTGCGTAGGAAATAGCGCGGGAGTCATCCGACGGGCCTTCCCCGGAGTTCATCCATGGAACCCGGGGAGTCTTAGGCCAGATCCCGCGAAAGACGGTGGGGCCAGAGTCCACGATTCTTATAAATACAGATATAGGTTATGATATCAAAGGTGGTGTATGCATCTTAAGAAACTTCTTAATAGTGTGTGAATTCAGAGTTGTTTCAGTTCGAATTTAAAAGTGGATAAGTTAAGATCGAAGTAAGTTATAAGCGAGTATAAAAAACAAAGTTTTGATAGCGAATGTATTCAGATCATAGTGTTCAGACAATATAAATGCACTTGCTTCAGTTTGAATTTAAAAATTGATAAGTTGAAATCTATAGAGGTATTGTATTGTTAGAATAAGTTTAGGAGACACTAATTTAACAAATGCCTTATTTCAACATTAACACAATGAATTATAAAAGACAGTAAATACGCAGCGCGTGCAAGTACTGTAGACATTTTATTGAAAACTAATTTAGCTGTTCGCCCTCTCCCAGAGTTAGAAATCGAGCAGGAGCATCACGCGCAACAGAATTCTTACCAGATATAAGAATACAGTTTATGACATGTTCTTAAACAGGTGCGCTACAGAGTATTCCTCCAGTGAGAATGCGAACGTAACAATATAAGGAAGATTATACAATATACAAGTAATATAACGTTAGAACAAGAATAGGTGCCTATGAGCCTATGAATAAATTATGAACCCGAGCAACGCTGGGTAAATCGGCTAGATATAGATATCTATATAAGCCAAATACCACTGACTGACTCACTGATCACGATATCTCTGAAACCACTGAATGGATATAAATGAAACTTTGAACATAGCTTCATCATAGGTCTTAGGTGCTCACTAAGAAACGGTTTTAAAAACTTTCACTCCTAAGGGGCAAAAAACCAAATACTGAAATTTATCGCGGGAATTGCATACTTGGTAAATGAAGTGGTTGACATCTCAGTTTACTGGAAACCCCGAATAGATTTAGTCCTGAGTTTTTAATCATTGTTTTAAATTGAAAAAACTTCGTTGTTTGCAGGTTCTTATAGTCGAGAAAATTTCGAAGTTCAATTAATTAATAAATGTATGTCCTTTTTTTCTCGGAAATGGCTCTAACGATTTTCTCGAAATAAATAATAAATAGCTGTTGCTATGAATGTAAATAAACAAACTAAGAGTTGAGAATTTGTACAATCTATCTAATCCTATACTATTAAGCGAGCAATAATTGTACAATTACGTACAACGTGAAACTCCGTAGCGAAGCACGGGTATTTTGCTAGTATAAAATAAAATATTAAATATAAATAAAATGTAAAAACAATATACACTAATACAAAGACGACCGAGTGTATCTCGTTACAAATTGACGAATCCAACGTGTGGCAAAATAACACGACGTCATAACTATCTCATTACAATATATCTGCAGAAGTGAACTTGCAAGTGATCCTCAATCATACGGCAAGTAGAATCGTAGAAATGCAAAAAGAAGTTTTAAATCAAAATATGACACAATTATTGCAAGGTGTGACTCTTGTTTGTAAATGGGGATGTGACGGTAGTGCTGGTCAGTCCACCTACAAACAAGGGTATAGTGAAGCGGGTAATCCATCCAAGAGTGATGCAAATTTGTTTGCTGTATGTATTGTTCCGCTGCAGTTACACACGAAAAATGGGTATATATTATGGCAGAATCCATGTCCATCATCAACGAGATACTGTAGACCCATTAAGCTGATCTTTAAAAAAGAAACAATGGAAGTAACAAAAAGAGAAATCCAAAACACTGACAACCAAATAAATGAGATCCAGCCTACAAACTGTCTTTTCCTAAATACTGTAATAATTGTGAAACATGAGTTAAAGATGACTATGATTGACGGAAAGACATTTGGAGTCATCAGCGACACATGGACACAAACATGTGGTATTTGTGGGGCAACTCCGAAGATGATGAATCAACTCGAAAAAATTTGGAGTCTTGAAGTCAAACCTCATTTATTTGAGTATGGAATTTCAAATCTTCATGCATGGATACATCGTCTAGAATGTTGCTTACGTATCTCTTATCGTCTCGAATTAAAAAAGTGGCAGATTCGTGATAGAAATGATAAACAGAAGATCAAGGAACGAAAGACGAGAATAATTAATATGCTAAAAACCAGACTGCCCATGGGTAGTCCATCTGTTTGAGTGTAAAACATGTTATTGTGTGCGAAATAATTTTGATCAGTGATAATTTTTGTTAGATGGATGATCTCTTTTGTGTGTGTTTCAGGTGTGTTATTTATTTTTAGTAATTGTTCTAATGTAGTTATAGTTTCGTTTATGGGAACATTGGTGTGTAGGTTTGTTATGTCGAATGAAGCTAGTGTGGAATTGTGTGGAATAATACACCAATGTTCCCATAAAAGAAACTATAACTACATTAGAACAATTACTAAAAATAAATAACACACCTGAAACATACATAACACTTACTTCATTTGAAGTTTTCTTATATTTTAAAACATGGCAAGGATTTATTTAAGTCCTCTTGGACCCTTCTTATAACTTTGGATGTTACCAATTCAGACATTAATTTGCTTTTTGAAACTGGCTTGAAATGGTTGTAGTACTGAGTCCCATACTTCTTGCAAAGAGCCAATTTTAAAAATTTCCTATTTCCTTTGTAACCAGCAGGAGGACCATTTATCATTATGAAAGCCAACATATCAGTAGTGCCAATTTGGTCATATGTGAGATCACTGGCTGCAGGGCGCTTAGTCATTATGTTGGTAATAACGGAACCCCAGCTTTCACATATGGCTTCTGAAACTGGACTACTAAGCAAAAATTTCAACAACTTTATACCCAAAGGATATTCTTGTTGAAGATCTGTTACTGTCATTTTGAACAAATACTTGAAATCAAGAATATTTTTAGTAACTCTTGCAGAATTCAATTTCTCAGTCATCCAGAGCAACACTTGTTTATATTCAAAAAAAAGTTTCCTTTTATCAATGGAAAGAAGAAATGGATATGAGCAAACACTGATCTTATCATAAAACTATTGAAAAGAATAAAAATTTTTCTCTGCTTTCTCGTTACTTACATTATTTCTTGGAAATATCAGAAAGTCCAAGTTGAACAAAAAATCTGCTATCTTAATAACTTTGATACAGTGATTACTGTCTTCATCAACATTCAGGTAAGTCTGGCATTGTTCCTTGAGTGACCCTAAAAACTTCTACTTCATTGCCAACTGAAGCAGACAAAGATCTTAAAATTTTGCTGCTCACAGGAACATCGGGCAAAGGGACACCTTTAAAGGTGCTACTATCCACAATAAATTCACTAGAGAGTTTTGTGTGTTTAAAGAAGCCCTCAGGCAATTCGTTGATCGTTTGACTTAAACTGTCTCTGGAGAGTCTGGAATCAGCAGAAGCAATATTTTCTACATGCCGAATCATAACTTCTAAATGTACTTGGATATTTTCCATAAACTGAACATACTGCCATGGTAAATGGTAACTGGATTGAACTTCTTTTGATAAAGAAGACAAAATGGAGTAAGTGTCAGCAAGTAAAAGAATAATAAACATATTTGTTTTTGATAGCAGCTTATCTCTTAGGGCAAAAGATTCTGGGCACTTTTCTACAGCACACACAAGACTTCTGTAATCTCCAAGAAAAGTATTAAACACAGATTCAGAATAGCTTGTGAATTTCATGGTTTTAAATGCTTTTGGTTTGTAAAAATAGTCTTCGAATTCTTTTGATGACTGTAAAAGTAATTCATAATTCTTTCCTGTAGAAAACTCTTTCATAGCTTCATCAATGAGTGTGTGCCCCTTCTGAATTAGCTCAGGTACAGAAGAATGTTTTTCAGCTAGTTCAATTCTGTGCATCAAGTCCCAAGAAACAGATATATTTTCTAAAGCAAGCTCATCTTTTATGTGTTTTTCAACACCTAGTCGAATATACTGTCCATCAAATGCCATACCAACTAAATTATTTCTTTAAAATGATAAATCAAAGCCAAATTTTTTACATGTATTTAAAATACTTTGTGTCAAACCTTTTCCAGTAAAATCATGAACAAAGTTGTGCTCAAGATAAATAGAGTTATACAAGTGTTCTGATGAAATGTCGAAAATCGGGACTCTCAAACCAACGATATGCCTAGATCTGTGGTTAATTGTTATTTTGTCAGCAAAAATACCAACAGGAAGATCATAATCTACGATGTAGGCTGCAATGTCCTTCATCAAAACAGAATGTACATGTGGTAGAAACAACCTGCAAAATTCTTTTGAATGATTGGAGACTCCTACAGAACTCCCACTGTTATGCAGTTCAGTAATTATAGATTCGTATGACTTGTACGATGTATTTAATTTGTAAGTTAGGTAAGCAGCACTTGCACAATTAAGTGCATTTTCTTTCCCTTCTCTGTATGATAATTCATCACTTAAATTTTTATTCTCAAGTACCCTAACACTTTCTTTGTGTTTATCAGAAATAAGATGGCGCTTTAGGTCATATTTTAAATGGCGAAAAGAATCAGCCATCGCAGTATCACTAAAGCAATCACCATCATTGTAATTGTACTGCAAAATTGTACCACATGCAGAACACAAAATTCCAAAGTCTGACCTGACAAAGTAGTGAGCCCATTTTAACAAACTTTCAATAGAGCGTGCAGACGTGATGAGATCCAGCTTCTCCTCTGGTGTCAGTTCCACAGGATGTTCAGGTGGGCTAGTGACCAATGATGATAATCTCTTGCTCTTGCTGCCTTCAGTGCCCACGTCTTTTGTTATCTTCACTTTCTCAGCAGACTCCAGAGCATTAGTTAGGGCTGAAAGTTAAAAAACCCATCAGACTGACAAGACATTTCATAACATAATTAAAACACTGACTGCTGCTGCCAAATCTGTTTACTGATTGGCCTGGCTAAAAGCTTTTTCTCTATTATTTGGTCTCTTTTACATTGCTTAGTACATATTGTGACAGATTTTATCAAATGTTTAATTTTTTTAATGAAAAAAGTGAATGTCGACGCGTATTCGACAGTCGCCATGGGAAAGAACTCAGTTATGCTAACCCGCTTTACATGTTAGTATTATACGCGTCGACATTCATTTTTCGTTAGTAATTACTGAATAATCTGAATATTGTTTTTCATATTTTGTTCTGCTCTTGTGAAAGGGTGTTTTAGTTGTTAAAAGTCCAGATAAAATGTCGTTCAACTTTGTAATTTCGTCTGTCCCTTTTCAGGTACCAAGGTACCTGTCAATGGGTGTCTGACCTTAGTTTTGGAATTATTATCTTCCAAATACAAAGGAAATTTCCCTGTTGTAAAATAATGAATAAGAAATGAATTCTAAAAGATTTTGAGGTGATTATGAAATAGAAGACAATTTACAAATAAACAAAATTTATTTTAATGCAAAAATATTTGTCAATTTCTTGTGGCAATCGATAAAACAACGAAAATCCAAGGCGGATGACAATTTTCAATACTTTGAACCTTCATCTATGCTATATAACAAGGAATAAATGGTTTACACAAGGCTACGAAATCCCCACTACATTTAAAAGTGAAAGGATGTTGTCGAAGGGTATTCGACGGCCGCCGCTGTGAACAGGTGGGGACTGTCAACGCATATTCGACAGCCACAGTCAAAGTGTTAAAAAGAAAATTACACGTTATCTATGCATATCCAGTAGTCAGAGAAATTGGTTTTACTCACCGTTTACTTTCTCCAAAAGCTTCTGTATTTGGCCAGAATAAAACAAATCACACGATGCAGATGATGTATGTCCATCGCCTGTCTCGGCCGAAGTACTAGGCCTAGCCTTGTCTACAACATTTGTTTCATCACTTTCGTTTGTCTTCTTTTTTTTTTGCCGTAGATCCGTCAATAGAGAAGAATGCGCTGATATTTCCGCTGGTTGCTGACTTATATTTCACACTAACACCCGGATGTTGCCTCCCATAATGAGTTTTTAGGTTTTTAAGGATAATTTTCTCCGAGCAAACTGTGCAAACTACGCGCTCTCCGGAGGTAGCCATTTCCTACCAGTATGACCTAAAACAACAGCGATGCACTGAGTTCGAAAGCGGTATTGCGTTTAGTGATTACTATACGTCAATTTCAAAGTCGTTAAGACAGAGAAATAATTAAGGTTATTACGTGTCAGCTAATTGCAAAGCAAAGCAGGCGACTAGGCTGAGCGCATGTGCAGGTTTTTTGTAATGGCACAGGGAGAGGGAAACATCGAGTGGCTGGATCATTTGGAATGAGAGGAAGGAGGGGGAGGGGATTGTGAATTACTACGGCCGTGTGACTCAGTCTGCCGGCTGCAGCCGGCGCTCTCACTTCAATAGATTACATGTAACCTTTACCACTCGGCCTCTCATCTGAAATTTATCAGTATATTATTGAGTCACAAACATAAATGTGTCAATTTGGTATGTTATTTAGTCACAAACATAGATGAGTCAATTTGTTATTGAATTGATTCATTTATTCGTATCTGTTTTTATGCAACAATTTATTTTTTTAGAAATTTTACTGCAGCAAATTTTTTACGCGTTTTTTGTTAACGTGGTGGACGATCTTTCTGCAGGCCTCGTTTCCTTTCTGCGACAATGTCGCACTGTCGCCCGTTGTTCTGCTTTGGGGATACACACCATAGAAGAGGAACACATACTGAACAATAACAAATACACCGATAAAATAATATATTGTCACAGGTATGTTGATGACATTTTACTCCTCTACAATGGCAACAAAAGACAAATAGAAAATTTCCACAAATACATTAACACTATACACCATAAATTAAAATTCACGTTTGAAATAGAACTAAATAATAGCATAAACTTCTTACACCTTACAATCACCAAAACAAACAACACACACACATACAAAATTTACAGGAAACCCACCACATCAGACATGGTCATACATTTCTCATCCAACCACCCAACTCAACACAGACATGCAGCTTTCAACTACATGCTCCATAGGCTCACTTCAATACCCCTAAACACACATGACTACCAAGAAGAATTAAACACAATCAAATATATAGCAGGCAACAATGGATACAACCCCGATTTAATAAATAAACTACACAAACGCATCCTAAACACAAAAAGTAAAACACATCAAATCAACAGCACACAACCCAGTAAATACATAACACTTACATACTACAATTCCAATACGCACAAAATTGCAAACACATTTAGAAAACATAAGTATAAAGTAGCCTACAGAACCAACAACACCATTAGGAAACACATAAATAATACTAACAAAAACACAGACACATACAGCAAAACAGGGGTATATAAATTAAATTGTAATGATTGTCACCAATTCTACATTGGCCAGACGGGAAGATCTTTTTCCTCCAGATTTTCAGAACATTTAAAAGCCCTCACCACAAACTACATACATTCCACATTTGCCACACATTTACAAAACGAAAACCACAGTTACACAAACATAGAACACAACATAGAAATATTACACTACTTACCTAAAAGTAGAAAACTAACCACAGCTGAACAATTTGAAATATACAGACATCCGGCTCTACAACCAAACAATATTGTGACAGTACAATAATCTCGATGTCAGAATTATGGTATGAGTGGTAACAAATTATCGGATTTTATTGTATCACACACACACATGCATGGAGAGAACAATTTCCTTTGTGAAGAGACAACTACGCATATTCGAATAGATCACAACGATTCCAAGGTCAGGAGCCGACGTGCAGAGATGAACGTACAAAATGGCCATCCAGATGGAAACAGATCGTAAATAGGCACTCTCATTGGTCCAGAAGACGGGACGTCATTGAAATAAGTGATGACCTAACGAACAATGACATGACAACAGGGCGTGAGCCAATTTTGAACAACAGACAATGACGTGGATGCGCTAACACATACACAAAATATGTGTTTTGCATCTGTCCAGTCCCTTCCAACTCATCAAGATGTCTACACGCTAAATTTGTGGCTGGCACAGTTTCGCCAGTAAAAAGTGTTCTTTTACCAATCTAAAATGTAATTAACAGTACAAGTAATGTAGCACAGTTTACTGCTACCTAGGATGTATTTAGATTCAGTGTAACAAGGGAACAAAACGAGATTATGAGAGACGCCGAACACCTGGCCGAAACGGAGAGCATCGGAAGGGAGACCGCAACTATCAATCAGGAAAGTGCAAATTAATTAACTGTTATTCTTTGGTGAAAATGAGCTCTAAATATAAATCCAAAATTTACAAAAGGTACCGATCATATAACATGGGGAAAAGAGTGTGTGTCTGTGCGTAAGAATATGTTTGTACTCATAAATTATTAATCCGCAAATTGAGGCATTGGTTTCTGTAATTTATAAAAGAGAAATAATAACGAGAGAACTGCAGTCTCTTGGAGAGGTATAGTAATAAACCAGGCATCCAATCAAATAATGAAATTAATGTACTCAGTATTGATAGAGGAGTAGAAATCACGTAGCTAGTGATGGTAAGATGCCATCTTTGTTGTATTGTAATATGTAACTAAGAAAAGGTATGATATTAAATCCAGTATATGTCCACACTAAAATTGTTCAAATCATTGTTTCGTATACCTCTCTTGTTTCTAAATCTCGCTGCGACGAAACCCTGGACCCTAGAGAAGAAATTCAATTGAAATCTAAACCATGCACTAAAACCGAGAAATTTATGGTAAGTAGATGTTTTCTTTTTTTATTGTATGTTATTACCATAAAATATAAGAATAAAATATGTGAAAAGTCGGATTGACGACAATTGGCCCCAAACAGTGGACTATATATAAAATTACTTTATATAAATAAGCCAGATTCAGAGACGTAGAGAGTGACAAAATAATCCAGAAACTAATACGAGAGGTTATGGAGGTTATGTTGACAAAAAATTATTAAGTAGTAATTGTGTAACTAATTACAAGTGTAACTAAATAGTCATTCCAATAGTCAAATTACCAAATGGCAGAAAGTAATAATAGCTTAGAAATGGATAATACAGCTACAGAGTCAATTTTATTAGACGGAATAAATGCTAACTCGACACCTAAAACAATTGAAAATAAAATATCATTGGAAGATTTATTTACATTAATTAATGACAAATTTAACCAGATGAATAGTACATTTAATGTAAAGTTAGACAGTCTTGAGAACGAGCTCAAGAAACAAAACAACGTAAAAAATGTAAAATTGAATCAATTAGAGGAGAAATTAGACAAGAGAATTAATGAGATAGAGTTAGAAAATAAGAGTAGAGAAATAGACAAATTAGATAGAAACAAAGACAAGGTAAGTGGGGTAGAAAATTATAACAATATAAATAAAAGTATGATGTTAGAGAATGATTGTGTAAACAGGAGTAGTGATAATGAAATTTTATGGGGAATAGAATATAATAATAATGGAATGATAGTGTGTGTTAAAGGGTTAAAGAGAGTGTGTAGAGAAAGTATAATTGTAGGGGAATTGCAGGGGTTAGATTTTTCCCTTAATGGTGTATTTGGGGGTGAGGTACATGTTTTTAGGAAGGACGAGAGTGCCTTCGATGTAGATTTGGGAGACAAAAGGTCTGCAAATAGTTGCCCCTGGATTTTTTGTGCACCTGATAGGTGGTGCGAGAATAAAGTTGTAGTGTCCCCTGCATATATGGAGAGAGAGAATGTGTGATTTGGGGTTATGATGGGAGTTATTGTGAAAGAGAGTTGTGTGATAATTGGGAGATGGAGTTATATAGAGTAAATAGAAATTATGAAGAATTTGTAGAAAGGTTAGGTGGAGAGAGAAGTGATAAATATAATAAGTACTTACCTTGGAATAAAACTGAAGTAGTAGGAGATAAAGAGAATGATGACTTTACAAAATACCGAATTATGACTGATTATACCAAAGGTGACAGAACCATACCCGATCATGAGTTATATGAGTTTACGGAAAAATATAAAATTTTGAATAGCTGGTATATGTATAATAATAAGATGAGATATCTAATATTAAACAATGTATATAGTTTTAAGATTCGACTATTATTTGACGATGGAGGGTAAACATTTTATTGTGTTTATAAACATTTAATTATGTGGACAGTGTTTTAAAATGGACTGTTTATGACTGAATTTTGGTAAATGATAAAATGATAATGTGGATTGTATATTTTTGTGTATATTAATGTCAGTGTATTTGTGTATTTTTGCTGTTGTGTATTTTGTATATTTTTATGTAAACCATGTGTTGTAGAATTTTAAATAACTGAAGAAAGTTTAAGTGATATTATGAGATCCAGAATCTAATGGTTAGTAAATGATTAAGAATATGATATATATATTTGGATATTGAGTTGTTTTAGGATTGTAAGATAAGTGATGAATTTTCTAGTGGTATATTAAGGTGAAATGTTGTAAAAGAGTTTGGGTAATAATGATAAATAAGGGCATTGGAGTTAGTTAAATAGAGTTAATGGGAGTTAGTGAAAATAAGAATGTTGAGATACTGATAATATATAAAGAGGTGTTAGATATTTTAGGGACACAGTGGTTAGTGATTATATGTAGAGGTGAGTAATGTGAATGGTATATATATTTGTTGATGGTGATATTTTGTAGTAAGGGTATTGGTGTAGGGAGTCCGCAACGAAAGGTGTTGGGACAGGAAGGGACCGTTGTGTGCTGGAAAGGGTCACCTGAAAGGGTCAGGAACCAATAAGGGAATGAGTTGGTAAGTGGGAACACACATACTAGTACAAAAAATGAGCGGTGCCAGAGTTTTAAACGGGATTAATGAAGGGGGTTATTATAGAGATATTGGTGTCATGAGATATTAATGGTTAGAAGCGGTTGTTAGTAAAAAAGAGGTGAGTAAGGTTAGATTGACAAATGCCAAAATAAGATAGAGAATAATGAATAATAGAGAGTCACCCAAACTAATAAGGATAAAAGGGTTAGAAAAGGAAAATTCATGGTAGGAAGATAATTGTAACAGAAAGGTAAGGATAAAGTTGAAATTGTTGTATAGAATCTGATATAAACAAATGTTAAATAATAAAAGTTAATAGAGAATTGTTGATAGTAATGATATGATAAAGTTTTGGTACAAATTGTGTAAATATGAGTTATGTAATGTAAATGTAACAATGTTAATATGTAATGTTCGATGTTCTATGATGTTTTTATTATGTTAATGGTGCAATAGTGTGTGTGGTCAGGAGGTTGCTACTGGGGTAATGACGGTAACAATTGTTAGAAAATAGTAGAGTTTGGATGAAAAAAGTATAAAGTTAACAATGGTGTTGAGCAAAATATAGTATGATATCAGTTGCAAAAGATATAAATGATTATAAGTTGAGTAATAAAATTTGAATAATAAACTTGTCTGCCATAGTAGTTGTAGGTTGAATTTTATAGTAGTAGATAGTTGATGGTGTTTTGGGGAATATCAAAGAATTGTTTATGTATTGTGTTATTTGTAGGAATATATATTTTCTCTTAGGGAGTAGATTGATTTTAGTGTGGATAAAAAATCAGTTTTGAATTCTTGTTGTTTTGGAGAGATTAATTGAACAAGCCAATGCCTCAGACACAAGCCAATGCACCTAAAAGGAAACATATCAGTTGTAGGTATGGAAGTATATTAGACCACTATTGTAAAATTTTGTATTTCATGTTTCAGAGTTTTGTGGTGTTGTGACCGCAGTCCTGAGCTGGCCGGAGCGTCAGAACAGGAGCGTTGAGTGCCTAATGGCCTTATGGTGTAGGGATCTCTCCGGAGAAGTCCAGTAAGGTCAGAGGGTGCGATCAGCATCATCAGACCAAGGGTAAGTGATTGTATTTCTTTTATATCAATGTTAAGGGGGTTGTGGCGACATATCTGACCTGATCCTTTTAGAAAAGTGTGAATGAGTCAATGAAAGTTTTTATGTTTCGACATAAAATCTTTTATTGAGGGGGTTTTGTGACAGTACAATAATCTCGATGTCAGAATTATGGTATGAATGGTAACAAATTATCGGATTTTATTGTATCACACACACACATGCATGGAGAGAACAATTTCCTTTGTGAAGAGACAACTACGCATATTCGAATAGATCACAACGATTCCAAGGTCAGGAGCCGACGTGCAGAGATGAACGTACAAAATGGCCATCCAGATGGAAACAGATCGTAAATAGGCACTCTCATTGGTCCAGAAGACGGGACGTCATTGAAATAAGTGATGACCTAACGAACAATGACATGACAACAGGGCGTGAGCCAATTTTGAACAACAGACAATGACGTGGATGCGCTAACACATACACAAAATATGTGTTTTGCATCTGCCCAGTCCCTTCCAACTCATCAAGATGTCTACACGCTAAATTTGTGGCTGGCACAGTTTCACCAGTAAAAAGTGTTCTTTTACCAATCTAAAATGTAATTAACAGTACAAGTAATGTAGCACAGTTTACTGCTACCTAAGATGTATTTAGATTCAGTGTAACAAGGGAACAAAACGAGATTATGAGAGACGCCGAACACCTGGCCGAAACGGAGAGCATCGGAAGGGAGACCGCAACTATCAATCAGGAAAGTGCAAATTAATTAACTGTTATTCTTTGGTGAAAATGAGCTCTAAATATAAATCCAAAATTTACAAAAGGTACCGATCATATAACATGGGGAAAAGAGTGTGTGTGTGTGTGTGCATAAGAATATGTTTGTACTCATAAATTATTAATCCGCAAATTGAGGCATTGGTTTCTGTAATTTATAAAAGAGAAATAATAACGAGAGAACTGCAGTCTCTTGGAGAGGTATGGTAATAAACCAGGCATCCAATCAAATAATGAAATTAATGTACTCAGTATTGATAGAGGAGTAGAAATCACGTAGCTAGCGATGGTAAGACGCCATCTTTGTTGTATTGTAATATGTAACTAAGAAAAGGTATGATATTAAATCCAGTATATGTCCACACTAAAATTGTTCAAATCATTGTTTCGTATACCTCTCTTGTTTCTAAATCTCGCTGCGACGAAACCCTGGACCCTAGAGAAGAAATTCAATTGAAATCTAAACCATGCACTAAAACCGAGAAATTTATGGTAAGTAGATGTTTTCTTTTTTTATTGTATGTTATTACCATAAAATATAAGAATAAAATATGTGAAAAGTCGGATTGACGACAACATATTAAATGAACAATTACATTATAGATCACATACACTATTCGATACATTGATCCAAACACACAATTTGAACCTCAGCGCCAATTCCCTCCCACCATAAACCCCCACCACACACACCAGTCCATAACCGTTATACTGTTAAAATGACATTCAGTATTTAATCCCACTGAGGAAGAGGAACATCACCTCGAAATGTTTGGGAAAGATAAATGAAAGTAAGTTCATATTGTGAAAGTTTATATATATAATAATATTTATAAAGTGAACGAAGAGGATGAATCAACAAGATAATTTTAAATTTTAATGTCAGTAGAAAACAAGTTTATCTACCATACATTGTTTGAGTTAGTTATTTTGAGCAACCGTCCTGTCTGATGATCGCTTAACCAGAATCCTGGAACCCTTAGGTCAATTTAAAAATATTAAGTTGGTACTACAAGATGGCGCCGAAACAAGCATGGCATATACAATAAATATGATAATAAAAGGTACGGTATCAATAAAAAATATGTTTAATAAATGTGAGTAAAGTAACAATCTGATATAGAAAAATCTGTGTCAACTATGAAAACAGATATCTCAAAGTTTAGAAGATTCTATTACAAACTAATAAAACAAATTAAAAAGAAAGTTGAACATTTAGTAAAAGAAATAGTTGATAAAGAATGACCATTAATAAATGCAGATGAAGTTTTAAAATATCAGAGAAATCAACCTGTAGTAGGGCCAGTTTTTGCAAAGACCCCAACGTTTGGTGGAAGCACTTACTGGATAACTTATCATCACCAATTTGAAGCTGCTGCTCACTTAAATAAATGGACAGGAGAAGAGAAAGGTCTTTCATTCATCCTTGCCTTAAAAGGACCTGCCGCAGAGCTAATACAGAAAGTGCCATCTGACAGCCAGAATATCTATGCTGAATTAACAAAAGCTCTGGAATTATGGTACGGTGACCAGCATTTGTGTGAAGTGTACCATGTTCAACTTAAAGGGAGGTGACAATGTTCTGGGGAAACCCTCCAGGAGTTTGAAGCAAATGTCAACCGATTGACAAGAATGGGAGGACGTCTGAACGTGGATTGCTCACATTGTTTTTATTGACAGTGTCAGAGTCTGTCAATTACAACAAGTGTTAAGAATGGCATTGCATCAGAATAGCTCAGACCAGTGGGATAAATAGGATTAGCTTTTGAGGGGGACCGTCTAGTTTGTAGGAGACTCTACAAGGGGGTCCGTGAAAATTTTGAAAAATTGACCTTTCAAATCAACATTTTAGAGCCTACTGGTGCTAGTTTTAAGAGAAAATATCATAAACGATTTGTGCTAGATATTAGATTTTACTGACACACACTAAACAGTTTGTTTAAGTTATAGAGTAGCAAAATCTTGTATAAAATAAGTTTGTAAGTAAAGGAGTATGATAGTTAAATATTTGTACACAAGATTGAAAACCAGTCTTTATAAAGTTAAAGATTACTTTAATTTTGTTGACAAAACTTATTAAAAAAATTCAAACTAAAGGACTTTATAGAGTAAAAGAGTAATAACGGTTAAGTTAACTACTAATGATCCTAAAATGTTAAATACAGTGCAAGTATAAGTATACATATTTTAGAGGAGATGATGTTTAAAATGAATATAAACCACTGACCTTTGTATTTAAGTGTGTTTATTGACATACATTAACAATTATTAATACTTTGAGTAGCAGCTAGATTACAGGACAAAATCTAACTTCCTGGGTTTCTTAGCAAAATCTTCTATGATCTCATCAACTGTTATTTTTATCTCTTGATGAATCGAAAGCATCGCAAGGCCATTCAGTCTTGCCTGTAATTAAATAAAAAGGTTCAGTTTTTGAGATAGGTAACTTTTAAGAATAAGCTGATGTTGACAGCTTTTCTAGTTCTTAAATGGTTTAGCTTATATTTATGTAAGTTTACTAGCTACATTTTTGTAGCTACAAAAATAATAATATACAAAAATGTTGCTAGTAAACTTACATAACGTATAACAATTATTTACTCATCAATTGTTTATTGTTATTATCTTGTTACTTGTTATAATAATTTAAGGTTTTTTGGAACTTTATTGCAGTGAAACAACTCTTCAAAACTAATCAATTTTACAACAAGTTACTTCTCTTGCAAGAAATGTAGCAAAAAACAATTATTTTACTTTGCAACATTCCTTTTTCCCTTAAAAGTAGCATGAATAAATGAATAAAATATAAATTCATAAAATAATTAAGAGATAAAATCTCCACACTTACTTGTCCAGTAGAGTTCCTGAGATAAGTCTTTATTCTCTTCAATGTCGAAAAGGACCTCTCTGGAGTACAAGTCGTCACAGGCGGTGTGCACAGAATTATCAACAGATGGTAGATAGAAGGATACAATGTAGGATCACATGAATTGAGACTGGTTATAGCAGACTTCAAAACTTCCTTGTTTCCAGTTCTTTCAACCTCTTTCCTCCATACTTTCAGTTCAACAAAAATGTCATCACTAATAGAATACACATTAGTAGCATAAAACTGGACCAAAGCCTCCAATTTGATTTTGCAATTATTTGTTAGTTCAGAACTAAACAAACACTGGAATCCTTCAAAAATTGATTTATGTTTCTTGAATCGTTCTTCCAACTGTGAAAAGAAAAATTCAAGAAATGGCACAAATAAGTTTATTCTGAAATGCTGCTCAATTCTGTCCAGTAGGCCTACACTCACGTCAGGATTATCCTGGGATGTGCATGGTGCATTACTTCTGTTCTTTTGTATTTTGCACATCCTAAGAATTTTTAAGTCAATACCATTATCACTTGCTACAGCCTTGACTTGGGTAAACATTTCATGGAACTCTTTTTTTCAGCGTTTTTACGCATGAGCTGCAACTCTGATTGGCAAATATCGGCCAACGAAACAGCTTCTTTTAAGTCAAAATTTTCTTTTTGAAGTTCCTTACACAGTGGGATCCCAAAAGCAAACACGTTTGCAATAACGTGTACAGCAACACAAAACTCAGTGTTTAACAGTGCCCATTTCAAGTTGATGGATTCACAACCGTCCTTGTCCTTCCAAGAGGAAATTGTGTCAAGGGCCTCTACCACAAAATCAAATATGTGCATAAAATCCCGAACTGCATTAAACTTTGCAACCCAACGTGTACCACACAGTCTTTTTAAAGTTTTGATTCTTGAGTCAAGTTCTGATTTTTCAATTGCGTCATTAAGAACTTCCTGCCTCTTGGGTGTATTGAAAAATGTACAGCATTTTTCAATTGTACCAAGACAGTTCCGGACTTCTTGAACTTCGCAGGCTCTTGATACAGCTAAGTTCAATGAATGGGCTGCACAGCGGACATAAACAGCTAAAGGGTGCTGGTCTTGCACAATTTTGCTAACACCGTTGTATTTACCAGACATATTAGCAGCTCCGTCATATCCCTGTCCTCTTAAACCATTTAAATTGATACCATAACTTTCCAAACTACTTAATATGGTGGAAGCTAGACCTTTGCCTGTTAAGTCAGAAACTGGTTCAAACTGTAAAAAGTGCTCTTTTACACAGTGGCTACCATTTTCAAAAACCACGTACCGAACGCACAGTGACATTTGTTCTATATTTGAAATGTCACACGTCTCATCTACAAGAATTGAGAAATATTGAGCGTCATTTATTTCTTTTACAAGTTTACTCTTCATAATGGAGTTACAAGATGAAATTATTTCATTTTGTAAAAGGGGTGAAAGATACTTAATTTTCCCACTTCCATCCAACATTTCTTGCAACTCTTTGTCCCCTCGGCTCCTATATCTTAAGAGAGCTCTGAAGTTCCCCACATTTTTATCCGCGCACTTGAAAGTTGTTGTTCAATATTTCCAGAGTCTCTGTGGCCTCTTAGGGCAAGTTCTTGCCGCCCACATAACACAATAGTTTCAATAACAGGTTTCAAATTGTGCCTATTTTTTATTACTGCAGCATGACGTACACTATCCAGTTGATTGACAATCATAACAGCAGGGGCGGATTTACGCATAGGCAGACTAGGCACTTGCCTGGGGCGGCAAATTTTGGGGAGCGGCAAAATTTGAGTTAAGAAATGATATTTTTAGATTCAAACAAATTTACAAGTATAAAAGCCAGTTCAATTAAGCACACACGAATATAAAAATTATCTTCACTTAATTTGTAACTATAACGCAGTTATCGTTTTTCACCCAAAAGTAATACGGGCGAATGTTTATGTTTTCAACCGTTGAAATATTTGGCGTTGATCATCCGAGAGATTTTAGATGTTGGCAATCCAGATCAAATTGAGAAATGTAGATCTGTCGATGTAATACCGAATTGTAGGTTGGTTCCAGAAACCGAGGCAAGCTAATATTTAAGGAATCGAGAAATTCTAGTGATACAACAATAACTGTGATAGCAGTGAAGGTGAAGATACTGTTCACACAGTTCAGCCAGAGAGGTCCGTTGTGGAGGAACCTTCATTTTTGAAGAACAAAGGGCCAGTTCACATAAAAAATCATGATGAAATGTCATCAAATCAGGTAGGGAAGGTCTTAGATTCTGATTCTATTAATTGGCAAATGAACGAGAGCACACGCGATTATGTAGCAAAGTTTGGATTTAAACAGAACACTAGTGCGGACTGTAAAACCAAACAGGGAATATAATGATGCCCCCCCCCACAGAGATTTGTGGGAGGGGGCAAATTTATACTGCCTACGGGCGGCAAAATGTTAAATCCGCCCCTGCATAACAGACTTATTTTCTAGGGTCTTCTTCAAATTTTTGAAGTCAATCACACTGTTGTTATGATAATCTGTACAAGTGATTCCTAAAAATCTCTTTAGCTTTTTTCCAATTTGTGAATTTGTGTTTAACTAAAGAACCAAGCTCCTGGCTGTTTACACCTGCCCCATGTTTAGCAAACAAGAAACAATATTTACAGAAAGCTCCCTCTTCTTTTTCCGAGTACACTAGCCAAGGGAACTCATTAAACCATAAAAACTGAAATTTCAACTTACGTTTTTGGAACTTTTCCAAAACAGGAAACTGGTACGTGATTGAGGGCTGCCAAAAGTTCTGAAGGACGGTTATTTTTTCTTCGTCTGGCACTGGTTTATGTAAAAACAGCCCTATGTCATAAGGACTAAACGACTTTCCGTGATTCACAGGCATTACTTCAATCGGCTTAACCTCACTCACAGTAGGCCTACTTACGAGACCCGACGGAGGTAAACTTTCTGATTGAAGACTAGAAACACTTGGTTTACTTAGTACATTTGAAGAATCGTCTTCTTTTGTCTTTTTCTTAAAAAGATCAGATATTAAACACTGGCCTTTTCGTTTACCTGACATAATTCTAGAATGAAATAGTTAGACCACAGTGTTATAATTCCACAAAGCAAAAACAAACTTCTGAAAAAAAATAAATAAATAAAAACTACACTTGCACAAACACAAATCAGTACGGTATCAACGCAGACGCTGAACTTCTCAATATCAACCACTGCACTGGACTAAAGAGGTTAGGTTTGCCTAGTATTCGCTGGCCGAATATCACGTGACAAGTACAATGACCGAATAGCACTGCAGGCTTAGAGTGCTTTCACATGTGCGGTTCCTCTGCGGCTGCGACCCTGCGGCTGTGGCTCGAAGGAGGGAATTTTCAAAAACACAAAGTTCGATGTTATTGTTTTGGACTTGTAAACAAGGTCGTTTATTAGTTGTTTATGCTGTGATTTATTTCTTAACGAACGAATTATGTAACTTTTGGGTAAAAAAGGTAATTGTAAGTATTTTTATTTAAGGGGGGATTTTTATATAAGGCGAGAATTTTGAAAAACACAAAGTTCGATTTTATTGTTTTAGACTTGTACACTAATAATTTTGATAAAAATAAAGTTAAGACGTTTGATTGGGAAAAACAATGCTTTATTCAAACGTCTTAAGTTTATTTTTATTAAAATTATTACTTTACCTAGGATTCTGTCAAATCATAATTAATAATTTTTATTTATTTATTTCCTTGGGGGGGGATTGATCCCCTCTATCCCCCCTACATATTTACGCCAATGCCTCAGACGCTCTTGTTCATGCTCTTCGTTTTGAAGCTGCTAAGTCGGCCACCTACATTAATCAAAGTATGTCATCACTTTGTAGCCAAATGGATCCAATATCACAGTATTGCCATAGTGGATGGAATAAAGAAATAATTCAAGAACAACAGTTTAAGAAGTCAGCAGCACTACAACGTTCTTTCGAACCAAAGGATAAAGACAGAAGACTGAAGTGTCACAACTGTGGGAAATGTGGTCATCTACAGGTAGACTGTTGGAAGAATAAAATACAAAGAGAAGGGAGTGATCGCATCATTTGGAGAAATAAAGCTCCAGAACTTCACACAGTTTCCATGCTACATAGGACCAGTGGAAACTTGATCATTAATGGATTTGCGGGAGGTAAACCAACATCATTTATAGTTGACACGGGAGCAACAGTGTCCATTGTGTGCCCTGACTTAATCAGCAACCAACGGCCTCAAATTAGCTCTTGTACAATACAGACTCTGACTGGAAGCCCTGTCAGCATGTTAAGAAAAATAGATGTATGAGATGTATGTGTACGCCTGAGTCTTCGCGAGTTTAGCCACCAAGTGCTTGTTGCAGACATTGTTGATGAAGTGATTTTTGGCATGGATATTATGAATGGTTACAGATTCATTAAGAGAATTATGAATGGAGACTTAAGAGAGAATGTCTTGAGGGTTGGCCAAGAGAAGATAAAGCTTTTCATGGCTAAAATGACAGGGTCTGCCAACCATTTGATTTAGCAAGTAGCATTGGCTGATGAAGAAGTCAACAAGTCTGGTCAAGAGGAACCTCTCTTATCGCAGGCGGAAATGGAAGAAGAACTAGCAGAGGAAGTACAAATAAGTGTAACGGCAAAAGAAGTGATTGGAAAGCCAACTATTGGTGACAAGGAAAAACCCTTGTTTGTTCCTGAGTTAATAGAAACCAGGGGGGGGAGTTGCTGAAGATGAAGTTACACAAGAGGTTGTTGACAAGAACTAAACAGACTTGGACCAGATAGTGGTGTTTAGGTCATCAGTACATGACGCAACAGGAGTAATTCCAGCAAAACTAGCGGTTGAGTGGAAGATTCGTATTCCTGGGAACTTTATGTTCGGATCACACGAGACTGAATTCAACGAACCGGAGAATTATTCTTCACAAGGTTGTCCACCTACATCACCTGGCCAAGTATTACTTCAGAGACAGTTTGCCTGTTCGGAATGAACAGGCTTAAGGAGGGGGCAGTGTAACAAGTATGGTATAGAACTGCGTAGAACAGCTGAGAACATTCTTCACTCCCTCATCCAGTGTGCCAGGTGTTGCCTCATTCAAGTAGGTGATCTAGTGTGTTCAAGGACACTTGAGATATGCATTAAGCCAGTATGCAGTAAGGAGGAAAAGCTGTACTGGACCTCTGCACGACCTATATAAAGCCATTACAGCCAGGTTGTCAGCTCAGTTACGTGGGCGATTTTTGTTAGCGCGTATGGAGTGTTTGTCGAAGTGAAGAATTATTGTGTTAATAATTGTGTGGAACTCTATTAATTGACATTGTTATTGTGTGTGAACAAATGTAACTGGAATTATTGTACGAGTTGATTATAAACTGTTATTTGTGATAATTAAAGCTGGATATTAGTGACTTCACTGGTGTCCTGTATTTTGTTTTCCACTGTACCATACGAGGATCAAGTAGACCATCGTAACAATAGTTACAAACAGCAACATATTGACTAACTATAGGTCGCTAAACTAGTAGGACAATATTTTTGTTCTTTTGCTTAGTATGACTAATACTTACATGTACAGTTTTATTTTATGCGAAACATGTTGAAGACAATTTTTATCTTTCAGGCAACACATTTTAATGTTTGTTTATAACATTTGGAATTGTATACAAATTGTTAAACATTGTAATATATGCTATTCTCGTACATCTACAAAATGTAGTAAAATGTGAAATTGTTACTTAAAAAATTAATAAATAAAATTAGTAAAAATAATAAAATTAATTGAATAAGTAATTAATTTTACTTATTTAGTTGTCTTGATTGTTCATCATCTTCTTTCACAGCACTACACTTTATCTAAAAATGAAACTTTTACTTGTGAACTTACTGTTTTTTCTTCTCGTCGAACACGTTTCAGTGTCGTATTCGCCTTCTTCAGCTTAGAGACAGACTGCCAGTATTTAGTAACGGTTGTTGTATGGAAGGTGTTGTGACGATTTAATTCTAACTGTAATATTAAATAAATAAAAATTAAGTTTGCGAGCGATTAAGTATTTTTAAATCGCACTATTAAACCTAAAGCCCCTGTATTAAATCAGTATGAGAATGAGAAGTGAATGAAAATCAACAGAAGCTCTAATAAAAAAGGTCGAATTGTAAAAAGTTATTATTATCATAATTAACCCTTTGCTAGTCATCATGCGGTGACCTGTTAATTCCGGACTCAACGTGTTTATCGAGTCGTCTGTAATTGAGGAAGATATAAAAATCATAATGTTTATAATTAGAAATTTGAAGGCACGAATAGTAGTTAAAATAACTCACTTAAATTATATATGTATAATTAATGTATGGTTTTTGGTAATAAGAATGTTAACTTAAATAAAAATAGGAACTATATTGTCGCGGAGTACTTGCCCCTCTCCATTGTTATGTGCCAGTTCAATCGAGAAAGAGTCGCTATATTGCCGTCACACCGTACAGACGTAAGCGCGAGAGCTCCACCAAAATGTATTTGTTTTTTTATCTAACTTTAGAATATTAGCTACCATGACGTCTCCCCTCAAGAGGTAAATCCAATTACAACATCGCTCCTGAAGATGTGATCTGCATAAACTTCATAAATACACGTATACGATGCATAAGACGCTGACGAGGACCTCCGTGAATCTACACCTACTTTCAACAAAGAAACTTCAATCTCCGCAGTGAACATCCGACCTAATTCTTGCCGAAGACACGACACAGATGATGACGCCGACACCAAGAATTCCCAAGACAGACACCCCAGGACGAGGTTACTACGACCAATTGTAAAGGTGACTCGATAGCTTGGCTATCGAGAGTTAATCATATTTGATACACAACTCACATTAAAAAGAGACTTTTCAAAGACGATTAATTTTATTTAAAATTAAAATGAGACAATCGAAGAGTTTACTGTAAGATTCAATTATCATACGTTGTAACGCCTTAAATGTAAATGTAATTTATTATCACTTCAAGTAATAATACCATTCTTCAAATGGTAAAAGAAGTCTTGCAAGCGTCTAGATGAACTGAAAATAATTAGAAGTCTTTAATATAAATATACTTAAAGTAAACTCGGATCCGAGGTATAAGAATACATAATCAGTTTGATCCCAAAGTTTTATGAAAAGCATTTAGATATTTTAGTTTAATTAATGATGTCATGGGATCTTTTTAGTAACTGTTGTTAATAAAGAGAAGTCGTCTTGTTACACATGAAAATGAGTGCATAAATCAGTAAAATACCTTCCCTTGTTTCCTTATAGTTATATTAAGTAATTTGTTCAATTAATTTGACTTTAATAACAGTTCGTTACAACATAGGCAGCCCATGCAATTGGCAGATGTCAGTTAAGATGGGTTCCCTGGATTTGTATGTGGCAATACGTTACAAAATTGCGCCACTCTGCTTTGCTCTAATTTACTCTGCTTTGCTGTGCTTTGATTAGCTGTAAATAATAATTAATTGTGTATTGTGTTGTTGCTGTCTTGTAAGTGTAATTGTGTACAGAGTGTCACAAAATTGCGCCACTCTGCTTAATTTATTAGTAAATTAGATAACTCACGGCATTCAGTTATTGATCTATGCACTCAGGGAATGTAATTGATGTAACTTTAATTTTCAAAAAAATGAATTTGTTTTAAGATACGCAAATGATAGTCAGTATAAATTGAAATATCATTGTATGAAGCTAAATGCAAGTAGGTACATGAATTGTAATGCTTGGTCAACTGCTCAGTCTTTAACAGGTTTATATTATGACAATCCAAGACCTGTTGTTTCTTGAATAAGCCTGCATAGTATATGTTAGTGTATGTCTGTCGTCACGGTAAAAGTAATAAAAAAAAAAGAAATAATAATAATGCTCCTGTGTAAAGTAGACCCGGTTAATTACGTGGAAAGAATTTCATAACTTGAAATTGTTGCCAAAATAAATAATTAATTTAATTGGGGAAAGTACAAGAATTAATAAAGTCTAACTGTTATAACCGTAATACACATGTAAGTTGAAGGCGTGCGTTGTTGAATGAGATTCACCCTATGCGTCCGAGCTGGCTTCTCCAGTTATGACCTGTCAAGAAAGTAATCGGTGGCATTGTGTAGAGAACAATACGTGAGCGTAAACCCCGCATTCTCACGGACACACTTACCCTACCTTTGTTTACTAAATAAAGAGGGTGGCCTACATTCCAGCAAACAGCTGATCGGCGATTTAACTTTGAAATATGTGTGTGTGGAATTTCTGTCTCTCCCTTAGAATAGAAATTGTCTTTTCTGAATTATGCAAATTATTTACCCAAGAATTTATCTTATCTATGTAATAGTGTATAGTATAGTAGATCAAGTATTTTCACCGTGACGACAATTAAATAATGTAGTGACTTAATAATAATAAATTTATAATAATAAATAAAGTGTGCTAAATAAATATGGTAATTAAATAGGAAATAGTTCTAGGTAAGTTTCTTAAATCTCCCCTAAGTAAATAATAAATAAATAAATAAAGTAATAATAAGTGAATAATAATTGCTTAATTAATAATGCTGAATAAATCTTAAGTTAAACAAATTTGTGTGAAGTGTAGCAGTAAGTAAGAGAAAGGAAAATAATAATAAAAGTATAGTTGCATATTGTAAACTCCCGGTGGTGGCCTGTTCGAGGAAATAAAGCGTGTTGAGAATTGTAGTAAGCAGCCACCCTCCCTACTGTTCTGAACTGGTACCGAAGTAAACCACCCCTGTGTATTACAATGCATTGTGTAAAGTGTCTCCCCTTCCGCATAGTTTGTTTAAGTATTGTTAAAGAGATAATAAGAATTATCTTCGTGAGATTCCGCTTCTCTCTGTAGTATAAGATGTTAGGATTAGCAATGATCTAAAGTGGAGTATGGGATCCTCTTTAGATTGTATTAGAGATAAGTTTATGATATATAATTAAGAAATAATTATATACATATGTAACGTAACAAGTCACAACGGCGCCGACTGAAAAGGGTAATGATGGGGGCAGAAAGGTGCCAAAAGATCATTAAAGAGTGCTGAAAGCTAACTGGTGTAGTTAGAGTAAGCCAATGTCAGTCGGGCCACGATATTGTGAGTTACGGATAATTAGGGAAATTAGTATTAAGACTTAAAATATAAGTTAGCATTGTAAGTAACGAGAAAAAGGGAATTTCACGAAGGAGAACATTTAAATGAACAAGATCATTTAAAGAGAGATAAAGAAAACAAACCGTATAATAATAATAAATAATAGTAATAATAAATAACTTCACACACTGACACCAAACATACTCCAAGTCCCCAATTGTGCGTTAGGCTCACAAAACACCCCTAACGTGAAACTTAAGCGGTGGAGTATGTGACGATTTAATTCTAACTGTAATCTTAAATAAATAAAAATTAAGTTTGTGAGCGATTAAGTATTTTTAAATCGCACTATTAAACCTAAAGCTCCTGTATTAAATCAGTATGAGAATGAGAAGTGAATGAAAATCAACAGAAGCTCTAATAAAAAAGGTCGAATTGTAAAAAGTTATTATTATCATAATTAACCCTTTGCTAGTCATCATGCGGTGACCTGTTAATTCCGGACTCAACGTGTTTATTGAGTCGTCTGTAATTGAGGAAGATATAAAAATCATAATGTTTATAATTAGAAATTTGAAGGCACGAATAGTAGTTAAAATAACTCACTTAAATTATATATGTATAATTAATGTATGGTTTTTGGTTATAAGAATGTTAACTTAAATAAAAATAGGAACTATATTGTCGCGGAGTACTTGCCCCTCTCCGTTGTTATGTGCCAGTTCAATCGAGAAAGAGTCGCTATGTTGCCGTCACACCGTACAGACGTAAGAGCGAGAGCTCCACCAAAATGTATTTGTTTTTTTATCTAACTTTAGAATATTAGCTACCACTGCTAAACGTGGAGAGCATTGTGTAATGTATGAATAATATAAAGATGTGTTAAGAAGAAATGTAATAAGTAAAACAAAAACTAAATTAATGGTAAGCAAGATGACGTCTCCCCTCAAGAGGTAAATCCAATTACAACATCACTCCTGAAGATGTGATCTGCATAAACTTCATAAATACACGTATACGATGCATAAGACGCTGACGAGGACCTCCGTGAATCTACACCTACTTTCACCAAAGAAACTTCAATCTCCGCAGTGAACATCCGACCTAATTCTTGCCGAAGACACGACACAGATGATGACGCCGACACCAAGAATTCCCAAGACAGACACCCCAGGACGAGGTTACTACGACCAATTGTAAAGGTGACTCGATAGCTTGGCTATCGAGAGTTAATCATATTTGATACACAACTCACATTAAAAAGAGACTTTTCAAAGACGATTAATTTTATTTAAAATTAAAATGAGACAATCGAAGAGTTTACTGTAAGATTTAATTATCATACGTTGTAACGCCTTAAATGTAAATATAATTTATTATCACTTCAAGTAATAATACCATTCTTCAAATGGTAAAAGAAGTCTTGCAAGCGTCTAGATGAACTGAAAATAATTAGAAGTCTTTAACATAAATATACTTAAAGTAAACTCGGATCCGAGGTATAAGAATACATAATCAGTTTGATCCCAAAGTTTTATGAAAAGCATTTAGATATTTTAGTTTAATTAATGATGTCATGGGATCTTTTTAGTAACTGTTGTTAATAAAGAGAAGTCGTCTTGTTACACATGAAAATGAGTGCATAAATCAGTAAAATACCTTCCCTTCTTTCCTTATAGTTATATTAAGTAATTTGTTCAATTAATTTGACTTTAATAACAGTTCGTTACAACGTAGGCAGCCCATGTAATTGGCAGATGTCAGTTAAGATGGGTTCCCTGGATTTGTAACGTGGCAATACGTTACAGTGTAGTGGGGGTGGTGCATGGAGGAAGGGGATTGGCGTGGGGATTCAAATTAATGTTTGTTTTTTGTATATTGTGTCATTTACTTAAAATTATTATTTACATATTAACATACTTACAATAAGTACGTACTAAAATATTTACTTATTAAAATTATTACTTTAAAATATTTACTTAATTCTTAAAAATGGTGTTTAACCCTGATTACCATATTAGCCCTATTCAGGCTGTTAATACATGGAAAGTGCATCATATCTGGAAATATATGATTGTACTCTCCATCTTCTTCTCAATCTTGGAAGTACTCACTGACCCACTCCTCTCTCCACAACTCCTCAACAATCTTTAAAAATTTTAAAACCCCATTTTCCATGGCAAATTCCTCATCATTCGACGATTCCATCTTATGAACTGCAAACGGGTAGTAAATGGCAGTTTCAGCTAGGTTGTACATCGTTGGACACAGTGTGACCACTCCTTGCATTTGCATACTAATGGTGCGTGGTTGCACAATCGTTTGTTTGAGCAAGCATGTGTCTAAAGTGAACTCTATCTAATGTGCCAACACCATATTTTCATCTAACAGAAGCAATTTAGACTGGCATTCAGTAAGCAGTATTGGCTGCTTGAGTATAATTGGCAGTTAAAATTGACAACATAATGCTATACAGTGCCATCTTGAAGCCCAAGTGCACTTATGGCATACTGCTGTAGGGTTCTGATGATATTTCTAATCTGGAAATTCTACATTTCCAAAATAAAGTGCTCCATGTTTCATGTATGTTCCAAAACAAAATTTTGCATAATGGTTTCTGTGTAAAACGGTTTGCAATGAGATTTACAAGAAACGGTCTCAAATTTCATCCAAAGAAATTGCAGGCAGTTTAATGAAGGGTTTCAAATAAACCTTTGGAGACTTAAGAGTTTTACATCCTGTGATCTTCAAAACAGATTTTGATCAGTACTCAAAGCAGATGTAACTGTATGTGTACTGTTTCAGGAACTTGATTCACTAGTATATAATAGAACATGATTCACTTGAATCTTTTCTGCAAGTTGATTGTAATAAAATGTCTTACAACATGATCACTATTCTTAAGGATTGTACACAAAATGAATTAAATTAAAAAAAATTATTTTAAGTATTATTTATTATTGTAAAAATTATTATTATTTAACATTAAATGACACAAAGTCAGATTCTGAAAATGTGAATTGTGATATTTATTATTAACTTAAAAATCTATTCTTTAACTAACACATTATTTATTTTAATTTATATTTTTAATATCTATTTTAATTTATATATTTGTCCATTAAGAAAATGAACAAAAGGTTTTAATAACTTGTTCAAACAGTAGCTTTCTGTAGCTCTGCATATTGCATATAGCAGTGGCAGCTGGTGTTATGGTTTGCACAACCACCCATATAGAATAACTAAACTGTAAAATAATATACAAAAACATTAAGCAGTTAAAAGCATAATCAGTTTCAATAGAAAACATATTACTTTCTATGTAGCAAAGTTCACATACAATTCAAATGTGGCGTGCAGGCTGGTGGTTGCATGCCAATTGCAACTTGAAAACAAATGGCAGAGCTTACTGCACAAACATATGGAATGACGTCCGTTACTCTTCATAATGGCCAGTGTTCATATATGTGAGCTAGGTGGTAGCAAAGAATTTGCAACACTCCAGTAGGAGCATTGTAGCGCATCCATAGTTGTGTCGTGAAATCAGCTGTGCCCAGTGTAGTGTTTATGTTAGTTGAAGGTAAATGTTACCTGTTGTTTGAGGTTATAAAATAGGAATAAGTTTTTATAACAATTACTACCAGTATTTATTGTGATTGTAATAGTAAAGTGTCAATAAACTGTGTATTTAAATATTAATGTGATTTAAGTATTATTTTAATTATTTTTTTGTTTTGTTCTGTGCTGCTGTGTGCTTTTTGGAGATAGTGATTCCCTGTGTAGTTTGTAAAAAGCACGATACTGTTTAACTTTCCTCTTTCGCTGCATATTTAATATCTGGTTACTACAAAGTTAGTTAGTGATGCCTTTAGCAACCACTCATGAGTACATGGGAACATGTAATATGGCATAGGTAGACATACCCATACAAGGGAGGTCAAGTGAGTGAATTATCAATGGCAGCTCTCTTATTGGGGAAAACAGTAACTCTCTATTTTTTCCATATGACAGCACTATGTATGATGCAGATATGTAGATTTGCTTACTCTTTAAACATGTTCTTTGAACCTCCCCCCCCCCCCCAACCAAACCAACTACTGAACTACTCCAACCACCAAAATTTGGAATCACCAGCGCCACTGGCATATAGAGTTTTGAACATTTTCCTTTTATCGTTTCCTGTTCTGGAATATTGCCTTATATCATTCTTCACACCTTTTTCTTGTCCTACACTTCATTCTATCTTTCCAATCCTTTTATTTGTATTTATAATCTCTCTGCTCTGGAGTTTGGAATTTCTGCCACCTTATTTTATTTCTGAAATCATTTTTTATATACGCTTTACTCTTTGTTTCCATAACTTCTTTACAGGTTTTATTAAACTATGCAAGCTGGCTTACTCTCACAGCATACTTTCTTTGAAGTCTCCTTGTGGCTTTATGAGTTCACCTCATCAACACTTGGCTCTTATTCTGCATACATCAATATATTTTACATTATGTGTTGCAATCTTTTTTGTTTTGTGTATACCAAGGCTGTAACCTAAAAACAAACAAAGTGTCAGTTTATAGCGTCTATATAGTTACTAATACACAATGATAATATACATTTGTAATTTTTACAAAACTAAATCATCTTTTAATATGAAAAAATTTGTTATCTCACACACAGTGGACAACTGTGACTGGGTGGTTTCATTTACATTTCCAGAGCTTCTTCCATGGTTATATCAATTTTGTGGGTTCTTTCTGCTCCATTCAAGCAAATGAAGAACTTCTGGAGTAACCTATTATAAACAATAATTACCCTAATATTTGCACTTCAAAAATGACAAAACTACAACTGTATAACTCATTTCAAACCATTTTCAAAACTTTTAAATTGAAATATAATGAAACGATGTAGTATGTGCTACAAAAGGCTTCATTTTAAATTATTCTGAAGACTATGGAAACATATTTTTGTTTTTTGTATACAGAAAAGGGTTGATTACAGTATATATATTATATATATGAGGCGCTCAGTGCCAAAGGAACCTAAGCGACATATTTTGATATTTTTTGTTTTTCCATTACTATGGTTGGTAGTTTGGAAGTTAATCTTCAATGCCATAGTGTCCTAAGCAACAAGAGAATTGTACAATTTTTTTTTTGTATGTATTAGCCTGTTTTGGCACTACTGTTTTACCTCATGTTTTTAAATGCCATAGTGACTAACAGCTGATAGGATGTTGTTTGTTCATAAGGAATTCTGTTGAAAAATCGTTGTTTCGTGTATTTTTTCTACTAACAAACAAAAAACATGTTCAAACCAAGAACACTTAAAATTATTGAGATGTCTTGTAACAAAAAAGACGCAAAAACAATGGTAAGTTCAATCAGCACATTTTAAATTATGAAATAAAATGTTGTTTAATCTCATTGAGGTTATGGTAATTACTTTTTTTGCAAGAAAATAGTAAGGCTAAAAATAGAAAATTATTCCTGCAAAATGTTTGGAATTTTATAAACAAAGATTCTATGTTAAGGAAAGCGTGATTTAAAAAATAATTATGTTGGGATTTACGAGTTTGAATTATAATAATAACAAGTTGTAATGTGTTCATTAAACAGCCTATTTTGTTAATAACATTATTATTTGAATAAATTAATAATTAATAAATTATATAGCAGGCTGTTTCTAAAACAAAGCTAGAATTAGTGTATTTTGTTATATAAATGGAAATTTTCTTTACAAAATAATAGAAGCCAATATTTATGTAATTGGCGCTTAAACTACTTTGGCATTTCTCACAGATCTTGATCCATGGCACTTAGGTTGGTTTTGGTAGTTACACTACTTTGGCCTTTCATTTTGAATTCACAATTTTTCTGCTATATGTTATTAAAAGTAGTGTCATTTTCAGGTAGTGTGAAAATACAATGCAGAATGAAATTCTATTTAATGGTGACAGAATGTATGAAAAGGTTGAATAACCAGTTTTAGACAGCAATAAAAATTCATTTGAAAATAATCACAATGCAGATAATGAGAGCTATTCTTGCTTAGATGATCTTACAATAAATCATTCCAATAATTTAATTATTGAAGCAGCTTGTAGTGATCTAATATTTCTCGATGACATACAGATAATTTCAGTACCAGATATAAATGAAAATAAAAAATTTACTGAAGCCACTGATCCGGATAAAATCACAGATACACAAGAAGAAATGCCTGATCCAAGTGCCAGAGATAAAACACCCCCAACAAAAAGCATGTCAATACCAAGTGATAGGTCAACAACAATTAATCAGGAAAACAATGACCATCATTCATATTGTGTAGAGACCAGTGGAAGCAGTGAGTACAGTAGTTACAAGGAATCTGATGGTTCTGAGAAGAGGTCACGCAAAAGGAAGAAAGATGAAGCGAACTGGAAGAAAAATATACGTAAACGCTTACGAAACAGTGGAATGGAATATCAGTCTGTCAAAGGAAATACAGTTGCAGCAAAGAAGTTTCAATTTTTTGAATGTAAATATAATTTTAAATGTGTACAAAATTTTCCTCCTGAGAAGCGTGAAGAAATTTATAAGTACTTTTATGGTTTGAAAGAATGGGAACTGCAAACTATGTATATCCAGTCAAAAATTAAAGTAAGTGACGGTAACAGAAGCGTACAGATAAAGATGTAAGCAGAAGAAACTTTTCACGTCATTACTTCTTTACAGGGTATAGAAAGAGAGGTGTGCAAAAATGTGTTTAAACATACATTACGAATTTCAGACCAGAGGATAGCTCATGCTCTCTCAAAAACTTTTCCTGCTGATCTAAGAGGGAAACGTGAGCCTCATAACAAGACCAGAACTTCTACAATAGAACATATTAGATTTCATTAAAAAATTTCCAGCATACCAAACACACTACTCACGGAAAAAGAATCCTCACAGACTATTTGTCAACATCGTTAAACTTAAAGATATTGTACCATTTGTATTTGCAGTCTTGCAATGAACAATCCCCAGCAATTAAACCCTCCAGTTTGTATATATTCAGGGAGGTATTCAATAATGATTTTAATTATCATTTTCATGCACCACAAAAGGATACGTGTAAAAGATGCAACATTCTTAAAAACAAATTTGATTACACATCTACAGAAGAAGAAAAATTAAACTATCAGCAAATATTAAATGATCACCACATTTTAGCTGAAAAGGCCCGCAAAACCATGAAATCTGATGTTGAAGCTAGTAAACAACCTGACAGTGATACATACGTAATTTGTTTTGATCTGATGAAGACACTGCCGACACCAGATTTAGATGTTGGTGTTTTTACTACAAAACAATGGACATATCTGTTAGGAATACATAATATAACGACACACAAAGTCTTTACCTATTTATGGCATGAAGCACAAGCATCCAGGGGGCCACAAGAGGTTGCCTCTTGTCTTATTCATTTTTTTGAAAATCACGCTAGAGATAGACCTAATGTTATTATATATAGTGACCAGTGTGGTGGTCAAAACAAAAATTTCAAAATGGTTATTATGATGAATTATGTAGTAAATAATGATAACTTAAAAATAGATCACAAGTTCATGGTATCAGGCCACTCTTATTTGGCCTGTGACCAAGATTTTGGACTAATTGAAAAAGAAAAGATATAAAAACATATACGTACCTGCTGACTGGAGTAAAGTTGCAAAGGCTGCTTGTAAAAAGAAACCCTTTGTGGTTCATGAAATGACAAGCGACAATTTCTTATCGTGTGAAGTGTTCGAGAAAAGATGACGAATAGACAAAAAAACTGAGAAGGGTGAAAAAGTTCGGTGGAGAGATATTGTCCATATTCAACTAAACAAGGGAGATGATCTTTCTATGTTTTATAAATATTGTAACATGACATAAGGTAGTGAAAAATACATTGATAATTAATTATAAAACAAAGAAGCTGAAGACAAGAAGAAAGATCAAGAACTTATAAACTCAGAGATTAATAACCAAATGACAAAAGACTAATAAACTGACGATGACTTGACTCAATAGATTGGATAAATACAAGAAGAACAATGGAACAAGGAAGAAGGAACCAAGAACCAAATGTAATCAAGAAATTGATAACGAACATTGTAATCCCCTAATAATGACCATAAAATGTATGTAAACAAATGCACTAATGTAATTAGAGTATAGATGAGATGTACCTAGGGAAATAATGACAAATAAGATAGTAATGTTATGTATATTTTATTAATGAAGAAATGTACTTATAAATACATGATAGGGAGTTAATAACAAACACACCCAAATGAATAGTGATAAATATAATCAAAACCAGTAAACAATACCCTGAGGCAAATAAAGGCCACAGTTAATAATCAAAAGTGATCATTAGTGAAGGGAAAATAAAGTAAATACTCATAACCAATAACCACATGATGATGTTATCATAAATAAACAACATAGTGAACAATATCAAGTGAGTGGAATAAAGAGTGTATTAATACAAAAGTGGTGACATGCAGTTATAGCATGTTACATAAAAAGGTGAAAGTGAATAAATAAAAAACCTATGAAGGAAAAGGTGTAGTGGGTGAACATAAAAAGGTATTTTAATTAGTAGACTGTATTAGAATATCTGAAAGACCTGTGATAAACTTTATGCTAGCAAGTAAGATGAACTAATTATACTGTGTTTAATTTAAGCAATAGTTAGTAAGAATTATGAAATAAGATAGAAATTAAGTCATTAGAATGAAAGGTAAACAAGAAAGATAGACACTGTTTTCTAGTGAAGGAATGAGGGAGCAGAATATATTGTGTAAAGTACAGTTTAATAGTAGTATAATAAGAGTTTTGTTGTTGTTTAAAAAACCAATATAATGTAATGAATTATAAGTTAAAACAAATAGTAGGAAGAAACAGAAAGGTAGTTAGAAGTTTATTTCAGGTTTGCACCTGTCAAGAAAATGTTAATTGTTATAATAAGAGGTGTAGTTAGAATCACCAATGTTTATTATTTGTTTCTAGTACAAAATTGTTTTAATGTACCATATATAAAGGTAAGGAGTTACAAAGAACGTTAGATAGTAGTATAGGAAAATCTAGGCTCTAGGCCTAACAGTTAATGAAGAATTTTGTAAATTTAAGGACAAACAATAGCCCAATATCAAAGCAGAATATACCAAATGTTCAAACAAGTTAAGTAGGTATATCTAATACCAAAATGTATAAATAACATCCAGTTTTAGATAAAATATATATGAAATATAAATAAGAAAAATAACAAAAATGTGATTAGCTACTCAAAAGTAACCATGAGGGGTATGAAAATGATCCTTATCAAAAATTATGAACAATGGTATTCATGTAATAAACATGGCTACTAATATAAGAAAGAAATCTTAATTTGAAGATATTTTATAGATTTAAACTAAAATAAAACGTAGAATATAACAATGACATAAATTAACGACCAATGAGAATTAGCATAATTTAATAGGTAACCATAGCAACCGAAATTTATTGCCAAAAAACCGTTGGAATTTTCATTAATCCATTATTGACCGACGCGGAGGGCGGATGTATGCAGCTCTCAACCCAAATTTTACTATAAATACGTAAATTTTGACCGAAACCAGAAGGAAGAAAGATAGTAATAGCCACCTATGGAACACCTGATAAACTAATTATTATTAAAATACTCACAAAATAAAATTATCAGTGGAAATTAAGGAGACTTCAAGAAACATAGCTGATGACTCATCCTGAAGGAAGAAAAGGAGCGATCTAGTACAACCGAAGAAGACAAACGACTGCGGAACGAGAGGGAAGCCGAACTTTATGGAAAAACTATCTGAACGAGATTGATGAACATCCGAAAAGTAGAAGATGACCAGATCCATCCGGAAGAAGTAGACGTCCATCGAGGAAGCCCCAACGAGAACTCATGAGTATAAAACAATAATCTCACTAAAAACGAATTCCCATTTTTTATCCATAATAACGAATCACAATTTTCACTTCACTGATCACTATTTTGAACAAGAACTGAAGGTATTTATAATATCACTATTACTGAACTTTAATCAATTAATAACAATTTAAACTGATCTATAATAAATTATTAATAAACATAACTTGTTGTCAAAATCCTAACCAAAAACTATACTAACTCTCATTGATGATTACTTACTTGGATGTATTAATGTATTAAATATTGTGTACCTAGTTTTAAGAAATATTATAAATTTGTGCATTTTAGCCGTTAATCCAAAACTTCTGTAGTCAAAAGGACTTATTAACACGCCCTGTGAAAAATTTTATTGTAAACAAACATTATTCGCCAAGCGGCGTCCCATGATACAAACGACTGAGCATGCCAACTGAGCAATTGTAAAAGCCGGTACTAATATAAAATAATGTACTACTAAATAACTGAAAATTATTAAAGGGTTTAATAAAGCTTATTGTTCTGGAACGCTGTATGTTTGATTCGTACAAAATAAGGTAAAATATAGAGAATTATTAAAGTGAAAACAAAACAACACAGTTAGCAAGTCAACACTGCAAGACGGCGTGCGCCAATATTCAAACCGAACGCCGAGAGATACGGTTGGCCCGTAAGTAGTAAGAAAAAGTACGACTCGACTCGCTACATACGAATAACATTCATAGAAGTAACTGAACTGATTAATACCCTCAATTATACACCTATACTATACCACGAACCCAACGAGCGAATTAAAAAACGCTCGTCACGCACACATTCACGATAAGAGTAATAGAACGGGTGAACAAAAATTCTAAAATTCAAACACACTATTTTTAAACACCCCGCAAAAAAACTTTTATTACAAAGTGGCGCCCAACGTGGGGCTAGAATAATTAAGAAATTATACCATTAAACCTTACAGATTCTAGCGGCGACTACAGAAAATGGAGTCGGGAAAAATCGGCACAAGACTGACTAAGTTACGCGAGAAGGAGGCGGAAGAGGAAGCAAAGAGATTAGAAAAGGAGATCGAGAAAGGTGTCAGAATGGAAGAAAAGGAAATAACTTCGGTGGAAGATGTAGAAGAATTATTTACCCCTATGGAAACAGATAAACCTACACAGCAGGAGGAGGCCAGAGCAGACATGGACTTACTAAAACTATGGGAATTAATTAAAGAAGACTCCAGGAAGCAGATGGAAGAAATGAAGGAGGACAATGAGAGAAGGAGAAGAGAAGACAAAGAAGAATTGAATAAGAAGTTTGAGTTGATTAATGACCATTTCAAGAGAATAGGTGAAAAATTGGACAGATTTAACGAGGAATTAAGACAACCAAGGGAAGAGAATTCCAAAAAATTGCATGAAACACTAGATAATACTTCGGAAGGTATTAAAGAAACAGTAAATGAAAACAAGGAACCATTAGACCAGAAGGTAGAAGATAGTAAGAAGGAAACAGAATTAAAAGAAGACCAAAGCATACTGTTATCTGCAAATAAAAATAACAGCCACAAGGAGGATATCCAAAGCATGGAGGTGAAGACTAAGAAGAGGAATCCAAGGAAACTCATAAATACAAGAGAAGAGTTGGAGATGATGAAGAATGGACTACTTGAGATGTTTAATATACCAATTAACGACCAGAATGAATTTTATAAATAACAGAAGGAACTTACTAGAAACTTTAGAAAGGAATCACTACAAAACAGTGTGTAACAGAATAAGAAGGAGAAGACACTTAATAGACATGCATAATCCAATATCATCGATAGCATCTACGATGGAAATAGCATTGACCTATTCGTTGTATAAACAAAATAATGAAATGATTGAGATAGGAAGGGAAACAAGAGAAAATTTTATGACAGAAACATTTAAATACAAAATAATAGCAAGAAAATTGACAAGAACAGAAGTCATACTGAAAACGATAGGAATCCGAACAGGGGTAACTCATATAATCATGGACCATGGTTAAAGCAAGTGCGGAGGAACGCTGAGAAATGGGAATGATATTAGAGATAACCGACACAGCATTGATGAAGGAGGAAGGAAAAGGAGAAGATTAACTTACAAAAAAAAAGGAAAAAAAAGGGTATAAATAACAAGGGCCATTGTATAGTACAATATATACCCCTATCTCATTGTCAAAGACAACCAAAACAACACCAGTAGAAGCCCGATATAGCGCGGTCCGATATACCGCGGATTCGGATATAACGCGGTGAAGAGTATGTCACCCGTTATTAGCGAAAATTCTTACTTGTAGAAAGTGAGTAAATTATGAATTGTTTATTGTGACTTCCGTAGCCACATTGGAATGCGTTGCGTTTATTGTAAACAAAGGCTTGTTGTTGGAAACGGCGTTGTAAACAACAGCCAGAATTGCCAGTTCAAGTGTACCTGTAGACATAAACAATTGCCCCGTATTTACAGTCTCTACGTTTCTAAGAATTCATGCCAAGGCAAGCAGCCAACTAAATCCCTTCTCTCCCTCATACTCTTATATTACAGTATAAGATCATACTCTGATATTATCTTATCAAAGTGTATAGTCTTTGTCATAAATTCGCATAGTGTAGAGTTTTGTGATGTCGCAGAAAAGAAAAGCATATTCTGTGAGTGATAAACTCAAAATAATTGATCGTGTGAAGAACGGAGAGTCAAATGCAAGTTTATCACGTGAGTGTGGCATCCCAGAAGGAACAATTAGAGGGTGGATGAAGGAAGAAGATAAACTTAAAAGTTTTGTGAACACAGTTGAAAGTGAAGTGGGGTTGCAAAGAAAAAAAGACTAAAGTAGGTAAGGATAGTGAACTAGATGAGTGTCTGTACAGGTGGTTTTTAATAAAACGAAGTGAAGGTGTGCCACTGTCAGGACCAGTTATTAGAGCTCAAGCTGTGAAATTCCATAGTGATTTACACGGCAACAGTGACTTTAATGCATCTGATGGGTCGTTTTCACGATGGAAATCTTGTCATGGTATAAGCCAGATAAGCACTGAAGGGGAAGCACGATCATGTGACAGTGAAGCTGCAGCACTTTTTCCTCAGGCATTAAACAAAGTAATGATCGATAACGATTTAAATGACCATCAAGTGTATAACTGTGATGAAACTGCTCTGTATTTTCGAATGCTTCCTACCAGAACTCTGGATGTGAATAATTCAATAAATAAATCTGGATTAAAAATAAATAAGGATAGAGTTACCCTCCTGTTTGCCACAAATAAATCAGGCAGCCACAAAGTTAAACCTCTCTGTATAGGGAAAAGCCGAAATCCTAGATGCTTTCAACATGTTAACATGACGTCATTACCCATCACATATCGTAATACAAAAAATGCTTGGATGACAAGTGATATTTTCGGTAAATGGTTCCATGAAGAATTTGTTCCATCTGTGAGAAGCCACCTGCGGTCACTCAACCTCGAAGAAAAAGCTGTACTGACCCTTGACCACTGTCCAGCACATCCACCTGCTGATATGCTACAGTCAAGAGATGGGAAAATCGGAGTCATGTTCTTGCCGAAAAACACTACAGCACTGATCCAGCCATTAGATCAAGGCATCATAAAAGCATTTAAAGCGCATTACCGCCGTGAACTTCTGAGTGCTACAGTGAATTCTGATGAGGAAATGGAAATTTACCTTAACTCAATAAACCTGAAAACAGTTGCGTATTCAATAGGTCTTGCATGGGAAAGTATTAGTACGGCTACGATTCAGAATTGCTGGAAGAAATGTTCCTTTGAACAAAACATCGCCGATGGAAATTGCTCTGTTGCCGGATTCACTAATAGTGATGTACAGTCTGCGAGTAGTGCTCTGCATTGCAACTTCACTCTAGATGACTTGAATGACTGGGCAGAAGTTGACAACGGTGAGCCTGTTACAGAATGTATAGGAGATAAAGATATCATCGATGCAGTCCGAAATGCAAATTGCGAAGAAAAAGAAGACGATGACGATGATGGAAATGAAAATGGGGTGGAAGTGAAAGAAGTTATTCCAAATGTTAGTGAAGTGATAATACACATAAACAAAGTAATTTCGTGGATGGAGAGGCAAAGTGAATCTAATAATGTTCATCTGCTGCACCTCGCGTTTATAAAACAATACGCGGAAAAGAAACGCTGTGCATTATCCCGTCAAACAACAATTACGGACTTTTTTAAGACCAACAATTAGGCCTACAGTAGGTCGAGTGAGCAATGTATAAATAGTGTATTTTATATTCCATTGGATTAAAATACAGTTTTCTTATTTTTTATTTCTACATTTGGTGACGTAATTTACGTACAGTATATAGTAGTGCATTATGCTGTAGCCTTTTTCCCGGTCCTCCCTCCCCATCATTTGTCACTGTACAGGTCACCTTCCGATATACCGCGGTTACGCCTATAACACGGGGGAAAGTATGTCACCCGACAACCGCGCTATATCGGGCTTCTACTGTATGTCGTAAGTGAGATAACGACCAAGAGAATCAAAGGGACTTACAACCAGTCTTCTTTGAAAAAATATTATGAGGCAGTGTCAGAATATTAAAAGAATTTGGAGAGTAAACATTATCTAAATTCAAAAAATTAAAGTAAGCACAACTTACAATAAGTATTTGATTGAAATTATTATATGAATGAAAAAGAATTTAGAAGAAAGATTAGCTAAATTCAAAAATAAGTAAGTACAAACTTACAACCAAGTGTGAAACAACATGTGTAAACCCATGTAATTTTGAAAAAAGTATATATATAATGAAATATCATAAAAAATTGATATAAAATAATAAAATGTTAAACAAATAATGATGACGCTACATAACATCGATAACTAACCCTATTACAAAAGGGAATAATAAAGAATTAACGTTTCACAAAAGAAAAGACAAGACAATCAAATAAAAAATGACAATAACATATTAACTGGACAATTAATGATGAAAAAATATAAGTGAGCCAGAAACCAGCTACAATATTAATATTGAATATAAATGAGAAATAAAGTGATAACAAATAAAATCACTACCATATGAAGTAAGCTAATGAACCAATGCAAAATCTCCATTAAATATCGCAATAAGATTAGAAAAAGGAATCCAAATAAGTCACTGAGAAGAAAAGGTCATGAGATGTATAAAAGAGAGAATAATTAGTCCCAAAAGTGATTTATTGCATTGATATTATATGAGTCGAAAACAGACGACTATTATTATGATTATTATTATGTGATAATTTTATGTTGAGATACGTCCAACAATTAATTTATGTTATTGAGCAGATAGGCAAGACCTCTGAACTCAAAATGTGTATAAATGGATAGCAGAGTAATAGAGCCACACGTGCCCTGTGGCTAATACCAATTTATATGAAGGGGAGAGAAGAAAAATTTTAGGGAAATAGAACATACAAGGGATAACACTCGTAATGAAAGAACAAAGAAAGAAAATAATACCATACCATGAACCATGACTTAATAAAAATAAATAAAGAAGAAAGTAGCGATTGATGAATTCCTGAATAATAACAACTTGATTAAATGAACTATATTGATGATTTCAGAAAAAACATAATGATCTTTGTTTCGAAATAATCAATTTTGGTGGCGATGCATTATATAATATGACATAAGGTAGTGAAAAATACATTGATAATTAATTATAAAACAAAGAAGCTGAAGACAAGAAGAAAGATCAAGAACTTATAAACTCAGAGATTAATAACCAAATGACAAAAGACTAATAAACTGACGATGACTTGACTCAATAGATTGGATAAATACAAGAAGAACAATGGAACAAGGAAGAAGGAACCAAGAACCAAATGTAATCAAGAAATTGATAACGAACATTGTAATCCCCTAATAATGACCATAAAATGTATGTAAACAAATGCACTAATGTAATTAGAGTATAGATGAGATGTACCTAGGGTAATAATGACAAATAAGATAGTAATGTTATGTATATTTTATTAATGAAGAAATGTACTTATAAATACAAGATAGGGAGTTAATAATAAACACACCCAAATGAATAGTGATAAATATAATCAAAACCAGTAAACAATACCCTGAGGCAAATAAAGGCCACAGTTAATAATCAAAAGTGATCATTAGTGAAGGGAAAATAAAGTAAATACTCATAACCAATAACCACATGATGATGTTAACATAAATAAACAACATAGTGAACAATATCAAGTGAGTGGAATAAAGAGTGTATTAATACAAAAGTGGTGACATGCAGTTATAGCATGTTACATAAAAAGGTGAAAGTGAATAAATAAAAAACCTTCTATGAAGGAAAAGGTGTAGTGGGTTAACATAAAAAGGTATTTTAATTAGTAGACTGTATTAGAATATCTGAAAGACCTGTGATAAACTTTATGCTAGCAAGTAAGATGAACTAATTATACTGTGTTTAATTTAAGCAATAGTTAGTAAGAATTATGAAATAAGATAGAAATTAAGTCATTAGAATGAAAGGTAAACAAGAAAGATAGACACTGTTTTCTAGTGAAGGAATGAGGGAGCAGAATATATTGTGTAAAGTACAGTTTAATAGTAGTATAATAAGAGTTTTGTTGTTGTTTAAAAAACCAATATAATGTAATGAATTATAAGTTAAAACAAATAGTAGGAAGAAACAGAAAGGTAGTTAGAAGTTTATTTCAGGTTTGCACCTGTCAAGAAAATGTTAATTGTTATAATAAGAGGTGTAGTTAGAATCACCAATGTTTATTATTTGTTTCTAGTACAAAATTGTTTTAATGTACCATATATAAAGGTAAGGAGTTACAAAGAATGTTAGATAGTAGTATAGGAAAATCTAGGCTCTAGGCCTAACAGTTAATGAAGAATTTTGTAAATTTAAGGACAAACAATAGCCCAATATCAAAGCAGAATATACCAAATGTTCAAACAAGTTAAGTAGGTATATCTAATACCAAAATGTATAAATAACATCCAGTTTTAGAACAAATATATATGAAATATAAATAAGAAAAATAACAAAAATGTGATTAGCTACTCAAAAGTAACCATGAGGGGTATCAAAATGATCCTTATCAAAAATTATGAACAATGGTATTCATGTAATAAACATGGCTACTAATATAAGAAAGAAATCTTAATTTGAAGATATTTTATAGATTTAAACTAAAATAAAACGTAGAATATAACAATGACATAAATTAACGACCAATGAGAATTAGCATAATTTAATAGGTAACCATAGCAACCGAAATTTATTGCCAAAAAACCGTTGGAATTTTCATTAATCCATTATTGACCGACGCGGAGGGCGGATGTATGCAGCTCTCAACCCAAATTTTACTATAAATACGTAAATTTTGACCGAAACCAGAAGGAAGAAAGATAGTAATAGCCACCTATGGAACACCTGATAAACTAATTATTATTAAAATACTCACAAAATAAAATTATCAGTGGAAATTAAGGAGACTTCAAGAAACATAGCTGATGACTCATCCTGAAGGAAGAAAAGGAGCGATCTAGTACAACCGAAGAAGACAAACGACTGCGGAACGAGAGGGAAGCCGAACTTTATGGAAAAACTATCTGAACGAGATTGATGAACATCCGAAAAGTAGAAGATGACCAGATCCATCCGGAAGAAGTAGACGTCCATCGAGGAAGCCCCAACGAGAACTCATGAGTATAAAACAATAATCTCACTAAAAACGAATTCCCATTTTTTATCCATAATAACGAATCACAATTTTCACTTCACTGATCACTATTTTGAACAAGAACTGAAGGTATTTATAATATCACTATTACTGAACTTTAATCAATTAATAACCATTTAAACTGATCTATAATAAATTATTAATAAACATAACTTGTTGTCAAAATCCTAACCAAAAACTATACTAACTCTCATTGATGATTACTTACTTGGATGTATTAATGTATTAAATATTGTGTACCTAGTTTTAAGAAATATTATAAATTTGTGCATTTTAGCCGTTAATCCAAAACTTCTGTAGTCAAAAGGACTTATTAACACGCCCTGTGAAAAATTTTATTGTAAACAAACATTATTCGCCAAGCGGCGTCCCATGATACAAACGACTGAGCATGCCAACTGAGCAATTGTAAAAGCCGGTACTAATATAAAATAATGTACTACTAAATAACTGAAAATTATTAAAGGGTTTAATAAAGCTTATTGTTCTGGAACGCTGTATGTTTGATTCGTACAAAATAAGGTAAAATATAGAGAATTATTAAAGTGAAAACAAAACAACACAGTTAGCAAGTCAACACTGCAAGACGGCGTGCGCCAATATTCAAACCGAACGCCGAGAGATACGGTTGGCCCGTAAGTAGTAAGAAAAAGTACGACTCGACTCGCTACATACGAATAACATTCATAGAAGTAACTGAACTGATTAATACCCTCAATTATACACCTATACTATACCACGAACCCAACGAGCGAATTAAAAAACGCTCGTCACGCACACATTCACGATAAGAGTAATAGAACGGGTGAACAAAAATTCTAAAATTCAAACACACTATTTTTAAACACCCCGCAAAAAAACTTTTATTACAAAGTGGCGCCCAACGTGGGGCTAGAATAATTAAGAAATTATACCATTAAACCTTACAGATTCTAGCGGCGACTACAGAAAATGGAGTCGGGAAAAATCGGCACAAGACTGACTAAGTTACGCGAGAAGGAGGCGGAAGAGGAAGCAAAGAGATTAGAAAAGGAGATCGAGAAAGGTGTCAGAATGGAAGAAAAGGAAATAACTTCGGTGGAAGATGTAGAAGAATTATTTACCCCTATGGAAACAGATAAACCTACACAGCAGGAGGAGGCCAGAGCAGACATGGACTTACTAAAACTATGGGAATTAATTAAAGAAGACTCCAGGAAGCAGATGGAAGAAATGAAGGAGGACAATGAGAGAAGGAGAAGAGAAGACAAAGAAGAATTGAATAAGAAGTTTGAGTTGATTAATGACCATTTCAAGAGAATAGGTGAAAAATTGGACAGATTTAACGAGGAATTAAGACAACCAAGGGAAGAGAATTCCAAAAAATTGCATGAAACACTAGATAATACTTCGGAAGGTATTGAAGAAACAGTAAATGAAAACAAGGAACCATTAGACCAGAAGGTAGAAGATAGTAAGAAGGAAACAGAATTAAAAGAAGACCAAAGCATACTGTTATCTGCAAATAAAAATAACAGCCACAAGGAGGATATCCAAAGCATGGAGGTGAAGACTAAGAAGAGGAATCCAAGGAAACTCATAAATACAAGAGAAGAGTTGGAGATGATGAAGAATGGACTACTTGAGATGTTTAATATACCAATTAACGACCAGAATGAATTTTATAAATAACAGAAGGAACTTACTAGAAACTTTAGAAAGGAATCACTACAAAACAGTGTGTAACAGAATAAGAAGGAGAAGACACTTAATAGACATGCATAATCCAATATCATCGATAGCATCTACGATGGAAATAGCATTGACCTATTCGTTGTATAAACAAAATAATGAAATGATTGAGATAGGAAGGGAAACAAGAGAAAATTTTATGACAGAAACATTTAAATACAAAATAATAGCAAGAAAATGGACAAGAACAGAAGTCATACTGAAAACGATAGGAATCCGAACAGGGGTAACTCATATAATCATGGACCATGGTTAAAGCAAGTGCGGAGGAACGCTGAGAAATGGGAATGATATTAGAGATAACCGACACAGCATTGATGAAGGAGGAAGGAAAAGGAGAAGATTAACTTACAAAAAAAAAGGAAAAAAAAGGGTATAAATAACAAGGGCCATAGTATAGTACAATATATACCCCTATCTCATTGTCAAAGACAACCAAAACAACACCAGTAGAAGCCCGATATAGCGCGGTCCGATATACCGCGGATTCGGATATAACGCGGTGAAGAGTATGTCACCCGTTATTAGCGAAAATTCTTACTTGTAGAAAGTGAGTAAATTATGAATTGTTTATCGTGACTTCCGTAGCCACATTGGAATGCGTTGCGTTTATTGTAAACAAAGGCTTGTTGTTGGAAACGGCGTTGTAAACAACAGCCAGAATTGCCAGTTCAAGTGTACCTGTAGACATAAACAATTGCCCCGTATTTACAGTCTCTACGTTTCTAAGAATTCATGCCAAGGCAAGCAGCCAACTAAATCCCTTCTCTCCCTCATACTCTTATATTACAGTATAAGATCATACTCTGATATTATCTTATCAAAGTGTATAGTCTTTGTCATAAATTCGCATAGTGTAGAGTTTTGTGATGTCGCAGAAAAGAAAAGCATATTCTGTGAGTGATAAATTCAAAATAATTGATCGTGTGAAGAACGGAGAGTCAAATGCAAGTTTATCACGTGAGTGTGGCATCCCAGAAGGAACAATTAGAGGGTGGATGAAGGAAGAAGATAAACTTAAAAGTTTTGTGAACACAGTTAAAAGTGAAGTGGGGTTGCAAAGAAAAAAAGACTAAAGTAGGTAAGGATAGTGAACTAGATGAGTGTCTGTACAGGTGGTTTTTAATAAAACGAAGTGAAGGTGTGCCACTGTCAGGACCAGTTATTAGAGCTCAAGCTGTGAAATTCCATAGTGATTTACACGGCAACAGTGACTTTAATGCATCTGATGGGTGGTTTTCACGATGGAAATCTTGTCATGGTATAAGCCAGATAAGCACTGAAGGGGAAGCACGATCATGTGACAGTGAAGCTGCAGCACTTTTTCCTCAGGCATTAAACAAAGTAATGATCGATAACGATTTAAATGACCATCAAGTGTATAACTGTGATGAAACTGCTCTGTATTTTCGAATGCTTCCTACCAGAACTCTGGATGTGAATAATTCAATAAATAAATCTGGATTAAAAATAAATAAGGATAGAGTTACCCTCCTGTTTGCCACAAATAAATCAGGCAGCCACAAAGTTAAACCTCTCTGTATAGGGAAAAGCCGAAATCCCAGATGCTTTCAACATGTTAACATGACGTCATTACCCATCACATATCGTAATACAAAAAATGCTTGGATGACAAGTGATATTTTCGGTAAATGGTTCCATGAAGAATTTGTTCCATCTGTGAGAAGCCACCTGCGGTCACTCAACCTCGAAGAAAAAGCTGTACTGACCCTTGACCACTGTCCAGCACATCCACCTGCTGATATGCTACAGTCAAGAGATGGGAAAATCGGAGTCATGTTCTTGCCGAAAAACACTACAGCACTGATCCAGCCATTAGATCAAGGCATCATAAAAGCATTTAAAGCGCATTACCGCCGTGAACTTCTGAGTGCTACAGTGAATTCTGATGAGGAAATGGAAATTTACCTTAACTCAATAAACCTGAAAACAGTTGCGTATTCAATAGGTCTTGCATGGGAAAGTATTAGTACGGCTACGATTCAGAATTGCTGGAAGAAATGTTCCTTTGAACAAAACATCGCCGATGGAAATTGCTCTGTTGCCGGATTCACTAATAGTGATGTACAGTCTGCGAGTAGTGCTCTGCATTGCAACTTCACTCTAGATGACTTGAATGACTGGGCAGAAGTTGACAACGGTGAGCCTGTTACAGAATGTATAGGAGATAAAGATATCATCGATGCAGTCCGAAATGCAAATTGCGAAGAAAAAGAAGACGATGACGATGATGGAAATGAAAATGGGGTGGAAGTGAAAGAAGTTATTCCAAATGTTAGTGAAGTGATAATACACATAAACAAAGTAATTTCGTGGATGGAGAGGCAAAGTGAATCTAATAATGTTCATCTGCTGCACCTCGCGTTTATAAAACAATACGCGGAAAAGAAACGCTGTGCATTATCCCGTCAAACAACAATTACGGACTTTTTTAAGACCAACAATTAGGCCTACAGTAGGTCGAGTGAGCAATGTATAAATAGTGTATTTTATATTCCATTGGATTAAAATACAGTTTTCTTATTTTTTATTTCTACATTTGGTGACGTAATTTACGTACAGTATATAGTAGTGCATTATGCTGTAGCCTTTTTCCCGGTCCTCCCTCCCCATCATTTGTCACTGTACAGGTCACCTTCCGATATACCGCGGTTACGCCTATAACACGGGGGAAAGTATGTCACCCGACAACCGCGCTATATCGGGCTTCTACTGTATGTCGTAAGTGAGATAACGACCAAGAGAATCAAAGGGACTTACAACCAGTCTTCTTTGAAAAAATATTATGAGGCAGTGTCAGAATATTAAAAGAATTTGGAGAGTAAACATTCATTGGATTTTTTATCAGTAAGGAATCCTCAGCCACCAAAGCTTTACTCTTTAATTAAATTGCATAAGGATAACCATCCAATTAGACCAGTGGTATCATATGTAACTGCTCCTTCTGTTAAATTATCTAAAAGACTAATTAAGATTATACAAACACAATGCAAATTTCAGTCAACACATAGTATTAAAAATTCACTAGACTTAATTAACTGAATTAAAGATTCACATATCCCAGACAAAGCTGTTTTATTATCATTTGATGTGAAAAATTTGTTTCCGAGTATTCCACCGACTGATGTAATAGATATTGTAGAAAAATTATTAATTGAAAATTGTAATAACCCCTTTATGAGAGAGGATATCTTGAATTTACTGAAGGTTTGCCTTAATCAAAACTACTTTGAATTTAATGGAAAGATCTATATTGGCAAAGAAGGGCTTGCAATGGGAAATCCACTTAGCCCTTTGGCAGCTGAAATCTTTATGGACTACATAGAAACTAAAATTAGAGCACACCCTTATTTCAAATTGTTTATTTTTTGGTATAGATATGTGGACGATATTTTAGCAATTTTTCTAGGTACACGTAGACAATTACAGATCTTTCTTAATTTTATTAACAATTTACACAAAAATATTAGCTTTACCTTAGAATTAGAAGATAACAATAGTATCAATTTTTTAGACCTTACAATAACAAAATGCAATAATAAATTAGACTTCGGTATTTTTCATAAGCCTACACATACAGATATGACGATACACATTACTTCCACACATCCATACTCACATAAATTGGCTGCTTTTCACAGTTTTATCCACAGACTAGTTAGTATTCCGTTATCAGACTCAAATTTCCAATCAGAACTTAACATTATTAAACAAATAGCTGTCAACAATGGTTACCAACCTAGCCTCATAGATCACTTGTTAAACAAAAAATTTTATTCACAAGCTTTAAAACTAGTTTACCCTCCCTCAACACAGATTAAAAGATATCACACTCTCACTTACATAGGTTCTGCTTCTGATAATATTGGTAAATATTTCACGCAAAGGAATATAAATATAGCTTTTAAGACGCAGTCTTCTTTGGGAAAATATATTAAAAATAATAAGAGTAAAATAGATAAACTGCAAAAGTCTGGTGTATACAAATTATCCTGTGGGTCTTGTAATAAAGTGTATATCGGACAGACAGGTAGATCTTTCGAAAAAAGAATGTATGGTCACGATTATAGTTTTAGATATAATGATGGCAAATCAAATTATGCAAATCACTTGTTAGAAAAAGACCATAGTTATAATGACAATTTTGAAATTTTACATTTATCTGATAAGGGTCCAAAGCTTGATTTATTAGAAACCCTTGAAATTAATAAACACAAATATTTAAATGTATTATTAAATGATCAGTTAGATCTAAATAGCTCGCCTCTGCTTAATTTGTATAAATAGACTTGGTATATGTTATGTTATATATTTGTGTAATGTGTATAAATCTTATTGACACGAGATTACTATCGCTCTCTATACAACAGCACTTGTATTATATTTTATATTCTGTATTGTGTGTACGAAAATTAGTCAGCTTATACCATCTGATGAAGGCACTGTGTTGCCGAAACAGCTGTCATAGTTTTATAATTTTAATAAATTGACGAGTGGAAATCACAAAAACTATTTTATGGTTTTATTTTTTACTATAATTTACAATGGATTTTCACCAAGTAAAGGCATCAAGCATTAATTATTTGAAAGATGCTACAACTAGCATGTTGGCCTTGTGGTATTTTAAAGTGTTACTCCGTACAAAAATTACATCGCAGAATATTTGGTTCTTCAAAAAGTGCTTAATGGACAACTTAACACCACATTACATGAGTTTGAAGACGAACAACAAAAGTTTATCAGCGATAAAAGGGGTTGAAGCTGGCATTAGAAAATGGATGTTATACGACATGAAGATTCAATACAATAAAAGAGACGTTTGTAATATTTACCTTAAGTTTATACATACAGAATTATTACGTAGATTGCATAATATAGAATTTGACTTGCTAGACCGTAAAGTGCGAAATGATGTTCAAAGAATTATTCATAATAAATACTTAAATCAGTTACGTAAGTTAAACAAGTTGAAAATGTTTAAGGTTAGTAATAGCGGTAATTATTATAATAGACAATGCGGGCATAATAACAAATTTTCTAACCATATATTTTATCAACGTTTTATGAATTTGACCAACGTAACTTTTAATAGTTTTGAAACTAAACTGATCGAAAAGGGTTTCAAATATAATATACAACCGTCAAATTATAAAAAGGAGTTTGAAATTTTAGGTGTGGATTGTGAGTTAGCTTGTAATAAGTACAATAAATTTCATGAAAATTCCGAATCAATACCATTGAACAAATACATTGTAGCGGATAAATTAACTTCTCTTTATGCGAAACAAATTAAGACTCTACCATTTAACAATAAAAATAGACTAACTATTAATTCAATTAAGAGAAAATCTGTAGTTAATAATATAATATTTACCCGCGCTGACAAGGGCAATACTGTTATTGCTATCGACAAAGGCGAATATGTAAACAAGACACTTGAATGTTTGAACTCTTTTGAACCCATTGATACTAACCCGACTTTTAAATTTCAAATAGATGTTAAACAGGCTATAAAGAATTGTTCTTTCTTTGATAATCGAGATTTGGATTTTTTATCAGTAATGAATCCTCAGCCACCAAAGCTTTACTCTTTAATTAAATTGCATAAGGATAACCATCCAATTAGACCAGTGGTATCATATGTAACTGCTCCTTCTGTTAAATTATCTAAAAGACTAATTAAGATTATACAAACACAATGCAAATTTCAGTCAACACATAGTATTAAAAATTCACTAGACTTAATTAACAGAATTAAAGATTCACATATCCCAGACAAAGCTGTTTTATTATCATTTGATGTGAAAAATTTGTTTCCGAGTATTCCACCGACTGATGTAATAGATATTGTAGAAAAATTATTAATTGAAAATTGTAATAACCCCTTTATGAGAGAGGATATCTTGAATTTACTGAAGGTTTGCCTTAATCAAAACTACTTTGAATTTAATGGAAAGATCTATATTGGCAAAGAAGGGCTTGCAATGGGAAATCCACTTAGCCCTTTGGCAGCTGAAATCTTTATGGACTACATAGAAACTAAAATTAGAGCACACCCTTATTTCAAATTGTTTATTTTTTGGTATAGATATGTGGACGATATTTTAGCAATTTTTCTAGGTACACGTAGACAATTACAGATCTTTCTTAATTTTATTAACAATTTACACAAAAATATTAGCTTTACCTTAGAATTAGAAGATAACAATAGTATCAATTTTTTAGACCTTACAATAACAAAATGCAATAATAAATTAGACTTCGGTATTTTTCATAAGCCTACACATACAGATATGACGATACACATTACTTCCACACATCCATACTCACATAAATTGGCTGCTTTTCACAGTTTTATCCACAGACTAGTTAGTATTCCGTTATCAGACTCAAATTTCCAATCAGAACTTAACATTATTAAACAAATAGCTGTCAACAATGGTTACCAACCTAGCCTCATAGATCACTTGTTAAACAAAAAATTTTATTCACAAGCTTTAAAACTAGTTTACCCTCCCTCAACACAGATTAAAAGATATCACACTCTCACTTACATAGGTTCTGCTTCTGATAATATTGGTAAATATTTCACGCAAAGGAATATAAATATAGCTTTTAAGACGCAGTCTTCTTTGGGAAAATATATTAAAAATAATAAGAGTAAAACAGATAAACTGCAAAAGTCTGGTGTATACAAATTATCCTGTGGGTCTTGTAATAAAGTGTATATCGGACAGACAGGTAGATCTTTCGAAAAAAGAATGTATGGTCACGATTATAGTTTTAGATATAATGATGGCAAATCAAATTATGCAAATCACTTGTTAGAAAAAGACCATAGTTATAATGACAATTTTGAAATTTTACATTTATCTGATAAGGGTCCAAAGCTTGATTTATTAGAAACCCTTGAAATTAATAAACACAAATATTTAAAAGTATTATTAAATGATCAGTTAGATCTAAATAGATCGCCTCTGCTTAATTTGTATAAATAGACTTGGTATATGTTATGTTATATATTTGTGTAATGTGTATAAATCTTATTGACACGAGATTACTATCGCTCTCTATACAACAGCACTTGTATTATATTTTATATTCTGTATTGTGTGTACGAAAATTAGTCAGCTTATACCATCTGATGAAGGCACTGTGTTGCCGAAACAGCTGTCATAGTTTTATAATTTTAATAAATTGACGAGTGGAAATCACAAAAACTATTTTATGGTTTTATTTTTTACTATAATTTACAATGGATTTTCACCAAGTAAAGGCATCAAGCATTAATTATATGAATGAAAAAGAATTTAGAAGAAAGATTAGCTAAATTCAAAAATAAGTAAGTACAAACTTACAACCAAGTGTGAAACAACATGTGTAAACCCATGTAATTTTGAAAAAAGTATATATATAATGAAATATCATAAAAAATTGATATAAAATAATAAAATGTTAAACAAATAATGATGACGCTACATAACATCGATAACTAACCCTATTACAAAAGGGAATAATAAAGAATTAACGTTTCACAAAAGAAAAGACAAGACAATCAAATAAAAAATGACAATAACATATTAACTGGACAATTAATGATGAAAAAATATAAGTGAGCCAGAAACCAGCTACAATATTAATATTGAATATAAATGAGAAATAAAGTGATAACAAATAAAATCACTACCATATGAAGTAAGCTAATGAACCAATGCAAAATATCCATTAAATATCGCAATAAGATTAGAAAAAGGAATCCAAATAAGTCACTGAGAAGAAAAGGTCATGAGATGTATAAAAGAGAGAATAATTAGTCCCAAAAGTGATTTATTGCATTGATATTATATGAGTCGAAAACAGACGACTATTATTATGATTATTATTATGTGATAATTTTATGTTGAGATACGTCCAACAATTAATTTATGTTATTGAGCAGATAGGCAAGACCTCTGAACTCAAAATGTGTATAAATGGATAGCAGAGTAATAGAGCCACACGTGCCCTGTGGCTAATACCAATTTATATGAAGGGGAGAGAAGAAAAATTTTAGGGAAATAGAACATACAAGGGATAACACTCGTAATGAAAGAACAAAGAAAGAAAATAATACCATACCATGAACCATGACTTAATAAAAATAAATAAAGAAGAAAGTAGCGATTGATGAATTCCTGAATAATAACAACTTGATTAAATAAACTATATTGATGATTTCAGAAAAAACATAATGATCTTTGTTTCGAAATAATCAATTTTGGTGGCGATGCATTATATAATATGACATAAGGTAGTGAAAAATACATTGATAATTAATTATAAAACAAAGAAGCTGAAGACAAGAAGAAAGATCAAGAACTTATAAACTCAGAGATTAATAACCAAATGACAAAAGACTAATAAACTGACGATGACTTGACTCAATAGATTGGATAAATACAAGAAGAACAATGGAACAAGGAAGAAGGAACCAAGAACCAAATGTAATCAAGAAATTGATAACGAACATTGTAATCCCCTAATAATGACCATAAAATGTATGTAAACAAATGCACTAATGTAATTAGAGTATAGATGAGATGTACCTAGGGTAATAATGACAAATAAGATAGTAATGTTATGTATATTTTATTAATGAAGAAATGTACTTATAAATACAAGATAGGGAGTTAATAATAAACACACCCAAATGAATAGTGATAAATATAATCAAAACCAGTAAACAATACCCTGAGGCAAATAAAGGCCACAGTTAATAATCAAAAGTGATCATTAGTGAAGGGAAAATAAAGTAAATACTCATAACCAATAACCACATGATGATGTTAACATAAATAAACAACATAGTGAACAATATCAAGTGAGTGGAATAAAGAGTGTATTAATACAAAAGTGGTGACATGCAGTTAGAGCATGTTACATAAAAAGGTGAAAGTGAATAAATAAAAAACCTTCTATGAAGGAAAAGGTGTAGTGGGTTAACATAAAAAGGTATTTTAATTAGTAGACTGTATTAGAATATCTGAAAGACCTGTGATAAACTTTATGCTAGCAAGTAAGATGAACTAATTATACTGTGTTTAATTTAAGCAATAGTTAGTAAGAATTATGAAATAAGATAGAAATTAAGTCATTAGAATGAAAGGTAAACAAGAAAGATAGACACTGTTTTCTAGTGAAGGAATGAGGGAGCAGAATATATTGTGTAAAGTACAGTTTAATAGTAGTATAATAAGAGTTTTGTTGTTGTTTAAAAAACCAATATAATGTAATGAATTATAAGTTAAAACAAATAGTAGGAAGAAACAGAAAGGTAGTTAGAAGTTTATTTCAGGTTTGCACCTGTCAAGAAAATGTTAATTGTTATAATAAGAGGTGTAGTTAGAATCACCAATGTTTATTATTTGTTTCTAGTACAAAATTGTTTTAATGTACCATATATAAAGGTAAGGAGTTACAAAGAATGTTAGATAGTAGTATAGGAAAATCTAGGCTCTAGGCCTAACAGTTAATGAAGAATTTTGTAAATTTAAGGACAAACAATAGCCCAATATCAAAGCAGAATATACCAAATGTTCAAACAAGTTAAGTAGGTATATCTAATACCAAAATGTATAAATAACATCCAGTTTTAGATAAAATATATATGAAATATAAATAAGAAAAATAACAAAAATGTGATTAGCTACTCAAAAGTAACCATGAGGGGTATGAAAATGATCCTTATCAAAAATTATGAACAATGGTATTCATGTAATAAACATGGCTACTAATATAAGAAAGAAATCTTAATTTGAAGATATTTTATAGATTTAAACTAAAATAAAACGTAGAATATAACAATGACATAAATTAACGACCAATGAGAATTAGCATAATTTAATAGGTAACCATAGCAACCGAAATTTATTGCCAAAAAACCGTTGGAATTTTCATTAATCCATTATTGACCGACGCGGAGGGCGGATGTATGCAGCTCTCAACCCAAATTTTACTATAAATACATAAATTTTGACCGAAACCAGAAGGAAGAAAGATAGTAATAGCCACCTATGGAACACCTGATAAACTAATTATTATTAAAATACTCACAAAATAAAATTATCAGTGGAAATTAAGGAGACTTCAAGAAACATAGCTGATGACTCATCCTGAAGGAAGAAAAGGAGCGATCTACTACAACCGAAGAAGACAAACGACTGCGGAACGAGAGGGAAGCCGAACTTTATGGAAAAACTATCTGAATGAGATTGATGAACATCCGAAGAGTTGAAGACGACCAGATCCATCCGGAAGAAGTAGACGTCCATCGAGGAAGCCCCAACGAGAACTCATGAGTATAAAACAATAATCTCACTAAAAACGAATTCCCATTTTTTATCCATAATAACGAATCACAATTTTCACTTCACTGATCACTATTTTGAACAAGAACTGAAGGTATTTATAATATCACTATTACTGAACTTTAATCAATTAATAACCATTTAAACTGATCTATAATAAATTATTAATAAACATAACTTGTTGTCAAAATCCTAACCAAAACTATACTACCTCTCATTGATGATTACTTACTTGGATGTATTAATGTATTAAATATTGTGTACCTAGTTTTAAGAAATATTATAAATTTGTGCATTTTAGCCGTTAATCCAAAACTTCTGTAGTCAAAAGGACTTATTAACACGCCCTGTGAAAAATTTTATTGTAAACAAACATTATTCGCCAAGCGGCGTCCCATGATACAAACGACTGAGCATGCCAACTGAGCAATTGTAAAAGCCGGTACTAATATAAAATAATGTACTACTAAATAACTGAAAATTATTAAAGGGTTTAATAAAGCTTATTGTTCTGGAACGCTGTATGTTTGATTCGTACAAAATAAGGTAAAATATAGAGAATTATTAAAGTGAAAACAACAAAACAACACAGTTAGCAAGTCAACACTGCAAGACGGCGTGCGCCAATATTCAAACCGAACGCCGAGAGATACGGTTGGCCCGTAAGTAGTAAGAAAAAGTACGACTCGACTCGCTACATACGAATAACATTCATAGAAGGAACTGAACTGATTATTACCCTCAATTATACACCTATACTATACCACGAACCCAACGAGCGAATTAAAAAACGCTCATCACGCACACATTCACGATAAGAGTAATAGAACGGGTGAACAAAAATTCTAAAATTCAAACACACTATTTTTAAACACCCCGCAAAAAAACTTTTATTACAAAGTGGCGCCCAACGTGGGGCTAGAATAATTAAGAAATTATACCATTAAACCTTACAGATTCTAGCGGCGACTACAGAAAATGGAGTCGGGAAAAATCGGCACAAGACTGACTAAGTTACGCGAGAAGGAGGCGGAAGAGGAAGCAAAGAGATTAGAAAAGGAGATCGAGCAAGGTGTCAGAATGGAAGAAAAGGAAATAACTTCGGTGGAAGATGTAGAAGAATTATTTACCCCTATGGAAACAGATAAACCTACACAGCAGGAGGAGGCCAGAGCAGACATGGACTTACTAAAACTATGGGAATTAATTAAAGAAGACTCCAGGAAGCAGATTGAAGAAATGAAGGAGGACAATGAGAGAAGGAGAAGAGAAGACAAAGAAGAATTGAATAAGAAGTTTGAGTTGATTAATGACCATTTCAAGAGAATAGGTGAAAAATTGGACAGATTTAACGAGGAATTAAGACAACCAAGGGAAGAGAATTCCAAAAAATTGCATGAAACACTAGATAATACTTCGGAAGGTATTGAAGAAACAGTGAATGAAAACAAGGAACCATTAGACCAGAAGGTAGAAGATAGTAAGAAGGAAACAGAATTAAAAGAAGACCAAAGCATACTGTTATCTGCAAATAAAAATAACAGCGACAAGGAGGATATCCAAAGCATGGAGGTGAAGACTAAGAAGAGGAATCCAAGGAAACTCATAAATACAAGAGAAGAGTTGGAGATGATGAAGAATGGACTACTTGAGATGTTTAATATACCAATTAACGACCAGAATGAATTTTATAAATAACAGAAGGAACTTACTAGAAACTTTAGAAAGGAATCACTACAAAACAGTGTGTAACAGAATAAGAAGGAGAAGACACTTAATAGACATGCATAATCCAATATCAACGATAGCATCTACGATGGAAATAGCATTGACCTATTCGTTGTATAAACAAAATAATGAAATGATTGAGATAGGAAGGGAAACAAGTGAAAATTTTATGACAGAAATATTTAAATACAAAATAATAGCAAGAAAATGGACAAGAACAGAAGTCATACTGAAAACGACAGCAATCCGAACAGGGGTAACTCATATAATCATGGACCATGGTTAAACCAAGTGCGGAGGAACGCTGAGAAATGGGAATGATATTAGAGATAACCGACACAGCATTGATGAAGGAGGAAGGAAAAGGAGAAGATTAACTTACAAAAAAAAAGGAAAAAAAGGGTATAAATAACAAGGGCCATTGTATAGTACAATATATACCCCTATCTCATTGTCAAAGACAACCAAAACATCACCAGTAGAAGCCCGATATAGCGCGGTCCGATATACCGCGGATTCGGATATAACGCGGTGAAGAGTATGCCGCCCGTTATTAGCGAAAATTCTTACTTGTAGAGAGTGAGTAAATTATGAATTGTTTATCGTGACTTCCGTAGCCACATTGGAATGCGTTGCGTTTATTGTAAACAAAGGCTTGTTGTTGGAAACGGCGTTGTAAACAACAGCCAGAATTGCCAGTTCAAGTGTACCTGTAGACATAAACAATTGCCCCGTTGTAATTTATTAACTAATAAACAATAATAATGATAATATTTTTATATTTATATTTGTAAATGCTACCATAATCTCTCTTCTACTTGGTTTAATTTGACATTCTGTAAAGTATTTTGCTTTTTTAACTCACTTTCAAAACTATCTAGTTTTACGTTAAGTGTACTGTTCATCTGATTTAATTTGTCTTCGAACTTACTGTTTTGTTGTTCGAATTTGTCATTGATTAATATAAATAAATTTTCTAATGAAATTTTATTTTCAACTATTTTGGGCGTTGAGCTAATGTGTCTTTCCAATAAAATGGATTCTGTCTCTGAATTTTCTATTTCTATGCTATTATTATTTTCTGCCATTTTGTATTTTAATATTTTAAATGGTTATCTATCTTTATTTGTATTTGACTACGCAATATACTCAACTCGTATTTAACTATTTAACTTCAACAACATAACCTCCCATTCATTATATATCGTCTTCTGTGTTTCTCCATCTATCTGTTTTATATAAATTAATTTTATATAAAGTCCCTGTTCGGGCGCCAATTGTAATTTATCAACTAATAAACAATAATAATGATAATATTTTTATATTTATATTTGTAAATGCTACCTTTGTGAATAAACTTTAAACATACAATCAATTCACTGTGAGGGCGGCACTTGTAATATAACATACTAATAAGTCACTGTGAGGGCAGCCCTCACAGTGATATTAATTAACTAATATTTCACTGTGAGGGCTGCAATTGTAATATTCTACTCTCTTTCTTTTTACTACTTATAATATTATTACATATATCTAGCAAGATATGTATGAAAAATACCATAATTCGGTATTACTGGTACTCACCAAATTCATTATTAGCTGGGCTCATCTGCTGCTTTTATACACTGTTTTATACCTAAGGGTTCCAGGGTTTCGGGTACAGGAAGATTTCGAAACACAGTGGACGACACAATTGATAACACAATATTCTGGAGGTTAACCATTAATTTTAATTTCACTCTACGTTCGTACATACAGAACCATGTGTTTACTATAATGACGTCAGGTGGCCTGACTCAAACAAAATGGCGGTTGCCTTTTTATATCTCTTGGTATTCTTTAATTGCTTTATTGTTGGATTAATATCAGTTTAACATTACGGCTGCAGCTTCAAATTATGAATGAATAGAGTTTTAAATTTATTACACAAACCAATGCCCTCGGCATATGTTTTTTATGGCCATGCATTCACTCTCTCATTTGCACACTCAGTTTTAGACCTGTACATTCTTTAATTCACAATTGAATATTAATGAGCTCATAAGATAGAAAATAATAAAAGGAACTTCTCTGGTTAATCGGTGCTGATATCCATCCGTTGATTGTGCTTGCTACCCATGGTGCTGGCCGGTGTTCGCCTTTTTTAGTCTGTCGTTTAATTAGGTTGATATTACACTGAATTTACATTTTAAGTAACTGTATGTTAACTAGTTATATGAGCCTTTCTTGCTCCACTGTAATGGCCAACATTTTGCCAGTTGTATTTAAATTATTGTAAAATTTTGTGCACACAACGATACATCGCTGTGGATGCTATGAAGAATGGCGTTGAAATGAGAACGAGGCAAATGTAAATTTTCGCTTGTGTGTGTGTAGTTCTTACGTCATCCCGCTTTGTCTTGCTGGACAACGCCTCGTTACACACATTGTACTCAGTGCGTCATTGTTCTTAGCGATGACGGAGCTGTGCTATAGCCCAATCATAATGCATATTGTTGTACTTCGTCATAAACACCGCCATGGTATATTTTGATGTTTTCACGTCCACCGGAGACCTTGGTGTTTTACTCTGGCCGAATTTGCGTTGTTCCTTTTTTCAGAGGGACAATGTACCTAACCATTCTGTATGTTTAATAATTACATAATATAAACATTGAAAATCCCCATAATTCCCATAATTCTGGTACTGAGTCAGTCTGTACTGTTACAAACCCCCTCAAGGAAAATTTTTGTGTCGAAACACAAAAAATTTCCTTGACTCATTCACACTTTCCTAAAAGGATCAGTCTAGATATGTCACCACAACCCCCTGTAACGTTACAAAAAAATTTTGTCATCACTTACCCTTGGTCCCATGATGTTGGTCGCACCCTCTGACCTTACTGGACTTCTCCTGAGAGATCCCTACACCATAAGGCCATGAGGCACTCTACACTCCTGTTCTGACGCTCCAGCCAGCCCAGGGCTGCGGTCACAACACCACACAACTCTGAAACATCCCATACAAAATTCAAAATAGTGGTATAATACACCTACATATCTACAACTGATATGTTCCCCTTTAGACGCATTGGTTTGTGTTTGGGGCATTGGTTTGGTTTTAAAACCAACAGGTTCAACCTCACAACTACAAGACTTAGAATACCTTGATTTTTACCACCACCTAAATCAATTTCTTATTTGTAAGAAAATAACAACATATCTATAACTACACACATAACACAATATATCAATAATTCTTTAATATACCCCAAAATACCTTCACCTAATTAATTCTACAAATTCAGATTACAACTATCATGGCAGACACTTTTATTTAAATTCTATTGCTCAACTTAGATCCCCTTCTTCTATTTTGTACATGGCAGCTTACTATAATATTTTTATCAATCTTCCTTTGTAACTTTAGATTTTCAACTTTAGAATATACTATCTCCTAACACTCGTTATCGTCATTACCCCTGTAGCGACCTCCTAACCACACACTCTATTGCCCCCCAACACAATAAAACATCATAAAACATTGTACATTACATATTAACATTGTTACATTTACCTTACATTAAACAATTTAAATTTACATGATTTGTACCAAACTTTATCACATTACTACTTCAACAATTCTCTATTAACTTTTAATTATTTGACCTTCATTAGATTCTATACAACAATTTCAAATTTATCCTTACCTTTCTGTTACAATTACCTTCCTATCGTGAATTTCCCTTTTCTAACCCTTCTATCCTTACTCGTTCGGGTGACTCTCTATTATTCATTTTTCTCTAGCTTATTTTGGCATTGTCAATCTAACCTTACTACCCCCTTTTCTCTACTAACAACCGCTTCTAACCATTAATATACATTTTGACACCAATATCTCTTAATAACCCCCTTCACAAATCCCATTTAAAACCTCTGGCACCGCGCCTTTTTGTACTAGTATGTGTGTATTCCCTCTAACCAACTCATTCCCTTATCGGTTCCTGACCCTTTCAGATAACCCTTTCCGGCACACAACGATCCCTCCTGTCTCAACATCTCTCGTTGGACTCCTACACCAATACCCTAATTACAAAATATCACCATCAACAACTATAAAATTACCATCCACATTACTCAACTCTACATATAATCGCTAACCACTGTGTCCCTAAAATATCTAACACCTCTTTATATACTATCAACATCTCAACAAATAACTCTATTTAACTAACTCCAATGCCCTGATTTTATCCTTATTCCCAAACTCTTTACAACATTTCAACTTAATACACCATTACAAAATTCATCACTTACCAACTAACAACAATACTTCTCAATATCCAAATATATAATCATCTACTAACCCTTTAGAATCTAAATTCCATAATATCCTTTCAAAATCATTATTAAACTTTTTCACTTATTTAAAATTCTACAATACATGTTTACATAAAAATACACAAAGTACACAACAGCAAAAATACACAAATACATAGACATCACTACACAAAAATATACAATTCACATAATCACTAAATCATTTACCATAATCAGTCCTAGTCAGTCCATTTTTTAAAAACACTGTCCACACAATTAAATGTTCATAACACAATAGAAGGTCTACCCTCCATCGTTAAACAATAGTCTTATCTTCGGTCTGTACAATTTATTTTTTATTAAATACATTATATTAACATCATTAATATAATACACATTTAAATTCTTATATTTTATAAAACCATAATTAATAGGGTTATTCCCTATCAATTCAACATACAACTTGTCACGATCGGTTATGGTCCTGTCACCTTCAGTATAATTCGTCACAATCAGATAAGTTACTAAGTCATTATTTTCATTATCATCTCCTACGACTGCTATATCAGCTTCCTTACAAGGTAGGTACTTATTATTTTTATTATATATCATCTCTACACCTAACCTTTTCATAAACTCTTCATAATTTTTCTTTACTTTATATATCTCAATTTCTCTCTTTCTCTCTCTCTCAAAACATTTCTCACCATCATACCAAGCTACACACTCTTTCTCCATATATGCAGGGGACTCTACTGCTTTATCACTGCACCACCTGTGAAGTGCACAAAAAAACCCAGGGACCACTTTATTTGTAGACCTTTTGTCTTCCAAATACGCATTGAAGGCACTCTCGTCCTTCCTAAACACACGTGAAGTCTTTACTTCACCCCCTACTACAACATTACGGGAAAAATTTACCCCCTGCAACCCCTTTATCTGTAAATTCTCTCTATACTTTCTCTCTAATTCATCAACACTTTTTATCACTTCATTATCAAATTCTACTCCCATTACACTTTTATCACCACTCTCAATACTCATACAATTATTTTCTAACACCATATTTGTAATTCTATTATAATTCTCACCACTACTTACCTTGTCTTTATTTCTATCTGATTTGTCTACCTTGTCAATGTTACAATTTTGTTTCTGTATTTCGTTTTTAAATTTTTCTAATCTCTCTTCTACTTGGTTTAATTTGACATTCTGTAAAGTATTTTGCTTTTTTAACTCACTTTCAAAACTATCTAGTTTTACGTTAAGTGTACTGTTCATCTGATTTAATTTGTCTTCGAACTTACTGTTTTGTTGTTCGAATTTGTCATTGATTAATATAAATAAATTTTCTAATGAAATTTTATTTTCAACTATTTTGGGCGTTGAGCTAATGTGTCTTTCCAATAAAATGGATTCTGTCTCTGAATTTTCTATTTCTATGCTATTATTATTTTCTGCCATTTTGTATTTTAATATTTTAAATGGTTATCTATCTTTATTTGTATTTGACTACGCAATATACTCAACTCGTATTTAACTATTTAACTTCAACAACATAACCTCTCATTCATTATATATCGTCTTCTGTGTTTCTCCATCTATCTGTTTTATATAAATTAATTTTATATAAAGTCCCTGTTCGGGCGCCAATTGTAATTTATCAACTAATAAACAATAATAATGATAATATTTTTATATTTATATTTGTAAATGCTACCTTTGTCAATAAACTTTAAACATACAATCAATTCACTGTGAGGGCGGCACTTGTAATATAACATACTAATAAGTCACTGTGAGGGCTGCAATTGTGATATTAATTAACTAATATTTCACTGTGAGGGCTGCAATTGTAATATTCTACTCTCTTTCTTTTTACTACTTATAATATTATTACATATATCTAGCAAGATATGTATGAAAAATACCATAATTCGGTATTACTGGTACTCACCAAATTCATTATTAGCTGGGCTCATCTGCTGCTTTTATACACTGTTTTATACCTAAGGGTTCCAGGGTTTCGGGTACAGGAAGATTTCGAAACACAGTGGACGACACAATTGATAACACAATATTCTGGAGGTTAACCATTAATTTTAATTTCACTCTACGTTTGTACATACAGAACCATGTGTTTACTATAATGACGTCAGGTGGCCTGACTCAAACAAAATGGCGGTTGCCTTTTTATATCTCTTGGTATTCTTTAATTGCTTTATTGTTGGATTAATATCAGTTTAACATTACGGCTGCAGCTTCAAATTATGAATGAATAGAGTTTTAAATTTATTACACAAACCAATGCCCTCGGCATATGTTTTTTATGGCCATGCATTCACTCTCTCATTTGCACACTCAGTTTTAGACCTGTACATTCTTTAATTCACAATTGAATATTAATGAGCTCATAAGATAGAAAATAATAAAAGGAACTTCTCTGGTTAATCGGTGCTGATATCCATCCGTTGATTGTGCTTGCTACCCATGGTGCTGGCCGGTGTTCGCCTTTTTTAGTCTGTCGTTTAATTAGGTTGATATTACACTGAATTTACATTTTAAGTAACTGTATGTTAACTAGTTATATGAGCCTTTCTTGCTCCACTGTAATGGCCAACATTTTGCCAGTTGTATTTAAATTATTGTAAAATTTTGTGCACACAACGATACATCGCTGTGGATGCTATGAAGAATGGCGTTGAAATGAGAACGAGGCAAATGTAAATTTTCGCTTGTGTGTGTGTAGTTCTTACGTCATCCCGCTTTGTCTTGCTGGACAACGCCTCGTTACACACATTGTACTCAGTGCGTCATTGTTCTTAGCGATGACGGAGCTGTGCTATAGCCCAATCATAATGCATATTGTTGTACTTCGTCATAAACACCGCCATGGTATATTTTGATGTTTTCACGTCCACCGGAGACCTTGGTGTTTTACTCTGGCCGAATTTGCGTTGTTCCTTTTTTCAGAGGGACAATGTACCTAACCATTCTGTATGTTTAATAATTACATAATATAAACATTGAAAATCCCCATAATTCCCATAATTCTGGTACTGAGTCAGTCTGTACTGTTACAAACCCCCTCAAGGAAAATTTTTGTGTCGAAACACAAAAAATTTCCTTGACTCATTCACACTTTCCTAAAAGGATCAGTCTAGATATGTCACCACAACCCCCTGTAACGTTACAAAAAAATTTTGTCATCACTTACCCTTGGTCCCATGATGTTGGTCGCACCCTCTGACCTTACTGGACTTCTCCTGAGAGATCCCTACACCATAAGGCCATGAGGCACTCTACACTCCTGTTCTGACGCTCCAGCCAGCCCAGGGCTGCGGTCACAACACCACACAACTCTGAAACATCCCATACAAAATTCAAAATAGTGGTATAATACACCTACATATCTACAACTGATATGTTCCCCTTTAGACGCATTGGTTTGTGTTTGGGGCATTGGTTTGGTTTTAAAATCAACAGGTTCAACCTCACAACTACAAGACTTAGAATACCTTGATTTTTACCACCACCTAAATCAATTTCTTATTTGTAAGAAAATAACAACATATCTATAACTACACACATAACACAATATATCAATAATTCTTTAATATACCCCAAAATACCTTCACCTAATTAATTCTACAAATTCAGATTACAACTATCATGGCAGACACTTTTATTTAAATTCTATTGCTCAACTTAGATCCCCTTCTTCTATTTTGTACATGGCAGCTTACTATAATATTTTTATCAATCTTCCTTTGTAACTTTAGATTTTCAACTTTAGAATATACTATCTCCTAACACTCGTTATCGTCATTACCCCTGTAGCGACCTCCTAACCACACACTCTATTGCCCCCCAACACAATAAAACATCATAAAACATTGTACATTACATATTAACATTGTTACATTTACCTTACATTAAACAATTTAAATTTACATGATTTGTACCAAACTTTATCACATTACTACTTCAACAATTCTCTATTAACTTTTAATTATTTGACCTTCATTAGATTCTATACAACAATTTCAAATTTATCCTTACCTTTCTGTTACAATTACCTTCCTATCGTGAATTTCCCTTTTCTAACCCTTCTATCCTTACTCGTTCGGGTGACTCTCTATTATTCATTTTTCTCTAGCTTATTTTGGCATTGTCAATCTAACCTTACTACCCCCTTTTCTCTACTAACAACCGCTTCTAACCATTAATATACATTTTGACACCAATATCTCTTAATAACCCCCTTCACAAATCCCATTTAAAACCTCTGGCACCGCGCCTTTTTGTACTAGTATGTGTGTATTCCCTCTAACCAACTCATTCCCTTATCGGTTCCTGACCCTTTCAGATAACCCTTTCCGGCACACAACGATCCCTCCTGTCTCAACATCTCTCGTTGGACTCCTACACCAATACCCTAATTACAAAATATCACCATCAACAACTATAAAATTACCATCCACATTACTCAACTCTACATATAATCGCTAACCACTGTGTCCCTAAAATATCTAACACCTCTTTATATACTATCAACATCTCAACAAATAACTCTATTTAACTAACTCCAATGCCCTGATTTTATCCTTATTCCCAAACTCTTTACAACATTTCAACTTAATACACCATTACAAAATTCATCACTTACCAACTAACAACAATACTTCTCAATATCCAAATATATAATCATCTACTAACCCTTTAGAATCTAAATTCCATAATATCCTTTCAAAATCATTATTAAACTTTTTCACTTATTTAAAATTCTACAATACATGTTTACATAAAAATACACAAAGTACACAACAGCAAAAATACACAAATACATAGACATCACTACACAAAAATATACAATTCACATAATCACTAAATCATTTACCATAATCAGTCCTAGTCAGTCCATTTTTTAAAAACACTGTCCACACAATTAAATGTTCATAACACAATAGAAGGTCTACCCTCCATCGTTAAACAATAGTCTTATCTTCGGTCTGTACAATTTATTTTTTATTAAATACATTATATTAACATCATTAATATAATACACATTTAAATTCTTATATTTTATAAAACCATAATTAATAGGGTTATTCCCTATCAATTCAACATACAACTTGTCACGATCGGTTATGGTCCTGTCACCTTCAGTATAATTCGTCACAATCAGATAAGTTACTAAGTCATTATTTTCATTATCATCTCCTACGACTGCTATATCAGCTTCCTTACAAGGTAGGTACTTATTATTTTTATTATATATCATCTCTACACCTAACCTTTTCATAAACTCTTCATAATTTTTCTTTACTTTATATATCTCAATTTCTCTCTTTCTCTCTCTCTCAAAACATTTCTCACCATCATACCAAGCTACACACTCTTTCTCCATATATGCAGGGGACTCTACTGCTTTATCACTGCACCACCTGTGAAGTGCACAAAAAAACCCAGGGACCACTTTATTTGTAGACCTTTTGTCTTCCAAATACGCATTGAAGGCACTCTCGTCCTTCCTAAACACACGTGAAGTCTTTACTTCACCCCCTACTACAACATTACGGGAAAAATTTACCCCCTGCAACCCCTTTATCTGTAAATTCTCTCTATACTTTCTCTCTAATTCATCAACACTTTTTATCACTTCATTATCAAATTCTACTCCCATTATACTTTTATCACCACTCTCAATACTCATACAATTATTTTCTAACACCATATTTGTAATTCTATTATAATTCTCACCACTACTTACCTTGTCTTTATTTCTATCTGATTTGTCTACCTTGTCAATGTTACAATTTTGTTTCTGTATTTCGTTTTTAAATTTTTCTAATCTCTCTTCTACTTGGTTTAATTTGACATTCTGTAAAGTATTTTGCTTTTTTAACTCACTTTCAAAACTATCTAGTTTTACGTTAAGTGTACTGTTCATCTGATTTAATTTGTCTTCGAACTTACTGTTTTGTTGTTCGAATTTGTCATTGATTAATATAAATAAATTTTCTAATGAAATTTTATTTTCAACTATTTTGGGCGTTGAGCTAATGTGTCTTTCCAATAAAATGGATTCTGTCTCTGAATTTTCTATTTCTATGCTATTATTATTTTCTGCCATTTTGTATTTTAATATTTTAAATGGTTATCTATCTTTATTTGTATTTGACTACGCAATATACTCAACTCGTATTTAACTATTTAACTTCAACAACATAACCTCTCATTCATTATATATCGTCTTCTGTGTTTCTCCATCTATCTGTTTTATATAAATTAATTTTATATAAAGTCCCTGTTCGGGCGCCAATTGTAATTTATCAACTAATAAACAATAATAATGATAATATTTTTATATTTATATTTGTAAATGCTACCTTTGTCAATAAACTTTAAACATACAATCAATTCACTGTGAGGGCGGCACTTGTAATATAACATACTAATAAGTCACTGTGAGGGCTGCAATTGTGATATTAATTAACTAATATTTCACTGTGAGGGCTGCAATTGTAATATTCTACTCTCTTTCTTTTTACTACTTATAATATTATTACATATATCTAGCAAGATATGTATGAAAAATACCATAATTCGGTATTACTGGTACTCACCAAATTCATTATTAGCTGGGCTCATCTGCTGCTTTTATACACTGTTTTATACCTAAGGGTTCCAGGGTTTCGGGTACAGGAAGATTTCGAAACACAGTGGACGACACAATTGATAACACAATATTCTGGAGGTTAACCATTAATTTTAATTTCACTCTACGTTTGTACATACAGAACCATGTGTTTACTATAATGACGTCAGGTGGCCTGACTCAAACAAAATGGCGGTTGCCTTTTTATATCTCTTGGTATTCTTTAATTGCTTTATTGTTGGATTAATATCAGTTTAACATTACGGCTGCAGCTTCAAATTATGAATGAATAGAGTTTTAAATTTATTACACAAACCAATGCCCTCGGCATATGTTTTTTATGGCCATGCATTCACTCTCTCATTTGCACACTCAGTTTTAGACCTGTACATTCTTTAATTCACAATTGAATATTAATGAGCTCATAAGATAGAAAATAATAAAAGGAACTTCTCTGGTTAATCGGTGCTGATATCCATCCGTTGATTGTGCTTGCTACCCATGGTGCTGGCCGGTGTTCGCCTTTTTTAGTCTGTCGTTTAATTAGGTTGATATTACACTGAATTTACATTTTAAGTAACTGTATGTTAACTAGTTATATGAGCCTTTCTTGCTCCACTGTAATGGCCAACATTTTGCCAGTTGTATTTAAATTATTGTAAAATTTTGTGCACACAACGATACATCGCTGTGGATGCTATGAAGAATGGCGTTGAAATGAGAACGAGGCAAATGTAAATTTTCGCTTGTGTGTGTGTAGTTCTTACGTCATCCCGCTTTGTCTTGCTGGACAACGCCTCGTTACACACATTGTACTCAGTGCGTCATTGTTCTTAGCGATGACGGAGCTGTGCTATAGCCCAATCATAATGCATATTGTTGTACTTCGTCATAAACACCGCCATGGTATATTTTGATGTTTTCACGTCAACCGGAGACCTTGGTGTTTTACTCTGGCCGAATTTGCGTTGTTCCTTTTTTCAGAGGGACAATGTACCTAACCATTCTGTATGTTTAATAATTACATAATATAAACATTGAAAATCCCCATAATTCCCATAATTCTGGTACTGAGTCAGTCTGTACTGTTACACCGTATTTACAGTCTCTACGTTTCTAAGAATTCATGCCAAGGCAAGCAGCCAACTAAATCCCTTCTCTCCTCATACCCTTATATTACAGTATGAGATCATACTCTGATATTATCTTATCAAAGTGTATAGTCTTTGTCATAAATTCGCATAGTGTAGAGTTTTGTGATGTTGCAGAAAAGAAAAGCATATTCTGTGAGTGATAAACTCAAAATAATTGATCGTGTGAAGAACGGAGAGTCAAATGCAAGTTTAACACGTGAGTGTGGCATCCCAGAAGGAACAATTAGAGGGTGGATGAAGGAAGAAGATAAACTTAAAAGTTTTGTGAACACAGTTGAAAGTGAAGTGGGGTTGCAAAGAAAAAAGACTAAAGTAGGTAAGGATAGTGAACTAGATGAGTGTCTGTACAGGTAGTTTTTAATAAAACGAAGTGAAGGTGTGCCACTGTCAGGACCAGTTATTAGAGCTCAAGCTGTGAAATTCCATAGTGATTTATACGGCAACAGTGACTTTAATGCATCTGATGGGTGGTTTTCGCGATGGAAATCTCGTCATGGTATAAGCCAGATAAGCATTGAAGGGGAAGCACGATCATGTGACAGTGAAGCTGCAGCACTTTTTCCTCAGGCATTAAACAAAGTAATGATCGATAACGATTTAAATGACCATCAAGTGTATAACTGTGATGAAACTGCTCTGTATTTTCGAATGCTTCCTACCAGAACTCTGGATGTGAATAATTCAATAAATAAATCTGGATTAAAAATAAATAAGGATAGAGTTACCCTCCTGTTTGCCACAAATAAATCAGGCAGCCACAAAGTTAAACCTCTCTGTATAGGGAAAAGCTGAAATCCTAGATGCTTTCAACATGTTAACATGACGTCATTACCCATCACATATCGTAATACAAAAAATGCTTGGATGACAAGTGATATTTTCGGTAAATGGTTCCATGAAGAATTTGTTCCATCTGTGAGAAGCCACCTGCGGTCACTCAACCTCGAAGAAAAAGCTGTACTGACCCTTGACCACTGTCCAGCACATCCACCTGCTGATATGCTACAGTCAAGAGATGGGAAAATCGGAGTCATGTTCTTGCCGAAAAACACTACAGCACTGATCCAGCCATTAGATCAAGGCATCATAAAAGCATTTAAAGCGCATTACCGCCGTGAACTTCTGAGTGCTATAGTGAATTCTGATGAGGAAATGGAAATTTACCTTAACTCAATAAACCTGAAAACAGTTGCATATTCAATAGGTCTTGCATGGGAAAGTATTAGTACGGCTACGATTCAGAATTGCTGGAAGAAATGTTCCCCAAAACATCGCCAATGGAAATTGCTCTGTTGCCGGATTCACTAATAGTGATGTACAGTCTGCGAGTAGTGCTCTGCATTGCAACTTCACTCTAGATGACTTGAATGACTGGGCAGAAGTTGACAACGGTGAGCCTGTTACAGAATGTATAGGAGATAAAGATATCATCGATGCAGTCCGAATGCAAATTGCGAAGAAAAAGAAGACGATGACGATGATGGAAATGAAAATGGGGTGGAAGTGAAAGAAGTTATTCCAAATGTTAGTGAAGTGATAATACACATAAACAAAGTAATTTCGTGGATGGAGAGGCAAAGTGAATCTAATAATGTTCATCTGCTGCACCTCGCGTTTATAAAACAATACGCGGAAAAGAAACGCTGTGCATTATCCCGTCAAACAACAATTACGGACTTTTTTAAGACCAACAATTAGGCCTACAGTAGGTCGAGTGAGCAATGTATAAATAGTGTATTTTATATTCCATTGGATTAAAATACAGTTTTCTTATTTTTTATTTCTACATTTGGTGACGTAATTTACGTACAGTATATAGTAGTGCATTATGCTGTAGCCTTTTTCCCGGTCCTCCCTCCCCATCATTTGTCACTGTACAGGTCACCTTCCGATATACTGCGGTTACGCCTATAACGCGGGGGAAAGTATGTCACCCGACGACCGCGCTATATCGGGCTTCTACTGTGTGTCGTAAGTGAGATAACGACCAAGAGAATCAAAGGGACTTACAACCAGTCTTCTTTGAAAAAATATTATGAGGCAGTGTCAGAATATTAAAAGAATTTGGAGAGTAAACATTATCTAAATTCAAAAAATTAAAGTAAGCACAACTTACAATAAGTATTTGATTGAAATTATTATATGAATGAAAAAGAATTTAGAAGAAAGATTAGCTAAATTCAAAAATAAGTAAGTACAAACTTACAACCAAGTGTGAAACAACATGTGTAAACCCATGTAATTTTGAAAAAAGTATATATATAATGAAATATCATAAAAAATTGATATAAAATAATAAAATGTTAAACAAATAATGATGACGCTACATAACATCGATAACTAACCCTATTACAAAAGGGAATAATAAAGAATTAACGTTTCACAAAAGAAAAGACAAGACAATCAAATAAAAAATGACAATAACATATTAACTGGACAATTAATGATGAAAAAATATAAGTGAGCCAGAAACCAGCTACAATATTAATATTGAATATAAATGAGAAATAAAGTGATAACAAATAAAATCACTACCATATGAAGTAAGCTAATGAACCACTGCAAAATATCCATTAAATATCGCAATAAGATTAGAAAAAGGAATCCAAATAAGTCACTGAGAAGAAAAGGTCATGAGATGTATAAAAGAGAGAATAATTAGTCCCAAAAGTGATTTATTGCATTGATATTATATGAGTCGAAAACAGACAACTATTATTATGATTATTATTATGTGATAATTTTATGTTGAGATACGTCCAACAATTAATTTATGTTATTGAGCAGATAGGCAAGACCTCTGAACTCAAAATGTGTATAAATGGATAGCAGAGTAATAGAGCCACACGTGCCCTGTGGCTAATACCAATTTATATGAAGGGGAGAGAAGAAAAATTTTAGGGAAATAGAACATACAAGGGATAACACTCGTAATGAAAGAACAAAGAAAGAAAATAATACCATACCATGAACCATGACTTAATAAAAATAAATAAAGAAGAAAGTAGCGATTGATGAATTCCTGAATAATAACAACTTGATTAAATGAACTATATTGATGATTTCAGAAAAAACATAATGATCTTTGTTTCGAAATAATCAATTTTGGTGGCGATGCATTATATAACATGACATAAGGTAGTGAAAAATACATTGATAATTAATTATAAAACAAAGAAGCTGAAGACAAGAAGAAAGATCAAGAACTTATAAACTCAGAGATTAATAACCAAATGACAAAAGACTAATAAACTGACGATGACTTGACTCAATAGATTGGATAAATACAAGAAGAACAATGGAACAAGGAAGAAGGAACCAAGAACCAAATGTAATCAAGAAATTGATAACGAACATTGTAATCCCCTAATAATGACCATAAAATGTATGTAAACAAATGCACTAATGTAATTAGAGTATAGATGAGATGTACCTAGGGAAATAATGACAAATAAGATAGTAATGTTATGTATATTTTATTAATGAAGAAATGTACTTATAAATACATGATAGGGAGTTAATAACAAACACACCCAAATGAATAGTGATAAATATAATCAAAACCAGTAAACAATACCCTGAGGCAAATAAAGGCCACAGTTAATAATCAAAAGTGATCATTAGTGAAGGGAAAATAAAGTAAATACTCATAACCAATAACCACATGATGATGTTATCATAAATAAACAACATAGTGAACAATATCAAGTGAGTGGAATAAAGAGTGTATTAATACAAAAGTGGTGACATGCAGTTATAGCATGTTACATAAAAAGGTGAAAGTGAATAAATAAAAAACCTTCTATGAAGGAAAAGGTGTAGTGGGTGAACATAAAAAGGTATTTTAATTAGTAGACTGTATTAGAATATCTGAAAGACCTGTGATAAACTTTATGCTAGCAAGTAAGATGAACTAATTATACTGTGTTTAATTTAAGCAATAGTTAGTAAGAATTATGAAATAAGATAGAAATTAAGTCATTAGAATGAAAGGTAAACAAGAAAGATAGACACTGTTTTCTAGTGAAGGAATGAGGGAGCAGAATATATTGTGTAAAGTACAGTTTAATAGTAGTATAATAAGAGTTTTGTTGTTGTTTAAAAAACCAATATAATGTAATGAATTATAAGTTAAAACAAATAGTAGGAAGAAACAGAAAGGTAGTTAGAAGTTTATTTCAGGTTTGCACCTGTCAAGAAAATGTTAATTGTTATAATAAGAGGTGTAGTTAGAATCACCAATGTTTATTATTTGTTTCTAGTACAAAATTGTTTTAATGTACCATATATAAAGGTAAGGAGTTACAAAGAATGTTAGATAGTAGTATAGGAAAATCTAGGCTCTAGGCCTAACAGTTAATGAAGAATTTTGTAAATTTAAGGACAAACAATAGCCCAATATCAAAGCAGAATATACCAAATGTTCAAACAAGTTAAGCAGGTATACCTAATACCAAAATGTATAAATAACATCCAGTTTTAGATAAAATATATATGAAATATAAATAAGAAAAATAACAAAAATGTGATTAGCTACTCAAAAGTAACCATGAGGGGTATCAAAATGATCCTTATCAAAAATTATGAACAATGGTATTCATGTAATAAACATGGCTACTAATATAAGAAAGAAATCTTAATTTGAAGATATTTTATAGATTTAAACTAAAATAAAACGTAGAATATAACAATGACATAAATTAACGACCAATGAGAATTAGCATAATTTAATAGGTAACCATAGCAACCAAAATTTATTGCCAAAAAACCGTTGGAATTTTCATTAATCCATTATTGACCGACGCGGAGGGCGGATGTATGCAGCTCTCAACCCAAATTTTACTATAAATACGTAAATTTTGACCGAAACCAGAAGGAAGAAAGATAGTAATAGCCACCTATGGAACACCTGATAAACTAATTATTATTAAAATACTCACAAAATAAAATTATCAGTGGAAATTAAGAAGACTTCAAGAAACATAGCTGACGACTCATCCCGAAGGAAGAAAAGGAGCGATCTACTACAACCGAAGAAGACAAACGACTGCGGAACGAGAGGGAAGCCGAACTTTATGGAACAACTATCTGAACGAGATTGATGAACATCCGAAAAGTAGAAGACGACCAGATCCATCCGGAAGAAGTAGACGTCCATCGAGGAAGCCCCAACAAGAACTCATGAGTATAAAACAATAATCCCACTAAAAACGAATTCCCATTTTTTATCCATAATAACGAATCACAATTTTCACTTCACTGATCACTATTTTGAACAAGAACTGAAGGTATTTATAATATCACTATTACTGAACTTTAATCAATTAATAACCATTTAAACTGACCTATAATAAATTATTAATAAACATAACTTGTTGTCAAAATCCTAACCAAAACTATACTACCTCTCATTGATGATTACTTACTTGGATGTATTAATGTATTAAATATTGTGTACCTAGTTTTAAGAAATATTATAAATTTGTGCATTTTAGCCGTTAATCCAAAACTTCTGTAGTCAAAAGGACTTATTAACACGCCCTGTGAAAAATTTTATTGTAAACAAACATTATTCGCCAAGCGGCGTCCCATGATACAAACGACTGAGCATGCCAACTGAGCAATTGTAAAAGCCGGTACTAATATAAAATAATGTACTACTAAATAACTGAAAATTATTAAAGGGTTTAATAAAGCTTATTGTTCTGGAACGCTGTATGTTTGATTCGTACAAAATAAGGTAAAATATAGAGAATTATTAAAGTGAAAACAACAAAACAACACAGTTAGCAAGTCAACACTGCAAGACGGCGTGCGCCAATATTCAAACCGAACGCTGAGAGATACGGTTGGCCCGTAAGTAGTAAGAAAAAGTACGACTCGACTCGCTACATACGAATAACATTCATAGAATTAACTGAACTGATTAATACCCTCAATTATACACCTATACTATACCACGAACCCAACGAGCGAATTAAAAAACGCTCATCACGCACACATTCACGATAAGAGTAATAGAACGGGTGAACAAAAATTCTAAAATTCAAACACACTATTTTTAAACACCCCGCAAAAAAACTTTTATTACAAAGTGGCGCCCAACGTGGGGCTAGAATAATTAAGAAATTATACCATTAAACCTTACAGATTCTAGCGGCGACTACAGAAAATGGAGTCGGGAAAAATCGGCACAAGACTGACTAAGTTACGCGAGAAGGAGGCGGAAGAGGAAGCAAAGAGATTAGAAAAGGAGATCGAGCAAGGTGTCAGAATGGAAGAAAAGGAAATAACTTCGGTGGAAGATGTAGAAGAATTATTTACCCCTATGGAAACAGATAAACCTACACAGCAGGAGGAGGCCAGAGCAGACATGGACTTACTAAAACTATGGGAATTAATTAAAGAAGACTCCAGGAAGCAGATTGAAGAAATGAAGGAGGACAATGAGAGAAGGAGAAGAGAAGACAAAGAAGAATTGAATAAGAAGTTTGAGTTGATTAATGACCATTTCAAGAGAATAGGTGAAAAATTGGACAGATTTAACGAGGAATTAAGACAACCAAGGGAAGAGAATTCCAAAAAATTGCATGAAACACTAGATAATACTTCGGAAGGTATTGAAGAAACAGTAAATGAAAACAAGGAACCATTAGACCAGAAGGTAGAAGATAGTAAGAAGGAAACAGAATTAAAAGAAGACCAAAGCATACTGTTATCTGCAAATAAAAATAACAGCCACAAGGAGGATATCCAAAGCATGGAGGTGAAGACTAAGAAGAGGAATCCAAGGAAACTCATAAATACAAGAGAAGAGTTGGAGATGATGAAGAATGGACTACTTGAGATGTGTAATATACCAATTAACGACCAGAATGAATTTTATAAATAACAGAAGGAACTTACTAGAAACTTTAGAAAGGAATCACTACAAAACAGTGTGTAACAGAATAAGAAGGAGAAGACACTTAATAGACATGCATAATCCAATATCAACGATAGCATCTACGATGGAAATAGCATTGACCTATTCGTTGTATAAACAAAATAATCTAATGATTGAGATAGGAAGGGAAACAAGTGAAAATTTTATGACAGAAACATTTAAATACAAAATAATAGCAAGAAAATGGACAAGAACAGAAGTCATACTGAAAACGACAGCAATCCGAACAGGGGTAACTCATATAATCATGGACCATGGTTAAACCAAGTGCGGAGGAACGCTGAGAAATGGGAATGATATTAGAGATAACCGACACAGCATTGATGAAGGAGGAAGGAAAAGGAGAAGATTAACTTACAAAAAAAAAAGGAAAAAAAAGGGTATAAATAACAAGGGCCATTGTATAGTACAATATATACCCCTATCTCATTGTCAAAGACAACCAAAACAACACCAGTAGAAGCCCGATATAGCGCGGTCCGATATACCGCGGATTCGGATATAACGCGGTGAAGAGTATGTCGCCCGTTATTAGCGAAAATTCTTACTTGTAGAGAGTGAGTAAATTATGAATTGTTTATCGTGACTTCCGTAGCCACATTGGAATGCGTTGCGTTTATTGTAAACAAAGGCTTGTTGTTGGAAACGGCGTTGTAAACAACAGCCAGAATTGCCAGTTCAAGTGTACCTGTAGACATAAACAATTGCCCCGTTGTAATTTATTAACTAATAAACAATAATAATGATAATATTTTTATATTTATATTTGTAAATGCTACCTTTGTCAATAAACTTTAAACATACAATCAATTCACTGTGAGGGCGGCACTTGTAATATAACATACTAATAAGTCACTGTGAGGGCTGCAATTGTGATATTAATTAACTAATATTTCACTGTGAGGGCTGCAATTGTAATATTCTACTCTCTTTCTTTTTACTACTTATAATATTATTACATATATCTAGCAAGATATGTATGAAAAATACCATAATTCGGTATTACTGGTACTCACCAAATTCATTATTAGCCGGGCTCATCTGCTGCTTTTATACACTGTTTTATACCTAAGGGTTCCAGGGTTTCGGGTACAGGAAGATTTCGAAACACAGTGGACGACACAATTGATAACACAATATTCTGGAGGTTAACCATTAATTTTAATTTCACTCTACGTTCGTACATACAGAACCATGTGTTTACTATAATGACGTCAGGTGGCCTGACTCAAACAAAATGGCGGTTGCCTTTTTATATCTCTTGGTATTCTTTAATTGCTTTATTGTTGGATTAATATCAGTTTAACATTACGGCTGCAGCTTCAAATTATGAATGAATAGAGTTTTAAATTTATTACACAAACCAATGCCCTCGGCATATGTTTTTTATGGCCATGCATTCACTCTCTCATTTGCACACTCAGTTTTAGACCTGTACATTCTTTAATTCACAATTGAATATTAATGAGCTCATAAGATAGAAAATAATAAAAGGAACTTCTCTGGTTAATCGGTGCTGATATCCATCCGTTGATTGTGCTTGCTACCCATGGTGCTGGCCGGTGTTCGCCTTTTTTAGTCTGTCGTTTAATTAGGTTGATATTACACTGAATTTACATTTTAAGTAACTGTATGTTAACTAGTTATATGAGCCTTTCTTGCTCCACTGTAATGGCCAACATTTTGCCAGTTGTATTTAAATTATTGTAAAATTTTGTGCACACAACGATACATCGCTGTGGATGCTATGAAGAATGGCGTTGAAATGAGAACGAGGCAACTGTAAATTTTCGCTTGTGTGTGTGTAGTTCTTACGTCATCCCGCTTTGTCTTGCTGGACAACGCCTCGTTACACACATTGTACTCAGTGCGTCATTGTTCTTAGCGATGACGGAGCTGTGCTATAGCCCAATCATAATGCATATTGTTGTACTTCGTCATAAACACCGCCATGGTATATTTTGATGTTTTCACGTCCACCGGAGACCTTGGTGTTTTACTCTGGCCGAATTTGCGTTGTTCCTTTTTTCAGAGGGACAATGTACCTAACCATTCTGTATGTTTAATAATTACATAATATAAACATTGAAAATCCCCATAATTCCCATAATTCTGGTACTGAGTCAGTCTGTACTGTTACAAACCCCCTCAAGGAAAATTTTTGTGTCGAAACACAAAAAATTTCCTTGACTCATTCACACTTTCCTAAAAGGATCAGTCTAGATATGTCACCACAACCCCCTGTAACGTTACAAAAAAATTTTGTCATCACTTACCCTTGGTCCCATGATGTTGGTCGCACCCTCTGACCTTACTGGACTTCTCCTGAGAGATCCCTACACCATAAGGCCATGAGGCACTCTACACTCCTGTTCTGACGCTCCAGCCAGCCCAGGGCTGCGGTCACAACACCACACAACTCTGAAACATCCCATACAAAATTCAAAATAGTGGTATAATACACCTACATATCTACAACTGATATGTTCCCCTTTAGACGCATTGGTTTGTGTTTGGGGCATTGGTTTGGTTTTAAAATCAACAGGTTCAACCTCACAACTACAAGACTTAGAATACCTTGATTTTTACCACCACCTAAATCAATTTCTTATTTGTAAGAAAATAACAACATATCTATAACTACACACATAACACAATATATCAATAATTCTTTAATATACCCCAAAATACCTTCACCTAATTAATTCTACAAATTCAGATTACAACTATCATGGCAGACACTTTTATTTAAATTCTATTGCTCAACTTAGATCCCCTTCTTCTATTTTGTACATGGCAGCTTACTATAATATTTTTATCAATCTTCCTTTGTAACTTTAGATTTTCAACTTTAGAATATACTATCTCTTAACACTCGTTATCGTCATTACCCCTGTAGCGACCTCCTAACCACACACTCTGTTGCCCCCCAACATAATAAAACATCATAAAACATTGTACATTACATATTAACATTGTTACATTTACCTTACATTAAACAATTTAAATTTACATGATTTGTACCAAACTTTATCACATTACTACTTCAACAATTCTCTATTAACTTTTAATTATTTGACCTTCATTAGATTCTATACAACAATTTCAAATTTATCCTTACCTTTCTGTTACAATTACCTTCCTATCGTGAATTTCCCTTTTCTAACCCTTCTATCCTTACTCGTTTGGGTGACTCTCTATTATTCATTTTTCTCTAGCTTATTTTGGCATTGTCAATCTAACCTTACTACCCCCTTTTCTCTACTAACAACCGCTTCTAACCATTAATATACATTTTGACACCAATATCTCTTAATAACCCCCTTCACAAATCCCATTTAAAACCTCTGGCACCGCGCCTTTTTGTACTAGTATGTGTGTATTCCCTCTAACCAACTCATTCCCTTATCGGTTCCTGACCCTTTCAGATAACCCTTTCCGGCAGACAACGATCCCTCCTGTCTCAACATCTCTCGTTGGACTCCTACACCAATACCCTAATTACAAAATATCACCATCAACAACTATAAAATTACCATCCACATTACTCAACTCTACATATAATCGCTAACCACTGTGTCCCTAAAATATCTAACACCTCTTTATATACTATCAACATCTCAACAAATAACTCTATTTAACTAACTCCAATGCCCTGATTTTATCCTTATTCCCAAACTCTTTACAACATTTCAACTTAATACACCATTACAAAATTCATCACTTACCAACTAACAACAATACTTCTCAATATCCAAATATATAATCATCTACTAACCCTTTAGAATCTAAATTCCATAATATCCTTTCAAAATCATTATTAAACTTCTTTCACTTATTTAAAATTCTACAATACATGTTTACATAAAAATACACAAAGTACACAACAGCAAAAATACACAAATACATAGACATCACTACACAAAAATATACAATTCACATAATCACTAAATCATTTACCATAATCAGTCCTAGTCAGTCCATTTTTTAAAAACACTGTCCACACAATTAAATGTTCATAACACAATAGAAGGTCTACCCTCCATCGTTAAACAATAGTCTTATCTTCGGTCTGTACAATTTATTTTTTATTAAATACATTATATTAACATCATTAATATAATACACATTTAAATTCTTATATTTTATAAAACCATAATTAATAGGGTTATTCCCTATCAATTCAACATACAACTTGTCACGATCGGTTATGGTCCTGTCACCTTCAGTATAATTCGTCACAATCAGATAAGTTACTAAGTCATTATTTTCATTATCATCTCCTACGACTGCTATATCAGCTTCCTTACAAGGTAGGTACTTATTATTTTTATTATATATCATCTCTACACCTAACCTTTTCATAAACTCTTCATAATTTTTCTTTACTTTATATATCTCAATTTCTCTCTTTCTCTCTCTCTCAAAACATTTCTCACCATCATACCAAGCTACACACTCTTTCTCCATATATGCAGGGGACTCTACTGCTTTATCACTGCACCACCTGTGAAGTGCACAAAAAAACCCAGGGACCACTTTATTTGTAGACCTTTTGTCTTCCAAATACGCATTGAAGGCACTCTCGTCCTTCCTAAACACACGTGAAGTCTTTACTTCACCCCCTACTACAACATTACGGGAAAAATTTACCCCCTGCAACCCCTTTATCTGTAAATTCTCTCTATACTTTCTCTCTAATTCATCAACACTTTTTATCACTTCATTATCAAATTCTACTCCCATTATACTTTTATCACCACTCTCAATACTCATACAATTATTTTCTAACACCATATTTGTAATTCTATTATAATTCTCACCACTACTTACCTTGTCTTTATTTCTATCTGATTTGTCTACCTTGTCAATGTTACAATTTTGTTTCTGTATTTCGTTTTTAAATTTTTCTAATCTCTCTTCTACTTGGTTTAATTTGACATTCTGTAAAGTATTTTGCTTTTTTAACTCACTTTCAAAACTATCTAGTTTTACGTTAAGTGTACTGTTCATCTGATTTAATTTGTCTTCGAACTTACTGTTTTGTTGTTCGAATTTGTCATTGATTAATATAAATAAATTTTCTAATGAAATTTTATTTTCAACTATTTTGGGCGTTGAGCTAATGTGTCTTTCCAATAAAATGGATTCTGTCTCTGAATTTTCTATTTCTATGCTATTATTATTTTCTGCCATTTTGTATTTTAATATTTTAAATGGTTATCTATCTTTATTTGTATTTGACTACGCAATATACTCAACTCGTATTTAACTATTTAACTTCAACAACATAACCTCTCATTCATTATATATCGTCTTCTGTGTTTCTCCATCTATCTGTTTTATATAAATTAATTTTATATAAAGTCCCTGTTCGGGCGCCAGTTGTAATTTATCAACTAATAAACAATAATAATGATAATATTTTTATATTTATATTTGTAAATGCTACCTTTGTCAATAAACTTTAAACATACAATCAATTCACTGTGAGGGCGGCACTTGTAATATAACATACTAATAAGTCACTGTGAGGGCTGCAATTGTGATATTAATTAACTAATATTTCACTGTGAGGGCTGCAATTGTAATATTCTACTCTCTTTCTTTTTACTACTTATAATATTATTACATATATCTAGCAAGATATGTATGAAAAATACCATAATTCGGTATTACTGGTACTCACCAAATTCATTATTAGCTGGGCTCATCTGCTGCTTTTATACACTGTTTTATACCTAAGGGTTCCAGGGTTTCGGGTACAGGAAGATTTCGAAACACAGTGGACGACACAATTGATAACACAATATTCTGGAGGTTAACCATTAATTTTAATTTCACTCTACGTTCGTACATACAGAACCATGTGTTTACTATAATGACGTCAGGTGGCCTGACTCAAACAAAATGGCGGTTGCCTTTTTATATCTCTTGGTATTCTTTAATTGCTTTATTGTTGGATTAATATCAGTTTAACATTACGGCTGCAGCTTCAAATTATGAATGAATAGAGTTTTAAATTTATTACACAAACCAATGCCCTCAGCATATGTTTTTTATGGCCATGCATTCACTCTCTCATTTGCACACTCAGTTTTAGACCTGTACATTCTTTAATTCACAATTGAATATTAATGAGCTCATAAGATAGAAAATAATAAAAGGAACTTCTCTGGTTAATCGGTGCTGATATCCATCCGTTGATTGTGCTTGCTACCCATGGTGCTGGCCGGTGTTCGCCTTTTTTAGTCTGTCGTTTAATTAGGTTGATATTACACTGAATTTACATTTTAAGTAACTGTATGTTAACTAGTTATATGAGCCTTTCTTGCTCCACTGTAATGGCCAACATTTTGCCAGTTGTATTTAAATTATTGTAAAATTTTGTGCACACAACGATACATCGCTGTGGATGCTATGAAGAATGGCGTTGAAATGAGAACGAGGCAAATGTAAATTTTCGCTTGTGTGTGTGTAGTTCTTACGTCATCCCGCTTTGTCTTGCTGGACAACGCCTCGTTACACACATTGTACTCAGTGCGTCATTGTTCTTAGCGATGACGGAGCTGTGCTATAGCCCAATCATAATGCATATTGTTGTACTTCGTCATAAACACCGCCATGGTATATTTTGATGTTTTCACGTCCACCGGAGACCTTGGTGTTTTACTCTGGCCGAATTTGCGTTGTTCCTTTTTTCAGAGGGACAATGTACCTAACCATTCTGTATGTTTAATAATTACATAATATAAACATTGAAAATCCCCATAATTCCCATAATTCTGGTACTGAGTCAGTCTGTACTGTTACAAACCCCCTCAAGGAAAATTTTTGTGTCGAAACACAAAAAATTTCCTTGACTCATTCACACTTTCCTAAAAGGATCAGTCTAGATATGTCACCACAACCCCCTGTAACGTTACAAAAAAATTTTGTCATCACTTACCCTTGGTCCCATGATGTTGGTCGCACCCTCTGACCTTACTGGACTTCTCCTGAGAGATCCCTACACCATAAGGCCATGAGGCACTCTACACTCCTGTTCTGACGCTCCAGCCAGCCCAGGGCTGCGGTCACAACACCACACAACTCTGAAACATCCCATACAAAATTCAAAATAGTGGTATAATACACCTACATATCTACAACTGATATGTTCCCCTTTAGACGCATTGGTTTGTGTTTGGGGCATTGGTTTGGTTTTAAAATCAACAGGTTCAACCTCACAACTACAAGACTTAGAATACCTTGATTTTTACCACCACCTAAATCAATTTCTTATTTGTAAGAAAATAACAACATATCTATAACTACACACATAACACAATATATCAATAATTCTTTAATATACCCCAAAATACCTTCACCTAATTAATTCTACAAATTCAGATTACAACTATCATGGCAGACACTTTTATTTAAATTCTATTGCTCAACTTAGATCCCCTTCTTCTATTTTGTACATGGCAGCTTACTATAATATTTTTATCAATCTTCCTTTGTAACTTTAGATTTTCAACTTTAGAATATACTATCTCTTAACACTCGTTATCGTCATTACCCCTGTAGCGACCTCCTAACCACACACTCTATTGCCCCCCAACATAATAAAACATCATAAAACATTGTACATTACATATTAACATTGTTACATTTACCTTACATTAAACAATTTAAATTTACATGATTTGTACCAAACTTTATCACATTACTACTTCAACAATTCTCTATTAACTTTTAATTATTTGACCTTCATTAGATTCTATACAACAATTTCAAATTTATCCTTACCTTTCTGTTACAATTACCTTCCTATCGTGAATTTCCCTTTTCTAACCCTTCTATCCTTACTCGTTTGGGTGACTCTCTATTATTCATTTTTCTCTAGCTTATTTTGGCATTGTCAATCTAACCTTACTACCCCCTTTTCTCTACTAACAACCGCTTCTAACCATTAATATACATTTTGACACCAATATCTCTTAATAACCCCCTTCACAAATCCCATTTAAAACCTCTGGCACCGCGCCTTTTTGTACTAGTATGTGTGTATTCCCTCTAACCAACTCATTCCCTTATCGGTTCCTGACCCTTTCAGATAACCCTTTCCGGCAGACAACGATCCCTCCTGTCTCAACATCTCTCGTTGGACTCCTACACCAATACCCTAATTACAAAATATCACCATCAACAACTATAAAATTACCATCCACATTACTCAACTCTACATATAATCGCTAACCACTGTGTCCCTAAAATATCTAACACCTCTTTATATACTATCAACATCTCAACAAATAACTCTATTTAACTAACTCCAATGCCCTGATTTTATCCTTATTCCCAAACTCTTTACAACATTTCAACTTAATACACCATTACAAAATTCATCACTTACCAACTAACAACAATACTTCTCAATATCCAAATATATAATCATCTACTAACCCTTTAGAATCTAAATTCCATAATATCCTTTCAAAATCATTATTAAACTTCTTTCACTTATTTAAAATTCTACAATACATGTTTACATAAAAATACACAAAGTACACAACAGCAAAAATACACAAATACATAGACATCACTACACAAAAATATACAATTCACATAATCACTAAATCATTTACCATAATCAGTCCTAGTCAGTCCATTTTTTAAAAACACTGTCCACACAATTAAATGTTCATAACACAATAGAAGGTCTACCCTCCATCGTTAAACAATAGTCTTATCTTCGGTCTGTACAATTTATTTTTTATTAAATACATTATATTAACATCATTAATATAATACACATTTAAATTCTTATATTTTATAAAACCATAATTAATAGGGTTATTCCCTATCAATTCAACATACAACTTGTCACGATCGGTTATGGTCCTGTCACCTTCAGTATAATTCGTCACAATCAGATAAGTTACTAAGTCATTATTTTCATTATCATCTCCTACGACTGCTATATCAGCTTCCTTACAAGGTAGGTACTTATTATTTTTATTATATATCATCTCTACACCTAACCTTTTCATAAACTCTTCATAATTTTTCTTTACTTTATATATCTCAATTTCTCTCTTTCTCTCTCTCTCAAAACATTTCTCACCATCATACCAAGCTACACACTCTTTCTCCATATATGCAGGGGACTCTACTGCTTTATCACTGCACCACCTGTGAAGTGCACAAAAAAACCCAGGGACCACTTTATTTGTAGACCTTTTGTCTTCCAAATACGCATTGAAGGCACTCTCGTCCTTCCTAAACACACGTGAAGTCTTTACTTCACCCCCTACTACAACATTACGGGAAAAATTTACCCCCTGCAACCCCTTTATCTGTAAATTCTCTCTATACTTTCTCTCTAATTCATCAACACTTTTTATCACTTCATTATCAAATTCTACTCCCATTATACTTTTATCACCACTCTCAATACTCATACAATTATTTTCTAACACCATATTTGTAATTCTATTATAATTCTCACCACTACTTACCTTGTCTTTATTTCTATCTGATTTGTCTACCTTGTCAATGTTACAATTTTGTTTCTGTATTTCGTTTTTAAATTTTTCTAATCTCTCTTCTACTTGGTTTAATTTGACATTCTGTAAAGTATTTTGCTTTTTTAACTCACTTTCAAAACTATCTAGTTTTACGTTAAGTGTACTGTTCATCTGATTTAATTTGTCTTCGAACTTACTGTTTTGTTGTTCGAATTTGTCATTGATTAATATAAATAAATTTTCTAATGAAATTTTATTTTCAACTATTTTGGGCGTTGAGCTAATGTGTCTTTCCAATAAAATGGATTCTGTCTCTGAATTTTCTATTTCTATGCTATTATTATTTTCTGCCATTTTGTATTTTAATATTTTAAATGGTTATCTATCTTTATTTGTATTTGACTACGCAATATACTCAACTCGTATTTAACTATTTAACTTCAACAACATAACCTCTCATTCATTATATATCGTCTTCTGTGTTTCTCCATCTATCTGTTTTATATAAATTAATTTTATATAAAGTCCCTGTTCGGGCGCCAGTTGTAATTTATCAACTAATAAACAATAATAATGATAATATTTTTATATTTATATTTGTAAATGCTACCTTTGTCAATAAACTTTAAACATACAATCAATTCACTGTGAGGGCGGCACTTGTAATATAACATACTAATAAGTCACTGTGAGGGCTGCAATTGTGATATTAATTAACTAATATTTCACTGTGAGGGCTGCAATTGTAATATTCTACTCTCTTTCTTTTTACTACTTATAATATTATTACATATATCTAGCAAGATATGTATGAAAAATACCATAATTCGGTATTACTGGTACTCACCAAATTCATTATTAGCTGGGCTCATCTGCTGCTTTTATACACTGTTTTATACCTAAGGGTTCCAGGGTTTCGGGTACAGGAAGATTTCGAAACACAGTGGACGACACAATTGATAACACAATATTCTGGAGGTTAACCATTAATTTTAATTTCACTCTACGTTCGTACATACAGAACCATGTGTTTACTATAATGACGTCAGGTGGCCTGACTCAAACAAAATGGCGGTTGCCTTTTTATATCTCTTGGTATTCTTTAATTGCTTTATTGTTGGATTAATATCAGTTTAACATTACGGCTGCAGCTTCAAATTATGAATGAATAGAGTTTTAAATTTATTACACAAACCAATGCCCTCGGCATATGTTTTTTATGGCCATGCATTCACTCTCTCATTTGCACACTCAGTTTTAGACCTGTACATTCTTTAATTCACAATTGAATATTAATGAGCTCATAAGATAGAAAATAATAAAAGGAACTTCTCTGGTTAATCGGTGCTGATATCCATCCGTTGATTGTGCTTGCTACCCATGGTGCTGGCCGGTGTTCGCCTTTTTTAGTCTGTCGTTTAATTAGGTTGATATTACACTGAATTTACATTTTAAGTAACTGTATGTTAACTAGTTATATGAGCCTTTCTTGCTCCACTGTAATGGCCAACATTTTGCCAGTTGTATTTAAATTATTGTAAAATTTTGTGCACACAACGATACATCGCTGTGGATGCTATGAAGAATGGCGTTGAAATGAGAACGAGGCAAATGTAAATTTTCGCTTGTGTGTGTGTAGTTCTTACGTCATCCCGCTTTGTCTTGCTGGACAACGCCTCGTTACACACATTGTACTCAGTGCGTCATTGTTCTTAGCGATGACGGAGCTATGCTATAGCCCAATCATAATGCATATTGTTGTACTTCGTCATAAACACCGCCATGGTATATTTTGATGTTTTCACGTCCACCGGAGACCTTGGTGTTTTACTCTGGCCGAATTTGCGTTGTTCCTTTTTTCAGAGGGACAATGTACCTAACCATTCTGTATGTTTAATAATTACATAATATAAACATTGAAAATCCCCATAATTCCCATAATTCTGGTACTGAGTCAGTCTGTACTGTTACACCGTATTTACAGTCTCTACGTTTCTAAGAATTCATGCCAAGGCAAGCAGCCAACTAAATCCATTCTCTCCCTCATACTCTTATATTACAGTATGAGATCATACTCTGATATTATCTTATCAAAGTGTATAGTCTTTGTCATAAATTCGCATAGTGTAGAGTTTTGTGATGTTGCAGAAAAGAAAAGCATATTCTGTGAGTGATAAACTCAAAATAATTGATCGTGTGAAGAACGGAGAGTCAAATGCAAGTTTATCACGTGAGTGTGGCATCCCAGAAGGAACAATTAGAGGGTGGATGAAGGAAGAAGATAAACTTAAAAGTTTTGTGAACACAGTTGAAAGTGAAGTGGGGTTGCAAAGAAAAAAGACTAAAGTAGGTAAGGATAGTGAACTAGATGAGTGTCTGTACAGGTGGTTTTTAATAAAACGAAGTGAAGGTGTGCCACTGTCAGGACCAGTTATTAGAGCTCAAGCTGTGAAATTCCATAGTGATTTATACGGCAACAGTGACTTTAATGCATCTGATGGGTGGTTTTCGCGATGGAAATCTCGTCATGGTATAAGCCAGATAAGCATTGAAGGGGAAGCACGATCATGTGACAGTGAAGCTGCAGCACTTTTTCCTCAGGCATTAAACAAAGTAATGATCGATAACGATTTAAATGACCATCAAGTGTATAACTGTGATGAAACTGCTCTGTATTTTCGAATGCTTCCTACCAGAACTCTGGATGTGAATAATTCAATAAATAAATCTGGATTAAAAATAAATAAGGATAGAGTTACCCTCCTGTTTGCCACGAATAAATCAGGCAGCCACAAAGTTAAACCTCTCTGTATAGGGAAAAGCCGAAATCCTAGATGCTTTCAACATGTTAACATGACGTCATTACCCATTACATATCGTAATACAAAAAATGCTTGGATGACAAGTGATATTTTCGGTAAATGGTTCCATGAAGAATTTGTTCCATCTGTGAGAAGCCACCTGCGGTCACTCAACCTCGAAGAAAAAGCTGTACTGACCCTTGACCACTGTCCAGCACATCCACCTGCTGATATGCTACAGTCAAGAGATGGGAAAATCGGAGTCATGTTCTTGCCGAAAAACACTACAGCACTGATCCAGCCATTAGATCAAGGCATCATAAAAGCATTTAAAGCGCATTACCGCCGTGAACTTCTGAGTGCTATAGTGAATTCTGATGAGGAAATGGAAATTTACCTTAACTCAATAAACCTGAAAACAGTTGCGTATTCAATAGGTCTTGCATGGGAAAGTATTAGTACGGCTACGATTCAGAATTGCTGGAAGAAATGTTCCTTTGAACAAAACATCGCCGATGGAAATTGCTCTGTTGCCGGATTCACTAATAGTGATGTACAGTCTGCGAGTAGTGCTCTGCATTGCAACTTCACTCTAGATGACTTGAATGACTGGGCAGAAGTTGACAACGGTGAGCCTGTTACAGAATGTATAGGAGATAAAGATATCATCGATGCAGTCCGAATGCAAATTGCGAAGAAAAAGAAGACGATGACGATGATGGAAATGAAAATGGGGTGGAAGTGAAAGAAGTTATTCCAAATGTTAGTGAAGTGATAATACACATAAACAAAGTAATTTCGTGGATGGAGAGGCAAAGTGAATCTAATAATGTTCATCTGCTGCACCTCGCGTTTATAAAACAATACGCGGAAAAGAAACGCTGTGCATTATCCCGTCAAACAACAATTACGGACTTTTTTAAGACCAACAATTAGGCCTACAGTAGGTCGAGTGAGCAATGTATAAATAGTGTATTTTATATTCCATTGGATTAAAATACAGTTTTCTTATTTTTTATTTCTACATTTGGTGACGTAATTTACGTACAGTATATAGTAGTGCATTATGCTGTAGCCTTTTTCCCGGTCCTCCCTCCCCATCATTTGTCACTGTACAGGTCACCTTCCGATATACCGCGGTTACGCCTATAACGCGGGGGAAAGTATGTCACCCGACAACCGCGCTATATCGGGCTTCTACTGTGTGTCGTAAGTGAGATAACGACCAAGAGAATCAAAGGGACTTACAACCAGTCTTCTTTGAAAAAATATTATGAGGCAGTGTCAGAATATTAAAAGAATTTGGAGAGTAAACATTATCTAAATTCAAAAAATTAAAGTAAGCACAACTTACAATAAGTATTTGATTGAAATTATTATATGAATGAAAAAGAATTTAGAAGAAAGATTAGCTAAATTCAAAAATAAGTAAGTACAAACTTACAACCAAGTGTGAAACAACATGTGTAAACCCATGTAATTTTGAAAAAAGTATATATATAATGAAATATCATAAAAAATTGATATAAAATAATAAAATGTTAAACAAATAATGATGACGCTACATAACATCAATAACTAACCCTATTACAAAAGGGAATAATAAAGAATTAACGTTTCACAAAAGAAAAGACAAGACAATCAAATAAAAAATGACAATAACATATTAACTGGACAATTAATGATGAAAAAATATAAGTGAGCCAGAAACCAGCTACAATATTAATATTGAATATAAATGAGAAATAAAGTGATAACAAATAAAATCACTACCATATGAAGTAAGCTAATGAACCACTGCAAAATATCCATTAAATATCGCAATAAGATTAGAAAAAGGAATCCAAATAAGTCACTGAGAAGAAAAGGTCATGAGATGTATAAAAGAGAGAATAATTAGTCCCAAAAGTGATTTATTGCATTGATATTATATGAGTCGAAAACAGACAACTATTATTATGATTATTATTAAGTGATAATTTTATGTTGAGATACGTCCAACAATTAATTTATGTTATTGAGCAGATAGGCAAGACCTCTGAACTCAAAATGTGTATAAATGGATAGCAGAGTAATAGAGCCACACGTGCCCTGTGGCTAATACCAATTTATATGAAGGGGAGAGAAGAAAAATTTTAGGGAAATAGAACATACAAGGGATAACACTCGTAATGAAAGAACAAAGAAAGAAAATAATACCATACCATGAACCATGACTTAATAAAAATAAATAAAGAAGAAAGTAGCGATTGATGAATTCCTGAATAATAACAACTTGATTAAATGAACTATATTGATGATTTCAGAAAAAACATAATGATCTTTGTTTCGAAATAATCAATTTTGGTGGCGATGCATTATATAACATGACATAAGGTAGTGAAAAATACATTGATAATTAATTATAAAACAAAGAAGCTGAAGACAAGAAGAAAGATCAAGAACTTATAAACTCAGAGATTAATAACCAAATGACAAAAGACTAATAAACTGACGATGACTTGACTCAATAGATTGGATAAATACAAGAAGAACAATGGAACAAGGAAGAAGGAACCAAGAACCAAATGTAATCAAGAAATTGATAACGAACATTGTAATCCCCTAATAATGACCATAAAATGTATGTAAACAAATGCACTAATGTAATTAGAGTATAGATGAGATGTACCTAGGGAAATAATGGCAAATAAGATAGTAATGTTATGTATATTTTATTAATGAAGAAATGTACTTATAAATACATGATAGGGAGTTAATAACAAACACACCCAAATGAATAGTGATAAATATAATCAAAACCAGTAAACAATAGCCTGAGGCAAATAAAGGCCACAGTTAATAATCAAAAGTGATCATTAGTGAAGGGAAAATAAAGTAAATACTCATAACCAATAACCACATGATGATGTTATCATAAATAAACAACATAGTGAACAATATCAAGTGAGTGGAATAAAGAGTGTATTAATACAAAAGTGGTGACATGCAGTTATAGCATGTTACATAAAAAGGTGAAAGTGAATAAATAAAAAACCTTCTATGAAGGAAAAGGTGTAGTGGGTGAACATAAAAAGGTATTTTAATTAGTAGACTGTATTAGAATATCTGAAAGACCTGTGATAAACTTTATGCTAGCAAGTAAGATGAACTAATTATACTGTGTTTAATTTAAGCAATAGTTAGTAAGAATTATGAAATAAGATAGAAATTAAGTCATTAGAATGAAAGGTAAACAAGAAAGATAGACACTGTTTTCTAGTGAAGGAATGAGGGAGCAGAATATATTGTGTAAAGTACAGTTTAATAGTAGTATAATAAGAGTTTTGTTGTTGTTTAAAAAACCAATATAATGTAATGAATTATAAGTTAAAACAAATAGTAGGAAGAAACAGAAAGGTAGTTAGAAGTTTATTTCAGGTTTGCACCTGTCAAGAAAATGTTAATTGTTATAATAAGAGGTGTAGTTAGAATCACCAATGTTTATTATTTGTTTCTAGTACAAAATTGTTTTAATGTACCATATATAAAGGTAAGGAGTTACAAAGAATGTTAGATAGTAGTATAGGAAAATCTAGGCTCTAGGCCTAACAGTTAATGAAGAATTTTGTAAATTTAAGGACAAACAATAGCCCAATATCAAAGAAGAATATACCAAATGTTCAAACAAGTTAAGCAGGTATACCTAATACCAAAATGTCCAGTTTTAGATAAAATATATATGAAATATAAATAAGAAAAATAACAAAAATGTGATTAGCTACTCAAAAGTAACCATGAGGGGTATCAAAATGATCCTTATCAAAAATTATGAACAATGGTATTCATGTAATAAACATGGCTAGTAATATAAGAAAGAAATCTTAATTTGAAGATATTTTATAGATTTAAACTAAAATAAAACGTAGAATATAACAATGACATAAATTAACGACCAATGAGAATTAGCATAATTTAATAGGTAACCATAGCAACCAAAATTTATTGCCAAAAAACCGTTGGAATTTTCATTAATCCATTATTGACCGACGCGGAGGGCGGATGTATGCAGCTCTCAACCCAAATTTTACTATAAATACGTAAATTTTGACCGAAACCAGAAGGAAGAAAGATAGTAATAGCCACCTATGGAACACCTGATAAACTAATTATTATTAAAATACTCACAAAATAAAATTATCAGTGGAAATTAAGAAGACTTCAAGAAACATAGCTGACGACTCATCCCGAAGGAAGAAAAGGAGCGATCTACTACAACCGAAGAAGACAAACGACTGCGGAACGAGAGGGAAGCCGAACTTTATGGAACAACTATCTGAACGAGATTGATGAACATCCGAAAAGTAGAAGACGACCAGATCCATCCGGAAGAAGTAGACGTCCATCGAGGAAGCCCCAACAAGAACTCATGAGTATAAAACAATAATCCCACTAAAAACGAATTCCCATTTTTTATCCATAATAACGAATCACAATTTTCACTTCACTGATCACTATTTTGAACAAGAACTGAAGGTATTTATAATATCACTATTACTGAACTTTAATCAATTAATAACCATTTAAACTGACCTATAATAAATTATTAATAAACATAACTTGTTGTCAAAATCCTAACCAAAACTATACTACCTCTCATTGATGATTACTTACTTGGATGTATTAATGTATTAAATATTGTGTACCTAGTTTTAAGAAATATTATAAATTTGTGCATTTTAGCCGTTAATCCAAAACTTCTGTAGTCAAAAGGACTTATTAACACGCCCTGTGAAAAATTTTATTGTAAACAAACATTATTCGCCAAGCGGCGTCCCATGATACAAACGACTGAGCATGCCAACTGAGCAATTGTAAAAGCCGGTACTAATATAAAATAATGTACTACTAAATAACTGAAAATTATTAAAGGGTTTAATAAAGCTTATTGTTCTGGAACGCTGTATGTTTGATTCGTACAAAATAAGGTAAAATATAGAGAATTATTAAAGTGAAAACAACAAAACAACACAGTTAGCAAGTCAACACTGCAAGACGGCGTGCGCCAATATTCAAACCGAACGCCGAGAGATACGGTTGGCCCGTAAGTAGTAAGAAAAAGTACGACTCGACTCGCTACATACGAATAACATTCATAGAATTAACTGAACTGATTAATACCCTCAATTATACACCTATACTATACCACGAACCCAACGAGCGAATTAAAAAACGCTCATCACGCACACATTCACGATAAGAGTAATAGAACGGGTGAACAAAAATTCTAAAATTCAAACACACTATTTTTAAACACCCCGCAAAAAAACTTTTATTACAAAGTGGCGCCCAACGTGGGGCTAGAATAATTAAGAAATTATACCATTAAACCTTACAGATTCTAGTGGCGACTACAGAAAATGTAGTCGGGAAAAATCGGCACAAGACTGACTAAGTTACGCGAGAAGGAGGCGGAAGAGGAAGCAAAGAGATTAGAAAAGGAGATCGAGCAAGGTGTCAGAATGGAAGAAAAGGAAATAACTTCGGTGGAAGATGTAGAAGAATTATTTACCCCTATGGAAACAGATAAACCTACACAGCAGGAGGAGGCCAGAGCAGACATGGACTTACTAAAACTATGGGAATTAATTAAAGAAGACTCCAGGAAGCAGATTGAAGAAATGAAGGAGGACAATGAGAGAAGGAGAAGAGAAGACAAAGAAGAATTGAATAAGAAGTTTGAGTTGATTAATGACCATTTCAAGAGAATAGGTGAAAAATTGGACAGATTTAACGAGGAATTAAGACAACCAAGGGAAGAGAATTCCAAAAAATTGCATGAAACACTAGATAATACTTCGGAAGGTATTGAAGAAACAGTAAATGAAAACAAGGAACCATTAGACCAGAAGGTAGAAGATAGTAAGAAGGAAACAGAATTAAAAGAAGACCAAAGCATACTGTTATCTGCAAATAAAAATAACAGCCACAAGGAGGATATCCAAAGCATGGAGGTGAAGACTAAGAAGAGGAATCCAAGGAAACTCATAAATACAAGAGAAGAGTTGGAGATGATGAAGAATGGACTACTTGAGATGTGTAATATACCAATTAACGACCAGAATGAATTTTATAAATAACAGAAGGAACTTACTAGAAACTTTAGAAAGGAATCACTACAAAACAGTGTGTAACAGAATAAGAAGGAGAAGACACTTAATAGACATGCATAATCCAATATCAACGATAGCATCTACGATGGAAATAGCATTGACCTATTCGTTGTATAAACAAAATAATGAAATGATTGAGATAGGAAGGGAAACAAGTGAAAATTTTATGACAGAAACATTTAAATACAAAATAATAGCAAGAAAATGGACAAGAACAGAAGTCATACTGAAAACGACAGCAATCCGAACAGGGGTAACTCATATAATCATGGACCATGGTTAAACCAAGTGCGGAGGAACGCTGAGAAATGGGAATGATATTAGAGATAACCGACACAGCATTGATGAAGGAGGAAGGAAAAGGAGAAGATTAACTTACAAAAAAAAAAGGAAAAAAAAGGGTATAAATAACAAGGGCCATTGTATAGTACAATATATACCCCTATCTCATTGTCAAAGACAACCAAAACAACACCAGTAGAAGCCCGATATAGCGCGGTCCGATATACCGCGGATTCGGATATAACGCGGTGAAGAGTATGTCGCCCGTTATTAGCGAAAATTCTTACTTGTAGAGAGTGAGTAAATTATGAATTGTTTATCGTGACTTCCGTAGCCACATTGGAATGCGTTGCGTTTATTGTAAACAAAGGCTTGTTGTTGGAAACGGCGTTGTAAACAACAGCCAGAATTGCCAGTTCAAGTGTACCTGTAGACATAAACAATTGCCCCGTTGTAATTTATTAACTAATAAACAATAATAATGATAATATTTTTATATTTATATTTGTAAATGCTACCTTTGTCAATAAACTTTAAACATACAATCAATTCACTGTGAGGGCGGCACTTGTAATATAACATACTAATAAGTCACTGTGAGGGCTGCAATTGTGATATTAATTAACTAATATTTCACTGTGAGGGCTGCAATTGTAATATTCTACTCTCTTTCTTTTTACTACTTATAATATTATTACATATATCTAGCAAGATATGTATGAAAAATACCATAATTCGGTATTACTGGTACTCACCAAATTCATTATTAGCCGGGCTCATCTGCTGCTTTTATACACTGTTTTATACCTAAGGGTTCCAGGGTTTCGGGTACAGGAAGATTTCGAAACACAGTGGACGACACAATTGATAACACAATATTCTGGAGGTTAACCATTAATTTTAATTTCACTCTACGTTCGTACATACAGAACCATGTGTTTACTATAATGACGTCAGGTGGCCTGACTCAAACAAAATGGCGGTTGCCTTTTTATATCTCTTGGTATTCTTTAATTGCTTTATTGTTGGATTAATATCAGTTTAACATTACGGCTGCAGCTTCAAATTATGAATGAATAGAGTTTTAAATTTATTACACAAACCAATGCCCTCAGCATATGTTTTTTATGGCCATGCATTCACTCTCTCATTTGCACACTCAGTTTTAGACCTGTACATTCTTTAATTCACAATTGAATATTAATGAGCTCATAAGATAGAAAATAATAAAAGGAACTTCTCTGGTTAATCGGTGCTGATATCCATCCGTTGATTGTGCTTGCTACCCATGGTGCTGGCCGGTGTTCGCCTTTTTTAGTCTGTCGTTTAATTAGGTTGATATTACACTGAATTTACATTTTAAGTAACTGTATGTTAACTAGTTATATGAGCCTTTCTTGCTCCACTGTAATGGCCAACATTTTGCCAGTTGTATTTAAATTATTGTAAAATTTTGTGCACACAACGATACATCGCTGTGGATGCTATGAAGAATGGCGTTGAAATGAGAACGAGGCAAATGTAAATTTTCGCTTGTGTGTGTGTAGTTCTTACGTCATCCCGCTTTGTCTTGCTGGACAACGCCTCGTTACACACATTGTACTCAGTGCGTCATTGTTCTTAGCGATGACGGAGCTGTGCTATAGCCCAATCATAATGCATATTGTTGTACTTCGTCATAAACACCGCCATGGTATATTTTGATGTTTTCACGTCCACCGGAGACCTTGGTGTTTTACTCTGGCCGAATTTGCGTTGTTCCTTTTTTCAGAGGGACAATGTACCTAACCATTCTGTATGTTTAATAATTACATAATATAAACATTGAAAATCCCCATAATTCCCATAATTCTGGTACTGAGTCAGTCTGTACTGTTACAAACCCCCTCAAGGAAAATTTTTGTGTCGAAACACAAAAAATTTCCTTGACTCATTCACACTTTCCTAAAAGGATCAGTCTAGATATGTCACCACAACCCCCTGTAACGTTACAAAAAAATTTTGTCATCACTTACCCTTGGTCCCATGATGTTGGTCGCACCCTCTGACCTTACTGGACTTCTCCTGAGAGATCCCTACACCATAAGGCCATGAGGCACTCTACACTCCTGTTCTGACGCTCCAGCCAGCCCAGGGCTGCGGTCACAACACCACACAACTCTGAAACATCCCATACAAAATTCAAAATAGTGGTATAATACACCTACATATCTACAACTGATATGTTCCCCTTTAGACGCATTGGTTTGTGTTTGGGGCATTGGTTTGGTTTTAAAATCAACAGGTTCAACCTCACAACTACAAGACTTAGAATACCTTGATTTTTACCACCACCTAAATCAATTTCTTATTTGTAAGAAAATAACAACATATCTATAACTACACACATAACACAATATATCAATAATTCTTTAATATACCCCAAAATACCTTCACCTAATTAATTCTACAAATTCAGATTACAACTATCATGGCAGACACTTTTATTTAAATTCTATTGCTCAACTTAGATCCCCTTCTTCTATTTTGTACATGGCAGCTTACTATAATATTTTTATCAATCTTCCTTTGTAACTTTAGATTTTCAACTTTAGAATATACTATCTCTTAACACTCGTTATCGTCATTACCCCTGTAGCGACCTCCTAACCACACACTCTATTGCCCCCCAACATAATAAAACATCATAAAACATTGTACATTACATATTAACATTGTTACATTTACCTTACATTAAACAATTTAAATTTACATGATTTGTACCAAACTTTATCACATTACTACTTCAACAATTCTCTATTAACTTTTAATTATTTGACCTTCATTAGATTCTATACAACAATTTCAAATTTATCCTTACCTTTCTGTTACAATTACCTTCCTATCGTGAATTTCCCTTTTCTAACCCTTCTATCCTTACTCGTTTGGGTGACTCTCTATTATTCATTTTTCTCTAGCTTATTTTGGCATTGTCAATCTAACCTTACTACCCCCTTTTCTCTACTAACAACCGCTTCTAACCATTAATATACATTTTGACACCAATATCTCTTAATAACCCCCTTCACAAATCCCATTTAAAACCTCTGGCACCGCGCCTTTTTGTACTAGTATGTGTGTATTCCCTCTAACCAACTCATTCCCTTATCGGTTCCTGACCCTTTCAGATAACCCTTTCCGGCAGACAACGATCCCTCCTGTCTCAACATCTCTCGTTGGACTCCTACACCAATACCCTAATTACAAAATATCACCATCAACAACTATAAAATTACCATCCACATTACTCAACTCTACATATAATCGCTAACCACTGTGTCCCTAAAATATCTAACACCTCTTTATATACTATCAACATCTCAACAAATAACTCTATTTAACTAACTCCAATGCCCTGATTTTATCCTTATTCCCAAACTCTTTACAACATTTCAACTTAATACACCATTACAAAATTCATCACTTACCAACTAACAACAATACTTCTCAATATCCAAATATATAATCATCTACTAACCCTTTAGAATCTAAATTCCATAATATCCTTTCAAAATCATTATTAAACTTCTTTCACTTATTTAAAATTCTACAATACATGTTTACATAAAAATACACAAAGTACACAACAGCAAAAATACACAAATACATAGACATCACTACACAAAAATATACAATTCACATAATCACTAAATCATTTACCATAATCAGTCCTAGTCAGTCCATTTTTTAAAAACACTGTCCACACAATTAAATGTTCATAACACAATAGAAGGTCTACCCTCCATCGTTAAACAATAGTCTTATCTTCGGTCTGTACAATTTATTTTTTATTAAATACATTATATTAACATCATTAATATAATACACATTTAAATTCTTATATTTTATAAAACCATAATTAATAGGGTTATTCCCTATCAATTCAACATACAACTTGTCACGATCGGTTATGGTCCTGTCACCTTCAGTATAATTCGTCACAATCAGATAAGTTACTAAGTCATTATTTTCATTATCATCTCCTACGACTGCTATATCAGCTTCCTTACAAGGTAGGTACTTATTATTTTTATTATATATCATCTCTACACCTAACCTTTTCATAAACTCTTCATAATTTTTCTTTACTTTATATATCTCAATTTCTCTCTTTCTCTCTCTCTCAAAACATTTCTCACCATCATACCAAGCTACACACTCTTTCTCCATATATGCAGGGGACTCTACTGCTTTATCACTGCACCACCTGTGAAGTGCACAAAAAAACCCAGGGACCACTTTATTTGTAGACCTTTTGTCTTCCAAATACGCATTGAAGGCACTCTCGTCCTTCCTAAACACACGTGAAGTCTTTACTTCACCCCCTACTACAACATTACGGGAAAAATTTACCCCCTGCAACCCCTTTATCTGTAAATTCTCTCTATACTTTCTCTCTAATTCATCAACACTTTTTATCACTTCATTATCAAATTCTACTCCCATTATACTTTTATCACCACTCTCAATACTCATACAATTATTTTCTAACACCATATTTGTAATTCTATTATAATTCTCACCACTACTTACCTTGTCTTTATTTCTATCTGATTTGTCTACCTTGTCAATGTTACAATTTTGTTTCTGTATTTCGTTTTTAAATTTTTCTAATCTCTCTTCTACTTGGTTTAATTTGACATTCTGTAAAGTATTTTGCTTTTTTAACTCACTTTCAAAACTATCTAGTTTTACGTTAAGTGTACTGTTCATCTGATTTAATTTGTCTTCGAACTTACTGTTTTGTTGTTCGAATTTGTCATTGATTAATATAAATAAATTTTCTAATGAAATTTTATTTTCAACTATTTTGGGCGTTGAGCTAATGTGTCTTTCCAATAAAATGGATTCTGTCTCTGAATTTTCTATTTCTATGCTATTATTATTTTCTGCCATTTTGTATTTTAATATTTTAAATGGTTATCTATCTTTATTTGTATTTGACTACGCAATATACTCAACTCGTATTTAACTATTTAACTTCAACAACATAACCTCTCATTCATTATATATCGTCTTCTGTGTTTCTCCATCTATCTGTTTTATATAAATTAATTTTATATAAAGTCCCTGTTCGGGCGCCAGTTGTAATTTATCAACTAATAAACAATAATAATGATAATATTTTTATATTTATATTTGTAAATGCTACCTTTGTCAATAAACTTTAAACATACAATCAATTCACTGTGAGGGCGGCACTTGTAATATAACATACTAATAAGTCACTGTGAGGGCTGCAATTGTGATATTAATTAACTAATATTTCACTGTGAGGGCTGCAATTGTAATATTCTACTCTCTTTCTTTTTACTACTTATAATATTATTACATATATCTAGCAAGATATGTATGAAAAATACCATAATTCGGTATTACTGGTACTCACCAAATTCATTATTAGCTGGGCTCATCTGCTGCTTTTATACACTGTTTTATACCTAAGGGTTCCAGGGTTTCGGGTACAGGAAGATTTCGAAACACAGTGGACGACACAATTGATAACACAATATTCTGGAGGTTAACCATTAATTTTAATTTCACTCTACGTTCGTACATACAGAACCATGTGTTTACTATAATGACGTCAGGTGGCCTGACTCAAACAAAATGGCGGTTGCCTTTTTATATCTCTTGGTATTCTTTAATTGCTTTATTGTTGGATTAATATCAGTTTAACATTACGGCTGCAGCTTCAAATTATGAATGAATAGAGTTTTAAATTTATTACACAAACCAATGCCCTCAGCATATGTTTTTTATGGCCATGCATTCACTCTCTCATTTGCACACTCAGTTTTAGACCTGTACATTCTTTAATTCACAATTGAATATTAATGAGCTCATAAGATAGAAAATAATAAAAGGAACTTCTCTGGTTAATCGGTGCTGATATCCATCCGTTGATTGTGCTTGCTACCCATGGTGCTGGCCGGTGTTCGCCTTTTTTAGTCTGTCGTTTAATTAGGTTGATATTACACTGAATTTACATTTTAAGTAACTGTATGTTAACTAGTTATATGAGCCTTTCTTGCTCCACTGTAATGGCCAACATTTTGCCAGTTGTATTTAAATTATTGTAAAATTTTGTGCACACAACGATACATCGCTGTGGATGCTATGAAGAATGGCGTTGAAATGAGAACGAGGCAAATGTAAATTTTCGCTTGTGTGTGTGTAGTTCTTACGTCATCCCGCTTTGTCTTGCTGGACAACGCCTCGTTACACACATTGTACTCAGTGCGTCATTGTTCTTAGCGATGACGGAGCTGTGCTATAGCCCAATCATAATGCATATTGTTGTACTTCGTCATAAACACCGCCATGGTATATTTTGATGTTTTCACGTCCACCGGAGACCTTGGTGTTTTACTCTGGCCGAATTTGCGTTGTTCCTTTTTTCAGAGGGACAATGTACCTAACCATTCTGTATGTTTAATAATTACATAATATAAACATTGAAAATCTCCATAATTCCCATAATTCTGGTACTGAGTCAGTCTGTACTGTTACACCGTATTTACAGTCTCTATGTTTCTAAGAATTCATGCCAAGGCAAGCAGCCAACTAAATCCATTCTCTCCCTCATACTCTTATATTACAGTATGAGATCATACTCTGATATTATCTTATCAAAGTGTATAGTCTTTGTCATAAATTCGCATAGTGTAGAGTTTTGTGATGTTGCAGAAAAGAAAAGCATATTCTGTGAGTGATAAACTCAAAATAATTGATCGTGTGAAGAACGGAGAGTCAAATGCAAGTTTATCACGTGAGTGTGGCATCCCAGAAGGAACAATTAGAGGGTGGATGAAGGAAGAAGATAAACTTAAAAGTTTTGTGAACACAGTTGAAAGTGAAGTGGGGTTGCAAAGAAAAAAGACTAAAGTAGGTAAGGATAGTGAACTAGATGAGTGTCTGTACAGGTGGTTTTTAATAAAACGAAGTGAAGGTGTGCCACTGTCAGGACCAGTTATTAGAGCTCAAGCTGTGAAATTCCATAGTGATTTATACGGCAACAGTGACTTTAATGCATCTGATGGGTGGTTTTCGCGATGGAAATCTCGTCATGGTATAAGCCAGATAAGCATTGAAGGGGAAGCACGATCATGTGACAGTGAAGCTGCAGCACTTTTTCCTCAGGCATTAAACAAAGTAATGATCGATAACGATTTAAATGACCATCAAGTGTATAACTGTGATGAAACTGCTCTGTATTTTCGAATGCTTCCTACCAGAACTCTGGATGTGAATAATTCAATAAATAAATCTGGATTAAAAATAAATAAGGATAGAGTTACCCTCCTGTTTGCCACAAATAAATCAGGCAGCCACAAAGTTAAACCTCTCTGTATAGGGAAAAGCCGAAATCCTAGATGCTTTCAACATGTTAACATGACGTCATTACCCATCACATATCGTAATACAAAAAATGCTTGGATGACAAGTGATATTTTCGGTAAATGGTTCCATGAAGAATTTGTTCCATCTGTGAGAAGCCACCTGCGGTCACTCAACCTCGAAGAAAAAGCTGTACTGACCCTTGACCACTGTCCAGCACATCCACCTGCTGATATGCTACAGTCAAGAGATGGGAAAATCGGAGTCATGTTCTTGCCGAAAAACACTACAGCACTGATCCAGCCATTAGATCAAGGCATCATAAAAGCATTTAAAGCGCATTACCGCCGTGAACTTCTGAGTGCTATAGTGAATTCTGATGAGGAAATGGAAATTTACCTTAACTCAATAAACCTGAAAACAGTTGCGTATTCAATAGGTCTTGCATGGGAAAGTATTAGTACGGCTACGATTCAGAATTGCTGGAAGAAATGTTCCTTTGAACAAAACATCGCCGATGGAAATTGCTCTGTTGCCGGATTCACTAATAGTGATGTACAGTCTGCGAGTAGTGCTCTGCATTGCAACTTCACTCTAGATGACTTGAATGACTGGGCAGAAGTTGACAACGGTGAGCCTGTTACAGAATGTATAGGAGATAAAGATATCATCGATGCAGTCCGAATGCAAATTGCGAAGAAAAAGAAGACGATGACGATGATGGAAATGAAAATGGGGTGGAAGTGAAAGAAGTTATTCCAAATGTTAGTGAAGTGATAATACACATAAACAAAGTAATTTCGTGGATGGAGAGGCAAAGTGAATCTAATAATGTTCATCTGCTGCACCTCGCGTTTATAAAACAATACGCGGAAAAGAAACGCTGTGCATTATCCCGTCAAACAACAATTACGGACTTTTTTAAGACCAACAATTAGGCCTACAGTAGGTCGAGTGAGCAATGTATAAATAGTGTATTTTATATTCCATTGGATTAAAATACAGTTTTCTTATTTTTTATTTCTACATTTGGTGACGTAATTTACGTACAGTATATAGTAGTGCATTATGCTGTAGCCTTTTTCCCGGTCCTCCCTCCCCATCATTTGTCACTGTACAGGTCACCTTCCGATATACCGCGGTTACGCCTATAACGCGGGGGAAAGTATGTCACCCGACAACCGCGCTATATCGGGCTTCTACTGTGTGTCGTAAGTGAGATAACGACCAAGAGAATCAAAGGGACTTACAACCAGTCTTCTTTGAAAAAATATTATGAGGCAGTGTCTGAATATTAAAAGAATTTGGAGAGTAAACATTATCTAAATTCAAAAAATTAAAGTAAGCACAACTTACAATAAGTATTTGATTGAAATTATTATATGAATGAAAAAGAATTTAGAAGAAAGATTAGCTAAATTCAAAAATAAGTAAGTACAAACTTACAACCAAGTGTGAAACAACATGTGTAAACCCATGTAATTTTGAAAAAAGTATATATATAATGAAATATCATAAAAAATTGATATAAAATAATAAAATGTTAAACAAATAATGATGACGCTACATAACATCGATAACTAACCCTATTACAAAAGGGAATAATAAAGAATTAACGTTTCACAAAAGAAAAGACAAGACAATCAAATAAAAAATGACAATAACATATTAACTGGACAATTAATGATGAAAAAATATAAGTGAGCCAGAAACCAGCTACAATATTAATATTGAATATAAATGAGAAATAAAGTGATAACAAATAAAATCACTACCATATGAAGTAAGCTAATGAACCACTGCAAAATATCCATTAAATATCGCAATAAGATTAGAAAAAGGAATCCAAATAAGTCACTGAGAAGAAAAGGTCATGAGATGTATAAAAGAGAGAATAATTAGTCCCAAAAGTGATTTATTGCATTGATATTATATGAGTCGAAAACAGACAACTATTATTATGATTATTATTATGTGATAATTTTATGTTGAGATACGTCCAACAATTAATTTATGTTATTGAGCAGATAGGCAAGACCTCTGAACTCAAAATGTGTATAAATGGATAGCAGAGTAATAGAGCCACACGTGCCCTGTGGCTAATACCAATTTATATGAAGGGGAGAGAAGAAAAATTTTAGGGAAATAGAACATACAAGGGATAACACTCGTAATGAAAGAACAAAGAAAGAAAATAATACCATACCATGAACCATGACTTAATAAAAATAAATAAAGAAGAAAGTAGCGATTGATGAATTCCTGAATAATAACAACTTGATTAAATGAACTATATTGATGATTTCAGAAAAAACATAATGATCTTTGTTTCGAAATAATCAATTTTGGTGGCGATGCATTATATAACATGACATAAGGTAGTGAAAAATACATTGATAATTAATTATAAAACAAAGAAGCTGAAGACAAGAAGAAAGATCAAGAACTTATAAACTCAGAGATTAATAACCAAATGACAAAAGACTAATAAACTGACGATGACTTGACTCAATAGATTGGATAAATACAAGAAGAACAATGGAACAAGGAAGAAGGAACCAAGAACCAAATGTAATCAAGAAATTGATAACGAACATTGTAATCCCCTAATAATGACCATAAAATGTATGTAAACAAATGCACTAATGTAATTAGAGTATAGATGAGATGTACCTAGGGAAATAATGGCAAATAAGATAGTAATGTTATGTATATTTTATTAATGAAGAAATGTACTTATAAATACATGATAGGGAGTTAATAACAAACACACCCAAATGAATAGTGATAAATATAATCAAAACCAGTAAACAATAGCCTGAGGCAAATAAAGGCCACAGTTAATAATCAAAAGTGATTATTAGTGAAGGGAAAATAAAGTAAATACTCATAACCAATAACCACATGATGATGTTATCATAAATAAACAACATAGTGAACAATATCAAGTGAGTGGAATAAAGAGTGTATTAATACAAAAGTGGTGACATGCAGTTATAGCATGTTACATAAAAAGGTGAAAGTGAATAAATAAAAAACCTTCTATGAAGGAAAAGGTGTAGTGGGTGAACATAAAAAGGTATTTTAATTAGTAGACTGTATTAGAATATCTGAAAGACCTGTGATAAACTTTATGCTAGCAAGTAAGATGAACTAATTATACTGTGTTTAATTTAAGCAATAGTTAGTAAGAATTATGAAATAAGATAGAAATTAAGTCATTAGAATGAAAGGTAAACAAGAAAGATAGACACTGTTTTCTAGTGAAGGAATGAGGGAGCAGAATATATTGTGTAAAGTACAGTTTAATAGTAGTATAATAAGAGTTTTGTTGTTGTTTAAAAAACCAATATAATGTAATGAATTATAAGTTAAAACAAATAGTAGGAAGAAACAGAAAGGTAGTTAGAAGTTTATTTCAGGTTTGCACCTGTCAAGAAAATGTTAATTGTTATAATAAGAGGTGTAGTTAGAATCACCAATGTTTATTATTTGTTTCTAGTACAAAATTGTTTTAATGTACCATATATAAAGGTAAGGAGTTACAAAGAATGTTAGATAGTAGTATAGGAAAATCTAGGCTCTAGGCCTAACAGTTAATGAAGAATTTTGTAAATTTAAGGACAAACAATAGCCCAATATCAAAGCAGAATATACCAAATGTTCAAACAAGTTAAGCAGGTATACCTAATACCAAAATGTATAAATAACATCCAGTTTTAGATAAAATATATATGAAATATAAATAAGAAAAATAACAAAAATGTGATTAGCTACTCAAAAGTAACCATGAGGGGTATCAAAATGATCCTTATCAAAAATTATGAACAATGGTATTCATGTAATAAACATGGCTACTAATATAAGAAAGAAATCTTAATTTGAAGATATTTTATAGATTTAAACTAAAATAAAACGTAGAATATAACAATGACATAAATTAACGACCAATGAGAATTAGCATAATTTAATAGGTAACCATAGCAACCGAAATTTATTGCCAAAAAACCGTTGGAATTTTCATTAATCCATTATTGACCGACGCGGAGGGCGGATGTATGCAGCTCTCAACCCAAATTTTACTATAAATACGTAAATTTTGACCGAAACCAGAAGGAAGAAAGATAGTAATAGCCACCTATGGAACACCTGATAAACTAATTATTATTAAAATACTCACAAAATAAAATTATCAGTGGAAATTAAGAAGACTTCAAGAAACATAGCTGACGACTCATCCCGAAGGAAGAAAAGGAGCGATCTACTACAACCGAAGAAGACAAACGACTGCGGAACGAGAGGGAAGCCGAACTTTATGGAACAACTATCTGAACGAGATTGATGAACATCCGAAAAGTAGAAGACGACCAGATCCATCCGGAAGAAGTAGACGTCCATCGAGGAAGCCCCAACGAGAACTCATGAGTATAAAACAATAATCTCACTAAAAACGAATTCCCATTTTTTATCCATAATAACGAATCACAATTTTCACTTCACTGATCACTATTTTGAACAAGAACTGAAGGTATTTATAATATCACTATTACTGAACTTTAATCAATTAATAACCATTTAAACTGATCTATAATAAATTATTAATAAACATAACTTGTTGTCAAAATCCTAACCAAAAACTATACTAACTCTCATTGATGATTACTTACTTGGATGTATTAATGTATTAAACATTGTGTACCTAGTTTTAAGAAATATTATAAATTTGTGCATTTTAGCCGTTAATCCAAAACTTCTGTAGTCAAAAGGACTTATTAACACGCCCTGTGAAAAATTTTATTGTAAACAAACATTATTCGCCAAGCGGCGTCCCATGATACAAACGACTGAGCATGCCAACTGAGCAATTGTAAAAGCCGATACTAATATAAAATAATGTACTACTAAATAACTGAAAATTATTAAAGGGTTTAATAAAGCTTATTGTTCTGGAACGCTGTATGTTTGATTCGTACAAAATAAGGTAAAATATAGAGAATTATTAAAGTGAAAACAACAAAACAACACAGTTAGCAAGTCAACACTGCAAGACGGCGTACGCCAATATTCAAACCGAACGCCGAGAGATACGGTTGGCCCGTAAGTAGTAAGAAAAAGTACGACTCGACTCGCTACATACGAATAACATTCATAGAAGTAACTGAACTGATTAATACCCTCAATTATACACCTATACTATACCACGAACCCAACGAGCGAATTAAAAAACGCTCATCACGCACACATTCACGATAAGAGTAATAGAACGGGTGAACAAAAATTCTAAAATTCAAACACACTATTTTTAAACACCCCGCAAAAAAACTTTTATTACAAAGTGGCGCCCAACATGGGGCTAGAATAATTAAGAAATTATACCATTAAACCTTACAGATTCTAGCGGCGACTACAGAAAATGGAGTCGGGAAAAATCGGCACAAGACTGACTAAGTTACGCGAGAAGGAGGCGGAAGAGGAAGCAAAGAGATTAGAAAAGGAGATCGAGAAAGGTGTCAGAATGGAAGAAAAGGAAATAACTTCGGAGGAAGATGTAGAAGAATTATTTACCCCTATGGAAACAGATAAACCTACACAGCAGGAGGAGGCCAGAGCAGACATGGACTTACTAAAACTATGGGAATTAATTAAAGAAGACTCCAGGAAGCAGATTGAAGAAATGAAGGAGGACAATGAGAGAAGGAGAAGAGAAGACAAAGAAGAATTGAATAAGAAGTTTGAGTTGATTAATGACCATTTCAAGAGAATAGGTGAAAAATTGAACAGATTTAACGAGGAATTAAGACAACCAAGGGAAGAGAATTCCAAAAAATTGCATGAAACACTAGATAATACTTCGGAAGGTATTGAAGAAACAGTAAATGAAAACAAGGAACCATTAGACCAGAAGGTAGAAGATAGTAAGAAGGAAACAGAATTAAAAGAAGACCAAAGCATACTGTTATCTGCAAATAAAAATAACAGCCACAAGGGGGATATCCAAAGCATGGAGGTGAAGACTAAGAAGAGGAATCCAAGGAAACTCATAAATACAAGAAAAGAGTTGGAGATGATGAAGAATGGACTACTTGAGATGTTTAATATACCAATTAACGACCAGAATGAATTTTATAAATAACAGAAGGAACTTACTAGAAACTTTAGAAAGGAATCACTACAAAACAGTGTGTAACAGAATAAGAAGGAGAAGACACTTAATAGACATGCATAATCCAATATCAACGATAGCATCTACGATGGAAATAGCATTGACCTATTCGTTGTATAAACAAAATAATGAAATGATTGAGATAGGAAGGGAAACAAGTGAAAATTTTATGACAGAAACATTTAAATACAAAATAATAGCAAGAAAATGGACAAGAACAGAAGTCATACTGAAAACGACAGCAATCCGAACAGGGGTAACTCATATAATCATGGACCATGGTTAAACCAAGTGCGGAGGAACGCTGAGAAATGGGAATGATATTAGAGATAACCGACACAGCATTGATGAAGGAGGAAGGAAAAGGAGAAGATTAACTTACAAAAAAAAAAAGGAAAAAAGGGTATAAATAACAAGGGCCATTGTATAGTACAATATATACCCCTATCTCATTGTCAAAGATAACCAAAACAACACCAGTAGAAGCCCGATATAGCGCGGTCCGATATACCGCGGATTCGGATATAACGCGGTGAAGAGTATGTCGCCCGTTATTAGCAAAAATTCTTACTTGTAGAGAGTGAGTAAATTATGAATTGTTTATCGTGACTTCCGTAGCCACATTGGAATGCGTTGCGTTTATTGTAAACAAAGGCTTGTTGTTGGAAACGGCGTTGTAAACAACAGCCAGAATTGCCAGTTCAAGTGTACCTGTAGACATAAACAATTGCCCCGTATTTACAGTCTCTACGTTTCTAAGAATTCATGCCAAGGCAAGCAGCCAACTAAATCCCTTCTCTCCCTCATACTCTTATATTACAGTATAAGATCATACTCTGATATTATCTTATCAAAGTGTATATTCTTTGTCATAAATTTGCATAGTGTAGAGTTTTGTGATGTCGCAGAAAAGAAAAGCATATTCTGTGAGTGATAAACTCAAAATAACTGATCGTGTGAAGAACGGAGAGTCAAATGCAAGTTTATCACGTGAGTGTGGCATCCCAGAAGGAACAATTAGAGGGTGGATGAAGGAAGAAGATAAACTTAAAAGTTTTGTGAACACAGTTGAAAGTGACGTGGGGTTGCAAAGAAAAAAAGACTACAGTAGGTAAGGATAGTGAACTAGATGAGTGTCTGTACAGGTGGTTTTTAATAAAACGAAGTGAAGGTGTGCCACTGTCAGGACCAGTTATTAGAGCTCAAGCTGTGAAATTCCATAGTGATTTACACGGCAACAGTGACTTTAATGCATCTGATGGGTGGTTTTCGCGATGGAAATCTCGTCATGGTATAAGCCAGATAAGCATTGAAGGGGAAGCACGATCATGTGACAGTGAAGCTGCAGCACTTTTTCCTCAGGCATTAAACAAAGTAATGATCGATAACGATTTAAATGACCATCAAGTGTATAACTGTGATGAAACTGCTCTGTATTTTCGAATGCTTCCTACCAGAACTCTGGATGTGAATAATTCAATAAATAAATCTGGATTAAAAATAAATAAGGATAGAGTTACCCTCCTGTTTGCCACAAATAAATCAGGCAGCCACAAAGTTAAACCTCTCTGTATAGGGAAAAGCCGAAATCCTAGATGCTTTCAACATGTTAACATGACGTCATTACCCATTACATATCGTAATACAAAAAATGCTTGGATGACAAGTGATATTTTCGGTAAATGGTTCCATGAAGAATTTGTTCCATCTGTGAGAAGCCACCTGCGGTCACTCAACCTCGAAGAAAAAGCTGTACTGACCCTTGACCACTGTCCAGCACATCCACCTGCTGATATGCTACAGTCAAGAGATGGGAAAATCGGAGTCATGTTCTTGCCGAAAAACACTACAGCACTGATCCAGCCATTAGATCAAGGCATCATAAAAGCATTTAAAGCGCATTACCGCCGTGAACTTCTGAGTGCTATAGTGAATTCTGATGAGGAAATGGAAATCTACCTTAACTCAATAAACCTGAAAACAGTTGCGTATTCAATATGTCTTGCATGGGAAAGTATTAGTACGGCTACGATTCAGAATTGCTGGAAGAAATGTTCCTTTGAACAAAACATCGCCGATGGAAATTGCTCTGTTGCCGGATTCACTAATAGTGATGTACAGTCTGCGAGTAGTGCTCTGCATTGCAACTTCACTCTAGATGACTTGAATGACTGGGCAGAAGTTGACAACGGTGAGCCTGTTACAGAATGTATAGGAGATAAAGATATCATCGATGCAGTCCGAATGCAAATTGCGAAGAAAAAGAAGACAATGACGATGATGGAAATGAAAATGGGGTGGAAGTGAAAGAAGTTATTCCAAATGTTAGTGAAGTGATAATACACATAAACAAAGTAATTTCGTGGATGGAGAGGCAAAGTGAATCTAATAATGTTCATCTGCTGCACCTCGCGTTTATAAAACAATACGCGGAAAAGAAACGCTGTGCATTATCCCGTCAAACAACAATTACGGACTTTTTTAAGACCAACAATTAGGCCTACAGTAGGTCGAGTGAGCAATGTATAAATAGTGTATTTTATATTCCATTGGATTAAAATACAGTTTTCTTATTTTTTATTTCTACATTTGGTGACGTAATTTACGTACAGTATATAGTAGTGCATTATGCTGTAGCCTTTTTCCCGGTCCTCCCTCCCCATCATTTGTCACTGTACAGGTCACCTTCCGATATACCGCGGTTACGCCTATAACGCGGGGGAAAGTATGTCACCCGACAACCGCGCTATATCGGGCTTCTACTGTGTGTCGTAAGTGAGATAACGACCAAGAGAATCAAAGGGACTTACAACCAGTCTTCTTTGAAAAAATATTATGAGGCAGTGTCAGAATATTAAAAGAATTTGGAGAGTAAACATTATCTAAATTCAAAAAATTAAAGTAAGCACAACTTACAATAAGTATTTGATTGAAATTATTATATGAATGAAAAAGAATTTAGAAGAAAGATTAGCTAAATTCAAAAATAAGTAAGTACAAACTTACAACCAAGTGTGAAACAACATGTGTAAACCCATGTAATTTTGAAAAAAGTATATATATAATGAAATATCATAAAAAATTGATATAAAATAATAAAATGTTAAACAAATAATGATGACGCTACATAACATCGATAACTAACCCTATTACAAAAGGGAATAATAAAGAATTAACGTTTCACAAAAGAAAAGACAAGACAATCAAATAAAAAATGACAATAACATATTAACTGGACAATTAATGATGAAAAAATATAAGTGAGCCAGAAACCAGCTACAATATTAATATTGAATATAAATGAGAAATAAAGTGATAACAAATAAAATCACTACCATATGAAGTAAGCTAATGAACCACTGCAAAATATCCATTAAATATCGCAATAAGATTAGAAAAAGGAATCCAAATAAGTCACTGAGAAGAAAAGGTCATGAGATGTATAAAAGAGAGAATAATTAGTCCCAAAAGTGATTTATTGCATTGATATTATATGAGTCGAAAACAGACAACTATTATTATGATTATTATTATGTGATAATTTTATGTTGAGATACGTCCAACAATTAATTTATGTTATTGAGCAGATAGGCAAGACCTCTGAACTCAAAATGTGTATAAATGGATAGCAGAGTAATAGAGCCACACGTGCCCTGTGGCTAATACCAATTTATATGAAGGGGAGAGAAGAAAAATTTTAGGGAAATAGAACATACAAGGGATAACACTCGTAATGAAAGAACAAAGAAAGAAAATAATACCATACCATGAACCATGACTTAATAAAAATAAATAAAGAAGAAAGTAGCGATTGATGAATTCCTGAATAATAACAACTTGATTAAATGAACTATATTGATGATTTCAGAAAAAACATAATGATCTTTGTTTCGAAATAATCAATTTTGGTGGCGATGCATTATATAACATGACATAAGGTAGTGAAAAATACATTGATAATTAATTATAAAACAAAGAAGCTGAAGACAAGAAGAAAGATCAAGAACTTATAAACTCAGAGATTAATAACCAAATGACAAAAGACTAATAAACTGACGATGACTTGACTCAATAGATTGGATAAATACAAGAAGAACAATGGAACAAGGAAGAAGGAACCAAGAACCAAATGTAATCAAGAAATTGATAACGAACATTGTAATCCCCTAATAATGACCATAAAATGTATGTAAACAAATGCACTAATGTAATTAGAGTATAGATGAGATGTACCTAGGGAAATAATGGCAAATAAGATAGTAATGTTATGTATATTTTATTAATGAAGAAATGTACTTATAAATAATATAATCAAAACCAGTAAACAATAGCCTGAGGCAAATAAAGGCCACAGTTAATAATCAAAAGTGATCATTAGTGAAGGGAAAATAAAGTAAATACTCATAACCAATAACCACATGATGATGTTATCATAAATAAACAACATAGTGAACAATATCAAGTGAGTGGAATAAAGAGTGTATTAATACAAAAGTGGTGACATGCAGTTATAGCATGTTACATAAAAAGGTGAAAGTGAATAAATAAAAAACCTTCTATGAAGGAAAAGGTGTAGTGGGTGAACATAAAAAGGTATTTTAATTAGTAGACTGTATTAGAATATCTGAAAGACCTGTGATAAACTTTATGCTAGCAAGTAAGATGAACTAATTATACTGTGTTTAATTTAAGCAATAGTTAGTAAGAATTATGAAATAAGATAGAAATTAAGTCATTAGAATGAAAGGTAAACAAGAAAGATAGACACTGTTTTCTAGTGAAGGAATGAGGGAGCAGAATATATTGTGTAAAGTACAGTTTAATAGTAGTATAATAAGAGTTTTGTTGTTGTTTAAAAAACCAATATAATGTAATGAATTATAAGTTAAAACAAATAGTAGGAAGAAACAGAAAGGTAGTTAGAAGTTTATTTCAGGTTTGCACCTGTCAAGAAAATGTTAATTGTTATAATAAGAGGTGTAGTTAGAATCACCAATGTTTATTATTTGTTTCTAGTACAAAATTGTTTTAATGTACCATATATAAAGGTAAGGAGTTACAAAGAATGTTAGATAGTAGTATAGGAAAATCTAGGCTCTAGGCCTAACAGTTAATGAAGAATTTTGTAAATTTAAGGACAAACAATAGCCCAATATCAAAGCAGAATATACCAAATGTTCAAACAAGTTAAGCAGGTATACCTAATACCAAAATGTATAAATAACATCCAGTTTTAGATAAAATATATATGAAATATAAATAAGAAAAATAACAAAAATGTGATTAGCTACTCAAAAGTAACCATGAGGGGTATCAAAATGATCCTTATCAAAAATTATGAACAATGGTATTCATGTAATAAACATGGCTACTAATATAAGAAAGAAATCTTAATTTGAAGATATTTTATAGATTTAAACTAAAATAAAACGTAGAATATAACAATGACATAAATTAACGACCAATGAGAATTAGCATAATTTAATAGGTAACCATAGCAACCGAAATTTATTGCCAAAAAACCGTTGGAATTTTCATTAATCCATTATTGACCGACGCGGAGGGCGGATGTATGCAGCTCTCAACCCAAATTTTACTATAAATACGTAAATTTTGACCGAAACCAGAAGGAAGAAAGATAGTAATAGCCACCTATGGAACACCTGATAAACTAATTATTATTAAAATACTCACAAAATAAAATTATCAGTGGAAATTAAGAAGACTTCAAGAAACAGAGCTGACGACTCATCCCGAAGGAAGAAAAGGAGCGATCTACTACAACCGAAGAAGACGAACGACTGCGGAACGAGAGGGAAGCCGAACTTTATGGAACAACTATCTGAACGAGATTGATGAACATCCGAAAAGTAGAAGACGACCAGATCCATCCGGAAGAAGTAGACGTCCATCGAGGAAGCCCCAACGAGAACTCATGAGTAATAAAACAATAATCTCACTAAAAACGAATTCCCATTTTTTATCCATAATAACGAATCACAATTTTCACTTCACTGATCACTATTTTGAACAAGAACTGAAGGTATTTATAATATCACTATTACTGAACTTTAATCAATTAATAACCATTTAAACTGATCTATAATAAATTATTAATAAACATAACTTGTTGTCAAAATCCTAACCAAAAACTATACTAACTCTCATTGATGATTACTTACTTGGATGTATTAATGTATTAAACATTGTGTACCTAGTTTTAAGAAATATTATAAATTTGTGCATTTTAGCCGTTAATCCAAAACTTCTGTAGTCAAAAGGACTTATTAACACGCCCTGTGAAAAATTTTATTGTAAACAAACATTATTCGCCAAGCGGCGTCCCATGATACAAACGACTGAGCATGCCAACTGAGCAATTGTAAAAGCCGATACTAATATAAAATAATGTACTACTAAATAACTGAAAATTATTAAAGGGTTTAATAAAGCTTATTGTTCTGGAACGCTGTATGTTTGATTCGTACAAAATAAGGTAAAATATAGAGAATTATTAAAGTGAAAACAACAAAACAACACAGTTAGCAAGTCAACACTGCAAGACGGCGTACGCCAATATTCAAACCGAACGCCGAGAGATACGGTTGGCCCGTAAGTAGTAAGAAAAAGTACGACTCGACTCGCTACATACGAATAACATTCATAGAAGTAACTGAACTGATTAATACCCTCAATTATACACCTATACTATACCACGAACCCAACGAGCGAATTAAAAAACGCTCATCACGCACACATTCACGATAAGAGTAATAGAACGGGTGAACAAAAATTCTAAAATTCAAACACACTATTTTTAAACACCCCGCAAAAAAACTTTTATTACAAAGTGGCGCCCAACATGGGGCTAGAATAATTAAGAAATTATACCATTAAACCTTACAGATTCTAGCGGCGACTACAGAAAATGGAGTCGGGAAAAATCGGCACAAGACTGACTAAGTTACGCGAGAAGGAGGCGGAAGAGGAAGCAAAGAGATTAGAAAAGGAGATCGAGAAAGGTGTCAGAATGGAAGAAAAGGAAATAACTTCGGAGGAAGATGTAGAAGAATTATTTACCCCTATGGAAACAGATAAACCTACACAGCAGGAGGAGGCCAGAGCAGACATGGACTTACTAAAACTATGGGAATTAATTAAAGAAGACTCCAGGAAGCAGATTGAAGAAATGAAGGAGGACAATGAGAGAAGGAGAAGAGAAGACAAAGAAGAATTGAATAAGAAGTTTGAGTTGATTAATGACCATTTCAAGAGAATAGGTGAAAAATTGAACAGATTTAACGAGGAATTAAGACAACCAAGGGAAGAGAATTCCAAAAAATTGCATGAAACACTAGATAATACTTCGGAAGGTATTGAAGAAACAGTAAATGAAAACAAGGAACCATTAGACCAGAAGGTAGAAGATAGTAAGAAGGAAACAGAATTAAAAGAAGACCAAAGCATACTGTTATCTGCAAATAAAAATAACAGCCACAAGGGGGATATCCAAAGCATGGAGGTGAAGACTAAGAAGAGGAATCCAAGGAAACTCATAAATACAAGAAAAGAGTTGGAGATGATGAAGAATGGACTACTTGAGATGTTTAATATACCAATTAACGACCAGAATGAATTTTATAAATAACAGAAGGAACTTACTAGAAACTTTAGAAAGGAATCACTACAAAACAGTGTGTAACAGAATAAGAAGGAGAAGACACTTAATAGACATGCATAATCCAATATCAACGATAGCATCTACGATGGAAATAGCATTGACCTATTCGTTGTATAAACAAAATAATGAAATGATTGAGATAGGAAGGGAAACAAGTGAAAATTTTATGACAGAAACATTTAAATACAAAATAATAGCAAGAAAATGGACAAGAACAGAAGTCATACTGAAAACGACAGCAATCCGAACAGGGGTAACTCATATAATCATGGACCATGGTTAAACCAAGTGCGGAGGAACGCTGAGAAATGGGAATGATATTAGAGATAACCGACACAGCATTGATGAAGGAGGAAGGAAAAGGAGAAGATTAACTTACAAAAAAAAAAAGGAAAAAAGGGTATAAATAACAAGGGCCATTGTATAGTACAATATATACCCCTATCTCATTGTCAAAGATAACCAAAACAACACCAGTAGAAGCCCGATATAGCGCGGTCCGATATACCGCGGATTCGGATATAACGCGGTGAAGAGTATGTCGCCCGTTATTAGCAAAAATTCTTACTTGTAGAGAGTGAGTAAATTATGAATTGTTTATCGTGACTTCCGTAGCCACATTGGAATGCGTTGCGTTTATTGTAAACAAAGGCTTGTTGTTGGAAACGGCGTTGTAAACAACAGCCAGAATTGCCAGTTCAAGTGTACCTGTAGACATAAACAATTGCCCCGTATTTACAGTCTCTACGTTTCTAAGAATTCATGCCAAGGCAAGCAGCCAACTAAATCCCTTCTCTCCCTCATACTCTTATATTACAGTATAAGATCATACTCTGATATTATCTTATCAAAGTGTATATTCTTTGTCATAAATTCGCATAGTGTAGAGTTTTGTGATGTCGCAGAAAAGAAAAGCATATTCTGTGAGTGATAAACTCAAAATAACTGATCGTGTGAAGAACGGAGAGTCAAATGCAAGTTTATCACGTGAGTGTGGCATCCCAGAAGGAACAATTAGAGGGTGGATGAAGGAAGAAGATAAACTTAAAAGTTTTGTGAACACAGTTGAAAGTGACGTGGGGTTGCAAAGAAAAAAAGACTACAGTAGGTAAGGATAGTGAACTAGATGAGTGTCTGTACAGGTGGTTTTTAATAAAACGAAGTGAAGGTGTGCCACTGTCAGGACCAGTTATTAGAGCTCAAGCTGTGAAATTCCATAGTGATTTACACGGCAACAGTGACTTTAATGCATCTGATGGGTGGTTTTCGCGATGGAAATCTCGTCATGGTATAAGCCAGATAAGCATTGAAGGGGAAGCACGATCATGTGACAGTGAAGCTGCAGCACTTTTTCCTCAGGCATTAAACAAAGTAATGATCGATAACGATTTAAATGACCATCAAGTGTATAACTGTGATGAAACTGCTCTGTATTTTCGAATGCTTCCTACCAGAACTCTGGATGTGAATAATTCAATAAATAAATCTGGATTAAAAATAAATAAGGATAGAGTTACCCTCCTGTTTGCCACAAATAAATCAGGCAGCCACAAAGTTAAACCTCTCTGTATAGGGAAAAGCCGAAATCCTAGATGCTTTCAACATGTTAACATGACGTCATTACCCATTACATATCGTAATACAAAAAATGCTTGGATGACAAGTGATATTTTCGGTAAATGGTTCCATGAAGAATTTGTTCCATCTGTGAGAAGCCACCTGCGGTCACTCAACCTCGAAGAAAAAGCTGTACTGACCCTTGACCACTGTCCAGCACATCCACCTGCTGATATGCTACAGTCAAGAGATGGGAAAATCGGAGTCATGTTCTTGCCGAAAAACACTACAGCACTGATCCAGCCATTAGATCAAGGCATCATAAAAGCATTTAAAGCGCATTACCGCCGTGAACTTCTGAGTGCTATAGTGAATTCTGATGAGGAAATGGAAATCTACCTTAACTCAATAAACCTGAAAACAGTTGCGTATTCAATATGTCTTGCATGGGAAAGTATTAGTACGGCTACGATTCAGAATTGCTGGAAGAAATGTTCCTTTGAACAAAACATCGCCGATGGAAATTGCTCTGTTGCCGGATTCACTAATAGTGATGTACAGTCTGCGAGTAGTGCTCTGCATTGCAACTTCACTCTAGATGACTTGAATGACTGGGCAGAAGTTGACAACGGTGAGCCTGTTACAGAATGTATAGGAGATAAAGATATCATCGATGCAGTCCGAATGCAAATTGCGAAGAAAAAGAAGACAATGACGATGATGGAAATGAAAATGGGGTGGAAGTGAAAGAAGTTATTCCAAATGTTAGTGAAGTGATAATACACATAAACAAAGTAATTTCGTGGATGGAGAGGCAAAGTGAATCTAATAATGTTCATCTGCTGCACCTCGCGTTTATAAAACAATACGCGGAAAAGAAACGCTGTGCATTATCCCGTCAAACAACAATTACGGACTTTTTTAAGACCAACAATTAGGCCTACAGTAGGTCGAGTGAGCAATGTATAAATAGTGTATTTTATATTCCATTGGATTAAAATACAGTTTTCTTATTTTTTATTTCTACATTTGGTGACGTAATTTACGTACAGTATATAGTAGTGCATTATGCTGTAGCCTTTTTCCTGGTCCTCCCTCCCCATCATTTGTCACTGTACAGGTCACCTTCCGATATACCGCGGTTACGCCTATAACGCGGGGGAAAGTATGTCACCCGACAACCGCGCTATATCGGGCTTCTACTGTGTGTCGTAAGTGAGATAACGACCAAGAGAATCAAAGGGACTTACAACCAGTCTTCTTTGAAAAAATATTATGAGGCAGTGTCAGAATATTAAAAGAATTTGGAGAGTAAACATTATCTAAATTCAAAAAATTAAAGTAAGCACAACTTACAATAAGTATTTGATTGAAATTATTATATGAATGAAAAAGAATTTAGAAGAAAGATTAGCTAAATTCAAAAATAAGTAAGTACAAACTTACAACCAAGTGTGAAACAACATGTGTAAACCCATGTAATTTTGAAAAAAGTATATATATAATGAAATATCATAAAAAATTGATATAAAATAATAAAATGTTAAACAAATAATGATGACGCTACATAACATCGATAACTAACCCTATTACAAAAGGGAATAATAAAGAATTAACGTTTCACAAAAGAAAAGACAAGACAATCAAATAAAAAATGACAATAACATATTAACTGGACAATTAATGATGAAAAAATATAAGTGAGCCAGAAACCAGCTACAATATTAATATTGAATATAAATGAGAAATAAAGTGATAACAAATAAAATCACTACCATATGAAGTAAGCTAATGAACCACTGCAAAATATCCATTAAATATCGCAATAAGATTAGAAAAAGGAATCCAAATAAGTCACTGAGAAGAAAAGGTCATGAGATGTATAAAAGAGAGAATAATTAGTCCCAAAAGTGATTTATTGCATTGATATTATATGAGTCGAAAACAGACAACTATTATTATGATTATTATTATGTGATAATTTTATGTTGAGATACGTCCAACAATTAATTTATGTTATTGAGCAGATAGGCAAGACCTCTGAACTCAAAATGTGTATAAATGGATAGCAGAGTAATAGAGCCACACGTGCCCTGTGGCTAATACCAATTTATATGAAGGGGAGAGAAGAAAAATTTTAGGGAAATAGAACATACAAGGGATAACACTCGTAATGAAAGAACAAAGAAAGAAAATAATACCATACCATGAACCATGACTTAATAAAAATAAATAAAGAAGAAAGTAGCGATTGATGAATTCCTGAATAATAACAACTTGATTAAATGAACTATATTGATGATTTCAGAAAAAACATAATGATCTTTGTTTCGAAATAATCAATTTTGGTGGCGATGCATTATATAACATGACATAAGGTAGTGAAAAATACATTGATAATTAATTATAAAACAAAGAAGCTGAAGACAAGAAGAAAGATCAAGAACTTATAAACTCAGAGATTAATAACCAAATGACAAAAGACTAATAAACTGACGATGACTTGACTCAATAGATTGGATAAATACAAGAAGAACAATGGAACAAGGAAGAAGGAACCAAGAACCAAATGTAATCAAGAAATTGATAACGAACATTGTAATCCCCTAATAATGACCATAAAATGTATGTAAACAAATGCACTAATGTAATTAGAGTATAGATGAGATGTACCTAGGGAAATAATGGCAAATAAGATAGTAATGTTATGTATATTTTATTAATGAAGAAATGTACTTATAAATACATGATAGGGAGTTAATAACAAACACACCCAAATGAATAGTGATAAATATAATCAAAACCAGTAAACAATAGCCTGAGGCAAATAAAGGCCACAGTTAATAATCAAAAGTGATCATTAGTGAAGGGAAAATAAAGTAAATACTCATAACCAATAACCACATGATGATGTTATCATAAATAAACAACATAGTGAACAATATCAAGTGAGTGGAATAAAGAGTGTATTAATACAAAAGTGGTGACATGCAGTTATAGCATGTTACATAAAAAGGTGAAAGTGAATAAATAAAAAACCTTCTATGAAGGAAAAGGTGTAGTGGGTGAACATAAAAAGGTATTTTAATTAGTAGACTGTATTAGAATATCTGAAAGACCTGTGATAAACTTTATGCTAGCAAGTAAGATGAACTAATTATACTGTGTTTAATTTAAGCAATAGTTAGTAAGAATTATGAAATAAGATAGAAATTAAGTCATTAGAATGAAAGGTAAACAAGAAAGATAGACACTGTTTTCTAGTGAAGGAATGAGGGAGCAGAATATATTGTGTAAAGTACAGTTTAATAGTAGTATAATAAGAGTTTTGTTGTTGTTTAAAAAACCAATATAATGTAATGAATTATAAGTTAAAACAAATAGTAGGAAGAAACAGAAAGGTAGTTAGAAGTTTATTTCAGGTTTGCACCTGTCAAGAAAATGTTAATTGTTATAATAAGAGGTGTAGTTAGAATCACCAATGTTTATTATTTGTTTCTAGTACAAAATTGTTTTAATGTACCATATATAAAGGTAAGGAGTTACAAAGAATGTTAGATAGTAGTATAGGAAAATCTAGGCTCTAGGCCTAACAGTTAATGAAGAATTTTGTAAATTTAAGGACAAACAATAGCCCAATATCAAAGCAGAATATACCAAATGTTCAAACAAGTTAAGCAGGTATACCTAATACCAAAATGTATAAATAACATCCAGTTTTAGATAAAATATATATGAAATATAAATAAGAAAAATAACAAAAATGTGATTAGCTACTCAAAAGTAACCATGAGGGGTATCAAAATGATCCTTATCAAAAATTATGAACAATGGTATTCATGTAATAAACATGGCTACTAATATAAGAAAGAAATCTTAATTTGAAGATATTTTATAGATTTAAACTAAAATAAAACGTAGAATATAACAATGACATAAATTAACGACCAATGAGAATTAGCATAATTTAATAGGTAACCATAGCAACCGAAATTTATTGCCAAAAAACCGTTGGAATTTTCATTAATCCATTATTGACCGACGCGGAGGGCGGATGTATGCAGCTCTCAACCCAAATTTTACTATAAATACGTAAATTTTGACCGAAACCAGAAGGAAGAAAGATAGTAATAGCCACCTATGGAACACCTGATAAACTAATTATTATTAAAATACTCACAAAATAAAATTATCAGTGGAAATTAAGAAGACTTCAAGAAACAGAGCTGACGACTCATCCCGAAGGAAGAAAAGGAGCGATCTACTACAACCGAAGAAGACGAACGACTGCGGAACGAGAGGGAAGCCGAACTTTATGGAACAACTATCTGAACGAGATTGATGAACATCCGAAAAGTAGAAGACGACCAGATCCATCCGGAAGAAGTAGACGTCCATCGAGGAAGCCCCAACGAGAACTCATGAGTAATAAAACAATAATCTCACTAAAAACGAATTCCCATTTTTTATCCATAATAACGAATCACAATTTTCACTTCACTGATCACTATTTTGAACAAGAACTGAAGGTATTTATAATATCACTATTACTGAACTTTAATCAATTAATAACCATTTAAACTGATCTATAATAAATTATTAATAAACATAACTTGTTGTCAAAATCCTAACCAAAAACTATACTAACTCTCATTGATGATTACTTACTTGGATGTATTAATGTATTAAACATTGTGTACCTAGTTTTAAGAAATATTATAAATTTGTGCATTTTAGCCGTTAATCCAAAACTTCTGTAGTCAAAAGGACTTATTAACACGCCCTGTGAAAAATTTTATTGTAAACAAACATTATTCGCCAAGCGGCGTCCCATGATACAAACGACTGAGCATGCCAACTGAGCAATTGTAAAAGCCGATACTAATATAAAATAATGTACTACTAAATAACTGAAAATTATCAAAGGGTTTAATAAAGCTTATTGTTCTGGAACGCTGTATGTTTGATTCGTACAAAATAAGGTAAAATATAGAGAATTATTAAAGTGAAAACAACAAAACAACACAGTTAGCAAGTCAACACTGCAAGACGGCGTACGCCAATATTCAAACCGAACGCCGAGAGATACGGTTGGCCCGTAAGTAGTAAGAAAAAGTACGACTCGACTCGCTACATACGAATAACATTCATAGAAGTAACTGAACTGATTAATACCCTCAATTATACACCTATACTATACCACGAACCCAACGAGCGAATTAAAAAACGCTCATCACGCACACATTCACGATAAGAGTAATAGAACGGGTGAACAAAAATTCTAAAATTCAAACACACTATTTTTAAACACCCCGCAAAAAAACTTTTATTACAAAGTGGCGCCCAACATGGGGCTAGAATAATTAAGAAATTATACCATTAAACCTTACAGATTCTAGCGGCGACTACAGAAAATGGAGTCGGGAAAAATCGGCACAAGACTGACTAAGTTACGCGAGAAGGAGGCGGAAGAGGAAGCAAAGAGATTAGAAAAGGAGATCGAGAAAGGTGTCAGAATGGAAGAAAAGGAAATAACTTCGGAGGAAGATGTAGAAGAATTATTTACCCCTATGGAAACAGATAAACCTACACAGCAGGAGGAGGCCAGAGCAGACATGGACTTACTAAAACTATGGGAATTAATTAAAGAAGACTCCAGGAAGCAGATTGAAGAAATGAAGGAGGACAATGAGAGAAGGAGAAGAGAAGACAAAGAAGAATTGAATAAGAAGTTTGAGTTGATTAATGACCATTTCAAGAGAATAGGTGAAAAATTGAACAGATTGAACGAGGAATTAAGACAACCAAGGGAAGAGAATTCCAAAAAATTGCATGAAACACTAGATAATACTTCGGAAGGTATTGAAGAAACAGTAAATGAAAACAAGGAACCATTAGACCAGAAGGTAGAAGATAGTAAGAAGGAAACAGAATTAAAAGAAGACCAAAGCATACTGTTATCTGCAAATAAAAATAACAGCCACAAGGGGGATATCCAAAGCATGGAGGTGAAGACTAAGAAGAGGAATCCAAGGAAACTCATAAATACAAGAAAAGAGTTGGAGATGATGAAGAATGGACTACTTGAGATGTTTAATATACCAATTAACGACCAGAATGAATTTTATAAATAACAGAAGGAACTTACTAGAAACTTTAGAAAGGAATCACTACAAAACAGTGTGTAACAGAATAAGAAGGAGAAGACACTTAATAGACATGCATAATCCAATATCAACGATAGCATCTACGATGGAAATAGCATTGACCTATTCGTTGTATAAACAAAATAATGAAATGATTGAGATAGGAAGGGAAACAAGTGAAAATTTTATGACAGAAACATTTAAATACAAAATAATAGCAAGAAAATGGACAAGAACAGAAGTCATACTGAAAACGACAGCAATCCGAACAGGGGTAACTCATATAATCATGGACCATGGTTAAACCAAGTGCGGAGGAACGCTGAGAAATGGGAATGATATTAGAGATAACCGACACAGCATTGATGAAGGAGGAAGGAAAAGGAGATTAACTTACAAAAAAAAAAAAGGAAAAAAAGGGTATAAATAACAAGGGCCATTGTATAGTACAATATATACCCCTATCTCATTGTCAAAGATAACCAAAACAACACCAGTAGAAGCCCGATATAGCGCGGTCCGATATACCGCGGATTCGGATATAACGCGGTGAAGAGTATGTCGCCCGTTATTAGCGAAAATTCTTACTTGTAGAGAGTGAGTAAATTATGAATTGTTTATCGTGACTTCCGTAGCCACATTGGAATGCGTTGCGTTTATTGTAAACAAAGGCTTGTTGTTGGAAACGGCGTTGTAAACAACAGCCAGAATTGCCAGTTCAAGTGTACCTGTAGACATAAACAATTGCCCCGTATTTACAGTCTCTACGTTTCTAAGAATTCATGCCAAGGCAAGCAGCCAACTAAATCCCTTCTCTCCCTCATACTCTTATATTACAGTATAAGATCATACTCTGATATTATCTTATCAAAGTGTATATTCTTTGTCATAAATTCGCATAGTGTAGAGTTTTGTGATGTCGCAGAAAAGAAAAGCATATTCTGTGAGTGATAAACTCAAAATAACTGATCGTGTGAAGAACGGAGAGTCAAATGCAAGTTTATCACGTGAGTGTGGCATCCCAGAAGGAACAATTAGAGGGTGGATGAAGGAAGAAGATAAACTTAAAAGTTTTGTGAACACAGTTGAAAGTGACGTGGGGTTGCAAAGAAAAAAAGACTACAGTAGGTAAGGATAGTGAACTAGATGAGTGTCTGTACAGGTGGTTTTTAATAAAACGAAGTGAAGGTGTGCCACTGTCAGGACCAGTTATTAGAGCTCAAGCTGTGAAATTCCATAGTGATTTACACGGCAACAGTGACTTTAATGCATCTGATGGGTGGTTTTCGCGATGGAAATCTCGTCATGGTATAAGCCAGATAAGCATTGAAGGGGAAGCACGATCATGTGACAGTGAAGCTGCAGCACTTTTTCCTCAGGCATTAAACAAAGTAATGATCGATAACGATTTAAATGACCATCAAGTGTATAACTGTGATGAAACTGCTCTGTATTTTCGAATGCTTCCTACCAGAACTCTGGATGTGAATAATTCAATAAATAAATCTGGATTAAAAATAAATAAGGATAGAGTTACCCTCCTGTTTGCCACAAATAAATCAGGCAGCCACAAAGTTAAACCTCTCTGTATAGGGAAAAGCCGAAATCCTAGATGCTTTCAACATGTTAACATGACGTCATTACCCATTACATATCGTAATACAAAAAATGCTTGGATGACAAGTGATATTTTCGGTAAATGGTTCCATGAAGAATTTGTTCCATCTGTGAGAAGCCACCTGCGGTTACTCAACCTCGAAGAAAAAGCTGTACTGACCCTTGACCACTGTCCAGCACATCCACCTGCTGATATGCTACAGTCAAGAGATGGGAAAATCAGAGTCATGTTCTTGCCGAAAAACACTACAGCACTGATCCAGCCATTAGATCAAGGCATCATAAAAGCATTTAAAGCGCATTACCGCCGTGAACTTCTGAGTGCTATAGTGAATTCTGATGAGGAAATGGAAATTTACCTTAACTCAATAAACGTGAAAACAGTTGCGTATTCAATAGGTCTTGCATGGGAAAGTATTAGTACGGCTACGATTCAGAATTGCTGGAAGAAATGTTCCTTTGAACAAAACATCGCCGATGGAAATTGCTCTGTTGCCGGATTCACTAATAGTGATGTACAGTCTGCGAGTAGTGCTCTGCATTGCAACTTCACTCTAGATGACTTGAATGACTGGGCAGAAGTTGACAACGGTGAGCCTGTTACAGAATGTATAGGAGATAAAGATATCATCGATGCAGTCCGAATGCAAATTGCGAAGAAAAAGAAGACGATGACGATGATGGAAATGAAAATGGGGTGGAAGTGAAAGAAGTTATTCCAAATGTTAGTGAAGTGATAATACACATAAACAAAGTAATTTCGTGGATGGAGAGGCAAAGTGAATCTAATAATGTTCATCTGCTGCACCTCGCGTTTATAAAACAATACGCGGAAAAGAAACGCTGTGCATTATCCCGTCAAACAACAATTACGGACTTTTTTAAGACCAACAATTAGGCCTACAGTAGGTCGAGTGAGCAATGTATAAATAGTGTATTTTATATTCCATTGGATTAAAATACAGTTTTCTTATTTTTTATTTCTACATTTGGTGACGTAATTTACGTACAGTATATAGTAGTGCATTATGCTGTAGCCTTTTTCCCGGTCCTCCCTCCCCATCATTTGTCACTGTACAGGTCACCTTCCGATATACCGCGGTTATGCCTATAACGCGGGGGAAAGTATGTCACCCGACAACCGCGCTACATCGGGCTTCTACTGTATGTCGTAAGTGAGATAACGACCAAGAGAATCAAAGGGACTTACAACCAGTCTTCTTTGAAAAAATATTATGAGGCAGTGTCAGAATATTAAAAGAATTCGGAGAGTAAACATTATCTAAATTCAAAAAATTAAAGTAAGCACAACTTACAATAAGTATTTGATTGAAATTATTATATGAATGAAAAAGAATTTAGAAGAAAGATTAGCTAAATTCAAAAATAAGTAAGTACAAACTTACAACCAAGTGTGAAACAACATGTGTAAACCCATGTAATTTTGAAAAAAGTATATATATAATGAAATATCATAAAAAATTGATATAAAATAATAAAATGTTAAACAAATAATGATGACGCTACATAACATCGATAACTAACCCTATTACAAAAGGGAATAATAAAGAATTAACGTTTCACAAAAGAAAAGACAAGACAATCAAATAAAAAATGACAATAACATATTAACTGAACAATTAATGATGAAAAAATATAAGTGAGCCAGAAACCAGCTACAATATTAATATTGAATATAAATGAGAAATAAAGTGATAACAAATAAAATCACTACCATATGAAGTAAGCTAATGAACCAATGCAAAATATCCATTAAATATCGCAATAAGATTAGAAAAAGGAATCCAAATAAGTCACTGAGAAGAAAAGGTCATGAGATGTATAAAAGAGAGAATAATTAGTCCCAAAAGTGATTTATTGCATTGATATTATAAGAGTCGAAAACAGACGACTATTATTATGATTATTATTATGTGATAATTTTATGTTGAGATACGTCCAACAATTAATTTATGTTATTGAGCAGATAGGCAAGACCTCTGAACTCAAAATGTGTATAAATGGATAGCAGAGTAATAGAGCCACACGTGCCCTCTGGCTAATACCAATTTATATGAAGGGGAGAGAAGAAAAATTTTAGGGAAATAGAACATACAAGGGATAACACTCGTAATGAAAGAACAAAGAAAGAAAATAATACCATACCATGAACCATGACTTAATAAAAATAAATAAAGAAGAAAGTAGCGATTGATGAATTCCTGAATAATAACAACTTGATTAAATGAACTATATTGATGATTTCAGAAAAAACATAATGATCTTTGTTTCGAAATAATCAATTTTGGTGGCGATGCATTATATAACATGACATAAGGTAGTGAAAAATACATTGATAATTAATTATAAAACAAAGAAGCTGAAGACAAGAAGAAAGATCAAGAACTTATAAACTCAGAGATTAATAACCAAATGACAAAAGACTAATAAACTGACGATGACTTGACTCAATAGATTGGATAAATACAAGAAGAACAATGGAACAAGGAAGAAGGAACCAAGAACCAAATGTAATCAAGAAATTGATAACGAACATTGTAATCCCCTAATAATGACCATAAAATGTATGTAAACAAATGCACTAATGTAATTAGAGTATAGATGAGATGTACCTAGGGAAATAATGACAAATAAGATAGTAATGTTATGTATATTTTATTAATGAAGAAATGTACTTATAAATACATGATAGGGAGTTAATAACAAACACACCCAAATGAATAGTGATAAATATAATCAAAACCAGTAAACAATAGCCTGAGGCAAATAAAGGCCACAGTTAATAATCAAAAGTGATCATTAGTGAAGGGAAAATAAAGTAAATACTCATAACCAATAACCACATGATGATGTTATCATAAATAAACAACATAGTGAACAATATCAAGTGAGTGGAATAAAGAGTGTATTAATACAAAAGTGGTGACATGCAGTTATAGCATGTTACATAAAAAGGTGAAAGTGAATAAATAAAAAACCTTCTATGAAGGAAAAGGTGTAGTGGGTGAACATAAAAAGGTATTTTAATTAGTAGACTGTATTAGAATATCTGAAAGACCTGTGATAAACTTTATGCTAGCAAGTAAGATGAACTAATTATACTGTGTTTAATTTAAGCAATAGTTAGTAAGAATTATGAAATAAGATAGAAATTAAGTCATTAGAATGAAAGGTAAACAAGAAAGATAGACACTGTTTTCTAGTGAAGGAATGAGGGAGCAGAATATATTGTGTAAAGTACAGTTTAATAGTAGTATAATAAGAGTTTTGTTGTTGTTTAAAAAACCAATATAATGTAATGAATTATAAGTTAAAACAAATAGTAGGAAGAAACAGAAAGGTAGTTAGAAGTTTATTTCAGGTTTGCACCTGTCAAGAAAATGTTAATTGTTATAATAAGAGGTGTAGTTAGAATCACCAATGTTTATTATTTGTTTCTAGTACAAAATTGTTTTAATGTACCATATATAAAGGTAAGGAGTTACAAAGAATGTTAGATAGTAGTATAGGAAAATCTAGGCTCTAGGCCTAACAGTTAATGAAGAATTTTGTAAATTTAAGGACAAACAATAGCCCAATATCAAAGCAGAATATACCAAATGTTCAAACAAGTTAAGCAGGTATACCTAATACCAAAATGTATAAATAACATCCAGTTTTAGATAAAATATATATGAAATATAAATAAGAAAAATAACAAAAATGTGATTAGCTACTCAAAAGTAACCATGAGGGGTATCAAAATGATCCTTATCAAAAATTATGAACAATGGTATTCATGTAATAAACATGGCTACTAATATAAGAAAGAAATCTTAATTTGAAGATATTTTATAGATTTAAACTAAAATAAAACGTAGAATATAACAATGACATAAATTAACGACCAATGAGAATTAGCATAATTTAATAGGTAACCATAGCAACCGAAATTTATTGCCAAAAAACCGTTGGAATTTTCATTAATCCATTATTGACCGACGCGGAGGGCGGATGTATGCAGCTCTCAACCCAAATTTTACTATAAATACGTAAATTTTGACCGAAACCAGAAGGAAGAAAGATAGTAATAGCCACCTATGGAACACCTGATAAACTAATTATTATTAAAATACTCACAAAATAAAATTATCAGTGGAAATTAAGAAGACTTCAAGAAACATAGCTGACGACTCACCCCGAAGGAAGAAAAGGAGCGATCTACTACAACCGAAGAAGACGAACGACTGCGGAACGAGAGGGAAGCCGAACTTTATGGAAAAACTATCCGAACGAGATTGATGAACATCCGAAGAGTAGAAGATGACCAGATCCATCCGGAAGAAGTAGACGTCCATCGAGGAAGCCCCAACGAGAACTCATGAGTATAAAACAATAATCTCACTAAAAACGAATTCCCATTTTTTATCCATAATAACGAATCACAATTTTCACTTCACTGATCACTATTTTGAACAAGAACTGAAGGTATTTATAATATCACTATTACTGAACTTTAATCAATTAATAACCATTTAAACTGATGTATAATAAATTATTAATAAACATAACTTGTCAAAATCCTAACCAAAAACTATACTAACTCTCATTGATGATTACTTACTTGGATGTATTAATGTATTAAACATTGTGTACCTAGTTTTAAGAAATATTATAAATTTGTGCATTTTAGCCATTAATCCAAAACTTCTGTAGTCAAAAGGACTTATTAACACGCCCTGTGAGAAATTTTATTGTAAACAAACATTATTCGCCAAGCGGCGTCCCATGATACAAACGACTGAGCATGCCAACTGAGCAATTGTAAAAGCCGGTACTAATATAAAATAATGTACTACTAAATAACTGAAAATTATTAAAGGGTTTAATAAAGCTTATTGTTCTGGAACGCTGTATGTTTGATTCGTACAAAATAAGGTAAAATATAGAGAATTATTAAAGTGAAAACAACAAAACAACACAGTTAGCGAGTCGACACTGCAAGACGGCGTGCGCCAATATTCAAACCGAACGCCGAGAGATACGGTTGGCCCGTAAGTAGTAAGAAAAAGTACGACTCGACTCGCTACATACGAATAACATTCATAGAATTAACTGAACTGATTAATACCCTCAATTATACACCTATACTATACCACGAACCCAACGAGCGAATTAAAAAACGCTCATCACGCACACATTCACGATAAGAGTAATAGAACGGGTGAACAAAAATTCTAAAATTCAAACACACTATTTTTAAACACCCCGCAAAAAAACTTTTATTACAAAGTGGCGCCCAACGTGGGGCTAGAATAATTAAGAAATTATACCATTAAACCTTACAGATTCTAGCGGCGACTACAGAAAATGGAGTCGGGAAAAATCGGCACAAGACTGACTAAGTTACGCGAGAAGGAGGCGGAAGAGGAAGCAAAGAGATTAGAAAAGGAGATCGAGAAAGGTGTCAGAATGGAAGAAAAGGAAATAACTTCGGTGGAAGATGTAGATGAATTATTTACCCCTATGGAAACAGATAAACCTACACAGCAGGAGGAGGCCAGAGCAGACATGGACTTACTAAAACTATGGGAAATAATTAAAGAAGACTCCAGGAAGCAGATTGAAGAAATGAAGGAGGACAATGAGAGAAGGAGAAGAGAAGACAAAGAAGAATTGAATAAGAAGTTTGAGGTGATTAATGACCATTTCAAGAGAATAGGTGAAAAATTGGACAGATTTAACGAGGAATTAAGACAACCAAGGGAAGAGAATTCCAAAAAATTGCATGAAACACTAGATAATACTTCGGAAGGTATTGAAGAAACAGTAAATGAAAACAAGGAACCATTAGACCAGAAGGTAGAAGATAGTAAGAAGGAAACAGAATTAAAAGAAGACCAAAGCATACTGTTATCTGCAAATAAAAATAACAGCCACAAGGAGGATATCCAAAGCATGGAGGTGAAGACTAAGAAGAGGAATCCAAGGAAACTCATAAATACAAGAGAAGAGTTGGAGATGATGAAGAATGGACTACTTGAGATGTTTAATATACCAATTAACGACCAGAATGAATTTTATAAATAACAGAAGGAACTTACTAGAAACTTTAGAAAGGAATCACTACAAAACAGTATGTAACAGAATAAGAAGGAGAAGACACTTAATAGACATGCATAATCCAATATCAACGATAGCATCTACGATGGAAATAGCATTGACCTATTCGTTGTATAAACAAAATAATGAAATGATTGAGATAGGAAGGGAAACAAGTGAAAATTTTATGACAGAAACATTTAAATACAAAATAATAGCAAGAAAATGGACAAGAACAGAAGTCATACTGAAAACGACAGCAATCCGAACAGGGGTAACTCATATAATCATGGACCATGGTTAAAGCAAGTGCGGAGGAACGCTGAGAAATGGGAATGATATTAGAGATAACCGACACAGCATTGATGAAGGAGGAAGGAAAAGGAGATTAACTTACAAAAAAAAAGGAAAAAAAAGGGTATAAATAACAAGGGCCATTGTATAGTACAATATATCCCCCTATCTCATTGTCAAAGACAACCAAAACAACACCAGTAGAAGCCCGATATAGCGCGGTCCGATATACCGCGGATTCGGATATAACGCGGTGAAGAGTATGTCGCCCGTTATTAGCGAAAATTCTTACTTGTAGAGAGTGAGTAAATTATGAATTGTTTATCGTGACTTCCGTAGCCACATTGGAATGCGTTGCGTTTATTGTAAACAAAGGCTTGTTGTTGGAAACGGCGTTGTAAACAACAGCCAGAATTGCCAGTTCAAGTGTACCTGTAGACATAAACAATTGCCCCGTATTTACAGTCTCTACGTTTCTAAGAATTCATGCCAAGGCAAGCAGCCAACTAAATCCCTTCTCTCCCTCATACTCTTATATTACAGTATAAGATCATACTCTGATATTATCTTATCAAAGTGTATATTCTTTGTCATAAATTCGCATAGTGTAGAGTTTTGTGATGTCGCAGAAAAGAAAAGCATATTCTGTGAGTGATAAACTCAAAATAATTGATCGTGTGAAGAACGGAGAGTCAAATGCAAGTTTATCACGTGAGTGTGGCATCCCAGAAGGAACAATTAGAGGGTGGATGAAGGAAGAAGATAAACTTAAAAGTTTTGTGAACACAGTTGAAAGTGAAGTGGGGTTGCAAAGAAAAAAAGACTAAAGTAGGTAAGGATAGTGAACTAGATGAGTGTCTGTACAGGTGGTTTTTAATAAAACGAAGTGAAGGTGTGCCACTGTCAGGACCAGTTATTAGAGCTCAAGCTGTGAAATTCCATAGTGATTTACACGGCAACAGTGACTTTAATGCATCTGATGGGTGGTTTTCGCGATGGAAATCTCGTCATGGTATAAGCCAGATAAGCATTGAAGGGGAAGCACGATCATGTGACAGTGAAGCTGGAGCACTTTTTCCTCAGGCATTAAACAAAGTAATGATCGATAACGATTTAAATGACCATCAAGTGTATAACTGTGATGAAACTGCTCTGTATTTTCGAATGCTTCCTACCAGAACTCTGGATGTGAATAATTCAATAAATAAATCTGGATTAAAAATAAATAAGGATAGAGTTACCCTCCTGTTTGCCACAAATAAATCAGGCAGCCACAAAGTTAAACCTCTCTGTATAGGGAAAAGCCGAAATCCTAGATGCTTTCAACATGTTAACATGACGTCATTACCCATCACATATCGTAATACAAAAAATGCTTGGATGACAAGTGATATTTTCGGTAAATGGTTCCATGAAGAATTTGTTCCATCTGTGAGAAGCCACCTGCGGTCACTCAACCTCGAAGAAAAAGCTGTACTGACCCTTGACCACTGTCCAGCACATCCACCTGCTGATATGCTACAGTCAAGAGATGGGAAAATCGGAGTCATGTTCTTGCCGAAAAACACTACAGCACTGATCCAGCCATTAGATCAAGGCATCATAAAAGCATTTAAAGCGCATTACCGCCGTGAACTTCTGAGTGCTATAGTGAATTCTGATGAGGAAATGGAAATTTACCTTAACTCAATAAACCTGAAAACAGTTGCGTATTCAATAGGTCTTGCATGGGAAAGTATTAGTACGGCTACGATTCAGAATTGCTGGAAGAAATGTTCCCCAAAACATCGCCAATGGAAATTGCTCTGTTGCCGGCTTCACTAATAGTGATGTACAGTCTGCGAGTAGTGCTCTGCATTGCAACTTCACTCTAGATGACTTGAATGACTGGGCAGAAGTTGACAACGGTGAGCCTGTTACAGAATGTATAGGAGATAAAGATATCATCGATGCAGTCCGAATGCAAATTGCGAAGAAAAAGAAGACGATGACGATGATGGAAATGAAAATGGGGTGGAAGTGAAAGAAGTTATTCCAAATGTTAGTGAAGTGATAATACACATAAACAAAGTAATTTCGTGGATGGAGAGGCAAAGTGAATCTAATAATGTTCATCTGCTGCACCTCGCGTTTATAAAACAATACGCGGAAAAGAAACGCTGTGCATTATCCCGTCAAACAACAATTACGGACTTTTTTAAGACCAACAATTAGGCCTACAGTAGGTCGAGTGAGCAATGTATAAATAGTGTATTTTATATTCCATTGGATTAAAATACAGTTTTCTTATTTTTTATTTCTACATTTGGTGACGTAATTTACGTACAGTATATAGTAGTGCATTATGCTGTAGCCTTTTTCCCGGTCCTCCCTCCCCATCATTTGTCACTGTACAGGTCACCTTCCGATATACCGCGGTTACGCCTATAACGCGGGGGAAAGTACGTCACCCGACAACCGCGCTATATCGGGCTTCTACTGTATGTCGTAAGTGAGATAACGACCAAGAGAATCAAAGGGACTTACAACCAGTCTTCTTTGAAAAAATATTATGAGGCAGTGTCAGAATATTAAAAGAATTTGGAGAGTAAACATTATCTAAATTCAAAAAATTAAAGTAAGCACAACTTACAATAAGTATTTGATTGAAATTATTATATGAATGAAAAAGAATTTAGAAGAAAGATTAGCTAAATTCAAAAATAAGTAAGTACAAACTTACAACCAAGTGTGAAACAACATGTGTAAACCCATGTAATTTTGAAAAAAGTATATATATAATGAAATATCATAAAAAATTGATATAAAATAATAAAATGTTAAACAAATAATGATGACGCTACATAACATCGATAACTAACCCTATTACAAAAGGGAATAATAAAGAATTAACGTTTCACAAAAGAAAAGACAAGACAATCAAATAAAAAATGACAATAACATATTAACTGGACAATTAATGATGAAAAAATATAAGTGAGCCAGAAACCAGCTACAATATTAATATTGAATATAAATGAGAAATAAAGTGATAACAAATAAAATCACTACCATATGAAGTAAGCTAATGAACCAATGCAAAATATCCATTAAATATCGCAATAAGATTAGAAAAAGGAATCCAAATAAGTCACTGAGAAGAAAAGGTCATGAGATGTATAAAAGAGAGAATAATTAGTCCCAAAAGTGATTTATTGTATTGATATTATAAGAGTCGAAAACAGACAACTATTATTATGATTATTATTATGTGATAATTTTATGTTGAGATACGTCCAACAATTAATTTATGTTATTGAGCAGATAGGCAAGACCTCTGAACTCAAAATGTGTATAAATGGATAGCAGAGTAATAGAGCCACACGTGCCCTCTGGCTAATACCAATTTATATGAAGGGGAGAGAAGAAAAATTTTAGGGAAATAGAACATACAAGGGATAACACTCGTAATGAAAGAACAAAGAAAGAAAATAATACCATACCATGAACCATGACTTAATAAAAATAAATAAAGAAGAAAGTAGCGATTGATGAATTCCTGAATAATAACAACTTGATTAAATGAACTATATTGATGATTTCAGAAAAAACATAATGATCTTTGTTTCGAAATAATCAATTTTGGTGGCGATGCATTATATAACATGACATAAGGTAGTGAAAAATACATTGATAATTAATTATAAAACAAAGAAGCTGAAGACAAGAAGAAAGATCAAGAACTTATAAACTCAGAGATTAATAACCAAATGACAAAAGACTAATAAACTGACGATGACTTGACTCAATAGATTGGATAAATACAAGAAGAACAATGGAACAAGGAAGAAGGAACCAAGAACCAAATGTAATCAAGAAATTGATAACGAACATTGTAATCCCCTAATAATGACCATAAAATGTATGTAAACAAATGCACTAATGTAATTAGAGTATAGATGAGATGTACCTAGGGAAATAATGACAAATAAGATAGTAATGTTATGTATATTTTATTAATGAAGAAATGTACTTATAAATACATGATAGGGAGTTAATAACAAACACACCCAAATGAATAGTGATAAATATAATCAAAACCAGTAAACAATACCCTGAGGCAAATAAAGGCCACAGTTAATAATCAAAAGTGATCATTAGTGAAGGGAAAATAAAGTAAATACTCATAACCAATAACCACATGATGATGTTATCATAAATAAACAACATAGTGAACAATATCAAGTGAGTGGAATAAAGAGTGTATTAATACAAAAGTGGTGACATGCAGTTATAGCATGTTACATAAAAAGGTGAAAGTGAATAAATAAAAAACCTTCTATGAATGAAAAGGTGTAGTGGGTGAACATAAAAAGGTATTTTAATTAGTAGACTGTATTAGAATATCTGAAAGACCTGTGATAAACTTTATGCTAGCAAGTAAGATGAACTAATTATACTGTGTTTAATTTAAGCAATAGTTAGTAAGAATTATGAAATAAGATAGAAATTAAGTCATTAGAATGAAAGGTAAACAAGAAAGATAGACACTGTTTTCTAGTGAAGGAATGAGGGAGCAGAATATATTGTGTAAAGTACAGTTTAATAGTAGTATAATAAGAGTTTTGTTGTTGTTTAAAAAACCAATATAATGTAATGAATTATAAGTTAAAACAAATAGTAGGAAGAAACAGAAAGGTAGTTAGAAGTTTATTTCAGGTTTGCACCTGTCAAGAAAATGTTAATTGTTATAATAAGAGGTGTAGTTAGAATCACCAATGTTTATTATTTGTTTCTAGTACAAAATTGTTTTAATGTACCATATATAAAGGTAAGGAGTTACAAAGAATGTTAGATAGTAGTATAGGAAAATCTAGGCTCTAGGCCTAACAGTTAATGAAGAATTTTGTAAATTTAAGGACAAACAATAGCCCAATATCAAAGCAGAATATACCAAATGTTCAAACAAGTTAAGCAGGTATACCTAATACCAAAATGTATAAATAACATCCAGTTTTAGATAAAATATATATGAAATATAAATAAGAAAAATAACAAAAATGTGATTAGCTACTCAAAAGTAACCATGAGGGGTATCAAAATGATCCTTATCAAAAATTATGAACAATGGTATTCATGTAATAAACATGGCTACTAATATAAGAAAGAAATCTTAATTTGAAGATATTTTATAGATTTAAACTAAAATAAAACGTAGAATATAACAATGACATAAATTAACGACCAATGAGAATTAGCATAATTTAATAGGTAACCATAGCAACCGAAATTTATTGCCAAAAAACCGTTGGAATTTTCATTAATCCATTATTGACCGACGCGGAGGGCGGATGTATGCAGCTCTCAACCCAAATTTTACTATAAATACGTAAATTTTGACCGAAACCAGAAGGAAGAAAGATAGTAATAGCCACCTATGGAACACCTGATAAACTAATTATTATTAAAATACTCACAAAATAAAATTATCAGTGGAAATTAAGAAGACTTCAAGAAACATAGCTGACGACTCATCCCGAAGGAAGAAAAGGAGCGATCTACTACAACCGAAGAAGACAAACGACTGCGGAACGAGAGGGAAGCCGAACTTTATGGAACAACTATCTGAACGAGATTGATGAACATCCGAAAAGTAGAAGACGACCAGATCCATCCGGAAGAAGTAGACGTCCATCGAGGAAGCCCCAACGAGAACTCATGAGTATAAAACAATAATCTCACTAAAAACGAATTCCCATTTTTTATCCATAATAACGAATCACAATTTTCACTTCACTGATCACTATTTTGAACAAGAACTGAAGGTATTTATAATATCACTATTACTGAACTTTAATCAATTAATAACCATTTAAACTGATCTATAATAAATTATTAATAAACATAACTTGTTGTCAAAATCCTAACCAAAAACTATACTAACTCTCATTGATGATTACTTACTTGGATGTATTAATGTATTAAACATTGTGTACCTAGTTTTAAGAAATATTATAAATTTGTGCATTTTAGCCGTTAATCCAAAACTTCTGTAGTCAAAAGGACTTATTAACACGCCCTGTGAAAAATTTTATTGTAAACAAACATTATTCGCCAAGCGGCGTCCCATGATACAAACGACTGAGCATGCCAACTGAGCAATTGTAAAAGCCGATACTAATATAAAATAATGTACTACTAAATAACTGAAAATTATTAAAGGGTTTAATAAAGCTTATTGTTCTGGAACGCTGTATGTTTGATTCGTACAAAATAAGGTTAAAATATAGAGAATTATTAAAGTGAAAACAACAAAACAACACAGTTAGCAAGTCAACACTGCAAGACGGCGTACGCCAATATTCAAACCGAACGCCGAGAGATACGGTTGGCCCGTAAGTAGTAAGAAAAAGTACGACTCGACTCGCTACATACGAATAACATTCATAGAAGTAACTGAACTGATTAATACCCTCAATTATACACCTATACTATACCACGAACCCAACGAGCGAATTAAAAAACGCTCATCACGCACACATTCACGATAAGAGTAATAGAACGGGTGAACAAAAATTCTAAAATTCAAACACACTATTTTGAAACACCCCGCAAAAAAACTTTTATTACAAAGTGGCGCCCAACATGGGGCTAGAATAATTAAGAAATTATACCATTAAACCTTACAGATTCTAGCGGCGACTACAGAAAATGGAGTCGGGAAAAATCGGCACAAGACTGACTAAGTTACGCGAGAAGGAGGCGGAAGAGGAAGCAAAGAGATTAGAAAAGGAGATCGAGAAAGGTGTCAGAATGGAAGAAAAGGAAATAACTTCGGAGGAAGATGTAGAAGAATTATTTACCCCTATGGAAACAGATAAACCTACACAGCAGGAGGAGGCCAGAGCAGACATGGACTTACTAAAACTATGGGAATTAATTAAAGAAGACTCCAGGAAGCAGACTGAAGAAATGAAGGAGGACAATGAGAGAAGGAGAAGAGAAGACAAAGAAGAATTGAATAAGAAGTTTGAGTTGATTAATGACCATTTCAAGAGAATAGGTGAAAAATTGAACAGATTTAACGAGGAATTAAGACAACCAAGGGAAGAGAATTCCAAAAAATTGCATGAAACACTAGATAATACTTCGGAAGGTATTGAAGAAACAGTAAATGAAAACAAGGAACCATTAGACCAGAAGGTAGAAGATAGTAAGAAGGAAAGAGAATTAAAAGAAGACCAAAGCATACTGTTATCTGCAAATAAAAATAACAGCCACAAGGGGGATATCCAAAGCATGGAGGTGAAGACTAAGAAGAGGAACCCAAGGAAACTCATAAATACAAGAAAAGAGTTGGAGATGATGAAGAATGGACTACTTGAAATGTTTAATATACCAATTAACGACCAGAATGAATTTTATAAATAACAGAAGGAACTTACTAGAAACTTTAGAAAGGAATCACTACAAAACAGTGTGTAACAGAATAAGAAGGAGAAGACACTTAATAGACATGCATAATCCAATATCAACGATAGCATCTACGATGGAAATAGCATTGACCTATTCGTTGTATAAACAAAATAATGAAATGATTGAGATAGGAAGGGAAACAAGTGAAAATGTTATGACAGAAACATTTAAATACAAAATAATAGCAAGAAAATGGACAAGAACAGAAGTCATACTGAAAACGACAGCAATCCGAACAGGGGTAACTCATATAATCATGGACCATGGTTAAACCAAGTGCGGAGGAACGCTGAGAAATGGGAATGATATTAGAGATAACGGACACAGCATTGATGAAGGAGGAAGGAAAAGGAGAAGATTAACTTACAAAAAAAAAAGGAAAAAAAGGGTATAAATAACAAGGGCCATTGTATAGTACAATATATACCCCTATCTCATTGTCAAAGATAACCAAAACAACACCAGTAGAAGCCCGATATAGCGCGGTCCGATATACCGCGGATTCGGATATAACGCGGTGAAGAGTATGTCGCCCGTTATTAGCGAAAATTCTTACTTGTAGAGAGTGAGTAAATTATGAATTGTTTATCGTGACTTCCGTAGCCACATTGGAATGCGTTGCGTTTATTGTAAACAAAGGCTTGTTGTTGGAAACGGCGTTGTAAACAACAGCCAGAATTGCCAGTTCAAGTGTACCTGTAGACATAAACAATTGCCCCGTATTTACAGTCTCTACGTTTCTAAGAATTCATGCCAAGGCAAGCAGCCAACTAAATCCCTTCTCTCCCTCATACTCTTATATTACAGTATAAGATCATACTCTGATATTATCTTATCAAAGTGTATATTCTTTGTCATAAATTCGCATAGTGTAGAGTTTTGTGATGTCGCAGAAAAGAAAAGCATATTCTGTGAGTGATAAACTCAAAATAACTGATCGTGTGAAGAACGGAGAGTCAAATGCAAGTTTATCACGTGAGTGTGGCATCCCAGAAGGAACAATTAGAGGGTGGATGAAGGAAGAAGATAAACTTAAAAGTTTTGTGAACACAGTTGAAAGTGACGTGGGGTTGCAAAGAAAAAAAGACTACAGTAGGTAAGGATAGTGAACTAGATGAGTGTCTGTACAGGTGGTTTTTAATAAAACGAAGTGAAGGTGTGCCACTGTCAGGACCAGTTATTAGAGCTCAAGCTGTGAAATTCCATAGTGATTTACACGGCAACAGTGACTTAAATGCATCTGATGGGTGGTTTTCGCGATGGAAATCTCGTCATGGTATAAGCCAGATAAGCATTGAAGGGGAAGCACGATCATGTGACAGTGAAGCTGCAGCACTTTTTCCTCAGGCATTAAACAAAGTAATGATCGATAACGATTTAAATGACCATCAAGTGTATAACTGTGATGAAACTGCTCTGTATTTTCGAATGCTTCCTACCAGAACTCTGGATGTGAATAATTCAATAAATAAATCTGGATTAAAAATAAATAAGGATAGAGTTACCCTCCTGTTTGCCACAAATAAATCAGGCAGCCACAAAGTTAAACCTCTCTGTATAGGGAAAAGCCGAAATCCTAGATGCTTTCAACATGTTAACATGACGTCATTACCCATTACATATCGTAATACAAAAAATGCTTGGATGACAAGTGATATTTTCGGTAAATGGTTCCATGAAGAATTTGTTCCATCTGTGAGAAGCCACCTGCGGTCACTCAACCTCGAAGAAAAAGCTGTACTGACCCTTGACCACTGTCCAGCACATCCACCTGCTGATATGCTACAGTCAAGAGATGGGAAAATCGGAGTCATGTTCTTGCCGAAAAACACTACAGCACTGATCCAGCCATTAGATCAAGGCATCATAAAAGCATTTAAAGCGCATTACCGCCGTGAACTTCTGAGTGCTATAGTGAATTCTGATGAGGAAATGGAAATTTACCTTAACTCAATAAACGTGAAAACAGTTGCGTATTCAATAGGTCTTGCATGGGAAAGTATTAGTACGGCTACGATTCAGAATTGCTGGAAGAAATGTTCCTTTGAACAAAACATCGCCGATGGAAATTGCTCTGTTGCCGGATTCACTAATAGTGATGTACAGTCTGCGAGTAGTGCTCTGCATTGCAACTTCACTCTAGATGACTTGAATGACTGGGCAGAAGTTGACAACGGTGAGCCTGTTACAGAATGTATAGGAGATAAAGATATCATCGATGCAGTCTGAATGCAAATTGCGAAGAAAAAGAAGACGATGACGATGATGGAAATGAAAATGGGGTGGAAGTGAAAGAAGTTATTCCAAATGTTAGTGAAGTGATAATACACATAAACAAAGTAATTTCGTGGATGGAGAGGCAAAGTGAATCTAATAATGTTCATCTGCTGCACCTCGCGTTTATAAAACAATACGCGGAAAAGAAACGCTGTGCATTATCCCGTCAAACAACAATTACGGACTTTTTTAAGACCAACAATTAGGCCTACAGTAGGTCGAGTGAGCAATGTATAAATAGTGTATTTTATATTCCATTGGATTAAAATACAGTTTTCTTATTTTTTATTTCTACATTTGGTGACGTAATTTACGTACAGTATATAGTAGTGCATTATGCTGTAGCCTTTTTCCCGGTCCTCCCTCCCCATCATTTGTCACTGTACAGGTCACCTTCCGATATACCGCGGTTATGCCTATAACGCGGGGGAAAGTATGTCACCCGACAACCGCGCTACATCGGGCTTCTACTGTATGTCGTAAGTGAGATAACGACCAAGAGAATCAAAGGGACTTACAACCAGTCTTCTTTGAAAAAATATTATGAGGCAGTGTCAGAATATTAAAAGAATTCGGAGAGTAAACATTATCTAAATTCAAAAAATTAAAGTAAGCACAACTTACAATAAGTATTTGATTGAAATTATTATATGAATGAAAAAGAATTTAGAAGAAAGATTAGCTAAATTCAAAAATAAGTAAGTACAAACTTACAACCAAGTGTGAAACAACATGTGTAAACCCATGTAATTTTGAAAAAAGTATATATATAATGAAATATCATAAAAAATTGATATAAAATAATAAAATGTTAAACAAATAATGATGACGCTACATAACATCGATAACTAACCCTATTACAAAAGGGAATAATAAAGAATTAACGTTTCACAAAAGAAAAGACAAGACAATCAAATAAAAAATGACAATAACATATTAACTGAACAATTAATGATGAAAAAATATAAGTGAGCCAGAAACCAGCTACAATATTAATATTGAATATAAATGAGAAATAAAGTGATAACAAATAAAATCACTACCATATGAAGTAAGCTAATGAACCAATGCAAAATATCCATTAAATATCGCAATAAGATTAGAAAAAGGAATCCAAATAAGTCACTGAGAAGAAAAGGTCATGAGATGTATAAAAGAGAGAATAATTAGTCCCAAAAGTGATTTATTGCATTGATATTATAAGAGTCGAAAACAGACGACTATTATTATGATTATTATTATGTGATAATTTTATGTTGAGATACGTCCAACAATTAATTTATGTTATTGAGCAGATAGGCAAGACCTCTGAACTCAAAATGTGTATAAATGGATAGCAGAGTAATAGAGCCACACGTGCCCTCTGGCTAATACCAATTTATATGAAGGGGAGAGAAGAAAAATTTTAGGGAAATAGAACATACAAGGGATAACACTCGTAATGAAAGAACAAAGAAAGAAAATAATACCATACCATGAACCATGACTTAATAAAAATAAATAAAGAAGAAAGTAGCGATTGATGAATTCCTGAATAATAACAACTTGATTAAATGAACTATATTGATGATTTCAGAAAAAACATAATGATCTTTGTTTCGAAATAATCAATTTTGGTGGCGATGCATTATATAACATGACATAAGGTAGTGAAAAATACATTGATAATTAATTATAAAACAAAGAAGCTGAAGACAAGAAGAAAGATCAAGAACTTATAAACTCAGAGATTAATAACCAAATGACAAAAGACTAATAAACTGACGATGACTTGACTCAATAGATTGGATAAATACAAGAAGAACAATGGAACAAGGAAGAAGGAACCAAGAACCAAATGTAATCAAGAAATTGATAACGAACATTGTAATCCCCTAATAATGACCATAAAATGTATGTAAACAAATGCACTAATGTAATTAGAGTATAGATGAGATGTACCTAGGGAAATAATGACAAATAAGATAGTAATGTTATGTATATTTTATTAATGAAGAAATGTACTTATAAATACATGATAGGGAGTTAATAACAAACACACCCAAATGAATAGTGATAAATATAATCAAAACCAGTAAACAATAGCCTGAGGCAAATAAAGGCCACAGTTAATAATCAAAAGTGATCATTAGTGAAGGGAAAATAAAGTAAATACTCATAACCAATAACCACATGATGATGTTATCATAAATAAACAACATAGTGAACAATATCAAGTGAGTGGAATAAAGAGTGTATTAATACAAAAGTGGTGACATGCAGTTATAGCATGTTACATAAAAAGGTGAAAGTGAATAAATAAAAAACCTTCTATGAAGGAAAAGGTGTAGTGGGTGAACATAAAAAGGTATTTTAATTAGTAGACTGTATTAGAATATCTGAAAGACCTGTGATAAACTTTATGCTAGCAAGTAAGATGAACTAATTATACTGTGTTTAATTTAAGCAATAGTTAGTAAGAATTATGAAATAAGATAGAAATTAAGTCATTAGAATGAAAGGTAAACAAGAAAGATAGACACTGTTTTCTAGTGAAGGAATGAGGGAGCAGAATATATTGTGTAAAGTACAGTTTAATAGTAGTATAATAAGAGTTTTGTTGTTGTTTAAAAAACCAATATAATGTAATGAATTATAAGTTAAAACAAATAGTAGGAAGAAACAGAAAGGTAGTTAGAAGTTTATTTCAGGTTTGCACCTGTCAAGAAAATGTTAATTGTTATAATAAGAGGTGTAGTTAGAATCACCAATGTTTATTATTTGTTTCTAGTACAAAATTGTTTTAATGTACCATATATAAAGGTAAGGAGTTACAAAGAATGTTAGATAGTAGTATAGGAAAATCTAGGCTCTAGGCCTAACAGTTAATGAAGAATTTTGTAAATTTAAGGACAAACAATAGCCCAATATCAAAGCAGAATATACCAAATGTTCAAACAAGTTAAGCAGGTATACCTAATACCAAAATGTATAAATAACATCCAGTTTTAGATAAAATATATATGAAATATAAATAAGAAAAATAACAAAAATGTGATTAGCTACTCAAAAGTAACCATGAGGGGTATCAAAATGATCCTTATCAAAAATTATGAACAATGGTATTCATGTAATAAACATGGCTACTAATATAAGAAAGAAATCTTAATTTGAAGATATTTTATAGATTTAAACTAAAATAAAACGTAGAATATAACAATGACATAAATTAACGACCAATGAGAATTAGCATAATTTAATAGGTAACCATAGCAACCGAAATTTATTGCCAAAAAACCGTTGGAATTTTCATTAATCCATTATTGACCGACGCGGAGGGCGGATGTATGCAGCTCTCAACCCAAATTTTACTATAAATACGTAAATTTTGACCGAAACCAGAAGGAAGAAAGATAGTAATAGCCACCTATGGAACACCTGATAAACTAATTATTATTAAAATACTCACAAAATAAAATTATCAGTGGAAATTAAGAAGACTTCAAGAAACATAGCTGACGACTCACCCCGAAGGAAGAAAAGGAGCGATCTACTACAACCGAAGAAGACGAACGACTGCGGAACGAGAGGGAAGCCGAACTTTATGGAAAAACTATCCGAACGAGATTGATGAACATCCGAAGAGTAGAAGATGACCAGATCCATCCGGAAGAAGTAGACGTCCATCGAGGAAGCCCCAACGAGAACTCATGAGTATAAAACAATAATCTCACTAAAAACGAATTCCCATTTTTTATCCATAATAACGAATCACAATTTTCACTTCACTGATCACTATTTTGAACAAGAACTGAAGGTATTTATAATATCACTATTACTGAACTTTAATCAATTAATAACCATTTAAACTGATGTATAATAAATTATTAATAAACATAACTTGTCAAAATCCTAACCAAAAACTATACTAACTCTCATTGATGATTACTTACTTGGATGTATTAATGTATTAAACATTGTGTACCTAGTTTTAAGAAATATTATAAATTTGTGCATTTTAGCCATTAATCCAAAACTTCTGTAGTCAAAAGGACTTATTAACACGCCCTGTGAGAAATTTTATTGTAAACAAACATTATTCGCCAAGCGGCGTCCCATGATACAAACGACTGAGCATGCCAACTGAGCAATTGTAAAAGCCGGTACTAATATAAAATAATGTACTACTAAATAACTGAAAATTATTAAAGGGTTTAATAAAGCTTATTGTTCTGGAACGCTGTATGTTTGATTCGTACAAAATAAGGTAAAATATAGAGAATTATTAAAGTGAAAACAACAAAACAACACAGTTAGCGAGTCGACACTGCAAGACGGCGTGCGCCAATATTCAAACCGAACGCCGAGAGATACGGTTGGCCCGTAAGTAGTAAGAAAAAGTACGACTCGACTCGCTACATACGAATAACATTCATAGAATTAACTGAACTGATTAATACCCTCAATTATACACCTATACTATACCACGAACCCAACGAGCGAATTAAAAAACGCTCATCACGCACACATTCACGATAAGAGTAATAGAACGGGTGAACAAAAATTCTAAAATTCAAACACACTATTTTTAAACACCCCGCAAAAAAACTTTTATTACAAAGTGGCGCCCAACGTGGGGCTAGAATAATTAAGAAATTATACCATTAAACCTTACAGATTCTAGCGGCGACTACAGAAAATGGAGTCGGGAAAAATCGGCACAAGACTGACTAAGTTACGCGAGAAGGAGGCGGAAGAGGAAGCAAAGAGATTAGAAAAGGAGATCGAGAAAGGTGTCAGAATGGAAGAAAAGGAAATAACTTCGGTGGAAGATGTAGATGAATTATTTACCCCTATGGAAACAGATAAACCTACACAGCAGGAGGAGGCCAGAGCAGACATGGACTTACTAAAACTATGGGAAATAATTAAAGAAGACTCCAGGAAGCAGATTGAAGAAATGAAGGAGGACAATGAGAGAAGGAGAAGAGAAGACAAAGAAGAATTGAATAAGAAGTTTGAGGTGATTAATGACCATTTCAAGAGAATAGGTGAAAAATTGGACAGATTTAACGAGGAATTAAGACAACCAAGGGAAGAGAATTCCAAAAAATTGCATGAAACACTAGATAATACTTCGGAAGGTATTGAAGAAACAGTAAATGAAAACAAGGAACCATTAGACCAGAAGGTAGAAGATAGTAAGAAGGAAACAGAATTAAAAGAAGACCAAAGCATACTGTTATCTGCAAATAAAAATAACAGCCACAAGGAGGATATCCAAAGCATGGAGGTGAAGACTAAGAAGAGGAATCCAAGGAAACTCATAAATACAAGAGAAGAGTTGGAGATGATGAAGAATGGACTACTTGAGATGTTTAATATACCAATTAACGACCAGAATGAATTTTATAAATAACAGAAGGAACTTACTAGAAACTTTAGAAAGGAATCACTACAAAACAGTATGTAACAGAATAAGAAGGAGAAGACACTTAATAGACATGCATAATCCAATATCAACGATAGCATCTACGATGGAAATAGCATTGACCTATTCGTTGTATAAACAAAATAATGAAATGATTGAGATAGGAAGGGAAACAAGTGAAAATTTTATGACAGAAACATTTAAATACAAAATAATAGCAAGAAAATGGACAAGAACAGAAGTCATACTGAAAACGACAGCAATCCGAACAGGGGTAACTCATATAATCATGGACCATGGTTAAAGCAAGTGCGGAGGAACGCTGAGAAATGGGAATGATATTAGAGATAACCGACACAGCATTGATGAAGGAGGAAGGAAAAGGAGATTAACTTACAAAAAAAAAGGAAAAAAAAGGGTATAAATAACAAGGGCCATTGTATAGTACAATATATCCCCCTATCTCATTGTCAAAGACAACCAAAACAACACCAGTAGAAGCCCGATATAGCGCGGTCCGATATACCGCGGATTCGGATATAACGCGGTGAAGAGTATGTCGCCCGTTATTAGCGAAAATTCTTACTTGTAGAGAGTGAGTAAATTATGAATTGTTTATCGTGACTTCCGTAGCCACATTGGAATGCGTTGCGTTTATTGTAAACAAAGGCTTGTTGTTGGAAACGGCGTTGTAAACAACAGCCAGAATTGCCAGTTCAAGTGTACCTGTAGACATAAACAATTGCCCCGTATTTACAGTCTCTACGTTTCTAAGAATTCATGCCAAGGCAAGCAGCCAACTAAATCCCTTCTCTCCCTCATACTCTTATATTACAGTATAAGATCATACTCTGATATTATCTTATCAAAGTGTATATTCTTTGTCATAAATTCGCATAGTGTAGAGTTTTGTGATGTCGCAGAAAAGAAAAGCATATTCTGTGAGTGATAAACTCAAAATAATTGATCGTGTGAAGAACGGAGAGTCAAATGCAAGTTTATCACGTGAGTGTGGCATCCCAGAAGGAACAATTAGAGGGTGGATGAAGGAAGAAGATAAACTTAAAAGTTTTGTGAACACAGTTGAAAGTGAAGTGGGGTTGCAAAGAAAAAAAGACTAAAGTAGGTAAGGATAGTGAACTAGATGAGTGTCTGTACAGGTGGTTTTTAATAAAACGAAGTGAAGGTGTGCCACTGTCAGGACCAGTTATTAGAGCTCAAGCTGTGAAATTCCATAGTGATTTACACGGCAACAGTGACTTTAATGCATCTGATGGGTGGTTTTCGCGATGGAAATCTCGTCATGGTATAAGCCAGATAAGCATTGAAGGGGAAGCACGATCATGTGACAGTGAAGCTGGAGCACTTTTTCCTCAGGCATTAAACAAAGTAATGATCGATAACGATTTAAATGACCATCAAGTGTATAACTGTGATGAAACTGCTCTGTATTTTCGAATGCTTCCTACCAGAACTCTGGATGTGAATAATTCAATAAATAAATCTGGATTAAAAATAAATAAGGATAGAGTTACCCTCCTGTTTGCCACAAATAAATCAGGCAGCCACAAAGTTAAACCTCTCTGTATAGGGAAAAGCCGAAATCCTAGATGCTTTCAACATGTTAACATGACGTCATTACCCATCACATATCGTAATACAAAAAATGCTTGGATGACAAGTGATATTTTCGGTAAATGGTTCCATGAAGAATTTGTTCCATCTGTGAGAAGCCACCTGCGGTCACTCAACCTCGAAGAAAAAGCTGTACTGACCCTTGACCACTGTCCAGCACATCCACCTGCTGATATGCTACAGTCAAGAGATGGGAAAATCGGAGTCATGTTCTTGCCGAAAAACACTACAGCACTGATCCAGCCATTAGATCAAGGCATCATAAAAGCATTTAAAGCGCATTACCGCCGTGAACTTCTGAGTGCTATAGTGAATTCTGATGAGGAAATGGAAATTTACCTTAACTCAATAAACCTGAAAACAGTTGCGTATTCAATAGGTCTTGCATGGGAAAGTATTAGTACGGCTACGATTCAGAATTGCTGGAAGAAATGTTCCCCAAAACATCGCCAATGGAAATTGCTCTGTTGCCGGCTTCACTAATAGTGATGTACAGTCTGCGAGTAGTGCTCTGCATTGCAACTTCACTCTAGATGACTTGAATGACTGGGCAGAAGTTGACAACGGTGAGCCTGTTACAGAATGTATAGGAGATAAAGATATCATCGATGCAGTCCGAATGCAAATTGCGAAGAAAAAGAAGACGATGACGATGATGGAAATGAAAATGGGGTGGAAGTGAAAGAAGTTATTCCAAATGTTAGTGAAGTGATAATACACATAAACAAAGTAATTTCGTGGATGGAGAGGCAAAGTGAATCTAATAATGTTCATCTGCTGCACCTCGCGTTTATAAAACAATACGCGGAAAAGAAACGCTGTGCATTATCCCGTCAAACAACAATTACGGACTTTTTTAAGACCAACAATTAGGCCTACAGTAGGTCGAGTGAGCAATGTATAAATAGTGTATTTTATATTCCATTGGATTAAAATACAGTTTTCTTATTTTTTATTTCTACATTTGGTGACGTAATTTACGTACAGTATATAGTAGTGCATTATGCTGTAGCCTTTTTCCCGGTCCTCCCTCCCCATCATTTGTCACTGTACAGGTCACCTTCCGATATACCGCGGTTACGCCTATAACGCGGGGGAAAGTACGTCACCCGACAACCGCGCTATATCGGGCTTCTACTGTATGTCGTAAGTGAGATAACGACCAAGAGAATCAAAGGGACTTACAACCAGTCTTCTTTGAAAAAATATTATGAGGCAGTGTCAGAATATTAAAAGAATTTGGAGAGTAAACATTATCTAAATTCAAAAAATTAAAGTAAGCACAACTTACAATAAGTATTTGATTGAAATTATTATATGAATGAAAAAGAATTTAGAAGAAAGATTAGCTAAATTCAAAAATAAGTAAGTACAAACTTACAACCAAGTGTGAAACAACATGTGTAAACCCATGTAATTTTGAAAAAAGTATATATATAATGAAATATCATAAAAAATTGATATAAAATAATAAAATGTTAAACAAATAATGATGACGCTACATAACATCGATAACTAACCCTATTACAAAAGGGAATAATAAAGAATTAACGTTTCACAAAAGAAAAGACAAGACAATCAAATAAAAAATGACAATAACATATTAACTGGACAATTAATGATGAAAAAATATAAGTGAGCCAGAAACCAGCTACAATATTAATATTGAATATAAATGAGAAATAAAGTGATAACAAATAAAATCACTACCATATGAAGTAAGCTAATGAACCAATGCAAAATATCCATTAAATATCGCAATAAGATTAGAAAAAGGAATCCAAATAAGTCACTGAGAAGAAAAGGTCATGAGATGTATAAAAGAGAGAATAATTAGTCCCAAAAGTGATTTATTGTATTGATATTATAAGAGTCGAAAACAGACAACTATTATTATGATTATTATTATGTGATAATTTTATGTTGAGATACGTCCAACAATTAATTTATGTTATTGAGCAGATAGGCAAGACCTCTGAACTCAAAATGTGTATAAATGGATAGCAGAGTAATAGAGCCACACGTGCCCTCTGGCTAATACCAATTTATATGAAGGGGAGAGAAGAAAAATTTTAGGGAAATAGAACATACAAGGGATAACACTCGTAATGAAAGAACAAAGAAAGAAAATAATACCATACCATGAACCATGACTTAATAAAAATAAATAAAGAAGAAAGTAGCGATTGATGAATTCCTGAATAATAACAACTTGATTAAATGAACTATATTGATGATTTCAGAAAAAACATAATGATCTTTGTTTCGAAATAATCAATTTTGGTGGCGATGCATTATATAACATGACATAAGGTAGTGAAAAATACATTGATAATTAATTATAAAACAAAGAAGCTGAAGACAAGAAGAAAGATCAAGAACTTATAAACTCAGAGATTAATAACCAAATGACAAAAGACTAATAAACTGACGATGACTTGACTCAATAGATTGGATAAATACAAGAAGAACAATGGAACAAGGAAGAAGGAACCAAGAACCAAATGTAATCAAGAAATTGATAACGAACATTGTAATCCCCTAATAATGACCATAAAATGTATGTAAACAAATGCACTAATGTAATTAGAGTATAGATGAGATGTACCTAGGGAAATAATGACAAATAAGATAGTAATGTTATGTATATTTTATTAATGAAGAAATGTACTTATAAATACATGATAGGGAGTTAATAACAAACACACCCAAATGAATAGTGATAAATATAATCAAAACCAGTAAACAATACCCTGAGGCAAATAAAGGCCACAGTTAATAATCAAAAGTGATCATTAGTGAAGGGAAAATAAAGTAAATACTCATAACCAATAACCACATGATGATGTTATCATAAATAAACAACATAGTGAACAATATCAAGTGAGTGGAATAAAGAGTGTATTAATACAAAAGTGGTGACATGCAGTTATAGCATGTTACATAAAAAGGTGAAAGTGAATAAATAAAAAACCTTCTATGAATGAAAAGGTGTAGTGGGTGAACATAAAAAGGTATTTTAATTAGTAGACTGTATTAGAATATCTGAAAGACCTGTGATAAACTTTATGCTAGCAAGTAAGATGAACTAATTATACTGTGTTTAATTTAAGCAATAGTTAGTAAGAATTATGAAATAAGATAGAAATTAAGTCATTAGAATGAAAGGTAAACAAGAAAGATAGACACTGTTTTCTAGTGAAGGAATGAGGGAGCAGAATATATTGTGTAAAGTACAGTTTAATAGTAGTATAATAAGAGTTTTGTTGTTGTTTAAAAAACCAATATAATGTAATGAATTATAAGTTAAAACAAATAGTAGGAAGAAACAGAAAGGTAGTTAGAAGTTTATTTCAGGTTTGCACCTGTCAAGAAAATGTTAATTGTTATAATAAGAGGTGTAGTTAGAATCACCAATGTTTATTATTTGTTTCTAGTACAAAATTGTTTTAATGTACCATATATAAAGGTAAGGAGTTACAAAGAATGTTAGATAGTAGTATAGGAAAATCTAGGCTCTAGGCCTAACAGTTAATGAAGAATTTTGTAAATTTAAGGACAAACAATAGCCCAATATCAAAGCAGAATATACCAAATGTTCAAACAAGTTAAGCAGGTATACCTAATACCAAAATGTATAAATAACATCCAGTTTTAGATAAAATATATATGAAATATAAATAAGAAAAATAACAAAAATGTGATTAGCTACTCAAAAGTAACCATGAGGGGTATCAAAATGATCCTTATCAAAAATTATGAACAATGGTATTCATGTAATAAACATGGCTACTAATATAAGAAAGAAATCTTAATTTGAAGATATTTTATAGATTTAAACTAAAATAAAACGTAGAATATAACAATGACATAAATTAACGACCAATGAGAATTAGCATAATTTAATAGGTAACCATAGCAACCGAAATTTATTGCCAAAAAACCGTTGGAATTTTCATTAATCCATTATTGACCGACGCGGAGGGCGGATGTATGCAGCTCTCAACCCAAATTTTACTATAAATACGTAAATTTTGACCGAAACCAGAAGGAAGAAAGATAGTAATAGCCACCTATGGAACACCTGATAAACTAATTATTATTAAAATACTCACAAAATAAAATTATCAGTGGAAATTAAGAAGACTTCAAGAAACATAGCTGACGACTCATCCCGAAGGAAGAAAAGGAGCGATCTACTACAACCGAAGAAGACAAACGACTGCGGAACGAGAGGGAAGCCGAACTTTATGGAACAACTATCTGAACGAGATTGATGAACATCCGAAAAGTAGAAGACGACCAGATCCATCCGGAAGAAGTAGACGTCCATCGAGGAAGCCCCAACGAGAACTCATGAGTATAAAACAATAATCTCACTAAAAACGAATTCCCATTTTTTATCCATAATAACGAATCACAATTTTCACTTCACTGATCACTATTTTGAACAAGAACTGAAGGTATTTATAATATCACTATTACTGAACTTTAATCAATTAATAACCATTTAAACTGATCTATAATAAATTATTAATAAACATAACTTGTTGTCAAAATCCTAACCAAAAACTATACTAACTCTCATTGATGATTACTTACTTGGATGTATTAATGTATTAAACATTGTGTACCTAGTTTTAAGAAATATTATAAATTTGTGCATTTTAGCCGTTAATCCAAAACTTCTGTAGTCAAAAGGACTTATTAACACGCCCTGTGAAAAATTTTATTGTAAACAAACATTATTCGCCAAGCGGCGTCCCATGATACAAACGACTGAGCATGCCAACTGAGCAATTGTAAAAGCCGATACTAATATAAAATAATGTACTACTAAATAACTGAAAATTATTAAAGGGTTTAATAAAGCTTATTGTTCTGGAACGCTGTATGTTTGATTCGTACAAAATAAGGTTAAAATATAGAGAATTATTAAAGTGAAAACAACAAAACAACACAGTTAGCAAGTCAACACTGCAAGACGGCGTACGCCAATATTCAAACCGAACGCCGAGAGATACGGTTGGCCCGTAAGTAGTAAGAAAAAGTACGACTCGACTCGCTACATACGAATAACATTCATAGAAGTAACTGAACTGATTAATACCCTCAATTATACACCTATACTATACCACGAACCCAACGAGCGAATTAAAAAACGCTCATCACGCACACATTCACGATAAGAGTAATAGAACGGGTGAACAAAAATTCTAAAATTCAAACACACTATTTTGAAACACCCCGCAAAAAAACTTTTATTACAAAGTGGCGCCCAACATGGGGCTAGAATAATTAAGAAATTATACCATTAAACCTTACAGATTCTAGCGGCGACTACAGAAAATGGAGTCGGGAAAAATCGGCACAAGACTGACTAAGTTACGCGAGAAGGAGGCGGAAGAGGAAGCAAAGAGATTAGAAAAGGAGATCGAGAAAGGTGTCAGAATGGAAGAAAAGGAAATAACTTCGGAGGAAGATGTAGAAGAATTATTTACCCCTATGGAAACAGATAAACCTACACAGCAGGAGGAGGCCAGAGCAGACATGGACTTACTAAAACTATGGGAATTAATTAAAGAAGACTCCAGGAAGCAGACTGAAGAAATGAAGGAGGACAATGAGAGAAGGAGAAGAGAAGACAAAGAAGAATTGAATAAGAAGTTTGAGTTGATTAATGACCATTTCAAGAGAATAGGTGAAAAATTGAACAGATTTAACGAGGAATTAAGACAACCAAGGGAAGAGAATTCCAAAAAATTGCATGAAACACTAGATAATACTTCGGAAGGTATTGAAGAAACAGTAAATGAAAACAAGGAACCATTAGACCAGAAGGTAGAAGATAGTAAGAAGGAAAGAGAATTAAAAGAAGACCAAAGCATACTGTTATCTGCAAATAAAAATAACAGCCACAAGGGGGATATCCAAAGCATGGAGGTGAAGACTAAGAAGAGGAACCCAAGGAAACTCATAAATACAAGAAAAGAGTTGGAGATGATGAAGAATGGACTACTTGAAATGTTTAATATACCAATTAACGACCAGAATGAATTTTATAAATAACAGAAGGAACTTACTAGAAACTTTAGAAAGGAATCACTACAAAACAGTGTGTAACAGAATAAGAAGGAGAAGACACTTAATAGACATGCATAATCCAATATCAACGATAGCATCTACGATGGAAATAGCATTGACCTATTCGTTGTATAAACAAAATAATGAAATGATTGAGATAGGAAGGGAAACAAGTGAAAATTTTATGACAGAAACATTTAAATACAAAATAATAGCAAGAAAATGGACAAGAACAGAAGTCATACTGAAAACGACAGCAATCCGAACAGGGGTAACTCATATAATCATGGACCATGGTTAAACCAAGTGCGGAGGAACGCTGAGAAATGGGAATGATATTAGAGATAACGGACACAGCATTGATGAAGGAGGAAGGAAAAGGAGAAGATTAACTTACAAAAAAAAAAAGGAAAAAAAGGGTATAAATAACAAGGGCCATTGTATAGTACAATATATACCCCTATCTCATTGTCAAAGATAACCAAAACAACACCAGTAGAAGCCCGATATAGCGCGGTCCGATATACCGCGGATTCGGATATAACGCGGTGAAGAGTATGTCGCCCGTTATTAGCGAAAATTCTTACTTGTAGAGAGTGAGTAAATTATGAATTGTTTATCGTGACTTCCGTAGCCACATTGGAATGCGTTGCGTTTATTGTAAACAAAGGCTTGTTGTTGGAAACGGCGTTGTAAACAACAGCCAGAATTGCCAGTTCAAGTGTACCTGTAGACATAAACAATTGCCCCGTATTTACAGTCTCTACGTTTCTAAGAATTCATGCCAAGGCAAGCAGCCAACTAAATCCCTTCTCTCCCTCATACTCTTATATTACAGTATAAGATCATACTCTGATATTATCTTATCAAAGTGTATATTCTTTGTCATAAATTCGCATAGTGTAGAGTTTTGTGATGTCGCAGAAAAGAAAAGCATATTCTGTGAGTGATAAACTCAAAATAACTGATCGTGTGAAGAACGGAGAGTCAAATGCAAGTTTATCACGTGAGTGTGGCATCCCAGAAGGAACAATTAGAGGGTGGATGAAGGAAGAAGATAAACTTAAAAGTTTTGTGAACACAGTTGAAAGTGACGTGGGGTTGCAAAGAAAAAAAGACTACAGTAGGTAAGGATAGTGAACTAGATGAGTGTCTGTACAGGTGGTTTTTAATAAAACGAAGTGAAGGTGTGCCACTGTCAGGACCAGTTATTAGAGCTCAAGCTGTGAAATTCCATAGTGATTTACACGGCAACAGTGACTTAAATGCATCTGATGGGTGGTTTTCGCGATGGAAATCTCGTCATGGTATAAGCCAGATAAGCATTGAAGGGGAAGCACGATCATGTGACAGTGAAGCTGCAGCACTTTTTCCTCAGGCATTAAACAAAGTAATGATCGATAACGATTTAAATGACCATCAAGTGTATAACTGTGATGAAACTGCTCTGTATTTTCGAATGCTTCCTACCAGAACTCTGGATGTGAATAATTCAATAAATAAATCTGGATTAAAAATAAATAAGGATAGAGTTACCCTCCTGTTTGCCACAAATAAATCAGGCAGCCACAAAGTTAAACCTCTCTGTATAGGGAAAAGCCGAAATCCTAGATGCTTTCAACATGTTAACATGACGTCATTACCCATTACATATCGTAATACAAAAAATGCTTGGATGACAAGTGATATTTTCGGTAAATGGTTCCATGAAGAATTTGTTCCATCTGTGAGAAGCCACCTGCGGTCACTCAACCTCGAAGAAAAAGCTGTACTGACCCTTGACCACTGTCCAGCACATCCACCTGCTGATATGCTACAGTCAAGAGATGGGAAAATCGGAGTCATGTTCTTGCCGAAAAACACTACAGCACTGATCCAGCCATTAGATCAAGGCATCATAAAAGCATTTAAAGCGCATTACCGCCGTGAACTTCTGAGTGCTATAGTGAATTCTGATGAGGAAATGGAAATTTACCTTAACTCAATAAACCTGAAAACAGTTGCGTATTCAATAGGTCTTGCATGGGAAAGTATTAGTACGGCTACGATTCAGAATTGCTGGAAGAAATGTTCCTTTGAACAAAACATCGCCGATGGAAATTGCTCTGTTGCCGGATTCACTAATAGTGATGTACAGTCTGCGAGTAGTGCTCTGCATTGCAACTTCACTCTAGATGACTTGAATGACTGGGCAGAAGTTGACAACGGTGAGCCTGTTACAGAATGTATAGGAGATAAAGATATCATCGATGCAGTCTGAATGCAAATTGCGAAGAAAAAGAAGACGATGACGATGATGGAAATGAAAATGGGGTGGAAGTGAAAGAAGTTATTCCAAATGTTAGTGAAGTGATAATACACATAAACAAAGTAATTTCGTGGATGGAGAGGCAAAGTGAATCTAATAATGTTCATCTGCTGCACCTCGCGTTTATAAAACAATACGCGGAAAAGAAACGCTGTGCATTATCCCGTCAAACAACAATTACGGACTTTTTTAAGACCAACAATTAGGCCTACAGTAGGTCGAGTGAGCAATGTATAAATAGTGTATTTTATATTCCATTGGATTAAAATACAGTTTTCTTATTTTTTATTTCTACATTTGGTGACGTAATTTACGTACAGTATATAGTAGTGCATTATGCTGTAGCCTTTTTCCCGGTCCTCCCTCCCCATCATTTGTCACTGTACAGGTCACCTTCCGATATACCGCGGTTACGCCTATAACGCGGGGGAAAGTATGTCACCCGACAACCGCGCTATATCGGGATACTACTGTGTGTCGTAAGTGAGATAACGACCAAGAGAATCAAAGGGACTTACAACCAGTCTTCTTTGAAAAAATATTATGAGGCAGTGTCAGAATATTAAAAGAATTTGGAGAGTAAACATTATCTAAATTCAAAAAATTAAAGTAAGCACAACTTACAATAAGTATTTGATTGAAATTATTATATGAATGAAAAAGAATTTAGAAGAAAGATTAGCTAAATTCAAAAATAAGTAAGTACAAACTTACAACCAAGTGTGAAACAACATGTGTAAACCCATGTAATTTTGAAAAAAGTATATATATAATGAAATATCATAAAAAATTGATATAAAATAATAAAATGTTAAACAAATAATGATGACGCTACATAACATCGATAACTAACCCTATTACAAAAGGGAATAATAAAGAATTAACGTTTCACAAAAGAAAAGACAAGACAATCAAATAAAAAATGACAATAACATATTAACTGGACAATTAATGATGAAAAAATATAAGTGAGCCAGAAACCAGCTACAATATTAATATTGAATATAAATGAGAAATAAAGTGATAACAAATAAAATCACTACCATATGAAGTAAGCTAATGAACCAATGCAAAATATCCATTAAATATCGCAATAAGATTAGAAAAAGGAATCCAAATAAGTCACTGAGAAGAAAAGGTCATGAGATGTATAAAAGAGAGAATAATTAGTCCCAAAAGTGATTTATTGTATTGATATTATAAGAGTCGAAAACAGACAACTATTATTATGATTATTATTATGTGATAATTTTATGTTGAGATACGTCCAACAATTAATTTATGTTATTGAGCAGATAGGCAAGACCTCTGAACTCAAAATGTGTATAAATGGATAGCAGAGTAATAGAGCCACACGTGCCCTCTGGCTAATACCAATTTATATGAAGGGGAGAGAAGAAAAATTTTAGGGAAATAGAACATACAAGGGATAACACTCGTAATGAAAGAACAAAGAAAGAAAATAATACCATACCATGAACCATGACTTAATAAAAATAAATAAAGAAGAAAGTAGCGATTGATGAATTCCTGAATAATAACAACTTGATTAAATGAACTATATTGATGATTTCAGAAAAAACATAATGATCTTTGTTTCGAAATAATCAATTTTGGTGGCGATGCATTATATAACATGACATAAGGTAGTGAAAAATACATTGATAATTAATTATAAAACAAAGAAGCTGAAGACAAGAAGAAAGATCAAGAACTTATAAACTCAGAGATTAATAACCAAATGACAAAAGACTAATAAACTGACGATGACTTGACTCAATAGATTGGATAAATACAAGAAGAACAATGGAACAAGGAAGAAGGAACCAAGAACCAAATGTAATCAAGAAATTGATAACGAACATTGTAATCCCCTAATAATGACCATAAAATGTATGTAAACAAATGCACTAATGTAATTAGAGTATAGATGAGATGTACCTAGGGAAATAATGACAAATAAGATAGTAATGTTATGTATATTTTATTAATGAAGAAATGTACTTATAAATACATGATAGGGAGTTAATAACAAACACACCCAAATGAATAGTGATAAATATAATCAAAACCAGTAAACAATACCCTGAGGCAAATAAAGGCCACAGTTAATAATCAAAAGTGATCATTAGTGAAGGGAAAATAAAGTAAATACTCATAACCAATAACCACATGATGATGTTATCATAAATAAACAACATAGTGAACAATATCAAGTGAGTGGAATAAAGAGTGTATTAATACAAAAGTGGTGACATGCAGTTATAGCATGTTACATAAAAAGGTGAAAGTGAATAAATAAAAAACCTTCTATGAATGAAAAGGTGTAGTGGGTGAACATAAAAAGGTATTTTAATTAGTAGACTGTATTAGAATATCTGAAAGACCTGTGATAAACTTTATGCTAGCAAGTAAGATGAACTAATTATACTGTGTTTAATTTAAGCAATAGTTAGTAAGAATTATGAAATAAGATAGAAATTAAGTCATTAGAATGAAAGGTAAACAAGAAAGATAGACACTGTTTTCTAGTGAAGGAATGAGGGAGCAGAATATATTGTGTAAAGTACAGTTTAATAGTAGTATAATAAGAGTTTTGTTGTTGTTTAAAAAACCAATATAATGTAATGAATTATAAGTTAAAACAAATAGTAGGAAGAAACAGAAAGGTAGTTAGAAGTTTATTTCAGGTTTGCACCTGTCAAGAAAATGTTAATTGTTATAATAAGAGGTGTAGTTAGAATCACCAATGTTTATTATTTGTTTCTAGTACAAAATTGTTTTAATGTACCATATATAAAGGTAAGGAGTTACAAAGAATGTTAGATAGTAGTATAGGAAAATCTAGGCTCTAGGCCTAACAGTTAATGAAGAATTTTGTAAATTTAAGGACAAACAATAGCCCAATATCAAAGCAGAATATACCAAATGTTCAAACAAGTTAAGCAGGTATACCTAATACCAAAATGTATAAATAACATCCAGTTTTAGATAAAATATATATGAAATATAAATAAGAAAAATAACAAAAATGTGATTAGCTACTCAAAAGTAACCATGAGGGGTATCAAAATGATCCTTATCAAAAATTATGAACAATGGTATTCATGTAATAAACATGGCTACTAATATAAGAAAGAAATCTTAATTTGAAGATATTTTATAGATTTAAACTAAAATAAAACGTAGAATATAACAATGACATAAATTAACGACCAATGAGAATTAGCATAATTTAATAGGTAACCATAGCAACCGAAATTTATTGCCAAAAAACCGTTGGAATTTTCATTAATCCATTATTGACCGACGCGGAGGGCGGATGTATGCAGCTCTCAACCCAAATTTTACTATAAATACGTAAATTTTGACCGAAACCAGAAGGAAGAAAGATAGTAATAGCCACCTATGGAACACCTGATAAACTAATTATTATTAAAATACTCACAAAATAAAATTATCAGTGGAAATTAAGAAGACTTCAAGAAACATAGCTGACGACTCATCCCGAAGGAAGAAAAGGAGCGATCTACTACAACCGAAGAAGACAAACGACTGCGGAACGAGAGGGAAGCCGAACTTTATGGAACAACTATCTGAACGAGATTGATGAACATCCGAAAAGTAGAAGACGACCAGATCCATCCGGAAGAAGTAGACGTCCATCGAGGAAGCCCCAACGAGAACTCATGAGTATAAAACAATAATCTCACTAAAAACGAATTCCCATTTTTTATCCATAATAACGAATCACAATTTTCACTTCACTGATCACTATTTTGAACAAGAACTGAAGGTATTTATAATATCACTATTACTGAACTTTAATCAATTAATAACCATTTAAACTGATCTATAATAAATTATTAATAAACATAACTTGTTGTCAAAATCCTAACCAAAAACTATACTAACTCTCATTGATGATTACTTACTTGGATGTATTAATGTATTAAACATTGTGTACCTAGTTTTAAGAAATATTATAAATTTGTGCATTTTAGCCGTTAATCCAAAACTTCTGTAGTCAAAAGGACTTATTAACACGCCCTGTGAAAAATTTTATTGTAAACAAACATTATTCGCCAAGCGGCGTCCCATGATACAAACGACTGAGCATGCCAACTGAGCAATTGTAAAAGCCGATACTAATATAAAATAATGTACTACTAAATAACTGAAAATTATTAAAGGGTTTAATAAAGCTTATTGTTCTGGAACGCTGTATGTTTGATTCGTACAAAATAAGGTTAAAATATAGAGAATTATTAAAGTGAAAACAACAAAACAACACAGTTAGCAAGTCAACACTGCAAGACGGCGTACGCCAATATTCAAACCGAACGCCGAGAGATACGGTTGGCCCGTAAGTAGTAAGAAAAAGTACGACTCGACTCGCTACATACGAATAACATTCATAGAAGTAACTGAACTGATTAATACCCTCAATTATACACCTATACTATACCACGAACCCAACGAGCGAATTAAAAAACGCTCATCACGCACACATTCACGATAAGAGTAATAGAACGGGTGAACAAAAATTCTAAAATTCAAACACACTATTTTGAAACACCCCGCAAAAAAACTTTTATTACAAAGTGGCGCCCAACATGGGGCTAGAATAATTAAGAAATTATACCATTAAACCTTACAGATTCTAGCGGCGACTACAGAAAATGGAGTCGGGAAAAATCGGCACAAGACTGACTAAGTTACGCGAGAAGGAGGCGGAAGAGGAAGCAAAGAGATTAGAAAAGGAGATCGAGAAAGGTGTCAGAATGGAAGAAAAGGAAATAACTTCGGAGGAAGATGTAGAAGAATTATTTACCCCTATGGAAACAGATAAACCTACACAGCAGGAGGAGGCCAGAGCAGACATGGACTTACTAAAACTATGGGAATTAATTAAAGAAGACTCCAGGAAGCAGACTGAAGAAATGAAGGAGGACAATGAGAGAAGGAGAAGAGAAGACAAAGAAGAATTGAATAAGAAGTTTGAGTTGATTAATGACCATTTCAAGAGAATAGGTGAAAAATTGAACAGATTTAACGAGGAATTAAGACAACCAAGGGAAGAGAATTCCAAAAAATTGCATGAAACACTAGATAATACTTCGGAAGGTATTGAAGAAACAGTAAATGAAAACAAGGAACCATTAGACCAGAAGGTAGAAGATAGTAAGAAGGAAAGAGAATTAAAAGAAGACCAAAGCATACTGTTATCTGCAAATAAAAATAACAGCCACAAGGGGGATATCCAAAGCATGGAGGTGAAGACTAAGAAGAGGAACCCAAGGAAACTCATAAATACAAGAAAAGAGTTGGAGATGATGAAGAATGGACTACTTGAAATGTTTAATATACCAATTAACGACCAGAATGAATTTTATAAATAACAGAAGGAACTTACTAGAAACTTTAGAAAGGAATCACTACAAAACAGTGTGTAACAGAATAAGAAGGAGAAGACACTTAATAGACATGCATAATCCAATATCAACGATAGCATCTACGATGGAAATAGCATTGACCTATTCGTTGTATAAACAAAATAATGAAATGATTGAGATAGGAAGGGAAACAAGTGAAAATTTTATGACAGAAACATTTAAATACAAAATAATAGCAAGAAAATGGACAAGAACAGAAGTCATACTGAAAACGACAGCAATCCGAACAGGGGTAACTCATATAATCATGGACCATGGTTAAACCAAGTGCGGAGGAACGCTGAGAAATGGGAATGATATTAGAGATAACGGACACAGCATTGATGAAGGAGGAAGGAAAAGGAGAAGATTAACTTACAAAAAAAAAAAGGAAAAAAAGGGTATAAATAACAAGGGCCATTGTATAGTACAATATATACCCCTATCTCATTGTCAAAGATAACCAAAACAACACCAGTAGAAGCCCGATATAGCGCGGTCCGATATACCGCGGATTCGGATATAACGCGGTGAAGAGTATGTCGCCCGTTATTAGCGAAAATTCTTACTTGTAGAGAGTGAGTAAATTATGAATTGTTTATCGTGACTTCCGTAGCCACATTGGAATGCGTTGCGTTTATTGTAAACAAAGGCTTGTTGTTGGAAACGGCGTTGTAAACAACAGCCAGAATTGCCAGTTCAAGTGTACCTGTAGACATAAACAATTGCCCCGTATTTACAGTCTCTACGTTTCTAAGAATTCATGCCAAGGCAAGCAGCCAACTAAATCCCTTCTCTCCCTCATACTCTTATATTACAGTATAAGATCATACTCTGATATTATCTTATCAAAGTGTATATTCTTTGTCATAAATTCGCATAGTGTAGAGTTTTGTGATGTCGCAGAAAAGAAAAGCATATTCTGTGAGTGATAAACTCAAAATAACTGATCGTGTGAAGAACGGAGAGTCAAATGCAAGTTTATCACGTGAGTGTGGCATCCCAGAAGGAACAATTAGAGGGTGGATGAAGGAAGAAGATAAACTTAAAAGTTTTGTGAACACAGTTGAAAGTGACGTGGGGTTGCAAAGAAAAAAAGACTACAGTAGGTAAGGATAGTGAACTAGATGAGTGTCTGTACAGGTGGTTTTTAATAAAACGAAGTGAAGGTGTGCCACTGTCAGGACCAGTTATTAGAGCTCAAGCTGTGAAATTCCATAGTGATTTACACGGCAACAGTGACTTAAATGCATCTGATGGGTGGTTTTCGCGATGGAAATCTCGTCATGGTATAAGCCAGATAAGCATTGAAGGGGAAGCACGATCATGTGACAGTGAAGCTGCAGCACTTTTTCCTCAGGCATTAAACAAAGTAATGATCGATAACGATTTAAATGACCATCAAGTGTATAACTGTGATGAAACTGCTCTGTATTTTCGAATGCTTCCTACCAGAACTCTGGATGTGAATAATTCAATAAATAAATCTGGATTAAAAATAAATAAGGATAGAGTTACCCTCCTGTTTGCCACAAATAAATCAGGCAGCCACAAAGTTAAACCTCTCTGTATAGGGAAAAGCCGAAATCCTAGATGCTTTCAACATGTTAACATGACGTCATTACCCATTACATATCGTAATACAAAAAATGCTTGGATGACAAGTGATATTTTCGGTAAATGGTTCCATGAAGAATTTGTTCCATCTGTGAGAAGCCACCTGCGGTCACTCAACCTCGAAGAAAAAGCTGTACTGACCCTTGACCACTGTCCAGCACATCCACCTGCTGATATGCTACAGTCAAGAGATGGGAAAATCGGAGTCATGTTCTTGCCGAAAAACACTACAGCACTGATCCAGCCATTAGATCAAGGCATCATAAAAGCATTTAAAGCGCATTACCGCCGTGAACTTCTGAGTGCTATAGTGAATTCTGATGAGGAAATGGAAATTTACCTTAACTCAATAAACCTGAAAACAGTTGCGTATTCAATAGGTCTTGCATGGGAAAGTATTAGTACGGCTACGATTCAGAATTGCTGGAAGAAATGTTCCTTTGAACAAAACATCGCCGATGGAAATTGCTCTGTTGCCGGATTCACTAATAGTGATGTACAGTCTGCGAGTAGTGCTCTGCATTGCAACTTCACTCTAGATGACTTGAATGACTGGGCAGAAGTTGACAACGGTGAGCCTGTTACAGAATGTATAGGAGATAAAGATATCATCGATGCAGTCTGAATGCAAATTGCGAAGAAAAAGAAGACGATGACGATGATGGAAATGAAAATGGGGTGGAAGTGAAAGAAGTTATTCCAAATGTTAGTGAAGTGATAATACACATAAACAAAGTAATTTCGTGGATGGAGAGGCAAAGTGAATCTAATAATGTTCATCTGCTGCACCTCGCGTTTATAAAACAATACGCGGAAAAGAAACGCTGTGCATTATCCCGTCAAACAACAATTACGGACTTTTTTAAGACCAACAATTAGGCCTACAGTAGGTCGAGTGAGCAATGTATAAATAGTGTATTTTATATTCCATTGGATTAAAATACAGTTTTCTTATTTTTTATTTCTACATTTGGTGACGTAATTTACGTACAGTATATAGTAGTGCATTATGCTGTAGCCTTTTTCCCGGTCCTCCCTCCCCATCATTTGTCACTGTACAGGTCACCTTCCGATATACCGCGGTTACGCCTATAACGCGGGGGAAAGTATGTCACCCGACAACCGCGCTATATCGGGATACTACTGTGTGTCGTAAGTGAGATAACGACCAAGAGAATCAAAGGGACTTACAACCAGTCTTCTTTGAAAAAATATTATGAGGCAGTGTCAGAATATTAAAAGAATTTGGAGAGTAAACATTATCTAAATTCAAAAAATTAAAGTAAGCACAACTTACAATAAGTATTTGATTGAAATTATTATATGAATGAAAAAGAATTTAGAAGAAAGATTAGCTAAATTCAAAAATAAGTAAGTACAAACTTACAACCAAGTGTGAAACAACATGTGTAAACCCATGTAATTTTGAAAAAAGTATATATATAATGAAATATCATAAAAAATTGATATAAAATAATAAAATGTTAAACAAATAATGATGACGCTACATAACATCGATAACTAACCCTATTACAAAAGGGAATAATAAAGAATTAACGTTTCACAAAAGAAAAGACAAGACAATCAAATAAAAAATGACAATAACATATTAACTGGACAATTAATGATGAAAAAATATAAGTGAGCCAGAAACCAGCTACAATATTAATATTGAATATAAATGAGAAATAAAGTGATAACAAATAAAATCACTACCATATGAAGTAAGCTAATGAACCACTGCAAAATATCCATTAAATATCGCAATAAGATTAGAAAAAGGAATCCAAATAAGTCACTGAGAAGAAAAGGTCATGAGATGTATAAAAGAGAGAATAATTAGTCCCAAAAGTGATTTATTGCATTGATATTATATGAGTCGAAAACAGACAACTATTATTATGATTATTATTATGTGATAATTTTATGTTGAGATACGTCCAACAATTAATTTATGTTATTGAGCAGATAGGCAAGACCTCTGAACTCAAAATGTGTATAAATGGATAGCAGAGTAATAGAGCCACACGTGCCCTCTGGCTAATACCAATTTATATGAAGGGGAGAGAAGAAAAATTTTAGGGAAATAGAACATACAAGGGATAACACTCGTAATGAAAGAACAAAGAAAGAAAATAATACCATACCATGAACCATGACTTAATAAAAATAAATAAAGAAGAAAGTAGCGATTGATGAATTCCTGAATAATAACAACTTGATTAAATGAACTATATTGATGATTTCAGAAAAAACATAATGATCTTTGTTTCGAAATAATCAATTTTGGTGGCGATGCATTATATAACATGACATAAGGTAGTGAAAAATACATTGATAATTAATTATAAAACAAAGAAGCTGAAGACAAGAAGAAAGATCAAGAACTTATAAACTCAGAGATTAATAACCAAATGACAAAAGACTAATAAACTGACGATGACTTGACTCAATAGATTGGATAAATACAAGAAGAACAATGGAACAAGGAAGAAGGAACCAAGAACCAAATGTAATCAAGAAATTGATAACGAACATTGTAATCCCCTAATAATGACCATAAAATGTATGTAAACAAATGCACTAATGTAATTAGAGTATAGATGAGATGTACCTAGGGAAATAATGGCAAATAAGATAGTAATGTTATGTATATTTTATTAATGAAGAAATGTACTTATAAATACATGATAGGGAGTTAATAACAAACACACCCAAATGAATAGTGATAAATATAATCAAAACCAGTAAACAATACCCTGAGGCAAATAAAGGCCACAGTTAATAATCAAAAGTGATCATTAGTGAAGGGAAAATAAAGTAAATACTCATAACCAATAACCACATGATGATGTTATCATAAATAAACAACATAGTGAACAATATCAAGTGAGTGGAATAAAGAGTGTATTAATACAAAAGTGGTGACATGCAGTTATAGCATGTTACATAAAAAGGTGAAAGTGAATAAATAAAAAACCTTCTATGAAGGAAAAGGTGTAGTGGGTGAACATAAAAAGGTATTTTAATTAGTAGACTGTATTAGAATATCTGAAAGACCTGTGATAAACTTTATGCTAGCAAGTAAGATGAACTAATTATACTGTGTTTAATTTAAGCAATAGTTAGTAAGAATTATGAAATAAGATAGAAATTAAGTCATTAGAATGAAAGGTAAACAAGAAAGATAGACACTGTTTTCTAGTGAAGGAATGAGGGAGCAGAATATATTGTGTAAAGTACAGTTTAATAGTAGTATAATAAGAGTTTTGTTGTTGTTTAAAAAACCAATATAATGTAATGAATTATAAGTTAAAACAAATAGTAGGAAGAAACAGAAAGGTAGTTAGAAGTTTATTTCAGGTTTGCACCTGTCAAGAAAATGTTAATTGTTATAATAAGAGGTGTAGTTAGAATCACCAATGTTTATTATTTGTTTCTAGTACAAAATTGTTTTAATGTACCATATATAAAGGTAAGGAGTTACAAAGAATGTTAGATAGTAGTATAGGAAAATCTAGGCTCTAGGCCTAACAGTTAATGAAGAATTTTGTAAATTTAAGGACAAACAATAGCCCAATATCAAAGCAGAATATACCAAATGTTCAAACAAGTTAAGCAGGTATACCTAATACCAAAATGTATAAATAACATCCAGTTTTAGATAAAATATATATGAAATATAAATAAGAAAAATAACAAAAATGTGATTAGCTACTCAAAAGTAACCATGAGGGGTATCAAAATGATCCTTATCAAAAATTATGAACAATGGTATTCATGTAATAAACATGGCTACTAATATAAGAAAGAAATCTTAATTTGAAGATATTTTATAGATTTAAACTAAAATAAAACGTAGAATATAACAATGACATAAATTAACGACCAATGAGAATTAGCATAATTTAATAGGTAACCATAGCAACCGAAATTTATTGCCAAAAAACCGTTGGAATTTTCATTAAACCATTATTGACCGACGCGGAGGGCGGATGTATGCAGCTCTCAACCCAAATTTTACTATAAATACGTAAATTTTGACCGAAACCAGAAGGAAGAAAGATAGTAATAGCCACCTATGGAACACCTGATAAACTAATTATTATTAAAATACTCACAAAATAAAATTATCAGTGGAAATTAAGAAGACTTCAAGAAACATAGCTGACGACTCATCCCGAAGGAAGAAAAGGAGCGATCTACTACAACCGAAGAAGACAAACGACTGCGGAACGAGAGGGAAGCCGAACTTTATGGAACAACTATCTGAACGAGATTGATGAACATCCGAAAAGTAGAAGACGACCAGATCCATCCGGAAGAAGTAGACGTCCATTGAGGAAGCCCCAACGAGAACTCATGAGTATAAAACAATAATCTCACTAAAAACGAATTCCCATTTTTTATCCATAATAACGAATCACAATTTTCACTTCACTGATCACTATTTTGAACAAGAACTGAAGGTATTTATAATATCACTATTACTGAACTTTAATCAATTAATAACCATTTAAACTGATCTATAATAAATTATTAATAAACATAACTTGTTGTCAAAATCCTAACCAAAAACTATACTAACTCTCATTGATGATTACTTACTTGGATGTATTAATGTATTAAACATTGTGTACCTAGTTTTAAGAAATATTATAAATTTGTGCATTTTAGCCGTTAATCCAAAACTTCTGTAGTCAAAAGGACTTATTAACACGCCCTGTGAAAAATTTTATTGTAAACAAACATTATTCGCCAAGCGGCGTCCCATGATACAAACGACTGAGCATGCCAACTGAGCAATTGTAAAAGCCGATACTAATATAAAATAATGTACTACTAAATAACTGAAAATTATTAAAGGGTTTAATAAAGCTTATTGTTCTGGAACGCTGTATGTTTGATTCGTACAAAATAAGGTAAAATATAGAGAATTATTAAAGTGAAAACAACAAAACAACACAGTTAGCAAGTCAACACTGCAAGACGGCGTACGCCAATATTCAAACCGAACGCCGAGAGATACGGTTGGCCCGTAAGTAGTAAGAAAAAGTACGACTCGACTCGCTACATACGAATAACATTCATAGAAGTAACTGAACTGATTAATACCCTCAATTATACACCTATACTATACCACGAACCCAACGAGCGAATTAAAAAACGCTCATCACGCACACATTCACGATAAGAGTAATAGAACGGGTGAACAAAAATTCTAAAATTCAAACACACTATTTTTAAACACCCCGCAAAAAAACTTTTATTACAAAGTGGCGCCCAACATGGGGCTAGAATAATTAAGAAATTATACCATTAAACCTTACAGATTCTAGCGGCGACTACAGAAAATGGAGTCGGGAAAAATCGGCACAAGACTGACTAAGTTACGCGAGAAGGAGGCGGAAGAGGAAGCAAAGAGATTAGAAAAGGAGATAGAGAAAGGTGTCAGAATGGAAGAAAAGGAAATAACTTCGGAGGAAGATGTAGAAGAATTATTTACCCCTATGGAAACAGATAAACCTACACAGTAGGAGGAGGCCAGAGCAGACATGGACTTACTAAAACTATGGGAATTAATTAAAGAAGACTCCAGGAAGCAGATTGAAGAAATGAAGGAGGACAATGAGAGAAGGAGAAGAGAAGACAAAGAAGAATTGAATAAGAAGTTTGAGTTGATTAATGACCATTTCAAGAGAATAGGTGAAAAATTGAACAGATTTAATGAGGAATTAAGACAACCAAGGGAAGAGAATTCCAAAAAATTGCATGAAACACTAGATAATACTTCGGAAGGTATTGAAGAAACAGTAAATGAAAACAAGGAACCATTAGACCAGAAGGTAGAAGATAGTAAGAAGGAAACAGAATTAAAAGAAGACCAAAGCATACTGTTATCTGCAAATAAAAATAACAGCCACAAGGGGGATATCCAAAGCATGGAGGTGAAGACTAAGAAGAGGAATCCAAGGAAACTCATAAATACAAGAAAAGAGTTGGAGATGATGAAGAATGGACTACTTGAGATGTTTAATATACCAATTAACGACCAGAATGAATTTTATAAATAACAGAAGGAACTTACTAGAAACTTTAGAAAGGAATCACTACAAAACAGTGTGTAACAGAATAAGAAGGAGAAGACACTTAATAGACATGCATAATCCAATATCAACGATAGCATCTACGATGGAAATAGCATTGACCTATTCGTTGTATAAACAAAATAATGAAATGATTGAGATAGGAAGGGAAACAAGTGAAAATTTTATGACAGAAACATTTAAATACAAAATAATAGCAAGAAAATGGACAAGAACAGAAGTCATACTGAAAACGACAGCAATCCGAACAGGGGTAACTCATATAATCATGGACCATGGTTAAACCAAGTGCGGAGGAACGCTGAGAAATGGGAATGATATTAGAGATAACCGACACAGCATTGATGAAGGAGGAAGGAAAAGGAGATTAACTTACAAAAAAAAAAAGGAAAAAAAGGGTATAAATAACAAGGGCCATTGTATAGTACAATATATACCCCTATCTCATTGTCAAAGATAACCAAAACAACACCAGTAGAAGCCCGATATAGCGCGGTCCGATATACCGCGGATTCGGATATAACGCGGTGAAGAGTATGTCGCCCGTTATTAGCGAACATTCTTACTTGTAGAGAGTGAGTAAATTATGAATTGTTTATCGTGACTTCCGTAGCCACATTGGAATGCGTTGCGTTTATTGTAAACAAAGGCTTGTTGTTGGAAACGGCGTTGTAAACAACAGCCAGAATTGCCAGTTCAAGTGTACCTGTAGACATAAACAATTGCCCCGTATTTACAGTCTCTACGTTTCTAAGAATTCATGCCAAGGCAAGCAGCCAACTAAATCCCTTCTCTCCCTCATACTCTTATATTACAGTATAAGATCATACTCTGATATTATCTTATCAAAGTGTATATTCTTTGTCATAAATTCGCATAGTGTAGAGTTTTGTGATGTCGCAGAAAAGAAAAGCATATTCTGTGAGTGATAAACTCAAAATAACTGATCGTGTGAAGAACGGAGAGTCAAATGCAAGTTTATCACGTGAGTGTGGCATCCCAGAAGGAACAATTAGAGGGTGGATGAAGGAAGAAGATAAACTTAAAAGTTTTGTGAACACAGTTGAAAGTGACGTGGGGTTGCAAAGAAAAAAAGACTACAGTAGGTAAGGATAGTGAACTAGATGAGTGTCTGTACAGGTGGTTTTTAATAAAACGAAGTGAAGGTGTGCCACTGTCAGGACCAGTTATTAGAGCTCAAGCTGTGAAATTCCATAGTGATTTACACGGCAACAGTGACTTTAATGCATCTGATGGGTGGTTTTCGCGATGGAAATCTCGTCATGGTATAAGCCAGATAATCATTGAAGGGGAAGCACGATCATGTGACAGTGAAGCTGCAGCACTTTTTCCTCAGGCATTAAACAAAGTAATGATCGATAACGATTTAAATGACCATCAAGTGTATAACTGTGATGAAACTGCTCTGTATTTTCGAATGCTTCCTACCAGAACTCTGGATGTGAATAATTCAATAAATAAATCTGGATTAAAAATAAATAAGGATAGAGTTACCCTCCTGTTTGCCACAAATAAATCAGGCAGCCACAAAGTTAAACCTCTCTGTATAGGGAAAAGCCGAAATCCTAGATGCTTTCAACATGTTAACATGACGTCATTACCCATTACATATCGTAATACAAAAAATGCTTGGATGACAAGTGATATTTTCGGTAAATGGTTCCATGAAGAATTTGTTCCATCTGTGAGAAGCCACCTGCGGTCACTCAACCTCGAAGAAAAAGCTGTACTGACCCTTGACCACTGTCCAGCACATCCACCTGCTGATATGCTACAGTCAAGAGATGGGAAAATCGGAGTCATGTTCTTGCCGAAAAACACTACAGCACTGATCCAGCCATTAGATCAAGGCATCATAAAAGCATTTAAAGCGCATTACCGCCGTGAACTTCTGAGTGCTATAGTGAATTCTGATGAGGAAATGGAAATTTACCTTAACTCAATAAACCTGAAAACAGTTGCGTATTCAATAGGTCTTGCATGGGAAAGTATTAGTACGGCTACGATTCAGAATTGCTGGAAGAAATGTTCCTTTGAACAAAACATCGCCGATGGAAATTGCTCTGTTGCCGGATTCACTAATAGTGATGTACAGTCTGCGAGTAGTGCTCTGCATTGCAACTTCACTCTAGATGACTTGAATGACTGGGCAGAAGTTGACAACGGTGAGCCTGTTACAGAATGTATAGGAGATAAAGATATCATCGATGCAGTCCGAATGCAAATTGCGAAGAAAAAGAAGACGATGACGATGATGGAAATGAAAATGGGGTGGAAGTGAAAGAAGTTATTCCAAATGTTAGTGAAGTGATAATACACATAAACAAAGTAATTTCGTGGATGGAGAGGCAAAGTGAATCTAATAATGTTCATCTGCTGCACCTCGCGTTTATAAAACAATACGCGGAAAAGAAACGCTGTGCATTATCCCGTCAAACAACAATTACGGACTTTTTTAAGACCAACAATTAGGCCTACAGTAGGTCGAGTGAGCAATGTATAAATAGTGTATTTTATATTCCATTGGATTAAAATACAGTTTTCTTATTTTTTATTTCTACATTTGGTGACGTAATTTACATACAGTATATAGTAGTGCATTATGCTGTAGCCTTTTTCCCGGTCCTCCCTCCCCATCATTTGTCACTGTACAGGTCACCTTCCGATATACCGCGGTTACGCCTATAACGCGGGGGAAAGTATGTCACCCGACAACCGCGCTATATCGGGCTTCTACTGTGTGTCGTAAGTGAGATAACGACCAAGAGAATCAAAGGGACTTACAACCAGTCTTCTTTGAAAAAATATTATGAGGCAGTGTCAGAATATTAAAAGAATTTGGAGAGTAAACATTATCTAAATTCAAAAAATTAAAGTAAGCACAACTTACAATAAGTATTTGATTGAAATTATTATATGAATGAAAAAGAATTTAGAAGAAAGATTAGCTAAATTCAAAAATAAGTAAGTACAAACTTACAACCAAGTGTGAAACAACATGTGTAAACCCATGTAATTTTGAAAAAAGTATATATATAATGAAATATCATAAAAAATTGATATAAAATAATAAAATGTTAAACAAATAATGATGACGCTACATAACATCGATAACTAACCCTATTACAAAAGGGAATAATAAAGAATTAACGTTTCACAAAAGAAAAGACAAGACAATCAAATAAAAAATGACAATAACATATTAACTGGACAATTAATGATGAAAAAATATAAGTGAGCCAGAAACCAGCTACAATATTAATATTGAATATAAATGAGAAATAAAGTGATAACAAATAAAATCACTACCATATGAAGTAAGCTAATGAACCACTGCAAAATATCCATTAAATATCGCAATAAGATTAGAAAAAGGAATCCAAATAAGTCACTGAGAAGAAAAGGTCATGAGATGTATAAAAGAGAGAATAATTAGTCCCAAAAGTGATTTATTGCATTGATATTATATGAGTCGAAAACAGACAACTATTATTATGATTATTATTATGTGATAATTTTATGTTGAGATACGTCCAACAATTAATTTATGTTATTGAGCAGATAGGCAAGACCTCTGAACTCAAAATGTGTATAAATGGATAGCAGAGTAATAGAGCCACACGTGCCCTGTGGCTAATACCAATTTATATGAAGGGGAGAGAAGAAAAATTTTAGGGAAATAGAACATACAAGGGATAACACTCGTAATGAAAGAACAAAGAAAGAAAATAATACCATACCATGAACCATGACTTAATAAAAATAAATAAAGAAGAAAGTAGCGATTGATGAATTCCTGAATAATAACAACTTGATTAAATGAACTATATTGATGATTTCAGAAAAAACATAATGATCTTTGTTTCGAAATAATCAATTTTGGTGGCGATGCATTATATAACATGACATAAGGTAGTGAAAAATACATTGATAATTAATTATAAAACAAAGAAGCTGAAGACAAGAAGAAAGATCAAGAACTTATAAACTCAGAGATTAATAACCAAATGACAAAAGACTAATAAACTGACGATGACTTGACTCAATAGATTGGATAAATACAAGAAGAACAATGGAACAAGGAAGAAGGAACCAAGAACCAAATGTAATCAAGAAATTGATAACGAACATTGTAATCCCCTAATAATGACCATAAAATGTATGTAAACAAATGCACTAATGTAATTAGAGTATAGATGAGATGTACCTAGGGAAATAATGGCAAATAAGATAGTAATGTTATGTATATTTTATTAATGAAGAAATGTACTTATAAATACATGATAGGGAGTTAATAACAAACACACCCAAATGAATAGTGATAAATATAATCAAAACCAGTAAACAATACCCTGAGGCAAATAAAGGCCACAGTTAATAATCAAAAGTGATCATTAGTGAAGGGAAAATAAAGTAAATACTCATAACCAATAACCACATGATGATGTTATCATAAATAAACAACATAGTGAACAATATCAAGTGAGTGGAATAAAGAGTGTATTAATACAAAAGTGGTGACATGCAGTTATAGCATGTTACATAAAAAGGTGAAAGTGAATAAATAAAAAACCTTCTATGAAGGAAAAGGTGTAGTGGGTGAACATAAAAAGGTATTTTAATTAGTAGACTGTATTAGAATATCTGAAAGACCTGTGATAAACTTTATGCTAGCAAGTAAGATGAACTAATTATACTGTGTTTAATTTAAGCAATAGTTAGTAAGAATTATGAAATAAGATAGAAATTAAGTCATTAGAATGAAAGGTAAACAAGAAAGATAGACACTGTTTTCTAGTGAAGGAATGAGGGAGCAGAATATATTGTGTAAAGTACAGTTTAATAGTAGTATAATAAGAGTTTTGTTGTTGTTTAAAAAACCAATATAATGTAATGAATTATAAGTTAAAACAAATAGTAGGAAGAAACAGAAAGGTAGTTAGAAGTTTATTTCAGGTTTGCACCTGTCAAGAAAATGTTAATTGTTATAATAAGAGGTGTAGTTAGAATCACCAATGTTTATTATTTGTTTCTAGTACAAAATTGTTTTAATGTACCATATATAAAGGTAAGGAGTTACAAAGAATGTTAGATAGTAGTATAGGAAAATCTAGGCTCTAGGCCTAACAGTTAATGAAGAATTTTGTAAATTTAAGGACAAACAATAGCCCAATATCAAAGCAGAATATACCAAATGTTCAAACAAGTTAAGCAGGTATACCTAATACCAAAATGTATAAATAACATCCAGTTTTAGATAAAATATATATGAAATATAAATAAGAAAAATAACAAAAATGTGATTAGCTACTCAAAAGTAACCATGAGGGGTATCAAAATGATCCTTATCAAAAATTATGAACAATGGTATTCATGTAATAAACATGGCTACTAATATAAGAAAGAAATCTTAATTTGAAGATATTTTATAGATTTAAACTAAAATAAAACGTAGAATATAACAATGACATAAATTAACGACCAATGAGAATTAGCATAATTTAATAGGTAACCATAGCAACCGAAATTTATTGCCAAAAAACCGTTGGAATTTTCATTAATCCATTATTGACCGACGCGGAGGGCGGATGTATGCAGCTCTCAACCCAAATTTTACTATAAATACGTAAATTTTGACCGAAACCAGAAGGAAGAAAGATAGTAATAGCCACCTATGGAACACCTGATAAACTAATTATTATTAAAATACTCACAAAATAAAATTATCAGTGGAAATTAAGAAGACTTCAAGAAACATAGCTGACGACTCACCCCGAAGGAAGAAAAGGAGCGATCTACTACAACCGAAGAAGACGAACGACTGCGGAACGAGAGGGAAGCCGAACTTTATGGAAAAACTATCCGAACGAGATTGATGAACATCCGAAGAGTAGAAGACGACCAGATCCATCCGGAAGAAGTAGACGTCCATCGAGGAAGCCCCAACGAGAACTCATGAGTATAAAACAATAATCTCACTAAAAACGAATTCCCATTTTTTATCCATAATAACGAATCACAATTTTCACTTCACTGATCACTATTTTGAACAAGAACTGAAGGTATTTATAATATCACTATTACTGAACTTTAATCAATTAATAACCATTTAAACTGATGTATAATAAATTATTAATAAACATAACTTGTCAAAATCCTAACCAAAAACTATACTAACTCTCATTGATGATTACTTACTTGGATGTATTAATGTATTAAACATTGTGTACCTAGTTTTAAGAAATATTATAAATTTGTGCATTTTAGCCATTAATCCAAAACTTCTGTAGTCAAAAGGACTTATTAACACGCCCTGTGAAAAATTTTATTGTAAACAACAATTATTCGCCAAGCGGCGTCCCATGATACAAACAACTGAGCATGCCAACTGAGCAATTGTAAAAGCCGGTACTAATATAAAATAATGTACTACTAAATAACTGAAAATTATTAAAGGGTTTAATAAAGCTTATTGTTCTGGAACGCTGTATGTTTGATTCGTACAAAATAAGGTAAAATATAGAGAATTATTAAAGTGAAAACAACAAAACAACACAGTTAGCAAGTCAACACTGCAAGACGGCATGCGCCAATATTCAAACCTAACGCCGAGAGATACGGTTGGCCTGTAAGTAGTAAGAAAAAGTACGACTCGACCCGCTACATACGAATAACATTCATAGAAGTAACTGAACTGATTAATACCCTCAATTATACACCTATACTATACCACGAACCCAACGAGCGAATTAAAAAACGCTCATCACGCACACATTCACGATAAGAGTAATAGAACGGGTGAACAAAAATTCTAAAATTCAAGCACACTATTTTTAAACACCCCGCAAAAAAACTTTTATTACAAAGTGGCGCCCAACGTGGGGCTAGAATAATTAAGAAATTATACCATTAAACCTTACAGATTCTAGCGGCGACTACAGAAAATGGAGTCGGGAAAAATCGGCACAAGACTGACTAAGTTACGCGAGAAGGAGGCGGAAGAGGAAGCAAAGAGATTAGAAAAGGAGATCGAGAAAGGTGTCAGAATGGAAGAAAAGGAAATAACTTCGGTGGAAGATGTAGATGAATTATTTACCCCTATGGAAACAGATAAACCTACACAGCAGGAGGAGGCCAGAGCAGACATGGACTTACTAAAACTATGGGAAATAATTAAAGAAGACTCCAGGAAGCAGATTGAAGAAATGAAGGAGGACAATGAGAGAAGGAGAAGAGAAGACAAAGAAGAATTGAATAAGAAGTTTGAGGTGATTAATTTCAAGAGAATAGGTGAAAAATTGAACAGATTTAACGAGGAATTAAGACAACCAAGGGAAGAGAATTCCAAAAAATTGCATGAAACACTAGATAATACTTCGGAAGGTATTGAAGAAACAGTTGAAAACAAGGAACCATTAGACCAGAAGGTAGAAGATAGTAAGAAGGAAACAGAATTAAAAGAAGACCAAAGCATACTGTTATCTGCAAATAAAAATAACAGCCACAAGGGGGATATCCAAAGCATGGAGGTGAAGACTAAGAAGAGGAATCCAAGGAAACTCATAAATACAAGAAAAGAGTTGGAGATGATGAAGAATGGACTACTTGAGATGTTTAATATACCAATTAACGACCAGAATGAATTTTATAAATAACAGAAGGAACTTACTAGAAACTTTAGAAAGGAATCACTACAAAACAGTGTGTAACAGAATAAGAAGGAGAAGACACTTAATAGACATGCATAATCCAATATCAACGATAGCATCTACGATGGAAATAGCATTGACCTATTCGTTGTATAAACAAAATAATGAAATGATTGAGATAGGAAGGGAAACAAGTGAAAATTTTATGACAGAAACATTTAAATACAAAATAATAGCAAGAAAATGGACAAGAACAGAAGTCATACTGAAAACGACAGCAATCCGAACAGGGGTAACTCATATAATCATGGACCATGGTTAAACCAAGTGCGGAGGAACGCTGAGAAATGGGAATGATATTAGAGATAACCGACACAGCATTGATGAAGGAGGAAGGAAAAGGAGATTAACTTACAAAAAAAAAAAGAAAAAAAAGGGTATAAATAACAAGGGCCATTGTATAGTACAATATATCCCCCTATCTCATTGTCAAAGATAACCAAAACAACACCAGTAGAAGCCCGATATAGTGCGGTCCGATATACCGCGGATTCGGATATAACGCGGTGAAGAGTATGTCGCCCGTTATTAGCGAACATTCTTACTTGTAGAGAGTGAGTAAATTATGAATTGTTTATCGTGACTTCCGTAGCCACATTGGAATGCGTTGCGTTTATTGTAAACAAAGGCTTGTTGTTGGAAACGGCGTTGTAAACAACAGCCAGAATTGCCAGTTCAAGTGTACCTGTAGACATAAACAATTGCCCCGTATTTACAGTCTCTACGTTTCTAAGAATTCATGCCAAGGCAAGCAGCCAACTAAATCCCTTCTCTCCCTCATACTCTTATATTACAGTATAAGATCATACTCTGATATTATCTTATCAAAGTGTATATTCTTTGTCATAAATTCGCATAGTGTAGAGTTTTGTGATGTCGCAGAAAAGAAAAGCATATTCTGTGAGTGATAAACTCAAAATAACTGATCGTGTGAAGAACGGAGAGTCAAATGCAAGTTTATCACGTGAGTGTGGCATCCCAGAAGGAACAATTAGAGGGTGGATGAAGGAAGAAGATAAACTTAAAAGTTTTGTGAACACAGTTGAAAGTGACGTGGGGTTGCAAAGAAAAAAAGACTACAGTAGGTAAGGATAGTGAACTAGATGAGTGTCTGTACAGGTGGTTTTTAATAAAACGAAGTGAAGGTGTGCCACTGTCAGGACCAGTTATTAGAGCTCAAGCTGTGAAATTCCATAGTGATTTACACGGCAACAGTGACTTTAATGCATCTGATGGGTGGTTTTCGCGATGGAAATCTCGTCATGGTATAAGCCAGATAAGCATTGAAGGGGAAGCACGATCATGTGACAGTGAAGCTGGAGCACTTTTTCCTCAGGCATTAAACAAAGTAATGATCGATAACGATTTAAATGACCATCAAGTGTATAACTGTGATGAAACTGCTCTGTATTTTCGAATGCTTCCTACCAGAACTCTGGATGTGAATAATTCAATAAATAAATCTGGATTAAAAATAAATAAGGACAGAGTTACCCTCCTGTTTGCCACAAATAAATCAGGCAGCCACAAAGTTAAACCTCTCTGTATAGGGAAAAGCCGAAATCCTAGATGCTTTCAACATGTTAACATGACGTCATTACCCATTACATATCGTAATACAAAAAGTGCTTGGATGACAAGTGATATTTTCGGTAAATGGTTCCATGAAGAATTTGTTCCATCTGTGAGAAGCCACCTGCGGTCACTCAACCTCGAAGAAAAAGCTGTACTGACCCTTGACCACTGTCCAGCACATCCACCTGCTGATATGCTACAGTCAAGAGATGGGAAAATCGGAGTCATGTTCTTGCCGAAAAACACTACAGCACTGATCCAGCCATTAGATCAAGGCATCATAAAAGCATTTAAAGCGCATTACCGCCGTGAACTTCTGAGTGCTATAGTGAATTCTGATGAGGAAATGGAAATTTACCTTAACTCAATAAACCTGAAAACAGTTGCGTATTCAATAGGTCTTGCATGGGAAAGTATTAGTACGGCTACGATTCAGAATTGCTGGAAGAAATGTTCCTTTGAACAAAACATCGCCGATGGAAATTGCTCTGTTGCCGGATTCACTAATAGTGATGTACAGTCTGCGAGTAGTGCTCTGCATTGCAACTTCACTCTAGATGACTTGAATGACTGGGCAGAAGTTGACAACGGTGAGCCTGTTACAGAATGTATAGGAGATAAAGATATCATCGATGCAGTCCGAATGCAAATTGCGAAGAAAAAGAAGACGATGACGATGATGGAAATGAAAATGGGGTGGAAGTGAAAGAAGTTATTCCAAATGTTAGTGAAGTGATAATACACATAAACAAAGTAATTTCGTGGATGGAGAGGCAAAGTGAATCTAATAATGTTCATCTGCTGCACCTCGCGTTTATAAAACAATACGCGGAAAAGAAACGCTGTGCATTATCCCGTCAAACAACAATTACGGACTTTTTTAAGACCAACAATTAGGCCTACAGTAGGTCGAGTGAGCAATGTATAAATAGTGTATTTTATATTCCATTGGATTAAAATACAGTTTTCTTATTTTTTATTTCTACATTTGGTGACGTAATTTACGTACAGTATATAGTAGTGCATTATGCTGTAGCCTTTTTCCCGGTCCTCCCTCCCCATCATTTGTCACTGTACAGGTCACCTTCCGATATACCGCGGTTACGCCTATAACGCGGGGGAAAGTATGTCACCCGACAACCGCGCTATATCGGGCTTCTACTGTGTGTCGTGAGATAACGACCAAGAGAATCAAAGGGACTTACAACCAGTCTTCTTTGAAAAAATATTATGAGGCAGTGTCAGAATATTAAAAGAATTTGGAGAGTAAACATTATCTAAATTCAAAAAATTAAAGTAAGCACAACTTACAATAAGTATTTGATTGAAATTATTATATGAATGAAAAAGAATTTAGAAGAAAGATTAGCTAAATTCAAAAATAAGTAAGTACAAACTTACAACCAAGTGTGAAACAACATGTGTAAACCCATGTAATTTTGAAAAAAGTATATATATAATGAAATATCATAAAAAATTGATATAAAATAATAAAATGTTAAACAAATAATGATGACGCTACATAACATCGATAACTAACCCTATTACAAAAGGGAATAATAAAGAATTAACGTTTCACAAAAGAAAAGACAAGACAATCAAATAAAAAATGACAATAACATATTAACTGGACAATTAATGATGAAAAAATATAAGTGAGCCAGAAACCAGCTACAATATTAATATTGAATATAAATGAGAAATAAAGTGATAACAAATAAAATCACTACCATATGAAGTAAGCTAATGAACCACTGCAAAATATCCATTAAATATCGCAATAAGATTAGAAAAAGGAATCCAAATAAGTCACTGAGAAGAAAAGGTCATGAGATGTATAAAAGAGAGAATAATTAGTCCCAAAAGTGATTTATTGCATTGATATTATATGAGTCGAAAACAGACAACTATTATTATGATTATTATTATGTGATAATTTTATGTTGAGATACGTCCAACAATTAATTTATGTTATTGAGCAGATAGGCAAGACCTCTGAACTCAAAATGTGTATAAATGGATAGCAGAGTAATAGAGCCACACGTGCCCTCTGGCTAATACCAATTTATATGAAGGGGAGAGAAGAAAAATTTTAGGGAAATAGAACATACAAGGGATAACACTCGTAATGAAAGAACAAAGAAAGAAAATAATACCATACCATGAACCATGACTTAATAAAAATAAATAAAGAAGAAAGTAGCGATTGATGAATTCCTGAATAATAACAACTTGATTAAATGAACTATATTGATGATTTCAGAAAAAACATAATGATCTTTGTTTCGAAATAATCAATTTTGGTGGCGATGCATTATATAACATGACATAAGGTAGTGAAAAATACATTGATAATTAATTATAAAACAAAGAAGCTGAAGACAAGAAGAAAGATCAAGAACTTATAAACTCAGAGATTAATAACCAAATGACAAAAGACTAATAAACTGACGATGACTTGACTCAATAGATTGGATAAATACAAGAAGAACAATGGAACAAGGAAGAAGGAACCAAGAACCAAATGTAATCAAGAAATTGATAACGAACATTGTAATCCCCTAATAATGACCATAAAATGTATGTAAACAAATGCACTAATGTAATTAGAGTATAGATGAGATGTACCTAGGGAAATAATGACAAATAAGATAGTAATGTTATGTATATTTTATTAATGAAGAAATGTACTTATAAATACATGATAGGGAGTTAATAACAAACACACCCAAATGAATAGTGATAAATATAATCAAAACCAGTAAACAATACCCTGAGGCAAATAAAGGCCACAGTTAATAATCAAAAGTGATCATTAGTGAAGGGAAAATAAAGTAAATACTCATAACCAATAACCACATGATGATGTTATCATAAATAAACAACATAGTGAACAATATCAAGTGAGTGGAATAAAGAGTGTATTAATACAAAAGTGGTGACATGCAGTTATAGCATGTTACATAAAAAGGTGAAAGTGAATAAATAAAAAACCTTCTATGAAGGAAAAGGTGTAGTGGGTGAACATAAAAAGGTATTTTAATTAGTAGACTGTATTAGAATATCTGAAAGACCTGTGATAAACTTTATGCTAGCAAGTAAGATGAACTAATTATACTGTGTTTAATTTAAGCAATAGTTAGTAAGAATTATGAAATAAGATAGAAATTAAGTCATTAGAATGAAAGGTAAACAAGAAAGATAGACACTGTTTTCTAGTGAAGGAATGAGGGAGCAGAATATATTGTGTAAAGTACAGTTTAATAGTAGTATAATAAGAGTTTTGTTGTTGTTTAAAAAACCAATATAATGTAATGAATTATAAGTTAAAACAAATAGTAGGAAGAAACAGAAAGGTAGTTAGAAGTTTATTTCAGGTTTGCACCTGTCAAGAAAATGTTAATTGTTATAATAAGAGGTGTAGTTAGAATCACCAATGTTTATTATTTGTTTCTAGTACAAAATTGTTTTAATGTACCATATATAAAGGTAAGGAGTTACAAAGAATGTTAGATAGTAGTATAGGAAAATCTAGGCTCTAGGCCTAACAGTTAATGAAGAATTTTGTAAATTTAAGGACAAACAATAGCCCAATATCAAAGCAGAATATACCAAATGTTCAAACAAGTTAAGCAGGTATACCTAATACCAAAATGTATAAATAACATCCAGTTTTAGATAAAATATATATGAAATATAAATAAGAAAAATAACAAAAATGTGATTAGCTACTCAAAAGTAACCATGAGGGGTATCAAAATGATGCTTATCAAAAATTATGAACAATGGTATTCATGTAATAAACATGGCTACTAATATAAGAAAGAAATCTTAATTTGAAGATATTTTATAGATTTAAACTAAAATAAAACGTAGAATATAACAATGACATAAATTAACGACCAATGAGAATTAGCATAATTTAATAGGTAACCATAGCAACCGAAATTTATTGCCAAAAAACCGTTGGAATTTTCATTAATCCATTATTGACCGACGCGGAGGGCGGATGTATGCAGCTCTCAACCCAAATTTTACTATAAATACGTAAATTTTGACCGAAACCAGAAGGAAGAAAGATAGTAATAGCCACCTATGGAACACCTGATAAACTAATTATTATTAAAATACTCACAAAATAAAATTATCAGTGGAAATTAAGAAGACTTCAAGAAACATAGCTGACGACTCACCCCGAAGGAAGAAAAGGAGCGATCTACTACAACCGAAGAAGACGAACGACTGCGGAACGAGAGGGAAGCCGAACTTTATGGAAAAACTATCCGAACGAGATTGATGAACATCCGAAGAGTAGAAGACGACCAGATCCATCCGGAAGAAGTAGACGTCCATCGAGGAAGCCCCAACGAGAACTCATGAGTATAAAACAATAATCTCACTAAAAACGAATTCCCATTTTTTATCCATAATAACGAATCACAATTTTCACTTCACTGATCACTATTTTGAACAAGAACTGAAGGTATTTATAATATCACTATTACTGAACTTTAATCAATTAATAACCATTTAAACTGATGTATAATAAATTATTAATAAACATAACTTGTCAAAATCCTAACCAAAAACTATACTAACTCTCATTGATGATTACTTACTTGGATGTATTAATGTATTAAACATTGTGTACCTAGTTTTAAGAAATATTATAAATTTGTGCATTTTAGCCATTAATCCAAAACTTCTGTAGTCAAAAGGACTTATTAACACGCCCTGTGAAAAATTTTATTGTAAACAAACATTATTCGCCAAGCGGCGTCCCATGATACAAACGACTGAGCATGCCAACTGAGCAATTGTAAAAGCCGGTACTAATATAAAATAATGTACTACTAAATAACTGAAAATTATTAAAGGGTTTAATAAAGCTTATTGTTCTGGAACGCTGTATGTTTGATTCGTACAAAATAAGGTAAAATATAGAGAATTATTAAAGTGAAAACAACAAAACAACACAGTTAGCAAGTCAACACTGCAAGACGGCATGCGCCAATATTCAAACCTAACGCCGAGAGATACGGTTGGCCTGTAAGTAGTAAGAAAAAGTACGACTCGACCCGCTACATACGAATAACATTCATAGAAGTAACTGAACTGATTAATACCCTCAATTATACACCTATACTATACCACGAACCCAACGAGCGAATTAAAAAACGCTCATCACGCACACATTCACGATAAGAGTAATAGAACGGGTGAACAAAAATTCTAAAATTCAAGCACACTATTTTTAAACACCCCGCAAAAAAACTTTTATTACAAAGTGGCGCCCAACGTGGGGCTAGAATAATTAAGAAATTATACCATTAAACCTTACAGATTCTAGCGGCGACTACAGAAAATGGAGTCGGGAAAAATCGGCACAAGACTGACTAAGTTACGCGAGAAGGAGGCGGAAGAGGAAGCAAAGAGATTAGGAAAGGAGATCGAGAAAGGTGTCAGAATGGAAGAAAAGGAAATAACTTCGGTGGAAGATGTAGATGAATTATTTACCCCTATGGAAACAGATAAACCTACACAGCAGGAGGAGGCCAGAGCAGACATGGACTTACTAAAACTATGGGAAATAATTAAAGAAGACTCCAGGAAGCAGATTGAAGAAATGAAGGAGGACAATGAGAGAAGGAGAAGAGAAGACAAAGAAGAATTGAATAAGAAGTTTGAGGTGATTAATTTCAAGAGAATAGGTGAAAAATTGAACAGATTTAACGAGGAATTAAGACAACCAAGGGAAGAGAATTCCAAAAAATTGCATGAAACACTAGATAATACTTCGGAAGGTATTGAAGAAACAGTTGAAAACAAGGAACCATTAGACCAGAAGGTAGAAGATAGTAAGAAGGAAACAGAATTAAAAGAAGACCAAAGCATACTGTTATCTGCAAATAAAAATAACAGCCACAAGGGGGATATCCAAAGCATGGAGGTGAAGACTAAGAAGAGGAATCCAAGGAAACTCATAAATACAAGAAAAGAGTTGGAGATGATGAAGAATGGACTACTTGAGATGTTTAATATACCAATTAACGACCAGAATGAATTTTATAAATAACAGAAGGAACTTACTAGAAACTTTAGAAAGGAATCACTACAAAACAGTGTGTAACAGAATAAGAAGGAGAAGACACTTAATAGACATGCATAATCCAATATCAACGATAGCATCTACGATGGAAATAGCATTGACCTATTCGTTGTATAAACAAAATAATGAAATGATTGAGATAGGAAGGGAAACAAGTGAAAATTTTATGACAGAAACATTTAAATACAAAATAATAGCAAGAAAATGGACAAGAACAGAAGTCATACTGAAAACGACAGCAATCCGAACAGGGGTAACTCATATAATCATGGACCATGGTTAAACCAAGTGCGGAGGAACGCTGAGAAATGGGAATGATATTAGAGATAACCGACACAGCATTGATGAAGGAGGAAGGAAAAGGAGATTAACTTACAAAAAAAAAAAGAAAAAAAAGGGTATAAATAACAAGGGCCATTGTATAGTACAATATATCCCCCTATCTCATTGTCAAAGATAACCAAAACAACACCAGTAGAAGCCCGATATAGTGCGGTCCGATATACCGCGGATTCGGATATAACGCGGTGAAGAGTATGTCGCCCGTTATTAGCGAACATTCTTACTTGTAGAGAGTGAGTAAATTATGAATTGTTTATCGTGACTTCCGTAGCCACATTGGAATGCGTTGCGTTTATTGTAAACAAAGGCTTGTTGTTGGAAACGGCGTTGTAAACAACAGCCAGAATTGCCAGTTCAAGTGTACCTGTAGACATAAACAATTGCCCCGTATTTACAGTCTCTACGTTTCTAAGAATTCATGCCAAGGCAAGCAGCCAACTAAATCCCTTCTCTCCCTCATACTCTTATATTACAGTATAAGATCATACTCTGATATTATCTTATCAAAGTGTATATTCTTTGTCATAAATTCGCATAGTGTAGAGTTTTGTGATGTCGCAGAAAAGAAAAGCATATTCTGTGAGTGATAAACTCAAAATAACTGATCGTGTGAAGAACGGAGAGTCAAATGCAAGTTTATCACGTGAGTGTGGCATCCCAGAAGGAACAATTAGAGGGTGGATGAAGGAAGAAGATAAACTTAAAAGTTTTGTGAACACAGTTGAAAGTGACGTGGGGTTGCAAAGAAAAAAAGACTACAGTAGGTAAGGATAGTGAACTAGATGAGTGTCTGTACAGGTGGTTTTTAATAAAACGAAGTGAAGGTGTGCCACTGTCAGGACCAGTTATTAGAGCTCAAGCTGTGAAATTCCATAGTGATTTACACGGCAACAGTGACTTTAATGCATCTGATGGGTGGTTTTCGCGATGGAAATCTCGTCATGGTATAAGCCAGATAAGCATTGAAGGGGAAGCACGATCATGTGACAGTGAAGCTGGAGCACTTTTTCCTCAGGCATTAAACAAAGTAATGATCGATAACGATTTAAATGACCATCAAGTGTATAACTGTGATGAAACTGCTCTGTATTTTCGAATGCTTCCTACCAGAACTCTGGATGTGAATAATTCAATAAATAAATCTGGATTAAAAATAAATAAGGATAGAGTTACCCTCCTGTTTGCCACAAATAAATCAGGCAGCCACAAAGTTAAACCTCTCTGTATAGGGAAAAGCCGAAATCCTAGATGCTTTCAACATGTTAACATGACGTCATTACCCATTACATATTGTAATACAAAAAATGCTTGGATGACAAGTGATATTTTCGGTAAATGGTTCCATGAAGAATTTGTTCCATCTGTGAGAAGCCACCTGCGGTCACTCAACCTCGAAGAAAAAGCTGTACTGACCCTTGACCACTGTCCAGCACATCCACCTGCTGATATGCTACAGTCAAGAGATGGGAAAATCGGAGTCATGTTCTTGCCGAAAAACACTACAGCACTGATCCAGCCATTAGATCAAGGCATCATAAAAGCATTTAAAGCGCATTACCGCCGTGAACTTCTGAGTGCTATAGTGAATTCTGATGAGGAAATGGAAATTTACCTTAACTCAATAAACCTGAAAACAGTTGCGTATTCAATAGGTCTTGCATGGGAAAGTATTAGTACGGCTACGATTCAGAATTGCTGGAAGAAATGTTCCTTTGAACAAAACATCGCCGATGGAAATTGCTCTGTTGCCGGATTCACTAATAGTGATGTACAGTCTGCGAGTAGTGCTCTGCATTGCAACTTCACTCTAGATGACTTGAATGACTGGGCAGAAGTTGACAACGGTGAGCCTGTTACAGAATGTATAGGAGATAAAGATATCATCGATGCAGTCCGAATGCAAATTGCGAAGAAAAAGAAGACGATGACGATGATGGAAATGAAAATGGGGTGGAAGTGAAAGAAGTTATTCCAAATGTTAGTGAAGTGATAATACACATAAACAAAGTAATTTCGTGGATGGAGAGGCAAAGTGAATCTAATAATGTTCATCTGCTGCACCTCGCGTTTATAAAACAATACGCGGAAAAGAAACGCTGTGCATTATCCCGTCAAACAACAATTACGGACTTTTTTAAGACCAACAATTAGGCCTACAGTAGGTCGAGTGAGCAATGTATAAATAGTGTATTTTATATTCCATTGGATTAAAATACAGTTTTCTTATTTTTTATTTCTACATTTGGTGACGTAATTTACGTACAGTATATAGTAGTGCATTATGCTGTAGCCTTTTTCCCGGTCCTCCCTCCCCATCATTTGTCACTGTACAGGTCACCTTCCGATATACCGCGGTTACGCCTATAACGCGGGGGAAAGTATGTCACCCGACAACCGCGCTATATCGGGCTTCTACTGTGTGTCGTGAGATAACGACCAAGAGAATCAAAGGGACTTACAACCAGTCTTCTTTGAAAAAATATTATGAGGCAGTGTCAGAATATTAAAAGAATTTGGAGAGTAAACATTATCTAAATTCAAAAAATTAAAGTAAGCACAACTTACAATAAGTATTTGATTGAAATTATTATATGAATGAAAAAGAATTTAGAAGAAAGATTAGCTAAATTCAAAAATAAGTAAGTACAAACTTACAACCAAGTGTGAAACAACATGTGTAAACCCATGTAATTTTGAAAAAAGTATATATATAATGAAATATCATAAAAAATTGATATAAAATAATAAAATGTTAAACAAATAATGATGACGCTACATAACATCGATAACTAACCCTATTACAAAAGGGAATAATAAAGAATTAACGTTTCACAAAAGAAAAGACAAGACAATCAAATAAAAAATGACAATAACATATTAACTGGACAATTAATGATGAAAAAATATAAGTGAGCCAGAAACCAGCTACAATATTAATATTGAATATAAATGAGAAATAAAGTGATAACAAATAAAATCACTACCATATGAAGTAAGCTAATGAACCACTACAAAATATCCATTAAATATCGCAATAAGATTAGAAAAAGGAATCCAAATAAGTCACTGAGAAGAAAAGGTCATGAGATGTATAAAAGAGAGAATAATTAGTCCCAAAAGTGATTTATTGCATTGATATTATATGAGTCGAAAACAGACAACTATTATTATGATTATTATTATGTGATAATTTTATGTTGAGATACGTCCAACAATTAATTTATGTTATTGAGCAGATAGGCAAGACCTCTGAACTCAAAATGTGTATAAATGGATAGCAGAGTAATAGAGCCACACGTGCCCTCTGGCTAATACCAATTTATATGAAGGGGAGAGAAGAAAAATTTTAGGGAAATAGAACATACAAGGGATAACACTCGTAATGAAAGAACAAAGAAAGAAAATAATACCATACCATGAACCATGACTTAATAAAAATAAATAAAGAAGAAAGTAGCGATTGATGAATTCCTGAATAATAACAACTTGATTAAATGAACTATATTGATGATTTCAGAAAAAACATAATGATCTTTGTTTCGAAATAATCAATTTTGGTGGCGATGCATTATATAACATGACATAAGGTAGTGAAAAATACATTGATAATTAATTATAAAACAAAGAAGCTGAAGACAAGAAGAAAGATCAAGAACTTATAAACTCAGAGATTAATAACCAAATGACAAAAGACTAATAAACTGACGATGACTTGACTCAATAGATTGGATAAATACAAGAAGAACAATGGAACAAGGAAGAAGGAACCAAGAACCAAATGTAATCAAGAAATTGATAACGAACATTGTAATCCCCTAATAATGACCATAAAATGTATGTAAACAAATGCACTAATGTAATTAGAGTATAGATGAGATGTACCTAGGGAAATAATGACAAATAAGATAGTAATGTTATGTATATTTTATTAATGAAGAAATGTACTTATAAATACATGATAGGGAGTTAATAACAAACACACCCAAATGAATAGTGATAAATATAATCAAAACCAGTAAACAATAGCCTGAGGCAAATAAAGGCCACAGTTAATAATCAAAAGTGATCATTAGTGAAGGGAAAATAAAGTAAATACTCATAACCAATAACCACATGATGATGTTATCATAAATAAACAACATAGTGAACAATATCAAGTGAGTGGAATAAAGAGTGTATTAATACAAAAGTGGTGACATGCAGTTATAGCATGTTACATAAAAAGGTGAAAGTGAATAAATAAAAAACCTTCTATGAAGGAAAAGGTGTAGTGGGTGAACATAAAAAGGTATTTTAATTAGTAGACTGTATTAGAATATCTGAAAGACCTGTGATAAACTTTATGCTAGCAAGTAAGATGAACTAATTATACTGTGTTTAATTTAAGCAATAGTTAGTAAGAATTATGAAATAAGATAGAAATTAAGTCATTAGAATGAAAGGTAAACAAGAAAGATAGACACTGTTTTCTAGTGAAGGAATGAGGGAGCAGAATATATTGTGTAAAGTACAGTTTAATAGTAGTATAATAAGAGTTTTGTTGTTGTTTAAAAAACCAATATAATGTAATGAATTATAAGTTAAAACAAATAGTAGGAAGAAACAGAAAGGTAGTTAGAAGTTTATTTCAGGTTTGCACCTGTCAAGAAAATGTTAATTGTTATAATAAGAGGTGTAGTTAGAATCACCAATGTTTATTATTTGTTTCTAGTACAAAATTGTTTTAATGTACCATATATAAAGGTAAGGAGTTACAAAGAATGTTAGATAGTAGTATAGGAAAATCTAGGCTCTAGGCCTAACAGTTAATGAAGAATTTTGTAAATTTAAGGACAAACAATAGCCCAATATCAAAGCAGAATATACCAAATGTTCAAACAAGTTAAGCAGGTATACCTAATACCAAAATGTATAAATAACATCCAGTTTTAGATAAAATATATATGAAATATAAATAAGAAAAATAACAAAAATGTGATTAGCTACTCAAAAGTAACCATGAGGGGTATCAAAATGATCCTTATCAAAAATTATGAACAATGGTATTCATGTAATAAACATGGCTACTAATATAAGAAAGAAATCTTAATTTGAAGATATTTTATAGATTTAAACTAAAATAAAACGTAGAATATAACAATGACATAAATTAACGACCAATGAGAATTAGCATAATTTAATAGGTAACCATAGCAACCGAAATTTATTGCCAAAAAACCGTTGGAATTTTCATTAATCCATTATTGACCGACGCGGAGGGCGGATGTATGCAGCTCTCAACCCAAATTTTACTATAAATACGTAAATTTTGACCGAAACCAGAAGGAAGAAAGATAGTAATAGCCACCTATGGAACACCTGATAAACTAATTATTATTAAAATACTCACAAAATAAAATTATCAGTGGAAATTAAGAAGACTTCAAGAAACATAGCTGACGACTCACCCCGAAGGAAGAAAAGGAGCGATCTACTACAACCGAAGAAGACGAACGACTGCGGAACGAGAGGGAAGCCGAACTTTATGGAAAAACTATCCGAACGAGATTGATGAACATCCGAAGAGTAGAAGACGACCAGATCCATCCGGAAGAAGTAGACGTCCATCGAGGAAGCCCCAACGAGAACTCATGAGTATAAAACAATAATCTCACTAAAAACGAATTCCCATTTTTTATCCATAATAACGAATCACAATTTTCACTTCACTGATCACTATTTTGAACAAGAACTGAAGGTATTTATAATATCACTATTACTGAACTTTAATCAATTAATAACCATTTAAACTGATGTATAATAAATTATTAATAAACATAACTTGTCAAAATCCTAACCAAAAACTATACTAACTCTCATTGATGATTACTTACTTGGATGTATTAATGTATTAAACATTGTGTACCTAGTTTTAAGAAATATTATAAATTTGTGCATTTTAGCCATTAATCCAAAACTTCTGTAGTCAAAAGGACTTATTAACACGCCCTGTGAAAAATTTTATTGTAAACAAACATTATTCGCCAAGCGGCGTCCCATGATACAAACAACTGAGCATGCCAACTGAGCAATTGTAAAAGCCGGTACTAATATAAAATAATGTACTACTAAATAACTGAAAATTATTAAAGGGTTTAATAAAGCTTATTGTTCTGGAACGCTGTATGTTTGATTCGTACAAAATAAGGTAAAATATAGAGAATTATTAAAGTGAAAACAACAAAACAACACAGTTAGCAAGTCAACACTGCAAGACGGCATGCGCCAATATTCAAACCTAACGCCGAGAGATACGGTTGGCCTGTAAGTAGTAAGAAAAAGTACGACTCGACCCGCTACATACGAATAACATTCATAGAAGTAACTGAACTGATTAATACCCTCAATTATACACCTATACTATACCACGAACCCAACGAGCGAATTAAAAAACGCTCATCACGCACACATTCACGATAAGAGTAATAGAACGGGTGAACAAAAATTCTAAAATTCAAGCACACTATTTTTAAACACCCCGCAAAAAAACTTTTATTACAAAGTGGCGCCCAACGTGGGGCTAGAATAATTAAGAAATTATACCATTAAACCTTACAGATTCTAGCGGCGACTACAGAAAATGGAGTCGGGAAAAATCGGCACAAGACTGACTAAGTTACGCGAGAAGGAGGCGGAAGAGGAAGCAAAGAGATTAGAAAAGGAGATCGAGAAAGGTGTCAGAATGGAAGAAAAGGAAATAACTTCGGTGGAAGATGTAGATGAATTATTTACCCCTATGGAAACAGATAAACCTACACAGCAGGAGGAGGCCAGAGCAGACATGGACTTACTAAAACTATGGGAAATAATTAAAGAAGACTCCAGGAAGCAGATTGAAGAAATGAAGGAGGACAATGAGAGAAGGAGAAGAGAAGACAAAGAAGAATTGAATAAGAAGTTTGAGGTGATTAATTTCAAGAGAATAGGTGAAAAATTGAACAGATTTAACGAGGAATTAAGACAACCAAGGGAAGAGAATTCCAAAAAATTGCATGAAACACTAGATAATACTTCGGAAGGTATTGAAGAAACAGTTGAAAACAAGGAACCATTAGACCAGAAGGTAGAAGATAGTAAGAAGGAAACAGAATTAAAAGAAGACCAAAGCATACTGTTATCTGCAAATAAAAATAACAGCCACAAGGGGGATATCCAAAGCATGGAGGTGAAGACTAAGAAGAGGAATCCAAGGAAACTCATAAATACAAGAAAAGAGTTGGAGATGATGAAGAATGGACTACTTGAGATGTTTAATATACCAATTAACGACCAGAATGAATTTTATAAATAACAGAAGGAACTTACTAGAAACTTTAGAAAGGAATCACTACAAAACAGTGTGTAACAGAATAAGAAGGAGAAGACACTTAATAGACATGCATAATCCAATATCAACGATAGCATCTACGATGGAAATAGCATTGACCTATTCGTTGTATAAACAAAATAATGAAATGATTGAGATAGGAAGGGAAACAAGTGAAAATTTTATGACAGAAACATTTAAATACAAAATAATAGCAAGAAAATGGACAAGAACAGAAGTCATACTGAAAACGACAGCAATCCGAACAGGGGTAACTCATATAATCATGGACCATGGTTAAACCAAGTGCGGAGGAACGCTGAGAAATGGGAATGATATTAGAGATAACCGACACAGCATTGATGAAGGAGGAAGGAAAAGGAGATTAACTTACAAAAAAAAAAAGAAAAAAAAGGGTATAAATAACAAGGGCCATTGTATAGTACAATATATCCCCCTATCTCATTGTCAAAGATAACCAAAACAACACCAGTAGAAGCCCGATATAGTGCGGTCCGATATACCGCGGATTCGGATATAACGCGGTGAAGAGTATGTCGCCCGTTATTAGCGAACATTCTTACTTGTAGAGAGTGAGTAAATTATGAATTGTTTATCGTGACTTCCGTAGCCACATTGGAATGCGTTGCGTTTATTGTAAACAAAGGCTTGTTGTTGGAAACGGCGTTGTAAACAACAGCCAGAATTGCCAGTTCAAGTGTACCTGTAGACATAAACAATTGCCCCGTATTTACAGTCTCTACGTTTCTAAGAATTCATGCCAAGGCAAGCAGCCAACTAAATCCCTTCTCTCCCTCATACTCTTATATTACAGTATAAGATCATACTCTGATATTATCTTATCAAAGTGTATATTCTTTGTCATAAATTCGCATAGTGTAGAGTTTTGTGATGTCGCAGAAAAGAAAAGCATATTCTGTGAGTGATAAACTCAAAATAACTGATCGTGTGAAGAACGGAGAGTCAAATGCAAGTTTATCACGTGAGTGTGGCATCCCAGAAGGAACAATTAGAGGGTGGATGAAGGAAGAAGATAAACTTAAAAGTTTTGTGAACACAGTTGAAAGTGACGTGGGGTTGCAAAGAAAAAAAGACTACAGTAGGTAAGGATAGTGAACTAGATGAGTGTCTGTACAGGTGGTTTTTAATAAAACGAAGTGAAGGTGTGCCACTGTCAGGACCAGTTATTAGAGCTCAAGCTGTGAAATTCCATAGTGATTTACACGGCAACAGTGACTTTAATGCATCTGATGGGTGGTTTTCGCGATGGAAATCTCGTCATGGTATAAGCCAGATAAGCATTGAAGGGGAAGCACGATCATGTGACAGTGAAGCTGGAGCACTTTTTCCTCAGGCATTAAACAAAGTAATGATCGATAACGATTTAAATGACCATCAAGTGTATAACTGTGATGAAACTGCTCTGTATTTTCGAATGCTTCCTACCAGAACTCTGGATGTGAATAATTCAATAAATAAATCTGGATTAAAAATAAATAAGGATAGAGTTACCCTCCTGTTTGCCACAAATAAATCAGGCAGCCACAAAGTTAAACCTCTCTGTATAGGGAAAAGCCGAAATCCTAGATGCTTTCAACATGTTAACATGACGTCATTACCCATTACATATCGTAATACAAAAAATGCTTGGATGACAAGTGATATTTTCGGTAAATGGTTCCATGAAGAATTTGTTCCATCTGTGAGAAGCCACCTGCGGTCACTCAACCTCGAAGAAAAAGCTGTACTGACCCTTGACCACTGTCCAGCACATCCACCTGCTGATATGCTACAGTCAAGAGATGGGAAAATCGGAGTCATGTTCTTGCCGAAAAACACTACAGCACTGATCCAGCCATTAGATCAAAAGCATTTAAAGCGCATTACCGCCGTGAACTTCTGAGTGCTATAGTGAATTCTGATGAGGAAATGGAAATTTACCTTAACTCAATAAACCTGAAAACAGTTGCGTATTCAATAGGTCTTGCATGGGAAAGTATTAGTACGGCTACGATTCAGAATTGCTGGAAGAAATGTTCCTTTGAACAAAACATCGCCGATGGAAATTGCTCTGTTGCCGGATTCACTAATAGTGATGTACAGTCTGCGAGTAGTGCTCTGCATTGCAACTTCACTCTAGATGACTTGAATGACTGGGCAGAAGTTGACAACGGTGAGCCTGTTACAGAATGTATAGGAGATAAAGATATCATCGATGCAGTCCGAATGCAAATTGCGAAGAAAAAGAAGACGATGACGATGATGGAAATGAAAATGGGGTGGAAGTGAAAGAAGTTATTCCAAATGTTAGTGAAGTGATAATACACATAAACAAAGTAATTTCGTGGATGGAGAGGCAAAGTGAATCTAATAATGTTCATCTGCTGCACCTCGCGTTTATAAAACAATACGCGGAAAAGAAACGCTGTGCATTATCCCGTCAAACAACAATTACGGACTTTTTTAAGACCAACAATTAGGCCTACAGTAGGTTGAGTGAGCAATGTATAAATAGTGTATTTTATATTCCATTGGATTAAAATACAGTTTTCTTATTTTTTATTTCTACATTTGGTGACGTAATTTACGTACAGTATATAGTAGTGCATTATGCTGTACCCTTTTTCCCGGTCCTCCCTCCCCATCATTTGTCACTGTACAGGTCACCTTCCGATATACCGCGGTTACGCCTATAACGCGGGGGAAAGTATGTCACCCGACAACCGCGCTATATCGGGCTTCTACTGTGTGTCGTGAGATAACGACCAAGAGAATCAAAGGGACTTACAACCAGTCTTCTTTGAAAAAATATTATGAGGCAGTGTCAGAATATTAAAAGAATTTGGAGAGTAAACATTATCTAAATTCAAAAAATTAAAGTAAGCACAACTTACAATAAGTATTTGATTGAAATTATTATATGAATGAAAAAGAATTTAGAAGAAAGATTAGCTAAATTCAAAAATAAGTAAGTACAAACTTACAACCAAGTGTGAAACAACATGTGTAAACCCATGTAATTTTGAAAAAAGTATATATATAATGAAATATCATAAAAAATTGATATAAAATAATAAAATGTTAAACAAATAATGATGACGCTACATAACATCGATAACTAACCCTATTACAAAAGGGAATAATAAAGAATTAACGTTTCACAAAAGAAAAGACAAGACAATCAAATAAAAAATGACAATAACATATTAACTGGACAATTAATGATGAAAAAATATAAGTGAGCCAGAAACCAGCTACAATATTAATATTGAATATAAATGAGAAATAAAGTGATAACAAATAAAATCACTACCATATGAAGTAAGCTAATGAACCACTGCAAAATATCCATTAAATATCGCAATAAGATTAGAAAAAGGAATCCAAATAAGTCACTGAGAAGAAAAGGTCATGAGATGTATAAAAGAGAGAATAATTAGTCCCAAAAGTGATTTATTGCATTGATATTATATGAGTCGAAAACAGACAACTATTATTATGATTATTATTATGTGATAATTTTATGTTGAGATACGTCCAACAATTAATTTATGTTATTGAGCAGATAGGCAAGACCTCTGAACTCAAAATGTGTATAAATGGATAGCAGAGTAATAGAGCCACACGTGCCCTGTGGCTAATACCAATTTATATGAAGGGGAGAGAAGAAAAATTTTAGGGAAATAGAACATACAAGGGATAACACTCGTAATGAAAGAACAAAGAAAGAAAATAATACCATACCATGAACCATGACTTAATAAAAATAAATAAAGAAGAAAGTAGCGATTGATGAATTCCTGAATAATAACAACTTGATTAAATGAACTATATTGATGATTTCAGAAAAAACATAATGATCTTTGTTTCGAAATAATCAATTTTGGTGGCGATGCATTATATAACATGACATAAGGTAGTGAAAAATACATTGATAATTAATTATAAAACAAAGAAGCTGAAGACAAGAAGAAAGATCAAGAACTTATAAACTCAGAGATTAATAACCAAATGACAAAAGACTAATAAACTGACGATGACTTGACTCAATAGATTGGATAAATACAAGAAGAACAATGGAACAAGGAAGAAGGAACCAAGAACCAAATGTAATCAAGAAATTGATAACGAACATTGTAATCCCCTAATAATGACCATAAAATGTATGTAAACAAATGCACTAATGTAATTAGAGTATAGATGAGATGTACCTAGGGAAATAATGACAAATAAGATAGTAATGTTATGTATATTTTATTAATGAAGAAATGTACTTATAAATACATGATAGGGAGTTAATAACAAACACACCCAAATGAATAGTGATAAATATAATCAAAACCAGTAAACAATACCCTGAGGCAAATAAAGGCCACAGTTAATAATCAAAAGTGATCATTAGTGAAGGGAAAATAAAGTAAATACTCATAACCAATAACCACATGATGATGTTATCATAAATAAACAACATAGTGAACAATATCAAGTGAGTGGAATAAAGAGTGTATTAATACAAAAGTGGTGACATGCAGTTATAGCATGTTACATAAAAAGGTGAAAGTGAATAAATAAAAAACCTTCTATGAAGGAAAAGGTGTAGTGGGTGAACATAAAAAGGTATTTTAATTAGTAGACTGTATTAGAATATCTGAAAGACCTGTGATAAACTTTATGCTAGCAAGTAAGATGAACTAATTATACTGTGTTTAATTTAAGCAATAGTTAGTAAGAATTATGAAATAAGATAGAAATTAAGTCATTAGAATGAAAGGTAAACAAGAAAGATAGACACTGTTTTCTAGTGAAGGAATGAGGGAGCAGAATATATTGTGTAAAGTACAGTTTAATAGTAGTATAATAAGAGTTTTGTTGTTGTTTAAAAAACCAATATAATGTAATGAATTATAAGTTAAAACAAATAGTAGGAAGAAACAGAAAGGTAGTTAGAAGTTTATTTCAGGTTTGCACCTGTCAAGAAAATGTTAATTGTTATAATAAGAGGTGTAGTTAGAATCACCAATGTTTATTATTTGTTTCTAGTACAAAATTGTTTTAATGTACCATATATAAAGGTAAGGAGTTACAAAGAATGTTAGATAGTAGTATAGGAAAATCTAGGCTCTAGGCCTAACAGTTAATGAAGAATTTTGTAAATTTAAGGACAAACAATAGCCCAATATCAAAGCAGAATATACCAAATGTTCAAACAAGTTAAGCAGGTATACCTAATACCAAAATGTATAAATAACATCCAGTTTTAGATAAAATATATATGAAATATAAATAAGAAAAATAACAAAAATGTGATTAGCTACTCAAAAGTAACCATGAGGGGTATCAAAATGATCCTTATCAAAAATTATGAACAATGGTATTCATGTAATAAACATGGCTACTAATATAAGAAAGAAATCTTAATTTGAAGATATTTTATAGATTTAAACTAAAATAAAACGTAGAATATAACAATGACATAAATTAACGACCAATGAGAATTAGCATAATTTAATAGGTAACCATAGCAACCGAAATTTATTGCCAAAAAACCGTTGGAATTTTCATTAATCCATTATTGACCGACGCGGAGGGCGGATGTATGCAGCTCTCAACCCAAATTTTACTATAAATACGTAAATTTTGACCGAAACCAGAAGGAAGAAAGATAGTAATAGCCACCTATGGAACACCTGATAAACTAATTATTATTAAAATACTCACAAAATAAAATTATCAGTGGAAATTAAGAAGACTTCAAGAAACATAGCTGACGACTCACCCCGAAGGAAGAAAAGGAGCGATCTACTACAACCGAAGAAGACGAACGACTGCGGAATGAGAGGGAAGCCGAACTTTATGGAAAAACTATCCGAACGAGATTGATGAACATCCGAAGAGTAGAAGACGACCAGATCCATCCGGAAGAAGTAGACGTCCATCGAGGAAGCCCCAACGAGAACTCATGAGTATAAAACAATAATCTCACTAAAAACGAATTCCCATTTTTTATCCATAATAACGAATCACAATTTTCACTTCACTGATCACTATTTTGAACAAGAACTGAAGGTATTTATAATATCACTATTACTGAACTTTAATCAATTAATAACCATTTAAACTGATGTATAATAAATTATTAATAAACATAACTTGTCAAAATCCTAACCAAAAACTATACTAACTCTCATTGATGATTACTTACTTGGATGTATTAATGTATTAAACATTGTGTACCTAGTTTTAAGAAATATTATAAATTTGTGCATTTTAGCCATTAATCCAAAACTTCTGTAGTCAAAAGGACTTATTAACACGCCCTGTGAAAAATTTTATTGTAAACAAACATTATTCGCCAAGCGGCGTCCCATGATACAAACGACTGAGCATGCCAACTGAGCAATTGTAAAAGCCGGTACTAATATAAAATAATGTACTACTAAATAACTGAAAATTATTAAAGGGTTTAATAAAGCTTATTGTTCTGGAACGCTGTATGTTTGATTCGTACAAAATAAGGTAAAATATAGAGAATTATTAAAGTGAAAACAACAAAACAACACAGTTAGCAAGTCAACACTGCAAGACGGCATGCGCCAATATTCAAACCTAACGCCGAGAGATACGGTTGGCCTGTAAGTAGTAAGAAAAAGTACGACTCGACCCGCTACATACGAATAACATTCATAGAAGTAACTGAACTGATTAATACCCTCAATTATACACCTATACTATACCACGAACCCAACGAGCGAATTAAAAAACGCTCATCACGCACACATTCACGATAAGAGTAATAGAACGGGTGAACAAAAATTCTAAAATTCAAGCACACTATTTTTAAACACCCCGCAAAAAAACTTTTATTACAAAGTGGCGCCCAACGTGGGGCTAGAATAATTAAGAAATTATACCATTAAACCTTACAGATTCTAGCGGCGACTACAGAAAATGGAGTCGGGAAAAATCGGCACAAGACTGACTAAGTTACGCGAGAAGGAGGCGGAAGAGGAAGCAAAGAGATTAGAAAAGGAGATCGAGAAAGGTGTCAGAATGGAAGAAAAGGAAATAACTTCGGTGGAAGATGTAGATGAATTATTTACCCCTATGGAAACGGATAAACCTACACAGCAGGAGGAGGCCAGAGCAGACATGGACTTACTAAAACTATGGGAAATAATTAAAGAAGACTCCAGGAAGCAGATTGAAGAAATGAAGGAGGACAATGAGAGAAGGAGAAGAGAAGACAAAGAAGAATTGAATAAGAAGTTTGAGGTGATTAATTTCAAGAGAATAGGTGAAAAATTGAACAGATTTAACGAGGAATTAAGACAACCAAGGGAAGAGAATTCCAAAAAATTGCATGAAACACTAGATAATACTTCGGAAGGTATTGAAGAAACAGTTGAAAACAAGGAACCATTAGACCAGAAGGTAGAAGATAGTAAGAAGGAAACAGAATTAAAAGAAGACCAAAGCATACTGTTATCTGCAAATAAAAATAACAGCCACAAGGGGGATATCCAAAGCATGGAGGTGAAGACTAAGAAGAGGAATCCAAGGAAACTCATAAATACAAGAAAAGAGTTGGAGATGATGAAGAATGGACTACTTGAGATGTTTAATATACCAATTAACGACCAGAATGAATTTTATAAATAACAGAAGGAACTTACTAGAAACTTTAGAAAGGAATCACTACAAAACAGTGTGTAACAGAATAAGAAGGAGAAGACACTTAATAGACATGCATAATCCAATATCAACGATAGCATCTACGATGGAAATAGCATTGACCTATTCGTTGTATAAACAAAATAATGAAATGATTGAGATAGGAAGGGAAACAAGTGAAAATTTTATGACAGAAACATTTAAATACAAAATAATAGCAAGAAAATGGACAAGAACAGAAGTCATACTGAAAACGACAGCAATCCGAACAGGGGTAACTCATATAATCATGGACCATGGTTAAACCAAGTGCGGAGGAACGCTGAGAAATGGGAATGATATTAGAGATAACCGACACAGCATTGATGAAGGAGGAAGGAAAAGGAGATTAACTTACAAAAAAAAAAAGAAAAAAAAGGGTATAAATAACAAGGGCCATTGTATAGTACAATATATCCCCCTATCTCATTGTCAAAGATAACCAAAACAACACCAGTAGAAGCCCGATATAGTGCGGTCCGATATACCGCGGATTCGGATATAACGCGGTGAAGAGTATGTCGCCCGTTATTAGCGAACATTCTTACTTGTAGAGAGTGAGTAAATTATGAATTGTTTATCGTGACTTCCGTAGCCACATTGGAATGCGTTGCGTTTATTGTAAACAAAGGCTTGTTGTTGGAAACGGCGTTGTAAACAACAGCCAGAATTGCCAGTTCAAGTGTACCTGTAGACATAAACAATTGCCCCGTATTTACAGTCTCTACGTTTCTAAGAATTCATGCCAAGGCAAGCAGCCAACTAAATCCCTTCTCTCCCTCATACTCTTATATTACAGTATAAGATCATACTCTGATATTATCTTATCAAAGTGTATATTCTTTGTCATAAATTCGCATAGTGTAGAGTTTTGTGATGTCGCAGAAAAGAAAAGCATATTCTGTGAGTGATAAACTCAAAATAACTGATCGTGTGAAGAACGGAGAGTCAAATGCAAGTTTATCACGTGAGTGTGGCATCCCAGAAGGAACAATTAGAGGGTGGATGAAGGAAGAAGATAAACTTAAAAGTTTTGTGAACACAGTTGAAAGTGACGTGGGGTTGCAAAGAAAAAAAGACTACAGTAGGTAAGGATAGTGAACTAGATGAGTGTCTGTACAGGTGGTTTTTAATAAAACGAAGTGAAGGTGTGCCACTGTCAGGACCAGTTATTAGAGCTCAAGCTGTGAAATTCCATAGTGATTTACACGGCAACAGTGACTTTAATGCATCTGATGGGTGGTTTTCGCGATGGAAATCTCGTCATGGTATAAGCCAGATAAGCATTGAAGGGGAAGCACGATCATGTGACAGTGAAGCTGGAGCACTTTTTCCTCAGGCATTAAACAAAGTAATGATCGATAACGATTTAAATGACCATCAAGTGTATAACTGTGATGAAACTGCTCTGTATTTTCGAATGCTTCCTACCAGAACTCTGGATGTGAATAATTCAATAAATAAATCTGGATTAAAAATAAATAAGGATAGAGTTACCCTCCTGTTTGCCACAAATAAATCAGGCAGCCACAAAGTTAAACCTCTCTGTATAGGGAAAAGCCGAAATCCTAGATGCTTTCAACATGTTACCATGACGTCATTACCCATTACATATCGTAATACAAAAAGTGCTTGGATGACAAGTGATATTTTCGGTAAATGGTTCCATGAAGAATTTGTTCCATCTGTGAGAAGCCACCTGCGGTCACTCAACCTCGAAGAAAAAGCTGTACTGACCCTTGACCACTGTCCAGCACATCCACCTGCTGATATGCTACAGTCAAGAGATGGGAAAATCGGAGTCATGTTCTTGCCGAAAAACACTACAGCACTGATCCAGCCATTAGATCAAGGCATCATAAAAGCATTTAAAGCGCATTACCGCCGTGAACTTCTGAGTGCTATAGTGAATTCTGATGAGGAAATGGAAATTTACCTTAACTCAATAAACCTGAAAACAGTTGCGTATTCAATAGGTCTTGCATGGGAAAGTATTAGTACGGCTACGATTCAGAATTGCTGGAAGAAATGTTCCTTTGAACAAAACATCGCCGATGGAAATTGCTCTGTTGCCGGATTCACTAATAGTGATGTACAGTCTGCGAGTAGTGCTCTGCATTGCAACTTCACTCTAGATGACTTGAATGACTGGGCAGAAGTTGACAACGGTGAGCCTGTTACAGAATGTATAGGAGATAAAGATATCATCGATGCAGTCCGAATGCAAATTGCGAAGAAAAAGAAGACGATGACGATGATGGAAATGAAAATGGGGTGGAAGTGAAAGAAGTTATTCCAAATGTTAGTGAAGTGATAATACACATAAACAAAGTAATTTCGTGGATGGAGAGGCAAAGTGAATCTAATAATGTTCATCTGCTGCACCTCGCGTTTATAAAACAATACGCGGAAAAGAAACGCTGTGCATTATCCCGTCAAACAACAATTACGGACTTTTTTAAGACCAACAATTAGGCCTACAGTAGGTCGAGTGAGCAATGTATAAATAGTGTATTTTATATTCCATTGGATTAAAATACAGTTTTCTTATTTTTTATTTCTACATTTGGTGACGTAATTTACGTACAGTATATAGTAGTGCATTATGCTGTAGCCTTTTTCCCGGTCCTCCCTCCCCATCATTTGTCACTGTACAGGTCACCTTCCGATATACCGCGGTTACGCCTATAACGCGGGGGAAAGTATGTCACCCGACAACCGCGCTATATCGGGCTTCTACTGTGTGTCGTGAGATAACGACCAAGAGAATCAAAGGGACTTACAACCAGTCTTCTTTGAAAAAATATTATGAGGCAGTGTCAGAATATTAAAAGAATTTGGAGAGTAAACATTATCTAAATTCAAAAAATTAAAGTAAGCACAACTTACAATAAGTATTTGATTGAAATTATTATATGAATGAAAAAGAATTTAGAAGAAAGATTAGCTAAATTCAAAAATAAGTAAGTACAAACTTACAACCAAGTGTGAAACAACATGTGTAAACCCATGTAATTTTGAAAAAAGTATATATATAATGAAATATCATAAAAAATTGATATAAAATAATAAAATGTTAAACAAATAATGATGACGCTACATAACATCGATAACTAACCCTATTACAAAAAGGGAATAATAAAGAATTAACGTTTCACAAAAGAAAAGACAAGACAATCAAATAAAAAATGACAATAACATATTAACTGGACAATTAATGATGAAAAAATATAAGTGAGCCAGAAACCAGCTACAATATTAATATTGAATATAAATGAGAAATAAAGTGATAACAAATAAAATCACTACCATATGAAGTAAGCTAATGAACCACTGCAAAATATCCATTAAATATCGCAATAAGATTAGAAAAAGGAATCCAAATAAGTCACTGAGAAGAAAAGGTCATGAGATGTATAAAAGAGAGAATAATTAGTCCCAAAAGTGATTTATTGCATTGATATTATATGAGTCGAAAACAGACAACTATTATTATGATTATTATTATGTGATAATTTTATGTTGAGATACGTCCAACAATTAATTTATGTTATTGAGCAGATAGGCAAGACCTCTGAACTCAAAATGTGTATAAATGGATAGCAGAGTAATAGAGCCACACGTGCCCTCTGGCTAATACCAATTTATATGAAGGGGAGAGAAGAAAAATTTTAGGGAAATAGAACATACAAGGGATAACACTCGTAATGAAAGAACAAAGAAAGAAAATAATACCATACCATGAACCATGACTTAATAAAAATAAATAAAGAAGAAAGTAGCGATTGATGAATTCCTGAATAATAACAACTTGATTAAATGAACTATATTGATGATTTCAGAAAAAACATAATGATCTTTGTTTCGAAATAATCAATTTTGGTGGCGATGCATTATATAACATGACATAAGGTAGTGAAAAATACATTGATAATTAATTATAAAACAAAGAAGCTGAAGACAAGAAGAAAGATCAAGAACTTATAAACTCAGAGATTAATAACCAAATGACAAAAGACTAATAAACTGACGATGACTTGACTCAATAGATTGGATAAATACAAGAAGAACAATGGAACAAGGAAGAAGGAACCAAGAACCAAATGTAATCAAGAAATTGATAACGAACATTGTAATCCCCTAATAATGACCATAAAATGTATGTAAACAAATGCACTAATGTAATTAGAGTATAGATGAGATGTACCTAGGGAAATAATGACAAATAAGATAGTAATGTTATGTATATTTTATTAATGAAGAAATGTACTTATAAATACATGATAGGGAGTTAATAACAAACACACCCAAATGAATAGTGATAAATATAATCAAAACCAGTAAACAATACCCTGAGGCAAATAAAGGCCACAGTTAATAATCAAAAGTGATCATTAGTGAAGGGAAAATAAAGTAAATACTCATAACCAATAACCACATGATGATGTTATCATAAATAAACAACATAGTGAACAATATCAAGTGAGTGGAATAAAGAGTGTATTAATACAAAAGTGGTGACATGCAGTTATAGCATGTTACATAAAAAGGTGAAAGTGAATAAATAAAAAACCTTCTATGAAGGAAAAGGTGTAGTGGGTGAACATAAAAAGGTATTTTAATTAGTAGACTGTATTAGAATATCTGAAAGACCTGTGATAAACTTTATGCTAGCAAGTAAGATGAACTAATTATACTGTGTTTAATTTAAGCAATAGTTAGTAAGAATTATGAAATAAGATAGAAATTAAGTCATTAGAATGAAAGGTAAACAAGAAAGATAGACACTGTTTTCTAGTGAAGGAATGAGGGAGCAGAATATATTGTGTAAAGTACAGTTTAATAGTAGTATAATAAGAGTTTTGTTGTTGTTTAAAAAACCAATATAATGTAATGAATTATAAGTTAAAACAAATAGTAGGAAGAAACAGAAAGGTAGTTAGAAGTTTATTTCAGGTTTGCACCTGTCAAGAAAATGTTAATTGTTATAATAAGAGGTGTAGTTAGAATCACCAATGTTTATTATTTGTTTCTAGTACAAAATTGTTTTAATGTACCATATATAAAGGTAAGGAGTTACAAAGAATGTTAGATAGTAGTATAGGAAAATCTAGGCTCTAGGCCTAACAGTTAATGAAGAATTTTGTAAATTTAAGGACAAACAATAGCCCAATATCAAAGCAGAATATACCAAATGTTCAAACAAGTTAAGCAGGTATACCTAATACCAAAATGTATAAATAACATCCAGTTTTAGATAAAATATATATGAAATATAAATAAGAAAAATAACAAAAATGTGATTAGCTACTCAAAAGTAACCATGAGGGGTATCAAAATGATGCTTATCAAAAATTATGAACAATGGTATTCATGTAATAAACATGGCTACTAATATAAGAAAGAAATCTTAATTTGAAGATATTTTATAGATTTAAACTAAAATAAAACGTAGAATATAACAATGACATAAATTAACGACCAATGAGAATTAGCATAATTTAATAGGTAACCATAGCAACCGAAATTTATTGCCAAAAAACCGTTGGAATTTTCATTAATCCATTATTGACCGACGCGGAGGGCGGATGTATGCAGCTCTCAACCCAAATTTTACTATAAATACGTAAATTTTGACCGAAACCAGAAGGAAGAAAGATAGTAATAGCCACCTATGGAACACCTGATAAACTAATTATTATTAAAATACTCACAAAATAAAATTATCAGTGGAAATTAAGAAGACTTCAAGAAACATAGCTGACGACTCACCCCGAAGGAAGAAAAGGAGCGATCTACTACAACCGAAGAAGACGAACGACTGCGGAACGAGAGGGAAGCCGAACTTTATGGAAAAACTATCCGAACGAGATTGATGAACATCCGAAGAGTAGAAGACGACCAGATCCATCCGGAAGAAGTAGACGTCCATCGAGGAAGCCCCAACGAGAACTCATGAGTATAAAACAATAATCTCACTAAAAACGAATTCCCATTTTTTATCCATAATAACGAATCACAATTTTCACTTCACTGATCACTATTTTGAACAAGAACTGAAGGTATTTATAATATCACTATTACTGAACTTTAATCAATTAATAACCATTTAAACTGATGTATAATAAATTATTAATAAACATAACTTGTCAAAATCCTAACCAAAAACTATACTAACTCTCATTGATGATTACTTACTTGGATGTATTAATGTATTAAACATTGTGTACCTAGTTTTAAGAAATATTATAAATTTGTGCATTTTAGCCATTAATCCAAAACTTCTGTAGTCAAAAGGACTTATTAACACGCCCTGTGAAAAATTTTATTGTAAACAAACATTATTCGCCAAGCGGCGTCCCATGATACAAACGACTGAGCATGCCAACTGAGCAATTGTAAAAGCCGGTACTAATATAAAATAATGTACTACTAAATAACTGAAAATTATTAAAGGGTTTAATAAAGCTTATTGTTCTGGAACGCTGTATGTTTGATTCGTACAAAATAAGGTAAAATATAGAGAATTATTAAAGTGAAAACAACAAAACAACACAGTTAGCAAGTCAACACTGCAAGACGGCATGCGCCAATATTCAAACCTAACGCCGAGAGATACGGTTGGCCTGTAAGTAGTAAGAAAAAGTACGACTCGACCCGCTACATACGAATAACATTCATAGAAGTAACTGAACTGATTAATACCCTCAATTATACACCTATACTATACCACGAACCCAACGAGCGAATTAAAAAACGCTCATCACGCACACATTCACGATAAGAGTAATAGAACGGGTGAACAAAAATTCTAAAATTCAAGCACACTATTTTTAAACACCCCGCAAAAAAACTTTTATTACAAAGTGGCGCCCAACGTGGGGCTAGAATAATTAAGAAATTATACCATTAAACCTTACAGATTCTAGCGGCGACTACAGAAAATGGAGTCGGGAAAAATCGGCACAAGACTGACTAAGTTACGCGAGAAGGAGGCGGAAGAGGAAGCAAAGAGATTAGAAAAGGAGATCGAGAAAGGTGTCAGAATGGAAGAAAAGGAAATAACTTCGGTGGAAGATGTAGATGAATTATTTACCCCTATGGAAACAGATAAACCTACACAGCAGGAGGAGGCCAGAGCAGACATGGACTTACTAAAACTATGGGAAATAATTAAAGAAGACTCCAGGAAGCAGATTGAAGAAATGAAGGAGGACAATGAGAGAAGGAGAAGAGAAGACAAAGAAGAATTGAATAAGAAGTTTGAGGTGATTAATTTCAAGAGAATAGGTGAAAAATTGAACAGATTTAACGAGGAATTAAGACAACCAAGGGAAGAGAATTCCAAAAAATTGCATGAAACACTAGATAATACTTCGGAAGGTATTGAAGAAACAGTTGAAAACAAGGAACCATTAGACCAGAAGGTAGAAGATAGTAAGAAGGAAACAGAATTAAAAGAAGACCAAAGCATACTGTTATCTGCAAATAAAAATAACAGCCACAAGGGGGATATCCAAAGCATGGAGGTGAAGACTAAGAAGAGGAATCCAAGGAAACTCATAAATACAAGAAAAGAGTTGGAGATGATGAAGAATGGACTACTTGAGATGTTTAATATACCAATTAACGACCAGAATGAATTTTATAAATAACAGAAGGAACTTACTAGAAACTTTAGAAAGGAATCACTACAAAACAGTGTGTAACAGAATAAGAAGGAGAAGACACTTAATAGACATGCATAATCCAATATCAACGATAGCATCTACGATGGAAATAGCATTGACCTATTCGTTGTATAAACAAAATAATGAAATGATTGAGATAGGAAGGGAAACAAGTGAAAATTTTATGACAGAAACATTTAAATACAAAATAATAGCAAGAAAATGGACAAGAACAGAAGTCATACTGAAAACGACAGCAATCCGAACAGGGGTAACTCATATAATCATGGACCATGGTTAAACCAAGTGCGGAGGAACGCTGAGAAATGGGAATGATATTAGAGATAACCGACACAGCATTGATGAAGGAGGAAGGAAAAGGAGATTAACTTACAAAAAAAAAAAGAAAAAAAAGGGTATAAATAACAAGGGCCATTGTATAGTACAATATATCCCCCTATCTCATTGTCAAAGATAACCAAAACAACACCAGTAGAAGCCCGATATAGTGCGGTCCGATATACCGCGGATTCGGATATAACGCGGTGAAGAGTATGTCGCCCGTTATTAGCGAACATTCTTACTTGTAGAGAGTGAGTAAATTATGAATTGTTTATCGTGACTTCCGTAGCCACATTGGAATGCGTTGCGTTTATTGTAAACAAAGGCTTGTTGTTGGAAACGGCGTTGTAAACAACAGCCAGAATTGCCAGTTCAAGTGTACCTGTAGACATAAACAATTGCCCCGTATTTACAGTCTCTACGTTTCTAAGAATTCATGCCAAGGCAAGCAGCCAACTAAATCCCTTCTCTCCCTCATACTCTTATATTACAGTATAAGATCATACTCTGATATTATCTTATCAAAGTGTATATTCTTTGTCATAAATTCGCATAGTGTAGAGTTTTGTGATGTCGCAGAAAAGAAAAGCATATTCTGTGAGTGATAAACTCAAAATAACTGATCGTGTGAAGAACGGAGAGTCAAATGCAAGTTTATCACGTGAGTGTGGCATCCCAGAAGGAACAATTAGAGGGTGGATGAAGGAAGAAGATAAACTTAAAAGTTTTGTGAACACAGTTGAAAGTGACGTGGGGTTGCAAAGAAAAAAAGACTACAGTAGGTAAGGATAGTGAACTAGATGAGTGTCTGTACAGGTGGTTTTTAATAAAACGAAGTGAAGGTGTGCCACTGTCAGGACCAGTTATTAGAGCTCAAGCTGTGAAATTCCATAGTGATTTACACGGCAACAGTGACTTTAATGCATCTGATGGGTGGTTTTCGCGATGGAAATCTCGTCATGGTATAAGCCAGATAAGCATTGAAGGGGAAGCACGATCATGTGACAGTGAAGCTGGAGCACTTTTTCCTCAGGCATTAAACAAAGTAATGATCGATAACGATTTAAATGACCATCAAGTGTATAACTGTGGTGAAACTGCTCTGTATTTTCGAATGCTTCCTACCAGAACTCTGGATGTGAATAATTCAATAAATAAATCTGGATTAAAAATAAATAAGGATAGAGTTACCCTCCTGTTTGCCACAAATAAATCAGGCAGCCACAAAGTTAAACCTCTCTGTATAGGGAAAAGCCGAAATCCTAGATGCTTTCAACATGTTAACATGACGTCATTACCCATTACATATCGTAATACAAAAAATGCTTGGATGACAAGTGATATTTTCGGTAAATGGTTCCATGAAGAATTTGTTCCATCTGTGAGAAGCCACCTGCGGTCACTCAACCTCGAAGAAAAAGCTGTACTGACCCTTGACCACTGTCCAGCACATCCACCTGCTGATATGCTACAGTCAAGAGATGGGAAAATCGGAGTCATGTTCTTGCCGAAAAACACTACAGCACTGATCCAGCCATTAGATCAAGGCATCATAAAAGCATTTAAAGCGCATTACCGCCGTGAACTTCTGAGTGCTATAGTGAATTCTGATGAGGAAATGGAAATTTACCTTAACTCAATAAACCTGAAAACAGTTGCGTATTCAATAGGTCTTGCATGGGAAAGTATTAGTACGGCTACGATTCAGAATTGCTGGAAGAAATGTTCCTTTGAACAAAACATCGCCGATGGAAATTGCTCTGTTGCCGGATTCACTAATAGTGATGTACAGTCTGCGAGTAGTGCTCTGCATTGCAACTTCACTCTAGATGACTTGAATGACTGGGCAGAAGTTGACAACGGTGAGCCTGTTACAGAATGTATAGGAGATAAAGATATCATCGATGCAGTCCGAATGCAAATTGCGAAGAAAAAGAAGACGATGACGATGATGGAAATGAAAATGGGGTGGAAGTGAAAGAAGTTATTCCAAATGTTAGTGAAGTGATAATACACATAAACAAAGTAATTTCGTGGATGGAGAGGCAAAGTGAATCTAATAATGTTCATCTGCTGCACCTCGCGTTTATAAAACAATACGCGGAAAAGAAACGCTGTGCATTATCCCGTCAAACAACAATTACGGACTTTTTTAAGACCAACAATTAGGCCTACAGTAGGTTGAGTGAGCAATGTATAAATAGTGTATTTTATATTCCATTGGATTAAAATACAGTTTTCTTATTTTTTATTTCTACATTTGGTGACGTAATTTACGTACAGTATATAGTAGTGCATTATGCTGTAGCCTTTTTCCCGGTCCTCCCTCCCCATCATTTGTCACTGTACAGGTCACCTTCCGATATACCGCGGTTACGCCTATAACGCGGGGGAAAGTATGTCACCCGACAACCGCGCTATATCGGGCTTCTACTGTGTGTCGTGAGATAACGACCAAGAGAATCAAAGGGACTTACAACCAGTCTTCTTTGAAAAAATATTATGAGGCAGTGTCAGAATATTAAAAGAATTTGGAGAGTAAACATTATCTAAATTCAAAAAATTAAAGTAAGCACAACTTACAATAAGTATTTGATTGAAATTATTATATGAATGAAAAAGAATTTAGAAGAAAGATTAGCTAAATTCAAAAATAAGTAAGTACAAACTTACAACCAAGTGTGAAACAACATGTGTAAACCCATGTAATTTTGAAAAAAGTATATATATAATGAAATATCATAAAAAATTGATATAAAATAATAAAATGTTAAACAAATAATGATGACGCTACATAACATCGATAACTAACCCTATTACAAAAGGGAATAATAAAGAATTAACGTTTCACAAAAGAAAAGACAAGACAATCAAATAAAAAATGACAATAACATATTAACTGGACAATTAATGATGAAAAAATATAAGTGAGCCAGAAACCAGCTACAATATTAATATTGAATATAAATGAGAAATAAAGTGATAACAAATAAAATCACTACCATATGAAGTAAGCTAATGAACCACTGCAAAATATCCATTAAATATCGCAATAAGATTAGAAAAAGGAATCCAAATAAGTCACTGAGAAGAAAAGGTCATGAGATGTATAAAAGAGAGAATAATTAGTCCCAAAAGTGATTTATTGCATTGATATTATATGAGTCGAAAACAGACAACTATTATTATGATTATTATTATGTGATAATTTTATGTTGAGATACGTCCAACAATTAATTTATGTTATTGAGCAGATAGGCAAGACCTCTGAACTCAAAATGTGTATAAATGGATAGCAGAGTAATAGAGCCACACGTGCCCTCTGGCTAATACCAATTTATATGAAGGGGAGAGAAGAAAAATTTTAGGGAAATAGAACATACAAGGGATAACACTCGTAATGAAAGAACAAAGAAAGAAAATAATACCATACCATGAACCATGACTTAATAAAAATAAATAAAGAAGAAAGTAGCGATTGATGAATTCCTGAATAATAACAACTTGATTAAATGAACTATATTGATGATTTCAGAAAAAACATAATGATCTTTGTTTCGAAATAATCAATTTTGGTGGCGATGCATTATATAACATGACATAAGGTAGTGAAAAATACATTGATAATTAATTATAAAACAAAGAAGCTGAAGACAAGAAGAAAGATCAAGAACTTATAAACTCAGAGATTAATAACCAAATGACAAAAGACTAATAAACTGACGATGACTTGACTCAATAGATTGGATAAATACAAGAAGAACAATGGAACAAGGAAGAAGGAACCAAGAACCAAATGTAATCAAGAAATTGATAACGAACATTGTAATCCCCTAATAATGACCATAAAATGTATGTAAACAAATGCACTAATGTAATTAGAGTATAGATGAGATGTACCTAGGGAAATAATGACAAATAAGATAGTAATGTTATGTATATTTTATTAATGAAGAAATGTACTTATAAATACATGATAGGGAGTTAATAACAAACACACCCAAATGAATAGTGATAAATATAATCAAAACCAGTAAACAATACCCTGAGGCAAATAAAGGCCACAGTTAATAATCAAAAGTGATCATTAGTGAAGGGAAAATAAAGTAAATACTCATAACCAATAACCACATGATGATGTTATCATAAATAAACAACATAGTGAACAATATCAAGTGAGTGGAATAAAGAGTGTATTAATACAAAAGTGGTGACATGCAGTTATAGCATGTTACATAAAAAGGTGAAAGTGAATAAATAAAAAACCTTCTATGAAGGAAAAGGTGTAGTGGGTGAACATAAAAAGGTATTTTAATTAGTAGACTGTATTAGAATATCTGAAAGACCTGTGATAAACTTTATGCTAGCAAGTAAGATGAACTAATTATACTGTGTTTAATTTAAGCAATAGTTAGTAAGAATTATGAAATAAGATAGAAATTAAGTCATTAGAATGAAAGGTAAACAAGAAAGATAGACACTGTTTTCTAGTGAAGGAATGAGGGAGCAGAATATATTGTGTAAAGTACAGTTTAATAGTAGTATAATAAGAGTTTTGTTGTTGTTTAAAAAACCAATATAATGTAATGAATTATAAGTTAAAACAAATAGTAGGAAGAAACAGAAAGGTAGTTAGAAGTTTATTTCAGGTTTGCACCTGTCAAGAAAATGTTAATTGTTATAATAAGAGGTGTAGTTAGAATCACCAATGTTTATTATTTGTTTCTAGTACAAAATTGTTTTAATGTACCATATATAAAGGTAAGGAGTTACAAAGAATGTTAGATAGTAGTATAGGAAAATCTAGGCTCTAGGCCTAACAGTTAATGAAGAATTTTGTAAATTTAAGGACAAACAATAGCCCAATATCAAAGCAGAATATACCAAATGTTCAAACAAGTTAAGCAGGTATACCTAATACCAAAATGTATAAATAACATCCAGTTTTAGATAAAATATATATGAAATATAAATAAGAAAAATAACAAAAATGTGATTAGCTACTCAAAAGTAACCATGAGGGGTATCAAAATGATGCTTATCAACAATTATGAACAATGGTATTCATGTAATAAACATGGCTACTAATATAAGAAAGAAATCTTAATTTGAAGATATTTTATAGATTTAAACTAAAATAAAACGTAGAATATAACAATGACATAAATTAACGACCAATGAGAATTAGCATAATTTAATAGGTAACCATAGCAACCGAAATTTATTGCCAAAAAACCGTTGGAATTTTCATTAATCCATTATTGACCGACGCGGAGGGCGGATGTATGCAGCTCTCAACCCAAATTTTACTATAAATACGTAAATTTTGACCGAAACCAGAAGGAAGAAAGATAGTAATAGCCACCTATGGAACACCTGATAAACTAATTATTATTAAAATACTCACAAAATAAAATTATCAGTGGAAATTAAGAAGACTTCAAGAAACATAGCTGACGACTCACCCCGAAGGAAGAAAAGGAGCGATCTACTACAACCGAAGAAGACGAACGACTGCGGAACGAGAGGGAAGCCGAACTTTATGGAAAAACTATCCGAACGAGATTGATGAACATCCGAAGAGTAGAAGACGACCAGATCCATCCGGAAGAAGTAGACGTCCATCGAGGAAGCCCCAACGAGAACTCATGAGTATAAAACAATAATCTCACTAAAAACGAATTCCCATTTTTTATCCATAATAACGAATCACAATTTTCACTTCACTGATCACTATTTTGAACAAGAACTGAAGGTATTTATAATATCACTATTACTGAACTTTAATCAATTAATAACCATTTAAACTGATGTATAATAAATTATTAATAAACATAACTTGTCAAAATCCTAACCAAAAACTATACTAACTCTCATTGATGATTACTTACTTGGATGTATTAATGTATTAAACATTGTGTACCTAGTTTTAAGAAATATTATAAATTTGTGCATTTTAGCCATTAATCCAAAACTTCTGTAGTCAAAAGGACTTATTAACACGCCCTGTGAAAAATTTTATTGTAAACAAACATTATTCGCCAAGCGGCGTCCCATGATACAAACGACTGAGCATGCCAACTGAGCAATTGTAAAAGCCGGTACTAATATAAAATAATGTACTACTAAATAACTGAAAATTATTAAAGGGTTTAATAAAGCTTATTGTTCTGGAACGCTGTATGTTTGATTCGTACAAAATAAGGTAAAATATAGAGAATTATTAAAGTGAAAACAACAAAACAACACAGTTAGCAAGTCAACACTGCAAGACGGCATGCGCCAATATTCAAACCTAACGCCGAGAGATACGGTTGGCCTGTAAGTAGTAAGAAAAAGTACGACTCGACCCGCTACATACGAATAACATTCATAGAAGTAACTGAACTGATTAATACCCTCAATTATACACCTATACTATACCACGAACCCAACGAGCGAATTAAAAAACGCTCATCACGCACACATTCACGATAAGAGTAATAGAACGGGTGAACAAAAATTCTAAAATTCAAGCACACTATTTTTAAACACCCCGCAAAAAAACTTTTATTACAAAGTGGCGCCCAACGTGGGGCTAGAATAATTAAGAAATTATACCATTAAACCTTACAGATTCTAGCGGCGACTACAGAAAATGGAGTCGGGAAAAATCGGCACAAGACTGACTAAGTTACGCGAGAAGGAGGCGGAAGAGGAAGCAAAGAGATTAGGAAAGGAGATCGAGAAAGGTGTCAGAATGGAAGAAAAGGAAATAACTTCGGTGGAAGATGTAGATGAATTATTTACCCCTATGGAAACAGATAAACCTACACAGCAGGAGGAGGCCAGAGCAGACATGGACTTACTAAAACTATGGGAAATAATTAAAGAAGACTCCAGGAAGCAGATTGAAGAAATGAAGGAGGACAATGAGAGAAGGAGAAGAGAAGACAAAGAAGAATTGAATAAGAAGTTTGAGGTGATTAATTTCAAGAGAATAGGTGAAAAATTGAACAGATTTAACGAGGAATTAAGACAACCAAGGGAAGAGAATTCCAAAAAATTGCATGAAACACTAGATAATACTTCGGAAGGTATTGAAGAAACAGTTGAAAACAAGGAACCATTAGACCAGAAGGTAGAAGATAGTAAGAAGGAAACAGAATTAAAAGAAGACCAAAGCATACTGTTATCTGCAAATAAAAATAACAGCCACAAGGGGGATATCCAAAGCATGGAGGTGAAGACTAAGAAGAGGAATCCAAGGAAACTCATAAATACAAGAAAAGAGTTGGAGATGATGAAGAATGGACTACTTGAGATGTTTAATATACCAATTAACGACCAGAATGAATTTTATAAATAACAGAAGGAACTTACTAGAAACTTTAGAAAGGAATCACTACAAAACAGTGTGTAACAGAATAAGAAGGAGAAGACACTTAATAGACATGCATAATCCAATATCAACGATAGCATCTACGATGGAAATAGCATTGACCTATTCGTTGTATAAACAAAATAATGAAATGATTGAGATAGGAAGGGAAACAAGTGAAAATTTTATGACAGAAACATTTAAATACAAAATAATAGCAAGAAAATGGACAAGAACAGAAGTCATACTGAAAACGACAGCAATCCGAACAGGGGTAACTCATATAATCATGGACCATGGTTAAACCAAGTGCGGAGGAACGCTGAGAAATGGGAATGATATTAGAGATAACCGACACAGCATTGATGAAGGAGGAAGGAAAAGGAGATTAACTTACAAAAAAAAAAAGAAAAAAAAGGGTATAAATAACAAGGGCCATTGTATAGTACAATATATCCCCCTATCTCATTGTCAAAGATAACCAAAACAACACCAGTAGAAGCCCGATATAGTGCGGTCCGATATACCGCGGATTCGGATATAACGCGGTGAAGAGTATGTCGCCCGTTATTAGCGAACATTCTTACTTGTAGAGAGTGAGTAAATTATGAATTGTTTATCGTGACTTCCGTAGCCACATTGGAATGCGTTGCGTTTATTGTAAACAAAGGCTTGTTGTTGGAAACGGCGTTGTAAACAACAGCCAGAATTGCCAGTTCAAGTGTACCTGTAGACATAAACAATTGCCCCGTATTTACAGTCTCTACGTTTCTAAGAATTCATGCCAAGGCAAGCAGCCAACTAAATCCCTTCTCTCCCTCATACTCTTATATTACAGTATAAGATCATACTCTGATATTATCTTATCAAAGTGTATATTCTTTGTCATAAATTCGCATAGTGTAGAGTTTTGTGATGTCGCAGAAAAGAAAAGCATATTCTGTGAGTGATAAACTCAAAATAACTGATCGTGTGAAGAACGGAGAGTCAAATGCAAGTTTATCACGTGAGTGTGGCATCCCAGAAGGAACAATTAGAGGGTGGATGAAGGAAGAAGATAAACTTAAAAGTTTTGTGAACACAGTTGAAAGTGACGTGGGGTTGCAAAGAAAAAAAGACTACAGTAGGTAAGGATAGTGAACTAGATGAGTGTCTGTACAGGTGGTTTTTAATAAAACGAAGTGAAGGTGTGCCACTGTCAGGACCAGTTATTAGAGCTCAAGCTGTGAAATTCCATAGTGATTTACACGGCAACAGTGACTTTAATGCATCTGATGGGTGGTTTTCGCGATGGAAATCTCGTCATGGTATAAGCCAGATAAGCATTGAAGGGGAAGCACGATCATGTGACAGTGAAGCTGGAGCACTTTTTCCTCAGGCATTAAACAAAGTAATGATCGATAACGATTTAAATGACCATCAAGTGTATAACTGTGATGAAACTGCTCTGTATTTTCGAATGCTTCCTACCAGAACTCTGGATGTGAATAATTCAATAAATAAATCTGGATTAAAAATAAATAAGGATAGAGTTACCCTCCTGTTTGCCACAAATAAATCAGGCAGCCACAAAGTTAAACCTCTCTGTATAGGGAAAAGCCGAAATCCTAGATGCTTTCAACATGTTAACATGACGTCATTACCCATTACATATTGTAATACAAAAAATGCTTGGATGACAAGTGATATTTTCGGTAAATGGTTCCATGAAGAATTTGTTCCATCTGTGAGAAGCCACCTGCGGTCACTCAACCTCGAAGAAAAAGCTGTACTGACCCTTGACCACTGTCCAGCACATCCACCTGCTGATATGCTACAGTCAAGAGATGGGAAAATCGGAGTCATGTTCTTGCCGAAAAACACTACAGCACTGATCCAGCCATTAGATCAAGGCATCATAAAAGCATTTAAAGCGCATTACCGCCGTGAACTTCTGAGTGCTATAGTGAATTCTGATGAGGAAATGGAAATTTACCTTAACTCAATAAACCTGAAAACAGTTGCGTATTCAATAGGTCTTGCATGGGAAAGTATTAGTACGGCTACGATTCAGAATTGCTGGAAGAAATGTTCCTTTGAACAAAACATCGCCGATGGAAATTGCTCTGTTGCCGGATTCACTAATAGTGATGTACAGTCTGCGAGTAGTGCTCTGCATTGCAACTTCACTCTAGATGACTTGAATGACTGGGCAGAAGTTGACAACAGTGAGCCTGTTACAGAATGTATAGGAGATAAAGATATCATCGATGCAGTCCGAATGCAAATTGCGAAGAAAAAGAAGACGATGACGATGATGGAAATGAAAATGGGGTGGAAGTGAAAGAAGTTATTCCAAATGTTAGTGAAGTGATAATACACATAAACAAAGTAATTTCGTGGATGGAGAGGCAAAGTGAATCTAATAATGTTCATCTGCTGCACCTCGCGTTTATAAAACAATACGCGGAAAAGAAACGCTGTGCATTATCCCGTCAAACAACAATTACGGACTTTTTTAAGACCAACAATTAGGCCTACAGTAGGTCGAGTGAGCAATGTATAAATAGTGTATTTTATATTCCATTGGATTAAAATACAGTTTTCTTATTTTTTATTTCTACATTTGGTGACGTAATTTACGTACAGTATATAGTAGTGCATTATGCTGTAGCCTTTTTCCCGGTCCTCCCTCCCCATCATTTGTCACTGTACAGGTCACCTTCCGATATACCGCGGTTACGCCTATAACGCGGGGGAAAGTATGTCACCCGACAACCGCGCTATATCGGGCTTCTACTGTGTGTCGTGAGATAACGACCAAGAGAATCAAAGGGACTTACAACCAGTCTTCTTTGAAAAAATATTATGAGGCAGTGTCAGAATATTAAAAGAATTTGGAGAGTAAACATTATCTAAATTCAAAAAATTAAAGTAAGCACAACTTACAATAAGTATTTGATTGAAATTATTATATGAATGAAAAAGAATTTAGAAGAAAGATTAGCTAAATTCAAAAATAAGTAAGTACAAACTTACAACCAAGTGTGAAACAACATGTGTAAACCCATGTAATTTTGAAAAAAGTATATATATAATGAAATATCATAAAAAATTGATATAAAATAATAAAATGTTAAACAAATAATGATGACGCTACATAACATCGATAACTAACCCTATTACAAAAGGGAATAATAAAGAATTAACGTTTCACAAAAGAAAAGACAAGACAATCAAATAAAAAATGACAATAACATATTAACTGGACAATTAATGATGAAAAAATATAAGTGAGCCAGAAACCAGCTACAATATTAATATTGAATATAAATGAGAAATAAAGTGATAACAAATAAAATCACTACCATATGAAGTAAGCTAATGAACCACTGCAAAATATCCATTAAATATCGCAATAAGATTAGAAAAAGGAATCCAAATAAGTCACTGAGAAGAAAAGGTCATGAGATGTATAAAAGAGAGAATAATTAGTCCCAAAAGTGATTTATTGCATTGATATTATATGAGTCGAAAACAGACAACTATTATTATGATTATTATTATGTGATAATTTTATGTTGAGATACGTCCAACAATTAATTTATGTTATTGAGCAGATAGGCAAGACCTCTGAACTCAAAATGTGTATAAATGGATAGCAGAGTAATAGAGCCACACGTGCCCTGTGGCTAATACCAATTTATATGAAGGGGAGAGAAGAAAAATTTTAGGGAAATAGAACATACAAGGGATAACACTCGTAATGAAAGAACAAAGAAAGAAAATAATACCATACCATGAACCATGACTTAATAAAAATAAATAAAGAAGAAAGTAGCGATTGATGAATTCCTGAATAATAACAACTTGATTAAATGAACTATATTGATGATTTCAGAAAAAACATAATGATCTTTGTTTCGAAATAATCAATTTTGGTGGCGATGCATTATATAACATGACATAAGGTAGTGAAAAATACATTGATAATTAATTATAAAACAAAGAAGCTGAAGACAAGAAGAAAGATCAAGAACTTATAAACTCAGAGATTAATAACCAAATGACAAAAGACTAATAAACTGACGATGACTTGACTCAATAGATTGGATAAATACAAGAAGAACAATGGAACAAGGAAGAAGGAACCAAGAACCAAATGTAATCAAGAAATTGATAACGAACATTGTAATCCCCTAATAATGACCATAAAATGTATGTAAACAAATGCACTAATGTAATTAGAGTATAGATGAGATGTACCTAGGGAAATAATGACAAATAAGATAGTAATGTTATGTATATTTTATTAATGAAGAAATGTACTTATAAATACATGATAGGGAGTTAATAACAAACACACCCAAATGAATAGTGATAAATATAATCAAAACCAGTAAACAATACCCTGAGGCAAATAAAGGCCACAGTTAATAATCAAAAGTGATCATTAGTGAAGGGAAAATAAAGTAAATACTCATAACCAATAACCACATGATGATGTTATCATAAATAAACAACATAGTGAACAATATCAAGTGAGTGGAATAAAGAGTGTATTAATACAAAAGTGGTGACATGCAGTTATAGCATGTTACATAAAAAGGTGAAAGTGAATAAATAAAAAACCTTCTATGAAGGAAAAGGTGTAGTGGGTGAACATAAAAAGGTATTTTAATTAGTAGACTGTATTAGAATATCTGAAAGACCTGTGATAAACTTTATGCTAGCAAGTAAGATGAACTAATTATACTGTGTTTAATTTAAGCAATAGTTAGTAAGAATTATGAAATAAGATAGAAATTAAGTCATTAGAATGAAAGGTAAACAAGAAAGATAGACACTGTTTTCTAGTGAAGGAATGAGGGAGCAGAATATATTGTGTAAAGTACAGTTTAATAGTAGTATAATAAGAGTTTTGTTGTTGTTTAAAAAACCAATATAATGTAATGAATTATAAGTTAAAACAAATAGTAGGAAGAAACAGAAAGGTAGTTAGAAGTTTATTTCAGGTTTGCACCTGTCAAGAAAATGTTAATTGTTATAATAAGAGGTGTAGTTAGAATCACCAATGTTTATTATTTGTTTCTAGTACAAAATTGTTTTAATGTACCATATATAAAGGTAAGGAGTTACAAAGAATGTTAGATAGTAGTATAGGAAAATCTAGGCTCTAGGCCTAACAGTTAATGAAGAATTTTGTAAATTTAAGGACAAACAATAGCCCAATATCAAAGCAGAATATACCAAATGTTCAAACAAGTTAAGCAGGTATACCTAATACCAAAATGTATAAATAACATCCAGTTTTAGATAAAATATATATGAAATATAAATAAGAAAAATAACAAAAATGTGATTAGCTACTCAAAAGTAACCATGAGGGGTATCAAAATGATCCTTATCAAAAATTATGAACAATGGTATTCATGTAATAAACATGGCTACTAATATAAGAAAGAAATCTTAATTTGAAGATATTTTATAGATTTAAACTAAAATAAAACGTAGAATATAACAATGACATAAATTAACGACCAATGAGAATTAGCATAATTTAATAGGTAACCATAGCAACCGAAATTTATTGCCAAAAAACCGTTGGAATTTTCATTAATCCATTATTGACCGACGCGGAGGGCGGATGTATGCAGCTCTCAACCCAAATTTTACTATAAATACGTAAATTTTGACCGAAACCAGAAGGAAGAAAGATAGTAATAGCCACCTATGGAACACCTGATAAACTAATTATTATTAAAATACTCACAAAATAAAATTATCAGTGGAAATTAAGAAGACTTCAAGAAACATAGCTGACGACTCACCCCGAAGGAAGAAAAGGAGCGATCTACTACAACCGAAGAAGACGAACGACTGCGGAACGAGAGGGAAGCCGAACTTTATGGAAAAACTATCCGAACGAGATTGATGAACATCCGAAGAGTAGAAGACGACCAGATCCATCCGGAAGAAGTAGACGTCCATCGAGGAAGCCCCAACGAGAACTCATGAGTATAAAACAATAATCTCACTAAAAACGAATTCCCATTTTTTATCCATAATAACGAATCACAATTTTCACTTCACTGATCACTATTTTGAACAAGAACTGAAGGTATTTATAATATCACTATTACTGAACTTTAATCAATTAATAACCATTTAAACTGATGTATAATAAATTATTAATAAACATAACTTGTCAAAATCCTAACCAAAAACTATACTAACTCTCATTGATGATTACTTACTTGGATGTATTAATGTATTAAACATTGTGTACCTAGTTTTAAGAAATATTATAAATTTGTGCATTTTAGCCATTAATCCAAAACTTCTGTAGTCAAAAGGACTTATTAACACGCCCTGTGAAAAATTTTATTGTAAACAAACATTATTCGCCAAGCGGCGTCCCATGATACAAACAACTGAGCATGCCAACTGAGCAATTGTAAAAGCCGGTACTAATATAAAATAATGTACTACTAAATAACTGAAAATTATTAAAGGGTTTAATAAAGCTTATTGTTCTGGAACGCTGTATGTTTGATTCGTACAAAATAAGGTAAAATATAGAGAATTATTAAAGTGAAAACAACAAAACAACACAGTTAGCAAGTCAACACTGCAAGACGGCATGCGCCAATATTCAAACCTAACGCCGAGAGATACGGTTGGCCTGTAAGTAGTAAGAAAAAGTACGACTCGACCCGCTACATACGAATAACATTCATAGAAGTAACTGAACTGATTAATACCCTCAATTATACACCTATACTATACCACGAACCCAACGAGCGAATTAAAAAACGCTCATCACGCACACATTCACGATAAGAGTAATAGAACGGGTGAACAAAAATTCTAAAATTCAAGCACACTATTTTTAAACACCCCGCAAAAAAACTTTTATTACAAAGTGGCGCCCAACGTGGGGCTAGAATAATTAAGAAATTATACCATTAAACCTTACAGATTCTAGCGGCGACTACAGAAAATGGAGTCGGGAAAAATCGGCACAAGACTGACTAAGTTACGCGAGAAGGAGGCGGAAGAGGAAGCAAAGAGATTAGAAAAGGAGATCGAGAAAGGTGTCAGAATGGAAGAAAAGGAAATAACTTCGGTGGAAGATGTAGATGAATTATTTACCCCTATGGAAACAGATAAACCTACACAGCAGGAGGAGGCCAGAGCAGACATGGACTTACTAAAACTATGGGAAATAATTAAAGAAGACTCCAGGAAGCAGATTGAAGAAATGAAGGAGGACAATGAGAGAAGGAGAAGAGAAGACAAAGAAGAATTGAATAAGAAGTTTGAGGTGATTAATTTCAAGAGAATAGGTGAAAAATTGAACAGATTTAACGAGGAATTAAGACAACCAAGGGAAGAGAATTCCAAAAAATTGCATGAAACACTAGATAATACTTCGGAAGGTATTGAAGAAACAGTTGAAAACAAGGAACCATTAGACCAGAAGGTAGAAGATAGTAAGAAGGAAACAGAATTAAAAGAAGACCAAAGCATACTGTTATCTGCAAATAAAAATAACAGCCACAAGGGGGATATCCAAAGCATGGAGGTGAAGACTAAGAAGAGGAATCCAAGGAAACTCATAAATACAAGAAAAGAGTTGGAGATGATGAAGAATGGACTACTTGAGATGTTTAATATACCAATTAACGACCAGAATGAATTTTATAAATAACAGAAGGAACTTACTAGAAACTTTAGAAAGGAATCACTACAAAACAGTGTGTAACAGAATAAGAAGGAGAAGACACTTAATAGACATGCATAATCCAATATCAACGATAGCATCTACGATGGAAATAGCATTGACCTATTCGTTGTATAAACAAAATAATGAAATGATTGAGATAGGAAGGGAAACAAGTGAAAATTTTATGACAGAAACATTTAAATACAAAATAATAGCAAGAAAATGGACAAGAACAGAAGTCATACTGAAAACGACAGCAATCCGAACAGGGGTAACTCATATAATCATGGACCATGGTTAAACCAAGTGCGGAGGAACGCTGAGAAATGGGAATGATATTAGAGATAACCGACACAGCATTGATGAAGGAGGAAGGAAAAGGAGATTAACTTACAAAAAAAAAAAGAAAAAAAAGGGTATAAATAACAAGGGCCATTGTATAGTACAATATATCCCCCTATCTCATTGTCAAAGATAACCAAAACAACACCAGTAGAAGCCCGATATAGTGCGGTCCGATATACCGCGGATTCGGATATAACGCGGTGAAGAGTATGTCGCCCGTTATTAGCGAACATTCTTACTTGTAGAGAGTGAGTAAATTATGAATTGTTTATCGTGACTTCCGTAGCCACATTGGAATGCGTTGCGTTTATTGTAAACAAAGGCTTGTTGTTGGAAACGGCGTTGTAAACAACAGCCAGAATTGCCAGTTCAAGTGTACCTGTAGACATAAACAATTGCCCCGTATTTACAGTCTCTACGTTTCTAAGAATTCATGCCAAGGCAAGCAGCCAACTAAATCCCTTCTCTCCCTCATACTCTTATATTACAGTATAAGATCATACTCTGATATTATCTTATCAAAGTGTATATTCTTTGTCATAAATTCGCATAGTGTAGAGTTTTGTGATGTCGCAGAAAAGAAAAGCATATTCTGTTGGTGATAAACTCAAAATAACTGATCGTGTGAAGAACGGAGAGTCAAATGCAAGTTTATCACGTGAGTGTGGCATCCCAGAAGGAACAATTAGAGGGTGGATGAAGGAAGAAGATAAACTTAAAAGTTTTGTGAACACAGTTGAAAGTGACGTGGGGTTGCAAAGAAAAAAAGACTACAGTAGGTAAGGATAGTGAACTAGATGAGTGTCTGTACAGGTGGTTTTTAATAAAACGAAGTGAAGGTGTGCCACTGTCAGGACCAGTTATTAGAGCTCAAGCTGTGAAATTCCATAGTGATTTACACGGCAACAGTGACTTTAATGCATCTGATGGGTGGTTTTCGCGATGGAAATCTCGTCATGGTATAAGCCAGATAAGCATTGAAGGGGAAGCACGATCATGTGACAGTGAAGCTGGAGCACTTTTTCCTCAGGCATTAAACAAAGTAATGATCGATAACGATTTAAATGACCATCAAGTGTATAACTGTGATGAAACTGCTCTGTATTTTCGAATGCTTCCTACCAGAACTCTGGATGTGAATAATTCAATAAATAAATCTGGATTAAAAATAAATAAGGATAGAGTTACCCTCCTGTTTGCCACAAATAAATCAGGCAGCCACAAAGTTAAACCTCTCTGTATAGGGAAAAGCCGAAATCCTAGATGCTTTCAACATGTTAACATGACGTCATTACCCATTACATATCGTAATACAAAAAATGCTTGGATGACAAGTGATATTTTCGGTAAATGGTTCCATGAAGAATTTGTTCCATCTGTGAGAAGCCACCTGCGGTCACTCAACCTCGAAGAAAAAGCTGTACTGACCCTTGACCACTGTCCAGCACATCCACCTGCTGATATGCTACAGTCAAGAGATGGGAAAATCGGAGTCATGTTCTTGCCGAAAAACACTACAGCACTGATCCAGCCATTAGATCAAAAGCATTTAAAGCGCATTACCGCCGTGAACTTCTGAGTGCTATAGTGAATTCTGATGAGGAAATGGAAATTTACCTTAACTCAATAAACCTGAAAACAGTTGCGTATTCAATAGGTCTTGCATGGGAAAGTATTAGTACGGCTACGATTCAGAATTGCTGGAAGAAATGTTCCTTTGAACAAAACATCGCCGATGGAAATTGCTCTGTTGCCGGATTCACTAATAGTGATGTACAGTCTGCGAGTAGTGCTCTGCATTGCAACTTCACTCTAGATGACTTGAATGACTGGGCAGAAGTTGACAACGGTGAGCCTGTTACAGAATGTATAGGAGATAAAGATATCATCGATGCAGTCCGAATGCAAATTGCGAAGAAAAAGAAGACGATGACGATGATGGAAATGAAAATGGGGTGGAAGTGAAAGAAGTTATTCCAAATGTTAGTGAAGTGATAATACACATAAACAAAGTAATTTCGTGGATGGAGAGGCAAAGTGAATCTAATAATGTTCATCTGCTGCACCTCGCGTTTATAAAACAATACGCGGAAAAGAAACGCTGTGCATTATCCCGTCAAACAACAATTACGGACTTTTTTAAGACCAACAATTAGGCCTACAGTAGGTTGAGTGAGCAATGTATAAATAGTGTATTTTATATTCCATTGGATTAAAATACAGTTTTCTTATTTTTTATTTCTACATTTGGTGACGTAATTTACGTACAGTATATAGTAGTGCATTATGCTGTACCCTTTTTCCCGGTCCTCCCTCCCCATCATTTGTCACTGTACAGGTCACCTTCCGATATACCGCGGTTACGCCTATAACGCGGGGGAAAGTATGTCACCCGACAACCGCGCTATATCGGGCTTCTACTGTGTGTCGTGAGATAACGACCAAGAGAATCAAAGGGACTTACAACCAGTCTTCTTTGAAAAAATATTATGAGGCAGTGTCAGAATATTAAAAGAATTTGGAGAGTAAACATTATCTAAATTCAAAAAATTAAAGTAAGCACAACTTACAATAAGTATTTGATTGAAATTATTATATGAATGAAAAAGAATTTAGAAGAAAGATTAGCTAAATTCAAAAATAAGTAAGTACAAACTTACAACCAAGTGTGAAACAACATGTGTAAACCCATGTAATTTTGAAAAAAGTATATATATAATGAAATATCATAAAAAATTGATATAAAATAATAAAATGTTAAACAAATAATGATGACGCTACATAACATCGATAACTAACCCTATTACAAAAGGGAATAATAAAGAATTAACGTTTCACAAAAGAAAAGACAAGACAATCAAATAAAAAATGACAATAACATATTAACTGGACAATTAATGATGAAAAAATATAAGTGAGCCAGAAACCAGCTACAATATTAATATTGAATATAAATGAGAAATAAAGTGATAACAAATAAAATCACTACCATATGAAGTAAGCTAATGAACCACTGCAAAATATCCATTAAATATCGCAATAAGATTAGAAAAAGGAATCCAAATAAGTCACTGAGAAGAAAAGGTCATGAGATGTATAAAAGAGAGAATAATTAGTCCCAAAAGTGATTTATTGCATTGATATTATATGAGTCGAAAACAGACAACTATTATTATGATTATTATTATGTGATAATTTTATGTTGAGATACGTCCAACAATTAATTTATGTTATTGAGCAGATAGGCAAGACCTCTGAACTCAAAATGTGTATAAATGGATAGCAGAGTAATAGAGCCACACGTGCCCTCTGGCTAATACCAATTTATATGAAGGGGAGAGAAGAAAAATTTTAGGGAAATAGAACATACAAGGGATAACACTCGTAATGAAAGAACAAAGAAAGAAAATAATACCATACCATGAACCATGACTTAATAAAAATAAATAAAGAAGAAAGTAGCGATTGATGAATTCCTGAATAATAACAACTTGATTAAATGAACTATATTGATGATTTCAGAAAAAACATAATGATCTTTGTTTCGAAATAATCAATTTTGGTGGCGATGCATTATATAACATGACATAAGGTAGTGAAAAATACATTGATAATTAATTATAAAACAAAGAAGCTGAAGACAAGAAGAAAGATCAAGAACTTATAAACTCAGAGATTAATAACCAAATGACAAAAGACTAATAAACTGACGATGACTTGACTCAATAGATTGGATAAATACAAGAAGAACAATGGAACAAGGAAGAAGGAACCAAGAACCAAATGTAATCAAGAAATTGATAACGAACATTGTAATCCCCTAATAATGACCATAAAATGTATGTAAACAAATGCACTAATGTAATTAGAGTATAGATGAGATGTACCTAGGGAAATAATGACAAATAAGATAGTAATGTTATGTATATTTTATTAATGAAGAAATGTACTTATAAATACATGATAGGGAGTTAATAACAAACACACCCAAATGAATAGTGATAAATATAATCAAAACCAGTAAACAATAGCCTGAGGCAAATAAAGGCCACAGTTAATAATCAAAAGTGATCATTAGTGAAGGGAAAATAAAGTAAATACTCATAACCAATAACCACATGATGATGTTATCATAAATAAACAACATAGTGAACAATATCAAGTGAGTGGAATAAAGAGTGTATTAATACAAAAGTGGTGACATGCAGTTATAGCATGTTACATAAAAAGGTGAAAGTGAATAAATAAAAAACCTTCTATGAAGGAAAAGGTGTAGTGGGTGAACATAAAAAGGTATTTTAATTAGTAGACTGTATTAGAATATCTGAAAGACCTGTGATAAACTTTATGCTAGCAAGTAAGATGAACTAATTATACTGTGTTTAATTTAAGCAATAGTTAGTAAGAATTATGAAATAAGATAGAAATTAAGTCATTAGAATGAAAGGTAAACAAGAAAGATAGACACTGTTTTCTAGTGAAGGAATGAGGGAGCAGAATATATTGTGTAAAGTACAGTTTAATAGTAGTATAATAAGAGTTTTGTTGTTGTTTAAAAAACCAATATAATGTAATGAATTATAAGTTAAAACAAATAGTAGAAAGAAACAGAAAGGTAGTTAGAAGTTTATTTCAGGTTTGCACCTGTCAAGAAAATGTTAATTGTTATAATAAGAGGTGTAGTTAGAATCACCAATGTTTATTATTTGTTTCTAGTACAAAATTGTTTTAATGTACCATATATAAAGGTAAGGAGTTACAAAGAATGTTAGATAGTAGTATAGGAAAATCTAGGCTCTAGGCCTAACAGTTAATGAAGAATTTTGTAAATTTAAGGACAAACAATAGCCCAATATCAAAGCAGAATATACCAAATGTTCAAACAAGTTAAGCAGGTATACCTAATACCAAAATGTATAAATAACATCCAGTTTTAGATAAAATATATATGAAATATAAATAAGAAAAATAACAAAAATGTGATTAGCTACTCAAAAGTAACCATGAGGGGTATCAAAATGATCCTTATCAAAAATTATGAACAATGGTATTCATGTAATAAACATGGCTACTAATATAAGAAAGAAATCTTAATTTGAAGATATTTTATAGATTTAAACTAAAATAAAACGTAGAATATAACAATGACATAAATTAACGACCAATGAGAATTAGCATAATTTAATAGGTAACCATAGCAACCGAAATTTATTGCCAAAAAACCGTTGGAATTTTCATTAATCCATTATTGACCGACGCGGAGGGCGGATGTATGCAGCTCTCAACCCAAATTTTACTATAAATACGTAAATTTTGACCGAAACCAGAAGGAAGAAAGATAGTAATAGCCACCTATGGAACACCTGATAAACTAATTATTATTAAAATACTCACAAAATAAAATTATCAGTGGAAATTAAGAAGACTTCAAGAAACATAGCTGACGACTCACCCCGAAGGAAGAAAAGGAGCGATCTACTACAACCGAAGAAGACGAACGACTGCGGAACGAGAGGGAAGCCGAACTTTATGGAAAAACTATCCGAACGAGATTGATGAACATCCGAAGAGTAGAAGACGACCAGATCCATCCGGAAGAAGTAGACGTCCATCGAGGAAGCCCCAACGAGAACTCATGAGTATAAAACAATAATCTCACTAAAAACGAATTCCCATTTTTTATCCATAATAACGAATCACAATTTTCACTTCACTGATCACTATTTTGAACAAGAACTGAAGGTATTTATAATATCACTATTACTGAACTTTAATCAATTAATAACCATTTAAACTGATGTATAATAAATTATTAATAAACATAACTTGTCAAAATCCTAACCAAAAACTATACTAACTCTCATTGATGATTACTTACTTGGATGTATTAATGTATTAAACATTGTGTACCTAGTTTTAAGAAATATTATAAATTTGTGCATTTTAGCCATTAATCCAAAACTTCTGTAGTCAAAAGGACTTATTAACACGCCCTGTGAAAAATTTTATTGTAAACAAACATTATTCGCCAAGCGGCGTCCCATGATACAAACGACTGAGCATGCCAACTGAGCAATTGTAAAAGCCGGTACTAATATAAAATAATGTACTACTAAATAACTGAAAATTATTAAAGGGTTTAATAAAGCTTATTGTTCTGGAACGCTGTATGTTTGATTCGTACAAAATAAGGTAAAATATAGAGAATTATTAAAGTGAAAACAACAAAACAACACAGTTAGCAAGTCAACACTGCAAGACGGCATGCGCCAATATTCAAACCTAACGCCGAGAGATACGGTTGGCCTGTAAGTAGTAAGAAAAAGTACGACTCGACCCGCTACATACGAATAACATTCATAGAAGTAACTGAACTGATTAATACCCTCAATTATACACCTATACTATACCACGAACCCAACGAGCGAATTAAAAAACGCTCATCACGCACACATTCACGATAAGAGTAATAGAACGGGTGAACAAAAATTCTAAAATTCAAGCACACTATTTTTAAACACCCCGCAAAAAAACTTTTATTACAAAGTGGCGCCCAACGTGGGGCTAGAATAATTAAGAAATTATACCATTAAACCTTACAGATTCTAGCGGCGACTACAGAAAATGGAGTCGGGAAAAATCGGCACAAGACTGACTAAGTTACGCGAGAAGGAGGCGGAAGAGGAAGCAAAGAGATTAGAAAAGGAGATCGAGAAAGGTGTCAGAATGGAAGAAAAGGAAATAACTTCGGTGGAAGATGTAGATGAATTATTTACCCCTATGGAAACAGATAAACCTACACAGCAGGAGGAGGCCAGAGCAGACATGGACTTACTAAAACTATGGGAAATAATTAAAGAAGACTCCAGGAAGCAGATTGAAGAAATGAAGGAGGACAATGAGAGAAGGAGAAGAGAAGACAAAGAAGAATTGAATAAGAAGTTTGAGTTGATTAATGACCATTTCAAGAGAATAGGTGAAAAATTGAACAGATTTAACGAGGAATTAAGACAACCAAGGGAAGAGAATTCCAAAAAATTGCATGAAACACTAGATAATACTTCGGAAGGTATTGAAGAAACAGTTGAAAACAAGGAACCATTAGACCAGAAGGTAGAAGATAGTAAGAAGGAAACAGAATTAAAAGAAGACCAAAGCATACTGTTATCTGCAAATAAAAATAACAGCCACAAGGGGGATATCCAAAGCATGGAGGTGAAGACTAAGAAGAGGAATCCAAGGAAACTCATAAATACAAGAAAAGAGTTGGAGATGATGAAGAATGGACTACTTGAGATGTTTAATATACCAATTAACGACCAGAATGAATTTTATAAATAACAGAAGGAACTTACTAGAAACTTTAGAAAGGAATCACTACAAAACAGTGTGTAACAGAATAAGAAGGAGAAGACACTTAATAGACATGCATAATCCAATATCAACGATAGCATCTACGATGGAAATAGCATTGACCTATTCGTTGTATAAACAAAATAATGAAATGATTGAGATAGGAAGGGAAACAAGTGAAAATTTTATGACAGAAACATTTAAATACAAAATAATAGCAAGAAAATGGACAAGAACAGAAGTCATACTGAAAACGACAGCAATCCGAACAGGGGTAACTCATATAATCATGGACCATGGTTAAACCAAGTGCGGAGGAACGCTGAGAAATGGGAATGATATTAGAGATAACCGACACAGCATTGATGAAGGAGGAAGGAAAAGGAGATTAACTTACAAAAAAAAAAAGAAAAAAAAGGGTATAAATAACAAGGGCCATTGTATAGTACAATATATCCCCCTATCTCATTGTCAAAGATAACCAAAACAACACCAGTAGAAGCCCGATATAGTGCGGTCCGATATACCGCGGATTCGGATATAACGCGGTGAAGAGTATGTCGCCCGTTATTAGCGAACATTCTTACTTGTAGAGAGTGAGTAAATTATGAATTGTTTATCGTGACTTCCGTAGCCACATTGGAATGCGTTGCGTTTATTGTAAACAAAGGCTTGTTGTTGGAAACGGCATTGTAAACAACAGCCAGAATTGCCAGTTCAAGTGTACCTGTAGACATAAACAATTGCCCCGTATTTACAGTCTCTACGTTTCTAAGAATTCATGCCAAGGCAAGCAGCCAACTAAATCCCTTCTCTCCCTCATACTCTTATATTACAGTATAAGATCATACTCTGATATTATCTTATCAAAGTGTATATTCTTTGTCATAAATTCGCATAGTGTAGAGTTTTGTGATGTCGCAGAAAAGAAAAGCATATTCTGTGAGTGATAAACTCAAAATAACTGATCGTGTGAAGAACGGAGAGTCAAATGCAAGTTTATCACGTGAGTGTGGCATCCCAGAAGGAACAATTAGAGGGTGGATGAAGGAAGAAGATAAACTTAAAAGTTTTGTGAACACAGTTGAAAGTGACGTGGGGTTGCAAAGAAAAAAAGACTACAGTAGGTAAGGATAGTGAACTAGATGAGTGTCTGTACAGGTGGTTTTTAATAAAACGAAGTGAAGGTGTGCCACTGTCAGGACCAGTTATTAGAGCTCAAGCTGTGAAATTCCATAGTGATTTACACGGCAACAGTGACTTTAATGCATCTGATGGGTGGTTTTCGCGATGGAAATCTCGTCATGGTATAAGCCAGATAAGCATTGAAGGGGAAGCACGATCATGTGACAGTGAAGCTGGAGCACTTTTTCCTCAGGCATTAAACAAAGTAATGATCGATAACGATTTAAATGACCATCAAGTGTATAACTGTGATGAAACTGCTCTGTATTTTCGAATGCTTCCTACCAGAACTCTGGATGTGAATAATTCAATAAATAAATCTGGATTAAAAATAAATAAGGATAGAGTTACCCTCCTGTTTGCCACAAATAAATCAGGCAGCCACAAAGTTAAACCTCTCTGTATAGGGAAAAGCCGAAATCCTAGATGCTTTCAACATGTTAACATGACGTCATTACCCATTACATATCGTAATACAAAAAATGCTTGGATGACAAGTGATATTTTCGGTAAATGGTTCCATGAAGAATTTGTTCCATCTGTGAGAAGCCACCTGCGGTCACTCAACCTCGAAGAAAAAGCTGTACTGACCCTTGACCACTGTCCAGCACATCCACCTGCTGATATGCTACAGTCAAGAGATGGGAAAATCGGAGTCATGTTCTTGCCGAAAAACACTACAGCACTGATCCAGCCATTAGATCAAAAGCATTTAAAGCGCATTACCGCCGTGAACTTCTGAGTGCTATAGTGAATTCTGATGAGGAAATGGAAATTTACCTTAACTCAATAAACCTGAAAACAGTTGCGTATTCAATAGGTCTTGCATGGGAAAGTATTAGTACGGCTACGATTCAGAATTGCTGGAAGAAATGTTCCTTTGAACAAAACATCGCCGATGGAAATTGCTCTGTTGCCGGATTCACTAATAGTGATGTACAGTCTGCGAGTAGTGCTCTGCATTGCAACTTCACTCTAGATGACTTGAATGACTGGGCTGAAGTTGACAACGGTGAGCCTGTTACAGAATGTATAGGAGATAAAGATATCATCGATGCAGTCCGAATGCAAATTGCGAAGAAAAAGAAGACGATGACGATGATGGAAATGAAAATGGGGTGGAAGTGAAAGAAGTTATTCCAAATGTTAGTGAAGTGATAATACACATAAACAAAGTAATTTCGTGGATGGAGAGGCAAAGTGAATCTAATAATGTTCATCTGCTGCACCTCGCGTTTATAAAACAATACGCGGAAAAGAAACGCTGTGCATTATCCCGTCAAACAACAATTACGGACTTTTTTAAGACCAACAATTAGGCCTACAGTAGGTTGAGTGAGCAATGTATAAATAGTGTATTTTATATTCCATTGGATTAAAATACAGTTTTCTTATTTTTTATTTCTACATTTGGTGACGTAATTTACGTACAGTATATAGTAGTGCATTATGCTGTACCCTTTTTCCCGGTCCTCCCTCCCCATCATTTGTCACTGTACAGGTCACCTTCCGATATACCGCGGTTACGCCTATAACGCGGGGGAAAGTATGTCACCCGACAACCGCGCTATATCGGGCTTCTACTGTGTGTCGTGAGATAACGACCAAGAGAATCAAAGGGACTTACAACCAGTCTTCTTTGAAAAAATATTATGAGGCAGTGTCAGAATATTAAAAGAATTTGGAGAGTAAACATTATCTAAATTCAAAAAATTAAAGTAAGCACAACTTACAATAAGTATTTGATTGAAATTATTATATGAATGAAAAAGAATTTAGAAGAAAGATTAGCTAAATTCAAAAATAAGTAAGTACAAACTTACAACCAAGTGTGAAACAACATGTGTAAACCCATGTAATTTTGAAAAAAGTATATATATAATGAAATATCATAAAAAATTGATATAAAATAATAAAATGTTAAACAAATAATGATGACGCTACATAACATCGATAACTAACCCTATTACAAAAGGGAATAATAAAGAATTAACGTTTCACAAAAGAAAAGACAAGACAATCAAATAAAAAATGACAATAACATATTAACTGGACAATTAATGATGAAAAAATATAAGTGAGCCAGAAACCAGCTACAATATTAATATTGAATATAAATGAGAAATAAAGTGATAACAAATAAAATCACTACCATATGAAGTAAGCTAATGAACCACTGCAAAATATCCATTAAATATCGCAATAAGATTAGAAAAAGGAATCCAAATAAGTCACTGAGAAGAAAAGGTCATGAGATGTATAAAAGAGAGAATAATTAGTCCCAAAAGTGATTTATTGCATTGATATTATATGAGTCGAAAACAGACAACTATTATTATGATTATTATTATGTGATAATTTTATGTTGAGATACGTCCAACAATTAATTTATGTTATTGAGCAGATAGGCAAGACCTCTGAACTCAAAATGTGTATAAATGGATAGCAGAGTAATAGAGCCACACGTGCCCTCTGGCTAATACCAATTTATATGAAGGGGAGAGAAGAAAAATTTTAGGGAAATAGAACATACAAGGGATAACACTCGTAATGAAAGAACAAAGAAAGAAAATAATACCATACCATGAACCATGACTTAATAAAAATAAATAAAGAAGAAAGTAGCGATTGATGAATTCCTGAATAATAACAACTTGATTAAATGAACTATATTGATGATTTCAGAAAAAACATAATGATCTTTGTTTCGAAATAATCAATTTTGGTGGCGATGCATTATATAACATGACATAAGGTAGTGAAAAATACATTGATAATTAATTATAAAACAAAGAAGCTGAAGACAAGAAGAAAGATCAAGAACTTATAAACTCAGAGATTAATAACCAAATGACAAAAGACTAATAAACTGACGATGACTTGACTCAATAGATTGGATAAATACAAGAAGAACAATGGAACAAGGAAGAAGGAACCAAGAACCAAATGTAATCAAGAAATTGATAACGAACATTGTAATCCCCTAATAATGACCATAAAATGTATGTAAACAAATGCACTAATGTAATTAGAGTATAGATGAGATGTACCTAGGGAAATAATGACAAATAAGATAGTAATGTTATGTATATTTTATTAATGAAGAAATGTACTTATAAATACATGATAGGGAGTTAATAACAAACACACCCAAATGAATAGTGATAAATATAATCAAAACCAGTAAACAATACCCTGAGGCAAATAAAGGCCACAGTTAATAATCAAAAGTGATCATTAGTGAAGGGAAAATAAAGTAAATACTCATAACCAATAACCACATGATGATGTTATCATAAATAAACAACATAGTGAACAATATCAAGTGAGTGGAATAAAGAGTGTATTAATACAAAAGTGGTGACATGCAGTTATAGCATGTTACATAAAAAGGTGAAAGTGAATAAATAAAAAACCTTCTATGAAGGAAAAGGTGTAGTGGGTGAACATAAAAAGGTATTTTAATTAGTAGACTGTATTAGAATATCTGAAAGACCTGTGATAAACTTTATGCTAGCAAGTAAGATGAACTAATTATACTGTGTTTAATTTAAGCAATAGTTAGTAAGAATTATGAAATAAGATAGAAATTAAGTCATTAGAATGAAAGGTAAACAAGAAAGATAGACACTGTTTTCTAGTGAAGGAATGAGGGAGCAGAATATATTGTGTAAAGTACAGTTTAATAGTAGTATAATAAGAGTTTTGTTGTTGTTTAAAAAACCAATATAATGTAATGAATTATAAGTTAAAACAAATAGTAGGAAGAAACAGAAAGGTAGTTAGAAGTTTATTTCAGGTTTGCACCTGTCAAGAAAATGTTAATTGTTATAATAAGAGGTGTAGTTAGAATCACCAATGTTTATTATTTGTTTCTAGTACAAAATTGTTTTAATGTACCATATATAAAGGTAAGGAGTTACAAAGAATGTTAGATAGTAGTATAGGAAAATCTAGGCTCTAGGCCTAACAGTTAATGAAGAATTTTGTAAATTTAAGGACAAACAATAGCCCAATATCAAAGCAGAATATACCAAATGTTCAAACAAGTTAAGCAGGTATACCTAATACCAAAATGTATAAATAACATCCAGTTTTAGATAAAATATATATGAAATATAAATAAGAAAAATAACAAAAATGTGATTAGCTACTCAAAAGTAACCATGAGGGGTATCAAAATGATCCTTATCAAAAATTATGAACAATGGTATTCATGTAATAAACATGGCTACTAATATAAGAAAGAAATCTTAATTTGAAGATATTTTATAGATTTAAACTAAAATAAAACGTAGAATATAACAATGACATAAATTAACGACCAATGAGAATTAGCATAATTTAATAGGTAACCATAGCAACCGAAATTTATTTGCCAAAAAACCGTTGGAATTTTCATTAATCCATTATTGACCGACGCGGAGGGCGGATGTATGCAGCTCTCAACCCAAATTTTACTATAAATACGTAAATTTTGACCGAAACCAGAAGGAAGAAAGATAGTAATAGCCACCTATGGAACACCTGATAAACTAATTATTATTAAAATACTCACAAAATAAAATTATCAGTGGAAATTAAGAAGACTTCAAGAAACATAGCTGACGACTCATCCCGAAGGAAGAAAAGGAGCGATCTACTACAACCGAAGAAGACAAACGACTGCAGAACGAGAGGGAAGCCGAACTTTATGGAACAACTATCCGAACGAGATTGATGAACAT